>JAZKJV010001363.1:284497-979232 GCA_037367405.1 Ottelia alismoides | reverse complement strand
AAACATCCTTTCCAGTCTTAACGTCCTCCACATCATTTATATTCGGTTACACCTAAAATTCATGCATAAGGCCATAAGCATCGTTAACCAGTAAGGGGGTTCTTGTTATGACTTAATAAAGTGAAAATTTATATAAAGAAATGTCACCATGGAATTTTAGGATCGAATCTACATGTATATGACAGATATCAGTTAATACCGAAGGTCTATTTGAAGAAACCGGTATATATTTGCATCGAGAAGAGAACAAAGAAGTTTCCATCGAAGACATATTAGTCAAGATACGGTTTAGACTACATGAGTTGATATCAAGGCGGTTTATATATATAATTGCCATGACAAAAGTTGACAAATAAATGACTTGTTTATAGGTTATTCTATTCACCAGGGTATAAGGTAAAATAAACAAATAAAGTATAGAAAAGATAAGAAAGATATATAAGGACTAATAATAGGAAAAGTTAGTGGATAAAGAATCCTAAAATCCGTTACCAGGAATGAGTTCAGCCCTTAATTATATCCTAAATGAAGGTATATAAGTTTATATTAATCCGTATTTGAAAATATTAAAGAAACTATAAGCCTAATCTCTCTTTATAGCATGGGGGTTGTGCCAGTGACTATTAGTGGTTGTGATTGTGACCTATTTGAATGATTATATTTAGGTAAAGACAGAGGTGATAATTCTGAAGTTGGTAGTTAACAATGAAAGAGAGAGAAGACAGAGGAATAGTCCTATCAATATAAAGGTGAGTGGTCTCAAGCCTATTTTAAGATATAATTCATATTTTCACAAGTACATTGCAATATGATAGTTTTGTTGATTTTTTTTGATGACACAGTTGTGGCTTGATAATCGGATAAGTTTCCGTTTCATCTAAGATGATGACAGTTTAGTAAAACTAATATTGCATGCAAGCTTAGTGTACGGCAGAAAAAGCTTAGCTTTGTCTTTTGATATTTAATTATGTTGTTTTAATACTATAGAAGTTTTCAGATAAATACAGACAAGTGCAGTACAATGATATGATTCAGGTATCAGAATTTCTCAGGTTACAGTTATATTTTTTATGGATCAGAAAATATGTTAGAAACAATGACAACCACAGTAGCTCTCAGACATAGTCATGGACTAGCCATCAGATATGGTGATGTCATCAGATATGACCCTGAAACTTGTCATCAAATATGACGAAACCATCAGACATGGTTTAGAGAACTTTGGGTTCACATTCTGTATGCACATAGGCTTTGGGCCGTATGCAGAGTGTTCAGTGGCCTTTGGGGCTGTCTACGCGTATGACTCAATTTGTTTCAGCGTTCATGTACTTAGTACGCTAGCCACAGTGGTGTCGTTATAACAGTAGAAAAACAGACATTTCATTTCTGCAAGATTTTTTTTTAACAGCTAGATAGTATATTAATTTCAGTTGGTCAGCTTGATATTTTAATTTCTGTACAACATCATTATTTCGCAAAGCTTCATTTTTATTTATGAGATTGCCCTATTATAGAACTAGCCAGCAAAGTTAATTTTTTTTATAGCCAATATATTTTCTTACTAAGTTGCTTGAGACCCACTCGCTGGGTCTAAGCTCATTTTGAGTTTAGACTCAACCCTCTATTATTAAATACTATTTACAGATACACCTGAGAAGGAGCTGTAGGGGCGCAGAGGAATTAAGTCGTTTGCTGACTGTGGGGACCTTTACTGCATTTTGTGATATTGCAGAAACGTTTTTGGGTTCTTCAGGTAAAATGGTTGGTACTTGGTATTTTGCGAAATAGAAAGACTTGTATTGAAACTTTAATAGTAGACAACGGTTGTACATAAGGAGCAAAGGAAATATGTTTGATACTGTGAATGTGAATTATGACTTGAGTGGTTGTGTTAGAAGGATTTGTGAATTTGTTATGAAAAGTTTTATAAAGGTTGTTTCAGGTATAGGTCAGCGTTTGAGAGTCCATAATATAGAGGAATTGCTGTTGAATTTTTATGGACATGCTAATCATGGTTAAGATGACCGGATTATTTTGAATGTTGCGCTCGTCTCGGCTAACGGGACGGGTCGTGACAATACTCGTGCCACGGGGAAGCGTGTGGGGGCTTATTCCCCTTATTCCATTCCTCCTTATACCCCAAACGAACAGGACCAAAGCACAGTGTGTGCTTTTGCAAAATCGCAATCAACACGCCCAGCATCATCGACACAGATTATTATTTTTTCTTTAGTTCGGATTATGGACCGGCAGTTATTACGTCCCGGAGGATAACACGTTGAAGGTATGCCGTGGGAGTAGGATCTACAGTGGCTCTTTGACAAGGTTACATTTGTAATCCCCAACCAGCGGGCCTCCTACATACACCAAATACAAATATGGCCCCATCCGGAATTCATAATTAAATCGGTGGCTTTGCTGCGCATAATTCATTCCAAGGAATTACGATATTTTCCGGACATTGAGTTGATGATTTCTCTTAATAGATGCCATCATTACAAAAAAAAAAAAACTGATTCCTGTGATGGACTTGTGGTGACGGAAAAAGGGATCTGATGACGGTGGAATCACACAAGAGATGTAATAACATATTTGAAACAAAAGAGACCTACGTACAATCTTCGAAAAATTGGCGTGTCTGCTCAAGACGGTGTGGATGGAGTTCTTTGTCATTATTGTAGTGCATGTACTCAGATCGTTTACGCAGACCAAAATGATCCTTTCATCCTTCTCTCCATGATCGATCATCAGCAATAAGGCCTCCGCTCCATACCCGACTCATTTGTTACCGTGTTATGTAGAAGATTACTTAAGAAATTAAGAAAAAAAATCATTTAGTATTTAAGGAATGATATATGATATTATATGCATCAGGACAAACAGATTCATATGGACATCATCCGCGTAGATAGTTTGCGGAATGGATTCATAATTGTGGGGATATACAACAGGATAATATAATACATGATCAACATGGCATAATTTGTATGAATTGTCGGGCAGTGGATAACCCAAGAAATTCCAGGCCATTATGGGCTTGGACACTTTTTTTGGTTATGGGGCCAAAATGCTAAGATCATCCATGGATTCGATGGACAGAACAGAACCCATTTCTCTCATTTTTTTTCATGCCCTATTGTGCGTTGTTGCTTCTTCTCGTGGGAAGAGGTTAGGGATGCTACCTCCCTCTCTTCCTGCCCTTCATTCTCCTTTGATTGAGCCGCGTATAGCCGTTGGAGATCACGCTGTGGAGAAGCTAAGTTGGACTAGTTGTGGAGCTTTGTTTGGGCAGTCATCTTTGGGTGACATTTCTCTATCTTCTCCCTATTTTATGTTGGTGTGTTACTTTGCTATATACCTTTGAGAGAAGATTTTGACTTTGTATAACATGTAGGGAGAATATTTATCACCAAGTTTACTAGAGAAGTTTGATCAGGTCGAATCAGCCCTGTGGCTTTTCTCCATATCACTTTCGAGGTTTACACGTTAAAATCTCGTGTGTTCATTGTGCTTTGTTATTGCGGTTGTTTGATTTCTTGTGGTTCTTATTGCTAATGATTTGTTTTTTAATCCACTAAGTTACTCGGGAAATACGATTCCACATTATTTGTAGGATTGTTTGTTCCCAATAAAGTGGTATCAGAGCTTGTTCAATGGAGGATTACAAAATAGATTTTGGTTTGAGTCAGATTGTTAGTCTAAATGAGACTAATTATAGTTTGTGAAAGGACAAATAAAAGAATCTTCTATATGTGAAGGCTATGCACGTTTCCGTGTTCGCCGCCCAAAAACTCGAAGCCAAAATGGATGAAAAATGAGAATTTGAACACGAATAAGTTTGAGGTTTCATCAGACAGTTTGCTGATGAAAATGTCTACAACCATATCCAAGATAAAAGCCATGCTAAAAGTAAATGGTTGAAGTTGGAGAATCTTCATGCCTTCAACATGAGAAGTAACAACTTCTTCCTTCTCAAGAGATTGGTGAACTTGAGGCTCAAGGAGGGTAGCTTCGTATTAGATTTTCGCAAGGACGAGTTCGTTATAGCTATAGAGGCATGCAAGGAGTTGCTATGTTATGAAGAAGTTCATGTCTGAACTTGGTTTTGGTCAGGACAAGTAGGTGCTTTATTGTGAAGTCGGAGTGCTATTCACCTTGGCAACAATTCCACCTTTAATGCAAGTTCAAAGCACATTGATGTGAGGTATCATTGGATACGATATATTTTTAAATAAAAGCAACTTGTTCTTGACATGATCCACACAAACGATAATGGTGCAGACATGATGGCCAACGCATTTCCATTGGGAAAATTTGAAGATTGCTTCTCCCACGCTGGATTGGAGCAGACTCCTCACTGTTGCTGATAAAGAGCTTGGATGGTGGGTTCCTTTCCATGTAGGAGCTCAACCATCATGTTGGACTTCAGGAGTCCATCTTCTCTACATGGAGCTTGTTGATTATTGATTTCCTTCTCACAGGGTGGGGGAGAGATTTTTTTAGGTAATGGACATCCCTAGCCAGACGCACCTCTAGAGATTTTCATATATTGCATTTGGGTCCCTAGCTAGGGACCTAACTGTAAGAATTCTAGATATTTTCTTACTAATAAGTCCTTGACTATGGACCTATTTGAAAGAGGAGCATTTATCTTTTCGTGTATTTTTTCTATATTCTACACTAGATATTGAATATTATTGTGGATCCTAGATATGGTAGTATTTTTTGTTCATTTTATTTTGTCTCGATTTTCGAAGAATTTTATTGAGATTTTATTGAGGTTTTATTCTTCGCTTACCGAATCATTTTGAGTTTGTTTTGATTGACTTTTCGGGCTCGTTTCTCGAGTGATTTCTCTATTATAACGTATCACCTATCTCTTATATATTTTCACATATTATTGATTTCTCTATTATAACTTATCACCTATCTCTTATATATTTTCACATATTATATATAGTAGATAAATCATTTGATAAAAATATCATTTTGAAAATAAAATAAAATTGGAAAAAAAATAAAATAAAAATTTCAAAATTAAAAATCGTAAGATTTTCCATCAAGTTCTCGCCTTTTTCAAGAAGATATAAAAATCACGAAAATAACCACTTTTGCTAAAAAACTGAAGTATCGATATTCTGCCTCCTCGTGTTCGACCAAAGGACACTTACATGGTTAATAATTAATGAACAATAAAAATATGAGAGAAGTTTCTTTATTCACCTTTGTTTCTCTCTATCTCTTATTTTATTGGAATTTTTCTTGATTAACTAAGATTTTGTTTCGGAGCGATTCTCTACAGCGACACCGACATTCTATCGCTTGCAAAACCCTCATTATCAATAGCCCAGAGAGAGATTCCTGACGCTGAGACTCCCAGGAGCTGAGGCTGGTGAACATAATGGAGCAGAGAGACCTCCACTAGATCTAAACCGCATGAAGCAGCTCTATAACCCTGGAGCCACGACTACACATCGGTGGATTTGTCTCCCTGTCATCTACGATAATTTTGGGCTCCATCCACAGACCATCTAGTTGTTGCCCCAGTTTCACGGGCTATCTAGGGAGGAGCCGCATCTGCACCTATAGGAATTTGAGTTGATCTATAGTGCGGTGCATGGTCAGTATGTGACCGAGGACACGATCAAATTGATCGTGTTTCCATTCTCCCTTGTATATAGAGCAACCTATTAACTGAAGCATCTAGGGCCGTCATGAAGTCGGACACTTCTCTGACCATCATATATTGGAGGTACTAAAGCTGACGAGAGGAAGACTAGCGATCAACACTCCTCGCAACCACTGTCGAATGGTGGAGTCAACCACCTCCCTTTCTACCTTATGTGAGTTTCAACCAAGGGTTTCCTCGTAGTTCGAGGTGGGGGGGTGGTCGAGGGGGTGTGGAGGTGACAACAACAATGATGGTCAAGTGAGGTGGAGGAAAGAGATGGGGAGATCAATGGAGGAGGGAGGAGACGGAGTGAATAAAAGATAAATATAAATAAATCTCAGTCATAGGATTTAACATGGTTAGATTAACTCAAGGATTACTTAAGTTAGTAGTGAAAAACAGTGGTAGGGGTTTGGGGATGGAGTGACTATTCATGGTTCTAAATGTAACTCAGAATTGTCTAAGGTTCCATGCGTAATAATTAGAGTATATATAGCATAGATGTAAAAATCCCTATGTTGAAACGCCTTCCTAATGGTTGGAGAAGAAGAGAGCTTCATGAGCAACTTTGAGAATTTGGCAAGAGATACCATTGAATGTTCTCGAACAATGCTACTTCCAAATCAACGACAAAGCTGAGGTAATTTGCGATTTTATCTTCCCAATTTTAGACCGGGTTCCCAAACTATTTGTAGTAAATGTATTGTTAAAAATTTAGGAATTTTACACCCATAACCCTGAGTAATTTCGCAATTACAATCATAACCCTGCATAATCATGAATTACATGAGAAACCCCGAGTAATTATTAACTCTTACATGACATAACCCTGTGTTATGTTCCGATTTCCGTTAAAAAAGGCAAAACTGCCCCTAATGTTCATTCTTATTTGCAAAACATGCCATTGACCTTCTCCCTCTCCCGCAGTCGAAGCCCGCCTCTCTCCCGCTGCCGAGCAACACCTCCTCCTCTCATGTAGGCCATGCGTCGAGCCCCCCGCCGTTGCCAACCGACCACCTCTACAAGCTGCAAATCGACCGAACTGCTCCCCCCAAGCAACCCCGTCATAGTCGAAACAACCCCCCCATCCTTCGACCGACCACCACCTCTGCAAGTTGCAAATCGACTGAACTGCTCCCCCCAAGCAACCCCGTCGTAGTCGACCACCACCTCTGCAAGCTGCAAATCAACCGAACTGCTCCCTCTCAAGCAGACCCATTGTAACAGAACGGGCTTAGGTCCCCGGTCCGTTAACGGAGCATTACTGGCCCTAACAACCTCTTGAGATCAGGCCCATACGGACCCGATTAACCACCCCCAAAATGCTTAAGCCGTGTTATCAAGTAGTAATCTCCTCACTATTTATCCCCACCCGGAAAGTTTTGTTTTCCACGGTATGGGACTTTGTTCGGGGTTTTTACACCCATCGAAGTCGAAAAAGCAAAGCCAGGCAGTTTCCCCGACAACCTCCTCCTCTCATTCCTCTGCCCAGGCAGCCCTCGCCCAACTCATCCAGCCCAGGTCGGCGTTGACCTCCCACCAACCAAGCCTCCACCCCGTCGGCTTGCAGCTCCTGTGTCCCACAAACCCTCCCCCCGCCCCCCCCCCCCCCCCCCCCCCACACACACACACACACCGCAAGCCTCCGTCTCTCGTACTCCAACCCCCCGCATCAGCATGCTTCATTGGGAAATCTATGTCAACATCAGAACAAATCAAAGGATAGGAACGCTGTTGAAAGCTGTAAGTAGTGTCATTCATTGTGTCGGCGACCCTCCCTCAATTTGTTGTACAATTCTTCCAAATTCCTCCAACCAAACCTCCTCCCATCGAAATCACCCACATTAGACCTCGCTGAGAAGTAGAACAATAGCCACACCACCATGAAGTAAACCTCTGCGACGGACTGCACAATCATGGCGAGCACTGGTCCAATGCCAACTGCGGACATGAGCCTCATCCTGAAGCTCCCGCAGATGATCATCTCGAGTAACTTGATGAACCCCACCTTACCGATCACGGTGGATATGATATAGCAACCCTCTTTAACGACCTCCCTGCCGGTCCTGTTGTCGCTCCTGTCCATGAGGGCAACCCAGCAATTAACTGCGAAGACATCGGACACAGACATGTTGAGGAAGATCTACGTGGAGAGGAAGGGCTTGAGAGTGGAGGCATCAGCGACGACGGAAGGGGGGAGGGTAGTGAGGGAGAAGGGATGAGCTTGAGCTTTTTTATTTAGGTTAATTCCAGACGTTAGATTGGTTAGATTAACTCAATCATATGGTTAAGTTAATAAAGTAAAGTAACGGAAGGTTATAGGTGTAAGACGTCACACTTATTCAGGGTCCTGAACGTAATTCACGATTATGCAGGGTTATGAATGTTATTATGAAATTACTCAAAATTATGGATGTAAAACTCTCAAAAATTTATCATATGAAATTCTACAATTATCCATATTTAAATAAGATAAAATTGATTTGCGAGTGCGCAATGAGTGAATGCTCCTGATTTTCACAATTTTGCAAGCATAACAGGCAATAGTTTTCCTAATACTAAAGATAGGTAGTTTATCTTATGTTACTAACTTATTGTGTACCATCGATCATGGAAAATATAACATTCTCTGGTGAAAAAATTTAGTGCAGATTTTTTTGTTTAATCTAGGACCCAAACCCCCATCGATGAATATTGGGTAAAACTATTTTTTGAGATGTATGTCTCCCTAGTGACTCGTAGCCTGACCTGATCAAAATCATGCCCACATTAAATAATCGTAAGTGGATTTGGAAGGAGGTTAGTTCGAGGAGTTGACCAAGCGGTGTTCTAATTATGAGTCCTTCAAGCCAGTTGTTCCTAGAGGAGGCAGTTGCGAAAACTTGGGCAACTATAGGGTGTGTTTGGATAGAGGGTTTAGGTGAGTTAACCTGGTAGCAGGTAACCCATTTTTGGATTTTGGTGTTTGGATATAGGGTTAAACTGGGGGTGGGTTAGAAAGTAGGTTTATTGTGATATGATTGTATTGGAGTTTGGAAAAGTGAGTAGTTATTGTGATGTGATTGTATTGGAGTTTGAAAAAGTGAGTAGAAGTGGAGTAGTTCATAATTTTTATATGATATGATGGTATAGTATATTATTTTTTGATGGAATTGATGATGGAGAATTTATTTATTTAATTTTTTTAAAAAGATAAAAAGTGGGACCCACGTGGAGCCCGATACAAGAACGGGTCATAGTGTTCTTTTTCTCATGAGAGAATTCAAAATGGAGGGGGAATATTTCTCTAAAGAGATCTACCTTCGTTAAATGGGTCCTCCCACAAAAAAATATGTTTCTAAGATCTTACTATCTTAGAGATAATTTCCCTTGGGTCCTTGCCTAATCTTACCAATTTCAAGGATAGCTCTTATAGGCAGTTTTAATGATGTGAGTAGATGTGCAACTTTGAATGTGATCAATATATTTAATAGAACAATCCTGGAGGGAAGGAAAAGAATTTTTAGCCATCCAAATATGTAATTTTGTGGCAAATCTATTGCCTATGTTTATGCTTCAAGGGGCCAGGGGGAAAGTGGGATCTCAAGGTACATAATCGGGAAATGCCCTTCTTTCAAACCTAAAATATCATATAACTTGGAGGTTTCAGAGTCGGAAGAATCGATAGCGATAACTGAATATTTCTTGTTTATCCAGACTCAAAATGATGGAAAAAGTTAAGGATCATGCTGAGGAATTTGATTGCGTAATTTAAGAAAATAATATTATCATCGGTAAATTGAATATTTCTGATATCCACATTTGCTTTAGGTACGAGAATCCTTTTATATGACCCAACTTTGACAGATTACTAAATATACAATCCAATATATTAATCGAGAGTTGATCCGGTGAGAGCCAAAAACTGTGAAAGCATGAGAGCAGCGAGTCTGGACTACTAAATTCTGTTCATCTCTCTCCTCCTTCAATCAACCAAAAGAGAGATGACATAATTTAGTATTCCATATCATTACTCTAATGCTCTCATAATTTTTGGTTCTCGCGGGATCAACCATCTGTATTAATCATGTTTATAGAATTAAGGGTGATAGAGGATCTCTTTATCTAAGCCCACAAGTAGGCTTGAAAAATCCCACCGAGTTGATGTTAATCTTAAGATGAATCCCAGTGGTTATAAAAAATCTCTACAAATCTCAAGTTCTTTTTGCTAATATTATTTTAAAAAATGACCGCATTTCATTAGTTAGGAGTATGACAAAAATAGTACCATACAAAATAAGGATCGTAGACGCCCAGTATTTACGCAACCGAAGTTTACCTTAAATGATCCGACTTACAAATGCATCATAAAGTTCTGGTTAACAAAAAATTATAGACTAGGTAGAGTTTTGATAAACAAAAAAAGCAGACAACTTCACATGGGCATATGTATGGATGAGCATTTGGTTGGGCCGACCCGACTCAGCCCGAAGGCCAGCCCAAAAAAACTGGCTCGGCCTAAACCTGAATGAACATTGCGCCAGGCTTGGGCCTAAAACTTTTAGGCCAAAATTTTTTTGGGCCGAGCCTGGTCTTTGTTTGGTCCAGTCCAATCTAGCCCAAGAGCCCGATCTGAAAAGGGCCCGAACCCCTTCCCACATCTTACACGCCTGAAACTCCCGTCTGTTGCATGTACACTTTGTTTCTCTATCATGTCTTCATACATTGTCTATAACTTGTGTAAGTTTGTCTCACTCTTTCAATTTCTATACACGAGAGACATTCATGATATTTAGCATTGAGTATACTTTTGTAAAGTGAGAAATCCTTGGATATGGTATAATTGAATTTTAATTTTTCACAAGTATTATGGCATATGTTTTAAACAATTTTAGCTTGCCTAACTTGAATTGAGATTGACTTGAAATTAAAGACTCAAAGTTAATAAATCTTTAATGGGTGGAGATGGGCCGGCCCGACCCATAGGAATTGGGCTGGGCTTGGGCCGAATAAAAAATTACGGACTTGAGCCCGACCCAAGGTCCGAATTTTTTAAATGGATAGGATATGGGCCCTTCAGGGTCCGGCCCAATCCGGCCTATGTTCATCACTAAGTATATGTGCTGCATAAGTATGGTGATTCATTGTTTTCGCTACCGGTGATTTGGCGTTGAGTCCTTGGACGTGGGGTTGAGCGAATCACCAGTTCTTGACTGCAATGGAGAGGTTTGTATTGGGGTAAAGGGTATGGTTATGTAAATTCAATCATAGTTTCAAGTAAGTTGTCAAACATAAACACATATGCTTTCACAATAATCGAGAGAGGATCGAAGATACCCTGGTGAGTCCTGGTACATCGCTACTTCCAGATCGACCGCCCGATAAATGCTCGCATGACTTTTATCTAGCAATAGGATGGTGAATTCCAGAAGGAGTTTGGAATCTCAAATAAATCTTCTAAATAGTTCTCATAACTAGTAATACTAAGAAGGAATTGGGGGTGGGGGGGGGGGGGGGGGGGGGGGGGGGGGGGGGGGGGGGGGGTTGTGTTTAGTGTAAGGGCTTTGTAATAGAAGGTGAGTGGGGGTTTAAAATGCAACAATTTGCTGATGATATCTTGAAGGTGTGTAGCTTATCTTGTGTTATTAACTTAGAATGCGCTATAGACATGCAGTTGAAAGAAGAAAACCCTAGGTGGAAGTGTTTGGATCATAAGTTAGTATGAAGTATGGTAGCTATTCCGCCATGAGTATAGTTGTTTGTTTAGGTGGTTTGGGCCATGTTTCCCAGTGAAGTTAATGGTGTTTGGACAGTTGGCGATAGGAGTAATTGGTTGAAATATGCCGGGAAGTTATCGGAGGTAGTGTGTTGTGGGGGTTAGGTTGTGGAATTCTTTCAGCCAATTATTTTTAGCGGTAAGGGCCTGTTTGGTTGTAGGGTTGGACATGGTTGAGGTGAGCAGAGGTACCCCTGTGAATAGTAAACTGTGAGGAGGAGAACCATGTTTGGTTGAAGGGGTAACCCGGGTTGAGCCAAGCCAACCCTGTCCAACTCTCCAACCAAACAGGCCCTAAGGGCCTGTTTGGTTGCTGGGTTGGACTGGGTTGGCCCAACCCTGGTTACTATTCACAAGGGTACTTCCTCCTCACAGATTACCATTCACCCACCCCAACCCAGCCCAACCCAACCCAGTCCAACCCAGCAACCAAACAGGCCCTAAGGGCCCGTTTGGATAGTGGTGTGGGGCGGGTTGGGTCGACCCAACCCGCGTTTGGATATTGGTGTGGAGGGGTTGCGGGCATCGGGAGGCGGTGTGGGTGATTGGGTTGGGGAGAAGGTCGTAGGGGTTTTTTCGCAAAAAGTGAACAGTGCTGCTCTCGCGTGCGATCGAGGGTTTTGGGCCGCGTCCCCATCGTCGTTTTGCCTTCGTCTTCTCCCAACCACCGCCATCACTCACCTGCGCAGGATTCGCGGTGCTTTGCTGCCGCATGAGGACACGCCAATGGTCAATGGCGTCCTCGTGAAGTCTGCGTCGCAAGGAAGACGTCAGAGGTATGTCCGCCTCGGAGGAAGCATCTGCGGGTGTGAAGAGTAGGGTTCGGCCATGTCACCTCCATCGGCAACAGGGAGTGATGTCTAGCCATCACGCGCAGTCGTGCGAGTCGTCAGCTCCACCGATTTCTCCAAATCCATTGATAGGGGGAAGAAGGGCACTGAGGGTAGAAGACGAGATCTACCCCTATAAATTGGCCGCGACCGTCGTCGTTGCCATCCACGCACTCGCCTCAGCCGGAGTCTTCCTCGGAGCAGAGAAGTTGGGTGGCATTTCGCGTTGCCTTGCGTTGCTGTTAGGAAGGTATGTCGACATGCCTTACAATGGTTTTATTCTTGTCAGGCATTACAAGTTGTATGGAATGAACCTAGGTGTTTGGGTGTTTTTGCGATCTAGTTCCACTTCCTATGATTGTGACTCCTGTTGGTTTGGGTGTTTTTGCCCGATTCAATCCTCCATCGACTTTGTCGAACTCACCCAATTCGACTTCTTGCTTGTGGGTATTTGTTGTCTTCGGGTAGATGTCATCGGGTCTGGAGGAAGCTCATGTTGTCCATTAGTTTTAAGATAATAAGTAGAAGGCTTTGGGTGATAATGATCGATTCAAACATTTTGCCTGGGTGTTTCTGATCTTGGATAAAATGATTCAAACATTTTGCCTGGGTGATTCAAACATTTTGCCTGGTGATAATGATCGATTCAAACAGGTATTTCTCTCTACTGCGTGGTTAACCTGTTTTTGCCTGTAGCAACATATATCGTCTATTTTGGATAATATCTTCATCTGCACTGGTTGCTTGGATGTAGGCTAATATATGCTTTAATAGGGTCTAGGATTACTCATTTCCATAGCACCGTCTGCAAAACCATATCCCATCATTCTGGATAATCTTCTTCTCTGTACATACGGGTTTCTTGGGTGTTTCTGTTCTTGGATAATTTGATTGGGTGTTTCTATGCACTGGATGGTTAATATGTGTTATAATATGTCGAGATTAAGAAGACTGGTGGAAGTAGAGAAGAGGTTCAAGGCCTGGACACGAGGGTGGTAACAAGGAGGATTAATGCACAAGGCAAATAAAGTTAATAGCAGTAATACCATACCTAAGTAAGAGGTTGAGCTTGATTGCTTGTATTTTTATAATGTGGGCATTCGGTAAATAAGATGAGGTGAATGCTTCAGTAGTGATGGTGTAATGGGGAATACATTGTATGTAAGGATGCGAGAATGGACTCTTCACTACAATGACACAAGATGGCCTGTAGACCTTTTATCTTGATGGGATATAATTGCCTAGTTTGTACTTAAAGATGGAGGTTTTCGTTATAATGACACAAGGGAAAAAAAGGAAAAAACTTAGCAAAGCTCTTTACTCCCATTTGTATCGAAAATAAAGTGAAACCCCAATAATATTCATGAAATATTTTTTTGATACTAACTTCAATATCTGATTGCCAAACAACATATCATATATTCATACTTGTTCACAATTTCATTAAAATGGCTGTGAGAAGCAAGTTAGTCTCTATACAGGGGCAGAAGGAGGCTGTTGAATACTTGGAATATCCTGTTAGCAGAATCTGAAAATACTGCATGAAATCGATTATCAGTTCTTGACTTATCATTTCTACTTGCATCTTATTCATGAAATCAATTCTAAACTTTCCATCAGCCTTTATCTATTCTTACTGGCCAATCCTAATTTTTTGTCATGCCCACAATTTAGTGCTGCTTACTTCACTCGTGCAAGTACAGGTACTATTTGGATTAAGGGATTCCAGATGTGCTATGTATTTACCGAATGCCCACATTATTGTTGGTTGCTATTATATTTTGCATTTCTCCTTTTATCCCACTGTTATCGACTGACTGTGGCATGTGTCATCCCTAATGTGACCTTAGCTTAGCTTTGTTTGATGTGGATTCTGATTAAAAAAACTAGAGAGGCATAACTGTGTCGTTAAGGTTGTCTGCACTGGTTGCTTGGATGTAGGAGAGGTGTTAACATGGTGTGCGTGATATATCTTCATTTGAGAGGGGCGTCTATATCTTATTTATGGGGCATTTGGGTTTTTCTTGTTGTCTTAATCCATTTGGACTTTGGTGTTATTGACGATTATGAAGAGATATGTCCGACTACGTGGGCACACCGATGGCGGTCCTTCTGATGCACCCATCGCAGCAAGTGCTCAAAATGCTCATTGGAATTCCGCGCTAGATAAAATTTTCGTGGACATCATGCTGGAGCACGAGAGTTCCTGGGCAGGCAGCACGTTCACCCTTCCGGGGTGGCATTCGATCGTGAAAAGGTTCAACGAAGTTGCGGGAAAGGGGTATACGAAGATCCAACTGCAGTATCGATGGAAGAACCTGAAAAAAGACTACTCCTCTTATCTCTATCTACGCAACAAATCAGGATGGGGTTGGGATAGTGTGTACAACAAGCCAATTCCACCATCTGATAGTGCATGGTTTGAGGTATGTTATCAGCTACAAGTTTCTTTCAAACTACGTATCAATGACGTATCTCCATCCCTTTATAATATATTTTATTTCTGAACTAGCAGGTGCCAGACAGATACCGCAAATACCGCAACAAGCCATTCCTTTACTTCGGTGAGATCCAACGGTTCTTGGTTAAAGACATTGCCACCGGTGCGCACGCCACATCGAGCCGACCTGGAAGGGGGAGGCAAGGAGGAAGTTCTTCACGTACTGCTTCGACCCGTCGGGAGTTGGATTTTGACGACAATGTGGATGAGTGTATGCCAGACCCCGGTGACGATGCGGAGGAAAGCGACGCAGTTACAATAACGCCCTCTTCTCGAAAAAGAGACCTTGCAGGGAAATGTTCATGTAGTAAGAAAGCAAGGAGTGCGGCCGGATTGAGCACAACTGGTCAGGATTTGTTGGAGAAGTTCCTCAGCAGCCTCCCCAAATCGTTCGCTGATGCTAGGGAGGACCCGGACAAACTTGCTAACGACGCATGCAGGGAAATCAGTCAGCTGCGACCCGACCTAGATAGTGAGGAGTTTGAAAGGATTGCTGAGAAGTTGGCGACAACCAGCGGTCGAAATGTATACTACCATGTCAAGGCTGACCCCGTGAAGCTGCACGCCTGGATAGATAGGATTATCGGGCGCTGATTATGGACTTTGCTGTTTAATTGCTCATAGGAATTACGGACTATGTCTACTCTACTTTAGATTCTGGGACTTTGGAGAATGTATGTTATGTTGCATGTGTTGCTAGACTTGACAATTTCGTTGCGTACTTGCAGGTTATATTTAATCTATGTCTAATCTAGGTAATATTTGCTTCTTCGCAGGTTTATTTACATGTTGTTTGCAGGTTATATTAACATTCTTGCAGGTCATGTCTAATCTATGTCTAATCTATTTGCAGGTTATATTAACATGCTTGCAGGTTAATATTAACATGCTTGTTTGCAGGTTATATTAACATGCTTGTTTGCAGGTTATATTAACATGCTTCTTTGCAGGTTATATTAACATGCTTGCAGGTTTTATTCGCAGGATATTTTTACATTTTTACTGAAGGATATAATTACACGTGTATTACAGGTTTTAGTTGGATGCTTATTGGTTATTATTTTATGTTTTTTTAATGTTAGACTCACACTTTGCTGCAGGCCGTGTTGTCGGTATGATTCCATAAGTAGAACATACACTCTGTTAGCAAATTTTATTGCTGACTTAGATCAAGCGAATTGAATAAGTCACCATATTACAGGATCATGCGAAAGTTTGTTGCTGACTTAGATCAAGAGAATTGAATAAGTCACCATATTACAGTATCATGCGAAATTTTGTTGCTGACTTAGATCAATGCAACTTCTATTGCATACATTGATGTTACGAGATGTTATGCGTTAAGTAATTGACGTTAGATAGCCTAGTTTCGTAGGGCAGAGCATTTTTACGAATATGTCCGTTACATACATCAAATAATTTCATAACTTATATATTTAAGTATATCACAATATTACAGATTGGCAGGGGTCGTGGCTAAGATATGGCATTACGGGGCTACAATCCTTTCGGTGATATTGAGGAACAGGTCCTTATAGCGTGCGCTGCTGTAGTAGGAGTTATTGCAATACACGAGTGGGACTCCCGTGTTCGACGAATTCCACGTCCACTACACACCCGTCCACTCACGGGTCGTGACTGGATTAAGGAGATGCTAGACGGTCACGATGACAGGGCATTTCAGAATTTCAGGATGAGGCCGGCTATGCTCAGGAGATTTGTGCGTTTATTATCGGAGCGTGGGCTGACGCCGACGAGGTATATGGATGTGGACGAGCAGGTCTGCATGTTCCTCTACGCGTTTGCTAATGGCCACTCGAATAGGACAATCCAGGAATCATTCCAGCACAGCGCCGAAACAATCTCCCGTCATATTAGAAATGTCCTATCCAAGATATTGACTTTGGAACATGAGTATATACGATTGGCTCCTCCGGTCACCGCAGCTAGGATAACTGCAGATCCTCGGTTTTACCCGTATTTCAAAGTAAGGATGATCATCATACTTGTTCAAATCGTGGAGTTTGGTTCTAAATCTTCTCTTTATGACACAGGGAGTGATTGGAGCAATAGATGGGACATACATCCCAGCACATGTCGATCCGGAGATGCAAGGAGCGTATCGGTGTAGGAAACAATATCCAGCACAGAACGTAATGGCCGCCGTGGACTTCAACCTATGCTTCACGTACGTCGTGACTGGATGGGAGGGATCGTGTGCCGACATGACTGTGCTCCGTGACTCGGTCGAGAGCGGGTCCCTACTTGTGCAAGATGGATGCAAATACCTAGTCGATTGCGGCTACGCAAATACGGACACTTTCATCGCTCCATACCGCGGATCTCTATATCATCTGCCGGCATGGCGGGCACGTGGTTGTGTATATGATAACCACAAGGACCTCTTCAATCATCGTCACACGAAATTGCGAAACGTGGTGGAGCGCACGTTTGGGGTGTGGAAGAACAGGTTCTCTTGCCTTCGACATATGCCCTCTTATCCATTTGAAGTGCCGAGGGATGTAGTTAGAGCGACGTGTATCATACACAACTTCGTTCGATTAAATGGTGGAGATTCAGTATCCGACGAAGAGGGCGAGGAGGACATGCTGCCCGAGGCGGTGGACGAAGAACAGCTACGTGAGGTTGGCATTCTTCGGGAAGACATAAGACGCGGCGAGGTCCTACGTGACAGGATAGCCCGCGCAATGTGGAATAACAGGAGGAGGAGAGATGAGTAAGGACACCGAGTGATCGAAAGGCCAGAACGAGTGTTTCACAAGTCCTGCAATGTACTATGCGAAAGTTGTTGTTACATGAATTGCTGTTAGAAGTATTATTTTGATGCTTCTTGGAATTGACGATTTTATGTTCCTCATATTTGCTGTATTTTCTACGTATCAGGTAATGGACCGTATTGCAATTTGTAGATGCGGAATCCCTATGACATTGGGCTACGAACAGGGCGAACAGAACCCCTTGAGGCGCCTTTTCTATGTATGCTCCACAAGTCACTGCGGCTTTCGCCTGCCTTTCGCAGATGCTCCTAGGACAACGGAAAGTAACGCAAATGAGTTATCCTTTGTTGCCCGACTTTTGTGGGCGGCCGAGCGTGAGAATGCTGTACTAAAACAACAACTTGAAAGTGCTAAGACAACGATAGAGGACAAGGACTGCGAGCTTGCATTCGTTTACTCGGAGCTGGACGAGGCTGAGGACGCAGCGACAACGCTGAAAGACAAGGTAGATACACTTCGCATCCAACTGGGACATGTGGCCATTGACACTGTGGATGATCGTTTTGTTGACAAACACATCGTCTGAGAGGAGTCTGTCTGTTATGTTTTTATGCACTTATCGTATTGTATTGGTGATGGCATAAGAATGGTTCCTGTTTATGGCACAAAACGGATTTAACTGGCAATCCCAGCTGTGATGGGCTTCGATACATTTTTCCACATCATTTAGAACATAAATTAGGACATCAGTGAAAATATACTGATTTCTCGGTGGACACAAACGTATTATGAAAACTCTCAGGGTTCCCTCCGCAAATTGGAACTCTAATCAGGTGGATATCGACACGAGGGGACACGTGGAAGGGCCATTATGTGAAAAAAACGTTTGTAAAGGGCTAAAGCATGAGTGTCAGGCCTTTTTCAATGACTGCTGAAAGTTTAAGGGCTAAAAACTAATACAAATTAGGAACAGGGCAATAATTGGAAAATACCCCAACCCACCCTGCAACCAAACACCTACTATTACAATCAGGATATCCACATCCCCATCCCATGCAGGTGGGGGATCACCCAACCCACTCCAACCCAGTATCCAAACAGGGTTCGGAGGCAGAGGATGCGGTGGCCTTTTTGTTCAATGCCAGACCCCATAAGGTTGGGAAACCCGTAGGGGTGGTTTGTCGTTAATCTTGTCAGGTCAGATGTATGATTAGCTTCCATAGCCCAAAAGTTCGATTTGGCAGCCCCATTGGGGTCATCTATTTTTTGGAAGGTCCACTACATGGGAGAATGGAGTTTGTAAGTTGTTTAGACCATCTGTTACCTAGGCACTAAAATAATTTTTGAAAACTCACTTCGACGACAAATGCAACATATAATAGATCGTTGGATGCCATTGTCATCAGAAATCCAAAGCACTGGATTTTTTTTTAAAAAATCAGACACTAGGTAAGAACATGATGCCCTTTTTAGCGAATGAATACGAGGTTGAATAGCTTCGACATGAAAAGATCCTCCTAGGATCTGCTAAAGTTAAATGTGTTCTCTTGAAATGGTGATTCATGTGTTTTCCAATTTCATGTTCTTAAGAAATTAGTTGAAAGAGATAAACCAATTAACTTGAGGTACAACTTATATAGATAGATGCTTCCTAATGACATGTATCGTGGTTTGGGTTCTTGGTCAAAGAGCATATGTACATCGTGGTTGTATTCATTTCGTTCACTAGTTTTTTGTTAGATTCTTTTATCCAATAGAGGGGAGAACAATAGAATGTGAGCATGCCATTAAATCTGAAAATTGATATTTTCATGTTATTTTGATTCGATCAATTTGAAAAGTTGATGAGAAGCAAAACTTTGAAGATCCATGCAGCTTGACTATGATAAACCTGTTTACTATCAATTGTTGGATCAACCATAAACCTTGAGCCATTGAAAAGGTAATATTGTTGGTGGCACACACTTATTTATGCACATTTTTAGTGATGATAATATAGTTTTGCTTTTTACTTGTTCTTCAGCTAGCAAAGAACATGATGATAAAGAACATGATGTTGAAATCAAGTTGCAGCCAAGATGATAAAGTCGCACAAGCGACATAAGATCACTTGACCAAGGATTATTTTTGGACAATCAATCAGCCAAGTGATCTTTCTGAGACTACAACAAAATTGGCGTAAAGAAACAAATAATTCAGTATTCGAAGTCATATTTTCTATTGTTAAATATATATAGTAACAAACACTATATGTTGATTGATTCTTTATATTTGCAATGAATATCGTATTCCGTACTATATTCTTTATAAAAAATATATAACAATAATTATTCATTTGATTTTTTTCATATAATAATTGTTAAAAAGAACAATAATTAATGTAAATTTTAACGAGTAAGTCAACAGAAAAATCATTGTTATGGTGACGAATATGACATTTGTTGCTAATTGCAATAAGAGTAAGATGGGGTTGCCCATGGAGGGAGCTAACTTGAATTCATCGGCTCCATTTTCCCATTTTTTTATTTTTTTTAAAATTAATCTGTAGAAATTCATCACTATATCATTATATTATGTCATTCAAGTTTTGTGTGAAACAGAGACTCCTACGATATCCATCCAGATAGTTATTTTTTTATCGGTCGTGGAATTGTTGAAATCAACTCCATCTGGATGGAGGCCATAGGAGTCTCTATTTCGCATGAAACTTGAATGACATAATATATGGATATAGTTATGAAAATCCATGAAGCTTTTCTCAAAAAAAATAAAATGGAAAAATGATGCTAGTAAAACCAAGTTAACTCTCTCTAGGGGCAGCTCCATGTTACCCTTGCAAAAAATAAAAGATAATTTGAAAGAAATAATACTCATTGTTATATGTTAACATTGGAAGATAGGAATAATATTGATAGTCTTTGGTTAATTTGCTGCACAAGTAGTGGGGAAAAAATAAAAGACATCCTTGTTAACAGCGTACATGTAGTGGGGAAAAAGAAACTTGCTTCACAAGTTTTGCCTCTTCCCTCCGCCCACACTCCACCACCCACAACCCCAGCCTGCCCCCCGTCCCGCCCTTTATTTTCCAGGTTCCAGCCCGAGAAAACAAAGCCACAAAACATGCCTTCTCCGATGAAGGCGTCTACAGTGATCCTCTCATTCCTCGCACTCATCACCGCGGGTATCTTCTCCCTGACAGGGAGCGGAGAAGAAGCTGAAGCTAAAGCCCTCTTCTTGGAGGCCGCTTCCGGCATCACCTTCTCCCTTCTCTTCTATTGTCTCGGTTGCTCTAAGGTAAAGCACACAAACTACCCATATCAATACCCACATCTCCTTCTTCTTCGTCCATCCGTCCACGAATCCGTGACATACCTTCCAGAAGAGGAGGATGGACACCGACCCCCTCGTAAGAGCTTCTCCTTTGGAGCTCACTGGAGCAAATTGAAGCTCAGCTTGTTTGACTTCGCCGGTTCTTTCCTCTGTTTTTGCGTCTCCCGGACCCTGTTTGGACTACGAAATCCACTTGTTCTCGATTTCAGGCGCCGATCATGGAAGCCATACGAGCTACTGTAGGGAGGGTTTCTGGTCCCCATCTCCAGATCGTCAAGTTCGCAACGCCCACCTTGTCTTCCAAATCTTCTCTGCCGAATCCGACGACGGTTCTCTCCATCCTCGCACTCATCACCGCGGGTTTCTACTTACTTAAACAAGGCGAAGAAGAAGCTACAGCCAAAGCCATCATCTTGGTGGTCGTTGCCGCCCTGACCCTCTCCCTTCTCCTCTACCTCGTTGGATCCCCCAAGGTACAATACGATTTCTGCCCTCTGTGTTATCCCTTTCTTCATTCTCGACCGCTTAGCTCCGAGCCACCCTTCAGGATGCTACTCCCAGAAGGCGAGACCACCACATAACATGGGATTTGATCTTTTGGAGGCCACTGGAGGTGAGATCGGATCTTCTCTGTTTTCTTACTACTTTCGACATATCTCTCCCCTCGAAATCCATTCTACTTTTTTTCCTTAAATTAAAGTTACCCGTCGCCGGAATAACACAAGCTGCGACGGGGAGTGCTGCCGCCGCCGTTGCCTGGAAGCTCGCGGTCGAGTATCTTTTGACCATCTTTGCCTGCAGTTTTCTTACCAACTTAAAATATAGTTCTGGATATGATTTAATTTGTACGAAGATCCTCTCAGATCTAGGGGATTCCGCGACTTTAGACCGTTGGATTTTTTAATGTTGATTTTGTGTTCTCCTGACCACTCAGATGGATAAATTGTTAATCTGCAGCTTTTTCGCTTTATTTATATCATCCAAGATGTGGTTGGAGACGCTGACGAACCAAACTCTGCTCTTCCTCTTCCTCTTCCTCTGGAGACCCCACAGGTTTGTGATGAGAAGACAAACGTCTTTGTTCAACTTCCCAATTTTCCTCTTTTATCTGCATAATATATTGCCGATTGGGGCATCTAATCTCGTAGCTATTTTTTTCAGGTTCATGTATCTTTATTAGGAAGAACAGGTGACGCTGCAGTTCTTCCAACATTTCCTTTCATGGTGGAACCTCCAACGGACGACGTTCACATGTTTTAGCCGGATCTGCATCTCACGCCGTGAGAGGATATCGTCTGCTTTTCCTCATCATCATGTATTAATATTTATTTAATTTCACGCCCGAATTGTTGACCATCCCAAAATAAATAAATAAAGTGAGGGATGCAGTTTTGGGTATAAGTTTGGAACTATATCTAGCAAGCTGTAATTGTGATGTGACATGATTGATGACCGATGATCCTCAGCAGCCATCCTCGCTTGAGGCTGCGAATGGCCTTGGTATCAAAGCAAAAGGGACGCGTGATGCGGACACGTGGGCAGTGCCAGGACTGCCGCTCCCAACAACGAACCAACGCATAAACGAATCCCGCTCCCACTGTCTGCCTCCCCAAAAGTGAGGGTGGACTGGGCATCAAATCTCTTATAACTTTGAGGGAAGCGATGATTGCGTCTTGGACCTGGTCTATCCTCTCCTCCAACACCTCAATCTGGGCGGATTTCATGAGGAGAAAATTCCTCCACTCTACCACTTTCTGGGAGGCCCAGTCTACTAGTGGTAGCTCTCGCATTTGGCGTGCTATTTTACGGATTAGGCCGTCCTTACGCGCTGCTGTCCATGGGGATATGCCCCCTTATAAATGGATCCACTCTAACAAAGGTTTCTCCTTCTCGGATGCTTATGACCTTCTCCGCCCACATTGCAGCAGCCCCCCCTGGGCCGCTTACGTATGGGCTAAGGGTTCCCTGCCGAAATATTCATGTGCTCTTTACAGGGCCATCCTGAAGCGCCTCCCAACTACTGATAGATTGGCCTTGTGGGGTGTCTGTGAGCACACGTCCTGCTACCTCTGTTCTACGGACCTTGAATCCCACGACCACCTCTTCTTCAACTGCCCCTTTACGCGCAAAGTATGGTCTGATGCTTGTACTGCTCTCCGCCAGCCATCGCCTCCGCTGCTCCCCCTTGTTGAAACTGTGGATTGGATCGCCAGCCAACCGGATCTTAAGACGCGCACGTTCCTTAGCAATCTCCTGGGTCTTGTGGTCTGGAGCTCTTGGAGGGAAAGAAACTCGATATGGACCAATTCACAGTCCAGCCGTGGCAGCCTGTTGCTTACCCAGATCGTTGACGACGCCAATTCCTTGTGGAACAAAGTGGGCACCTAAGCTTTTCTGATTTGTTAGCAACCCAGTTCCTACTGGTTGAAATCTAGCAATGTATGCAACTCTGATACAAAGCCATTTTTTGTTTTTTTGGGCCCGATGGGGCATATGTACAACATTTTCCTTTTGATAGAAATACAAGCTTACTTACCTATCAAAAAAAAAAAGAATCCCAGCCTTTAATATATCCATCAGGGGAGAGTAACCCTCTATCACTCTCACTATTATAATATATATATATATATATATATATGGTGTGTATACACTGTATACTGTCCTGAAAAGCACACCTCCTCTTATCATCGACCGCCGTCCTTTGACCGTAATAAAATGAGCTCCCCCCGCCTATCACGTCTCCAATCTACGTATGCATACAGCTGTCAAGGGGACTTTTCCCTGACATAGTATGGGTCTGTCCTTACATCGGTAAATGATTTTCCCGATCGGTTAACTGTTCACGGATCTTCGAACTAATGACGCCTTCTCGAGATGCATCCATTCCCGAGGCTGCAACGCTCGTGCTTAGATTCTCAGAAGATCGCTCAATCGACGAATCGTTCGACGATCGACAAACGATGCGATTCCCCATCGCTCTTTCCCTCATCCATCATAGCCCTCAGCTCTCTCTCTTGCTAACTCCTCCCAACAATCTCTCTTAGCTAAGGTATGATTTATTATTTATGAGTTATATTTTCAAATTTTCCTAATCTGTTATAATGTCCCTATCAAAAATAGTTTGTGAAATGATAAACTTCCTAAGTTTTGTTGTAAAAATTCCCTCTAGTAAAATAAATATAGATAAAACTATTATTTGCATGTTTATGAATTTGTAATATTCGTATGCTATTTTCAAACCCTCGATATGCAAACCATACGTTATTCTATTAATAGTTACAAGATATATGTTTTTTGTCTTTGTCTTTAAATTTTTAGACAAAAAGGAAATACTAACACCTAAATCTGGGATAGAATACCATTCTATGTATAGAATGGTTAGTTGTTGACTTCACAAATAGGATGGAATGCCCATCTATGTATAGAATTATCCAACTAAATACTAATTAGGGGAAAACATCCATGATTAGGAATGTGCATGTCCTGTTAATTAATAATTTCTTAATTAAGATGTAGGGCTTCTAAATGAATAATCTCGTAATTAAATAATTTAGTATAAAATCCAAACCTGATTGAATTATTAATATGAATCATTTTTACATTAATAATATTTAAATTAAGGGATTTTTACAACCATAACCTTGAGTAATTTCACAATTACAATCATAACTCTGCATAATAACGAATTAGACGAGAAACCTCATATAGTCACTCTGTTTCACACTCATGACCCTCTGTTTGTTTTCCTTCAACCCAACCATATCATTGGTTAAATCTAACTCTTAGTCTATCCAACGACTGCTAAAAAATTTCAAAAAAAAATTAAAAACCTTCAACCTTGTCCATCTTGCTTGCAGCACAACCGACCTCTCCCCTTCTTCCTCATCCGCCCCTCCGCCAGCAGCCACCCCCCTTTGCTCGCAGCCAATCCCTCAACCCCTCTACCTGCAGCCTCGCCACACCTCCGCACACAGCCACCCCTTCGCTTGAAGCCTTGCCCTCATTGATAGTCGAGATCTAAATAAGGGTTGCACGGTTTCACAAGGCGAAACCACAGTCGATGTGTTGAGCGCTCAATAAACCTCGAATGATCAGCAAATAACCCACACAATAAATAAAAGCAATGACTAGCACAAGTGAGTTAAAATTTATTATTTTCTACTATAAGATGCATAGCAAGTAAGCATGTACAGGATAACCATAGAGCACAAATGGGCAGCTTACGGCCATTCATTTACAACCATGTCAATTATCTAATATATACAAATATTTTTTGTGGGTTATTTTTTTATATTTTTTATTTTACTCGTGTTTTATATTTTTGTATTTTGATTTTGATTGTATAATTTTATATTTTCTTTTTATATTATTAGATTTTTTAGATTTTTTTATATGTATATAGTTATGTATATAAGGTTATATATAATATAGAGCAATATTCTTATAAATACTAAATATAAAATACAAATAAAAAATGTTTTTGGATTTTATATTTTTAATGATTTTGTAATTTTTATTTATTTTTAAATTAAAAAAAACCCTAAATCAGGTTCTAATTAAATATGTGAAATTAAAATGGAGATTAAAAATAGGGAATACAATCAAAATTTCTCCAAATTAATTTTAAAATAATAATAATAATTATACAAAGAAAAATATAGAATTGAAGACACAATCTTTGGAATTTTCGAGAATTTTATATATTTTTATAAGGGTTATCAGGGTTTTTCAATTTTTAGGCTTTTCGTTTTTCCATTTTTATTGATTTTTGGTCTGGAAGTAAAGTAGGGCAAAATAGACAATATTTTTTTGGAATTTTGAAAGACATTTTTGGTATTTTCTAAGCTAAACAGTACAAAAATAAGCTCCTTTTAATTTTTAATAAATGGTTAAAAAGACCAAAAATGAAAAATAAATTTATGGCGTGAAATACATGCTATCAGGCATCTAACCCTATTTTTCCACAATTGTTCGAGCTAAGTTGTTATTTTTAAATAAATGAGATCTAAGCAACAAAACTGATAAACTGGTAGGTGCATATATGTAAATAAATTAAAGTATGGGGATCACACTGTAATATTCACAAAAATTTACAATGGAATTCAAATTTTATTAGATGAAAACTAAATACACAAAGTCGCAAGGCATGCATGCAATTTTCCCCAGCTCACGTGGGACGACACGTGAGCCGAGCTGGACAAGACCAAATTGTAATTAAAATGCAGGGGCCTAGCTGACAAATTTCCAAATTTATTTCAAACGTTACATTTTAGTTATAGGGCTAGGTAATAAATATACAAAAGCAGGGCAAAGATGTGAAGTTTACCCCATTAATGTGCAGATCCAACGGTTTACCCTCCTTCACTAATACACATGGCAACATCGGAACGGGCAATACCCCTTTGACCGTGGATGGACGAGATTAGATTGTGTGAGGCCATCCGACCAGTTCTAACACGCTGCATCCAACGGCTCTTGCTTCGAATGGGGACGTGATCTTGATCGGAAGGTTGTCGAGGATGGTGGAAGAACAATAGAGGAACTTGTTGCTGGCGAGTTTGAATCGAGTGTTTCTAGCTCTTCTGACCTTCTCAAGTGTCGCTGGATAGCCCTGCACGTTCCCACAAGTCTGGGATGGGTCCCAGGCTGATCAGAAAAGTTCGACGGCTACCGATGGGCCCCTGGACGCTTGGAGAAAAAGGGGAGCCTGGAGAGCTTCAGGTCGGGTTGATTTGAGCCCAAAAGGGCTCCATTGTCCGCGTGACCTGCATCGAAAGCATGCAAGGCCAATGGCACATTGCCTTGGTCGGTGAACAGGGGACTGGAGGCGAAGGACGTTGGACGGTCGTGATTCCGACGTGGTGAATGGAATTGGAGGCCGATAGGCCAGATCAATGGCTGATTTGGGCGAGTGAGATGCGCGGGATGATCAAGAAATGATCGGGGAAAAGAGTAAGGTAGTTCGCAGATCGAATGACGGTCGAGTACAGTGAACGGAAGGTGGTCGGAGCTCGAGAGCTCCAGCAGAGGAACTTAACCTAATCTACCTATTTAACTAAGGAAGACATGAAATAAAATGCTCAAAATTAAACCTACGACTAATTCTAAGCTAAAGAAAAGTAAGGACACAACTCTTCTACCTAGGAGTCGGTTAGGGAGAAAGGCCTCTAGCGAAGTGGTTGTGGGTGTACCTCCGTCCTCCTGGAGCTTCGCTCGGTCGGAGAAGACTCCTCCTGTCACGAGGGGAGCCGCTAGACCAAGGACAGTGGCTTCTAGACTCATAACAGTGACGAACTTTGAAATGGAGGTCAGAGGTACTTATTTATAAACATTAAATGCACCCTTATTAACCGGCTAAATGCAATGAAGTGGTTCAATGTACAAGGGATCTAAGGTTATGGCATGGATTAGGGTTGATCAAGGGTTGTTTTAGCGAAAAATCATATCGATGTGAGTGATGGTGCGTCTGGAGAAAATGGCTGAAATCACGAGATTCGAAATTCGCATCATGTCAGACGGCTGGAGGGGGAGTTGACTCGGAGTCAACAAACGGAAGGACATGATTGGTCCAGATATACCGCTACAAGATAAAATGGCTTCTTTATTTGAATTTAATTGATTAAAATTAGTAAATGATTTTCTTATTTTTTGATTATAAAATAAAAATATTTATTATTATATTTAGTATTATTATTATTATTTTTATTTATTTATTGGTGTTATTTATTATGAGTTAACTTTAAGGGGTATAATTATAGGTATATTCATCTATATTTTGACCATTTTTTATTTTGTATATTTTATTTTATTATTTTATTTTATATATTTATAACTTATTTTTATGTACATAAATATATTTTTATTGTATTTTTATGATATATTTTGTAATCTTAAATAAATAAGGATATATATTATATATGTATACTTATAGGTATTTCATCTATGTTTTATATACATTATTTTATTTTAAGGTATTTTCTAGGGTTTTATTTTAGCTTTATATTTTTAATAGAATATAAATAATATTACAAGGGTATATAAAATATAAAAGAATAAAATAATAAAAGAAGGAACTTTACTTTTATTTATTTACAGTTATTAACCTAGGTATCTTGCCTATACATTTACATAGACTTATTTTATTTTGTGTTTTCTTTTTGGTTTTATTTAGTTTTAATGTGTATATAAGTTACAAATAAATTTTATAAAATTATAAAAATATAAAATTGTGAAAATTATATAGAATAAAATGAATATTTTAATCGTTATAATGTACAATGAGAGTCCAAATCCTAACTTTCATATCTTTACTCCAAATATTATGAAACCACCTCCATTAAATAGCTTATTAAAATTTATATAAAATTACAGTGATTTTGATACATTTTGAGTTTTATTTGGAAGATATGGGTCTGTGAAGTTGGGATTTTGGCTTTTTATTTTGTGTATAAAATGTACACTGTTTATTATTTTTATACAAATTTAATTTTGTATTTTTATTTACATTATTACCTACAACTTTTATGTACAAAGTTTATTTCTTTTATGTATAAATAATTAATAATAAAATAGGTGTCACAAATGCTTTATTGAATGAATAAAATAAATTGGTTTTTATTGTATTTTTGGCCCTTATCTGCCCCTACTTTATTCCTTGTCGACTAACTCAATTCTTGACTTGGTCTCGGGATTTAAGGTCATAAAATATCTTTGATATTTTTTCTTTTTTTCTTTTCTTCTCATTATTCTATAACTTTGGCTTTAAAATCAATAATATTTACATAATAAATGCAATACATTGTGAATGCTATTATGTACAAATTGATGCTACTTACTTGCATTAGCTAGGGTTTTTAAGGCCAAAAGGATAGAATAAAGGTGATGAAATGGAGAGTTCATCACCCCATATACGTGCCTTTGCTAGTCCCTACAAATACTTATGCAATAGGTATAAAAAGAACAAAGAAGAAAAGTAAAAGAAGAAATGGGTAGAATTTATTTTTATTATTAAACCGCTTTTACAAAATCAAAGTTTAGAGCTCAGGTTAGACCTTGATGTGAGAATGTGTGTGGAACTTGATCGGGAACCACCTCAATAGCCAGGTCAGGACTAGCATACATCATATGCAAACCTTTATGACTATGAAGCTAACTTGTACAGTGTAAGTGATAGTGGCTCTCCCCAATTGAATGAGAAAAGGACTGAGTTCTGCAGAATGACAACCCCATGATTCTCCAATCCATCAACTCTTTCCTCGAGGAGTGGAGTATTCCCCTTCTAAGTTCAAGTGGCATCTGACTCAAGAGGAGGAGGTGAAGAAAAGAATGAACGGTAGCCAGTGTAGCCACCTATCCTGGGATGCATGACCAGTGTAGTCAAGTCATCCAGTTGCAGGCTCACATGGTACAACTTTGATGCTCAAGCTTGCTTATTGACTATACAACATATATACAATACTCTTGCAGGCATTTTATTTTCAATCAGGCTTGTCCACGTTTTTGGAGTTTTTCTTTTTTCTTGAAATACTATTTACAGCAGCATTTACATAAGGAGTTTTCGCACTTGATCCAGAAGACTATACCTCTTTTGAAGCATTACTGCAACCCACACTCTCCTGTCTTGAATCCAGCCCTGATTCTCAAAGAATTAAGTAAATGGACCTAAAGTACCTTAAATCTGGTTCCCAAAAGGTTCCAGTGCAGTTAGGTGCAGTAAGGTCCAACCAAGCTCCAATCTTCGACGTTGCTCAGACTAGTTCAATCATCAAGCTCAATTCGAAAAGAATGCTCTGCAAATGCTATGCACAATGCAGAAAATATTTTTGTGATGTAATTTTCAAAGTTTTGAACTTTTATAGATTTTTGAAAAAGATGATGCGTATGAATTTTTTTGGTATTTAAAAAGTTTTTTGCAATTGTTTTTAGTATTTTTACTTTTACAATTTTTTTGTGATTTTTGAAAGCAAAAGATTTGGCTAAAAACTAGGTAAAACTAGGTACAAATATTGACACAGGGATGCATCATATATTTACAAGAATTAGGTTTTACAGGATTTACAAAGGGTAAGTGATCAATTTTATAGCTATATGTATAAAGAATTTTAATCTGGTGTATATACTCCTCAAAGTTATTTGAAAAATTATTTTACAAAAGTTTTGAAACTATAATCCAAAATAATTTTTACCAACAAAATTTACAACATTTACACACATTTGAAAATCATTTTGCAAAGGTTTTTCAAACCATATTTATAGATTTTCATATATTTTTGCAACCATGTTTCAAACCATTTGCAAATCATTTTTCAAACATTTTTTATTTCAAGCAAAGGGATAAAATTTTATAAACAAACTACGTTTACAAAGGTTGAACACAATTTACAAAAATAATTTCCAGACAGTTTTCAACATATTTTTCAAAAAAAAATTGAACTATTTTTCAAATATTTTGCAAAATCATTTTTATATCTGATTTTATTAATCAGTATATACAAAAAGAGTTTGAGGAGATATAAACATCTTTATATTACGAGATTTTAATGAATTTTAGCAGTATATTTAGCCATAAGTATTATTTAAAATATGAAGTACGAGTTATGGCTAAAGTATATATAGAGTATATACCCCTATACTTAGCTTGAGCTATGTGCTCATAGATCGAAGATAAAAAGAGAAGACATAACTCATACTAAGTATAGAAAAATCCTAAAAATAAGGAATGAAGGAATGAATGGATGAGAAGTCGACCATCCCCCTATACTTAGGATCAAATAATCCTAAGTATAACAAACTATACATAAAACAGGGAGGGTCAAGGGTGGGAGTGAACAGATCGTATTCAGACTATCTCCCCCTATACTTAGGGTAAGATATCCCTAAGTATAGACAAGAAGAGGAGGCAGGCGAGAGGGATCAAAGGAATGAAAGAAATCAGAGTGTGCACCCCCATATAATTAGGGCAAAGTACGACCTAAGTATAGCATGATGACAAGAAGGGGTGATACACACATTTTTTAAATTTGTTTTAGAGAACGAAAGTTGAAACCGAAAAGAAGAAATGATAAAAACTTAAAGGAAAAGTTTTTGAGTTGCATTATCTGATCTTTTGATGTTGTTAGTGTTGTGGATATATCGTTGGAGCGCAGTACTTGGATAGAGTCATCAACACCAGGAAAGTGTCATGCTCAAGGTAAGGCTTCAGTAGTTGACCGTTGACGACAAATGGTTGTGTGTCAGGAGACAATTTCTGATATTGCAATGTTGCCATTGTCACACACTTCTCTAACTTGAAACGACCATGTCCATTTGCTTTTCAATTTGCCTAGGAAGATCTTCAACTTTGCTTCAAAATAACCACACTTTCTGTCCAGCTTTGAAGGTCTTTCGTCTAATGTGTTGGTCATGCCAGCGTTTCACGTTCTCCTTGTACATCAATGTGTTATCATACACATAGTCTCGAAATTCCAAGAGCATGTTCAGATCATCTTTCATTTTCTAACCACCTTGTTGTAAGTCCAAGTTACATATACTGATAGCCCATAATGATTTGTGAATTAATTCCACAGGTATATGGCATGGTTTACCATATACAAGATGATATGGTGACATGCCCAAGGGAGACTTGTAAGCGGTTCTGTATGTCCACGGGACAAGGTCCAAGAGTTGGGACCAATTCTTTCTGTCCGGCTTCACAAGCTTCTGGAGGATCATCTTAATTTCTTTATTGGATAATTTTCGCCATGCCATTGGTCTGGGGATGATAAGGAGGCGTGACTCGATGCTCGATGTCGTACTCCTTCATTAGTTTCTTGACCTCTCTACTAATAAAGAGACTACCCTCGTCTGATATCAGTATTTTTGGAATCCCGAACTGGGAGATGATGTTCAATTTCAGAAAGCGACACACTGTACAGTTGTCTGCGTCTCGAGCGGGGGATAGCTTCAACCCAATGACTCACATAATCAATGGCAAGAAGGATGTGCTCATATCCCTGACTGTTGGTGAAAGGTCCCATGAAATCGATGCCTCAAGCATCGAATACATCAACAATCTGAATAATCTTTAGGGACATTGAATCTTTAGCTGTAAGGGTGCCTTTCAATCGCTAACAGTCAGTGCATCGTTTAACAAAGGCTGTTGCATCCTTAAATAGTGTAGGTCACCAGAGGCCACACTATAATATTTTGTTGTCATTCTGTCTCCAGAATGATGTCCACCAGATTCGAGCGAGTGATAATGAGTGATAATGATCGAGGACACTATGATGCTCCTCCTGAGGAATACATGATGAGCCGAAAAAGACCAAAACCCGGGTGAAGGTATAAAAACACGGGTCGTTGCGACCTGGATCTCGGTACTCAGCTCAACAAGAAAATCAAGGAACCACCAAATAATAAATCAATCAATAAAACACGAAGCGGTCCTCGCTATTTTATTAACCTGGTATAGCGACCAGGGTCGGACTCAGGGAGCATGAGATGGCCGAGACGGCCTACGAAGTAGTCAAAAAGAATAAAATAAAGAGAAAATGTTTTTAGTGGATTTTAATGGTTTTTTATTTTTTTGGATTTTTAATTATAAAGAAATTATAAAAATCAAGGAAAAGGCTAACAAACAAATTTTTATAAAAATCAAGAAAGGGGAAAACAGTGGATCAATGTGCAGCCAGACTTGAAAGACCAATTAAAAATATCTATTTGGCTTATAAAAATCTGTAGACAATTTTTATGAAAAATATAAACAAAAACTAAGCTACAAAAAAAGAGTTCGTATTTTTTTTATTTTTATAGAATTTTGTAGATTTTTTAATAATTTTTTCATGTTTTTTTACTTTTTTTGGTTTTTATACATCCAAACGACACAAAAATTGGACTGAAGCTAGAAAACCACTAAACTAACAATTCCTATTTTTTTTAGAATTTTTAGGGGAATTTTTATATTTTTCTTTGATTTTCTATTCCAGACAGTAACAAAAATCATTGTTTTTTATTTTTTAAAATAACAAAAAGCCTCGAAAATGTCCTAAAAATTTAGGGAAATTTTTTCATAGTGGCAGGAGTCACGTGTCCAAATTTCACCTAATTTGGATTTGATTTGACATTTTATTCAATAAAAACAAGGCACACAGCAAGCAAGGACCTAAGTGCAAAGAAACATATTTCCAAGGCCAAACAGTAACAAATATAAAAAGTCCAGGGGCCCTTATGTAAAAATCCCACAATCACACGCGCGCAGCACGTGGTTCAGACACGGAAGGGCATAAGTGCAATTCTTATTTAAAAAGATGCAAACATTAACAACCAAAAAGTTTGAGGATAAAAGTGCAATTTCACCACACCCTCACGTGTCGATGCACGTGTCTCACATAAACAGGGACTATTTTGCAAATAAAAAAAACCTAGGGTCCTAAATGCAATTGTTCGAAATAAAAACAACTTCCTAAAATATTTACAGGACTAAATGGAAATAATAAAATGACAGGGGCCTTAGGGAAATAACCACTTTATTAATGACCGAAGGCTGAAGAAGCGCCACGTGGACGATCGACGGCTAAGATGTGTGGTACTCCTTCATCGATGGACGCTCCAGATGAGGTCCTCTGACGATCCAACGGCTGCCAGCTCCTCGCAAATGGACGGACGAGATCTGAACTGGGAGAGGAGCTCTATCGGACGGTGGTTGAACCTCCTCCAAGAACAGCTCGCCGGTGAACTTCGCCGGATCGATACGCGCGGTGGAGAGGTCCTCAGACGTTGCTGATATAGGCGAAATGATGCTTGGCGACTTCCGCAGCTAATGGGTGGCTCCGATGGGATTGGGAGACCCTGGAGAGCTCCGGCGACAAAGGTGGCTCGGAGTTGCTGTGCTCGAAATGTTTGACCCCCAGATGGGGTCTCTTTGACCTGCAAACTGCACAGAAGGAAACCTGGGTCGAGGGTAAAGTGCCTCGACCCGTTAGCGGGCGAAGGGGGTGACAAAATGGATCGCGACGTAGTCCTCCGGCGGGCGGTGGAGGAGGATCGAACTCCCAGTTCCTGGGTGAACCGGGTTGAATGGAAGGGCGTAGCAGGTGGAGGGAAGTCTGACGGAGGTGGTAGGGTGGTTGGAAGGGCGAATGGATGATCGGAGATGGCGGGCAACGGCAGCAGAGCTAACTGAACAGAAATCTAAAAAGTGAAATCTACCCTAACCTAGAACTTATCTACGCTACCTGGTGAAGGAGGGTGTCTGTGCTGGAGGTCGGGGACCTCCGGGGGTCGTCGCCTTGATGGATCGACGGTCCAGAGGCTCTAGCTCACCTCGCGGTGGAGCATGGCGGTGTAGCCGTCAGATTAGTGGTTCCCGGCTTTCCGTGCCTCGCTTCGACCCTCTCTCACATGGCTGTCACTCAGGCAAGGGAGAGGAGCTCACTGGAGACAAGGGGGAAGGCTAAAGATGCATGAAAAGTGTGGCGGAGCTCAGGTTTTATAGTGGTGAAGATCCAGCAAGAAGAGGTCGGGCAGGGCACGGTGAAGCACGAACCCCTAAGCAGATGATCGGGCAAGGGTCTCGGATCAACGATCGTCAAATGGAGCATGGGGTTTAGGCGAATGGGAGGAGGATCAACTCACAAAAAATCTGAGAAATCGGGTCGGGGCGCAGGGATCCGGGTCGAGTGGTCCGGGGAGGGAGTTGGTCGGGGGTCAACATCCCCCGTGGACCAATCAGAAGCCGCCATTTATTAAATATTTGAAAATTCATTTTAAATTAGTAAATGATTTTATTTCAAAAAAGTTTGAACATGAAAAATGTTTATTATTTTTCAAATTATTTTTTCGTGCTTTTTACTTATTTTTTTGAAAAAAAATAACGTATTTACATTATATTATTATTATATGTAGGTATATACACATATGTATTTTTTATTTTTATTTTTAATTGTTTATTTTGTACAATTATTCCAATTTTATTTTTTATTTATTTATAACATAAAATATGGAATAAAAAGATATTTTTTATTTTATTTTTATGATTTATTTACATATGTTAAATAAATAGATCTATATACATATGTACATGGTATATATACAAGGTGGAAAATGATTTTTATTATTTTTCTTTTTATTTTGAGTTTTCTGATTTTTATTTTATTTTTATTTTTATGTACAAGAATGAGAAATGCTTCATATTTTTATTTTGAGGAAAATAAAATTATTTATATACATAGGGTTATGTACAAGTTTGATTGACCCTATCTCCCTCTACTTGGTTTCTTTTGCGATCAGGCCCATGGTGAGCCCTCCCTTGGGATTAGGTCACTCAATATTTATTCTAAATATTTCCCTCTTTTTCTTTTATTTCTTTATTCTTTTATTTTTTGCACCAAGACATGCTAATTATTACTATTTACACAATGCATGCATTTTGGTAATTTATTCTATTTACACATATCTACATGGTGTTTTGCACAGGTTTTTAGCTATAATAAAAGAATAAAGAGTGATGAATGAGGATTTATCAATACACCTACGCCAAATGCAATATGCTCCTTCCCTGAATAGAAGTGGGTTTTCCCATTGGTAGAAATGAATAGTAAACACGAACTTGTCCTTCCTGATTTTCGTCCAAGGTAGCGAATCTACGGCCAAAATTGATTCGTCGAGAAAGGTGTCTATGATGGGTGTATTGCTCAGTGGAGACTCTTGCTTCTCAATTCTGGATAGATGATCCGCTACCACATTCTGAACTCCATGCTTATCTTTTATCTCCAAATCGCCTAGAGGAGAAGGATCCATTCGATCAATCTTGGTTTGGTATCCTTCTTCTGTTGTAAGTATCAGATAGCAGAGTGGTCTGTGAAGATGGTGACTTTTGATCCAAGCAGATATGATCTAAACTTCTCAAGGGAGAATAACACAACCAACAATTCTTTCTCTATCACCGTGTAATTTCTCTGAGTTTCGTCAAATGTTCTGCTGGCATAGTGAATGGCGTAGGGCGTCTTGTCTTTCCTCTGTCTTAAAACAGTCCCAACTACAAAATTTGACGCATCTGTCATGATCTCAAAGGTAAGAGACCAATCTGACGGCTGTAGGACTAGAGCTTGAGTGATTCGCTCCTTCAGCTAGTTGAATGAAAGAAGAACCTGCCGATCAACATTGAACTCAGTCTCCTTGCATAGTAACTTTGTAAGAGGCCGGGCAATGTAGCTGATATCACGGATGAATCTTTTGTAGAATCCCACATGCCTCAGGAATGACCTCACATTCTTAATTGTTTGAGGTGGCTCAAGATTATCAATCACATCCATCTTTGCTGGATCGACTTACATGCCACGTTTAGAAATGACATGACCAAGCACAATCCCTTCTGTTGCCATGAAGTGGCTCTTTTCCCATGACAATACCAGATTGACTTCATGACATTTCTGAAATAATCTGTCCAGATGCTCAAGACAAGAATTGAATCTGTCACCATAGACGGAGAAGTCATCCATAAATACCTCAAGAAAACTGCCTACCATCTCGACGAAAACTGTAAGCATGCATTTCTGGAATGCCGCTGGTGCGTTGCACAATCCAAAGGGCATTCTCCTGAAAGCATAGGCACCAAAGGGGCAAGTGAAGGTCGTTTTCTCTTGACCTTCAGAGGTGATTGCCACTTGGTTGTACCCGGAGTAACCATCCATAAAGTAGAAGAATTCCTTACCAGGAAGTCTTTCCAAAACTTGGTCAATGAATGGCAAGGGGAAGTGATCCTTCTTAGTTGTTGCGTTGAAACAACGGTAGTCAACACATACACACCAGGATATCGGTACCCGAGTAGATATCTCCTCTCATTTATCATTGGTAACTGCAGTGAGCCTGGATTTATTTGGAACTACATGCAAGAGGCTCACCCATTTTGAATCGGAAATGGGATAAATGAAGCATGGGTCACACCACTTCATGATTTCTTTCATGATGACATCCCTCAGACTTGGATTCAACCTTCTTTGAAACTTGCGAGACAGCTTATCATCTTCTTCCATGTAGATGGGGTGTGAGCACAACACTGGATTTATCCCGTGAAGATCTGAAACATGCCAACAAAGTGCCTTAAAGTTTTCTCTAGAACCTCGAGGAGTCGAGATTCTTATTCGGTGGTCAGCCTGCTACTGATATGACCAGATACATGTTGTCTGCACCCGCAAGGAAAGCATACTTCAAGCCTGCTGGAAGTAGATTGAGTTCCGGTTCTAATCTGGCCAACTTCTCAGTCACTTCTGAAACAATGATGGTTGGAAGATGCTCTGCCTAAACTCTGGAGGTAGTGAGAATCTACTATGGACTTATTGTGTTCATACTGGAGTGACTCGTCTGAACCAAAAAGATGGATCAGCAAATTGGACTCTGTCTCCCAAATCCTCGAAGCTTGTATCGACTGTGCTTTCCAAGTACTCCTCTAAAGAGGATTTCCTGTGTCCATGGATCGTTCAAAGAAAGTATTGTATTTTTGATCTCTGTAATGAAGTCACAGTCTGCTTCAGACGGTGTTGCGTGACCCTTATCAGTTACGGCTTTGGGCTCGCTGATGATGTTTATGGTAATTATGTTGTTGCCCGAGCTGCAGGTGATCTTACCAGACCCATAATCAACCACGACTTCTGAAGTACACAGGAATGGTCAGCCTAGGATAATAGGAGTCTGGAGTGAGGGTGCGGGCGAGTCCATATCAAGGACTACGAAATCAACTGGAAACTACATATCCCGCACTTTTACCACAAAGTCTTCCAAAAGACCTCGAGGTAGCTAGATGGATCGATCAGCAAACTGAAGGATCATTCACGTCTGCTTGAGATGACCTAGCCCAAATTCTTGCAGTAGTGAAGAGGGCATGAGGTTGATGGAAGAACCTCTATCAAGCAATGTTTGCTCGAAGACTTGATCGAAGATCTCGCAACTGGTCAGAGGCACTCCTTTGTCTTGCTTTTTCAGTGGGAGAATGTTGATGGCTGCTGATGAGCCGAATTTAACGATCGACTAAGGTGGATAAAATGTAGTGAAGGTCGTTGCGACCTTAGCCGCTCGATAAATCTAGCTCAATTAAGAAAAATGTAAGAGCAGACCACCAAAACACAAATAAAATCAGAGAAAAGAACTAGTGGCCATGGCTATTGGATTAGCATGGTATAGCGGACCAGGGTCGGACTCAGGGAGCGCGGATTGGCCTTGTGGCCTACGAAGTAGTCAGAATTAAAGAAAAATATAAACAAAGGATTTTTGGTGGATTTTTAATATTTTTATATTTTTTTTGGAATTTTTATATAAAGAAAATAAGAAAACAAGGAAACAAGCAACTTTTGACTAATTATTTAAACACATAAAATTAATCCAAAAATTCAAACAAAAATATTTTTTATGTTTTTTTATATTTTTACTGTTTTTGGTGAATTTTTGATAATTTTCTGATTTTTATAGAATTTTATAAAAATAAAATAAGACTGAAAACCAAAGACACTGTCCAATCAGGCTTCTACAACCATTTAAAAATATAAGTGGTTGTTTCAAGGCCTGGAGGTAATTTTCCTGTAAAGTATGAATAAAAATGAATAATCAGGAAAAAGAATTATTAATTTTTGGGTTTTCTATAAATTATTAGAATTTTTATAAGTTTTTCAGTGTTTTTTCAATTTTTATAATTTTTATAAATCCAAAAATGACCAAAATTGGTCAACACAACAAAACAAACAAATTCTGATTTTTTTTGTAAATTTTAAAGATGTTTTAATAATTTTTGTGAATTTTATATCTGGACAGGGACAAAAAGAGAGGTTTTTGAATTTTTACCAAAAATTGGTAAAAACTTTACATAGTAGCAGGAGCTACATATCCAATTTTCACTTAATTTGGAGTAATTATGCTATTTTATTAAAATCCAAAACAAGCAAACAGTGCACAAGGACCTATCTGCAATAAAAACAAGTTGCAAGGGCCAACATATAACACGGCAGAAAAGTGTAGGGCCTTAATTGCAAAAGTCCCAGGAAACCACGCACGGCACACGTGACTCAGACTCATAAGGGCATATTTGTCATTCCTATTTTTAAAAGTTCAAACAATAACAAGCCAGAACTACAAGGGAAATAATGCAAATAACCCACTAAGGCACGTGGCGAAGCACGTGGACACTAAAGATAGGGACTAGATGGCAAATATCCAAAACAGTAAGGTCCTTGATGCAAAATAACCAAAATAAAAAGAACTAAACTAAATATTTACAGGACTAGAATGTAAATGACAAAGTAAGAGGGGCCTAAGAGCAAATTACCCCTTATTATGATCCGAGGGCTGAGAGGTTGCCATGTATCTGATCGAACGGCTGGAAGTGGTGGCGCCTCAACGAAGAACCCTCGGCGCGGATCGAGCGGCAGAGTTGTACCCACGTGGCTGATCGTGCGGCTATGGTGTGCTGTGGTTTAAACGAAGGGGCCTCTGCTCTGATCTGACGGTGGAGAGCTAGCCACGTGGAAGATCTGACGACTGCTGTATGCCGTGGCTAACCCTCGCTGATCTGACGGTCCAGATCAAACCTCCAAAGATCGGACGGTGAAGGCTGCTCCTCAAGTGGATGGATCTGATCTAATCTGGCAAGTGGGGGTCGATCGGACGGTTAGGGAAGATGCTCCAAGAACTCGTCACCGGTGAGTTTCGCCGGACTCGTGCGTGCGCTGAGGAGCTCCGATGTTGCTGCTAAAATGTGGAATAGGTGCGCCTCGGTGGTCCGCAGCCAATGGACCGCTCCGATGATGACGGGGAGCTCTGGAGAGCTCCGGCGACGGTGATGAACTGGAGCGCCTGTGCTCTGAAGTTTCGACCTCCAGATGAGGTCGATTTGACCTGCTACCTATACATGAAGAAAGAGGGGTCGAGGGCAAACTGCCTCGACCCGTCAAATCGCGGAATGGATGGAAGATGCGTCGGTGTGGAGGTCCTCCGGTGATGCGACGGAGGAGGAGGACCGAAGTCCCTGCTCCGAGGCGAGTCAGGGTTGGGTGGCTGAATGAAGAATGTGTGGAGAAGGCTCGTGAAGGTGGTGATGGGCAAATGGCTGGACGGAGACGATGGGCGGAAGCGGTGGAGCTACAGGAACTAAAACCTAAGAACTGAAATCTACGCTACGCTACTGGCTAAGTAAGTTACCTGGCGGAGGAGGTCGACTGTGCTGGAGCTCGGGGAGCTCCGGGGGTCATTGCTTGCAAGGGGGTGTCGGTTCTCGAGGCTGGGCATGCTCGCGGCGCCGCACGACGGCGAAGCCACTGGATCAGAGGATTCCCAATGCCTCGAGCCTCACTTCCACTCCAAATCGCTCCGCTGTCACTCAGGCGAGGTGGAGGAGCTCCTTGGCGTCGAGGAGGAGGTCCAGAGATGAAGATACTGTACGGCGGAGCGGATGCTTTATGTGATTAGGGGTCTGGCTTGGAGACGATCGGGCGAGCTTATCGGAGCTCGGACCCCGATTAACCCACCCCGGGCGAAGGTGTCGGATCTGCAAGGAAGAAATGGAGCCCGGGGTTTGTGGATTTGGGTGTCGGATTGAGTGGCGAAAATATAGAGAAATCGGGTCGGGCGCACTTGATCCACGGGTTGTGGTCCAGGGGGGAAAGTTGACCGGGGGGTCAACATCCCTCGTGGACCAATGGGATACGGCCACGTGTAAAAGATTTGGGAATTAGATTTAAAATAGCAAATGGCCGAATTAGGAAAAAGTTAAAATATGAAAAATGTTTATTTTATTTTAAATTATTTTTTATGATTTTTATTTTTTTGAAATAAAAAGTAAGTATTTACAATATAGTATTATATATAGGTATATATACAATATTGAATTTTTAATTTTGATTTTTTATTATTTATTTTTGTACATTTTTATTCCAATTTTATATTTTATTTATTTACAAGATAAAATTTGGAATATTTTGGTATTTTTATTTTATTTTTATTATTTAATTACAAGGGGTAAATAAATAGGTTTATTTATATACATATATGGTATATATATACAATGTAGGAAATTAATTTTATTTTATTTCTTTTTATTTTATTTTTGTTTTTTTGTAATTTTTATTTTATTTATTTACATCATGAGATATAGAGTATATACAATTTTTATGGAATTTTAATTTATATATTTATAGGGATAAATAAATAGGCATGTGGTCTTATGTACATGATGAATATATACAAAGAAGGGTATATTATTTTTTTTAATTTTTCCATTTTTATTTTGATTTTGTATTTACAAATATATACAAATATACAAAAATCATTTTTATTTTTATTTTTAGATTAAAATATTTTATTTATTTATTTACAGGTATATATACACACATGAGCTTCCTTATCTCCCTCTACTTTGGCTTTTATGCGGTCAGGCCCATGCTGAGCCCTCCCTTGGGATTAGGTCTCTCAATATTTATTCTAAATATCTCTCTTTTTCTTTTATCTCTTTATTCTTTTATTTATGCACAAAAACATGCTAATTATTAATTTTTACACAATGCATGCAATTTGATAATTATTTGTATTTACAAGAATATACATGTGTTTGGCAAAGGTTTTGTAGCTAAAATAAAAGAATAAAGAGTGATGAATGGGTATTCTTCACCCCCCTATACTTAACTTTGCTAGTCCCTTAGCAAATGCTTATTTGAAAAAGAAGTGAAAAAGAAAAAGAAAAAGAGGAGAAAATGCATGGATCAAGGTTGATTATTAAACTTGCCTTTATTAAATTGAATGATGGAGCTCGATCAGATCTTTGGATTATTAATGTGTCGGAACCTTATTTAGACTTAGGTTTAAAACTTAACAGCCTCTAAGATCCACTAATCTATAATCATGACTCCTCAACAATCCAGATCAGAACAAGTCATCATACACAAACCCTGAATACTATGAATCCTCCCTTGTACTGTGAATGTGAAGTATAGCTCTCCACCTCAGAAGTGGCAACTTGACAACCCTCCCCAACAAGGTAACTCTATGACCTCAGTCTGGCCACTCTTTCCTCGAGGAGCGAGGTATTCCCTTCTAAGTTCAAGTTCAACCGGCTCAAGAAGAGGGGGAAGAAGAGAATGGACCATGGCCAGTGTAGCCATGTATCCTTGGGAGCTCAACCAGTGTAGCTAAGTCTCCCTGCTGCAAGCTACATAAGGTGGGACATGAATCTCAAGCTTTGCTTATTTGCACTATATACATACTCCGGTGGGATTATCATTTTCTATCAGACCCACCACTTTTTTGGAGTTATTTTCTTTTTGCATTTTTTTCAAGTGCATCTATACAACATATACGTGTGCAGCATATATACATAAGGAGTTTTTCCTCTTGAGCCAGTAGACTATCCCTCTTTTGAAGCATTATTGCAACCAACAACTCCCGTCGTTAGACCTCATGGCAACCAGACCAAGTTGAGACGCACTTCCTTCACTAAAAGAAGAAGAGAGGTTCCGAAGTACTACCTCATATGCTACCCCAAGTCAAGGAAGATTGCCTCCTCATCACCACATCTGTAGAGAGCTCGGTGCAAAGTGCTGGTTTTTAGTAAAGTCATTGTCTATATGAGTCATGTGTGTGTTGTTAAGTGCTCTACTTAGGCTCATTGAGATGACATTTGATCATAGCCTAGTGGACTCAAAGAATTAAGTCACTATGGACATGAAAAGCCTTAACCCTAAGCCTTATAAGGTTCCTCTTAGAATTAGGTGGATTAAGATCTTAATCAAGCTCCATTTCCCAATTTAATTCCATGCTAGTTTAAATGTCAACTATAATCCAGGAAAAACTATACAAATATATACAAAGATGCTATTTACACAATATTTACAAACATGCAAATTTTTTGAAAAATGTTTTGAAATCATGGATGCGTGCATGAATGCAAGTTTTGCAAAATATTTACACAAATTTACACAAGATTTTTGCAAACTTTTTATTTTCAAAACATTTTGAAAAAATTTTGTACTATATACATAGTTTTGATATGAAAATATTTACACAAACTTTACACAAAAAGTTTTTGAAAACATTTTTACAAAAATAATTTGTACACTAGCTATGTATGTGCAAATAAAAGAATGATTATTTACAGGTAAAATTTTTTAATTTTTATGGATTTTTATAGATTTTTTTGATTTTGTTCTCTATTTTTAATCTCCATTTAAATTTCGAGCATTTACTTAACCCTGATCTAAGGTATTTTTGAATTTAAAAATGCATAAAAATTACAAAAACATTAGAAAAAATTATAAAATCCAAAAATAATTTTTATTTTATATTTTATTTTTATTTATTAGTGTTTATAAGTATATTACTCTATTATATATAACCTTATATACATAGTTATATACATAAAAGAAAAAGAAATATAAAAACATGAAAGTATAAAAGTAAATATAAATTATAAAATAAAAACAAATTACAAAAATAAAAAACAAAAATAAAATAAAATAAATATAAAAAATTAAAAACCCACAAAAAGATATGTGTACATACTGGATAATTAACTTGGTTGTATACGAATAACCATATGCTACCCATTTTGCTCTTTGTGGTTCGACTTCTACATGCTTACTTGTTATGCATCTTATAGTAGAGAATACTAAATTTTAAATCACTTCTGTTATTCATTGCTTTTATTTATTGTGTGAGTTATTTGCTTATCATTCGAGGTTTATTGAGCGGTCAACACATCGACTGCGATTTTGCCTTTTGAAACCGTGCGACCCTTATTTAGATCTCGATTATCAGATGGCACCATTGTCGGGGAGCAATGAGCATAGCCTAGTTTTGTATTTCATTTTTATAGTCATTTATTCTTATTCATTGATTTATTGATGTAAATATTGACTTATTTATTTTGTATATAGCCATTCAATTAATTCTTTGTGTATAGCTCATTTTGATTTCATTTGATTATCTATGCTAATGCACCTTTCTTTGTGACTTTGTTGCAAGGTCTCGTCATGCGAGGACGACTTTCTAGGAGGCCGATGCGACCAAGCATGGAAGAGGATGGTCTTTACTATGTGACCAGTTGGAAAGGCTACAAAGGAATCAAGGAGAGGGAATTAGCATAGAATTAGATTAACTTTACTTATGATTTATTGGTGAGAGACAGACAGACTAGATATTTAATAATTAACTTGGACTCTACTCTCCATAACAAGGTCCAGTGCCCCGGTGTCTGTTCACCTAGGGGCCTCGTTGCAATTTTTCATGTCTTCTTGCCTTCTTTTATTTTGTTTTCCGTGATTTTGAGTTTTCTGCCTTTTTCTATTTGTTTTGTGTGCTGGAGCCCCTAGACTTAGGCCTCTTGCTCGGTAACTAGGTCCATACCCTAATAAGAATGATTGTTCCTATAGTCTCTTATGCTTGGATCTAGTCAAAATAATAAATGTTAGTCGTTTGAATTCAAACATGCACGCCGTGAGAGACATCATACAATGCTAGTTGGACCCGTTGTGATGGGCACTGAGATATCTCCAAGACAGGACTCTAGGGTTTGTCTTTAAATAACTAACATATTGTTCATCACGGTTAATAGCAGCTAATGTTTAGGACGATTTTATCGATTGCACACTGTCATGTAGGTGAAAAAATGTTGTTATGCATACTGCATGGGAGCTGGGAAGAACTGTAAGTTCGCTAACTCAGCATGCATCATTAGATTCAATGGTGAGAATTCCATCATTAAATCGACTTGCACTGCTTTTTTGCTATCTCCCTCTGATTTTGAGCACCTAGGACTTTAATGAAATCTACAAAAATGATAGTAGCTTGTATGAAAACAGATCTAAAAAAAAGTGAAAACCCAAAAAACTAAAACAAGGGGACTGCTTAATAAACTTTGACCTTATTTAAATTCGTAATGGACTTTCATTGTCTTGGGTTCATAAAGCCCTCATTGATTTCAGGTACCTTAGGATGGGACCAAAACCCTTCCCATGAGCAAGGCACGATCTGCTAAGGATTAGAGCCCAAAAACCATTCTATAACTGCCTTGTGTATCGCTTGGATTTCTGAAGTAATGGTGCTTCTATCGTACGTGACCGAGTAGGGCCTTGTCAACGATGGTGTTCCCTCCTTGTGTGGAGCATCGACATGGTCTCAAGTAATGAGCATAGGCCACACCTTCACTGGGATGTCTATCTCATCGGTTTGCGTCCGACTAGGTTCTTGCACGCTCACAGGTGATTCTGTTGCGAGTGAGGACCGAAGTAGCGGTTTCACCTATCGACTTCCTCTCTCTATTTCCTTGGCTGAGTAGGGATCCAAGAAGGATTACAAGGACCTCAAAAAGTGAATACTACATGTTACAAAGGAGTAGGACAAGTACGGGATACTTTCCTGGCAGTACTCTCTCCTATAGGGTTAGCTTGCTAAAGATTTGTTACAAGATATGACTGAAATAACAACTCTCAAACTGAAAAGATAATAAACAGACGAACCTTCACGACTTCACATGTCGTGAGTTAGTGAACCTAATTTTGTATTAAGTTTGTATGGATCTAGATTAAAATTCAAAGAATAAAGTCCTACGCAGTTGCGCAAATTTTATCCTATATGTCTTCTTTTTGACCCCTGCTCAATTTGAGCATTTCTACTGTTTTACACTCCATTTTATTCCTTGTTGATCACCGTATCTTTCTTTCTGCATCGATCTCCCTATGCTTCATGATGTCGATCCATGGATGGTTTAGTTGGGACTCCGCCGACACCTACATCGATTCCATAGACTCGACTTCGTCAATAATTCGAGGTGATTCCCGAGAACCCGATCCGGACTTTGCGGGTCAATCTCCAGACTCCTTATTTTCTATCCTTCCTTTTGACCACCCAATAAACCGAGATCATCTTTGTCCCACCTTTACCGTTGTGAATGAGAGTCAATTACAGTCAACATCTTCTTCATTCACAACACTCTGGGATTGACCCTAATTCAATATCCATCTTGGCAGCTGGGACTTAATTGCAAGTGGTCTGATTAGGAATTTTTCACATTGCAGATAGAAGCCAGCCCCACTCTTGGATCCTAAAACAGAATTCATCTCTTTGGATTCAAACCCTGAAATGGCTCCCCAAGGAAAGGGCAACGGTCAGCAGCCACCTTCCCAACCAGAGCAACGACAGATGCCTGACTAGAATTAGGTGAACGCTCAATCATTGGCATCTATCCAGGCCATTCAGCAGCAGCTGCCAGAACAGGCCCCGACACAGACATTCCAGGACATGCTGAATGATGTCATGAACTGAAAATCAGAAGGAGGAGACAGGCTAGGAGGAGGAGGTGACAGACCCCGTGATGATATCTACGAGGAAGAGGCGGAACAAGGAAGGTCGAAACCCATGCCGAAAGAGACATATAACCATGGAGACAGACATATGACCGAGTGGATCCTCATTCCATTAGTGCATGCTCACTTTGAGCTAAAGCCCTAGTTCCTTGCTCTTCTCCCATCATTTCACGAAAACACCAGCGAAGAGTTGTATATTCACCTGTAGCAGTTCTTACGCATCTTCGTACTACCTACTACCCTAATGTTCCGTTGGACATAGTAAAGATGATGGCGTTCCCCTTCAGTCTAAAGGACAATGCCCTATACTGAGTCAATCATCTAAGAAAGGTTATGACGACCTGGGGGAACTGAAATCCGCCTTCCAGCAAAAATTTATCCTCTCCGTCGGCTCAACCAGATGCGATCTAGAATCACCAACTTCTCCCAAGGCACCCACGAGACCATTCATGAAGCTTGGGAGAGATTCACAGATCTGCAGGAGAAGTGTCCCCACCATGAAATTCCGACGACCAGCTTGGTCCAACACTTCTTTGGGGGCTGAATGTAGAAAGCTAACGGCTCGTTGACGCCTGTGGGGGGTCACATTTCAACATGAATGAAGATGTAGTTTGGCAGATTTTCGAAGAAATGGCCGAAGGAGAAGCCACCCTCTCTTCATCTAGAGCATATCAGAAGCAACCCCAAATCCTCCATAAGCAAGTCCATATAGCAGTGTCTCGCGAGGCGGAGAGAGATGAGAGCTCCAACTTCAGCATCATCGGGGTCCATCTCTCAAAGGTTGATATTATTGAGAAGTGATCAAAGGACCTCGAGAAACTTGGTGCGATCGAAAAGAGGATGCAACACTTAGATAAGCTGGTCCAAATCACCAAGTAGTTGGAGCTGCTGGTGGGTGCCATCAGTTTGGTCCAGTTGGCGACACCATCCATAGAGACTCCGGCTGAGAAGAAGGATGAGCAATCACCGCCACAACAACCTCAGCCGAGACAGTAGCCACCGGCAGTACAGCACATGTACTACATGCATAGGCCCGATCAGGGCTCGCGGCAACAACAGATGGTAGTCTACTAGCCAGACTTCCTTCCATCATCCGATCCAGCTTTTCCGCCACCACCCACGATTCAAGAAGTAAATGGTGTATGGAGTAATGATGCAAACTAGCACATCCTACCAGACACTCCCAGGGCCAGCAACAAACCCACAAGGCTTACCACCAACCTCAAGGTGGTCATTTTGGATAGTCCTCTCAGCCTTCACCTCAGTATTACCAGCCTCTGCTGTACCCCAACCAATGGATGCAGAATCAATAATACCAACAGTCGTAGTACCGCCAGCCACAACCATACCACCAATATGCGGCTACACCACATCCGTAATATCAGCACTACTCTCCTCCCTTCTACCAACAGTATCGACTTCCTCCAACACCTCAACCACATCAGCAGTCACCGCCTCAGCAAAATAAAGAAGACAGTGAATTAAAACTTTGGCCGAAATTAAAATGGGAATGAAAAATAGCAAACAGTATCAAAATTTTCCCAATTTTGAAATAAAGAGAATGAAAGAGGGACTCTACAGAACTTGAGTTTCTATTTTGCTGATTTTTCTACGATTTTTTAGATTTTTTGGAAGTTTTAGGTATAATCTAATTTCTAAGGTTTTTGTTTTGAAATTTTTAGTGGTTTTTGGATTGACACTAGAATACACTAAAATACACAATAGGTATTTTTTTGGAATATTTCAAGGTGTTTTGATATTTTTTTGGTATTTTCTAAGATAGACAGTAGCTAAAATGCATGTTTTTGATTTTTAATAAATATTAAAATGCAACAAAAATGCAATGCAAAAATGTGGTGTGAAAGTGCAAGTTAACAGGAACTTAAAATGATTTTTGGGGAATTTTTGGGCTTTTAGAAGTGCATGAAATAACTATAGAAACCAAGCAAAAATCTCTGGCCTGGCAAGGGTATTTATGTAAATAGACAGAAATCCAAGGGCACAATTGCAATTTTCCAACAAAATATTACACTAATTATGCGAATTAATTGACTAAATAACAATCACAGAACCCGCAGGGGTAATCGTGCAAAAACACCAAGGTCACGCGCGCGAGGCACGTGAACCTGGGAGGGGTATAACTGCAGTTATCAAAAAAAGCAAGGGACTGGAATACAAAAGTTCAAGAAATATAGCACTCCACTTAAAAGTTTCTAAACTAAATACGAATAAGAAAAGCGCCCTTGTATCCCTGCAAAAACGCCAAGTCACGTGCGCGGAGCACGTAACCTGGTGGGGGTCAAAACGGGAATAACACAAAATCCGGGGGGTACTTTGCAAATTCTACAAAAAAATCTAAAACAAAAAATGAAAGTTTGAGTTCTAATAAAATATTACAAAAATCGACGAGGGTAGTAGCGTAAAATACCCACGACCTTTGGATCCGACGGTCGAAGATCAGTCACTTATGCCACGCGTCGGTTCCTCGTTGCCCGATACCCCTTCGCAACCGGCGGGTAGGATTAGATCTTGAAAAGTGGATCCGACGGCTGGGAAGTGAACGATCGGACGACAGAAGCTCCGTCTGGGGCTCCTCAAAGATCGAACGGCCTAGAGTGGGTCAGGACGAACAGCTCAAGAACTCGGGGGTTGCGAGTTTCAAGCTGCTCGCCTGACTGAATCCGGCCTTCTGGGAAGCTCGGAGAGGATGCCCAAAGCTCATGCGGTGGTCCCTAAGGCTTTGGCGGCGACAAAATCGGCTGGCGACCACCGGAGCTGACCCGTGACGCCAAGGTTGAAGACGAGCACCAGGTGGTTCCGGCGTATCCCAAAATTCGCCTCCAGAGGTCCTGTTAGCTCCTGACACCTGCAAGAGTGGTTACAGGAGAACGGGGGCAAAATGCCTCGCTCCCCTAGCGGCGGACGAAGGTGGAAAATGACGAGAGAGAAGCTCGCCGGAGCAAGCTCCGGCGAGGTGGCTATGAAGGGTGGTGGATGAATTCCAGGTGAAAATAAGGGTACCTAAAGGATCCTAATGCTACTGGGAATGAAAAACAATCAAGAAAATGGAATAAATAAGCGTACCTCAAGGGTGTATGACCCGAGGTGAACCTCACGGTGGCGTAGCCGTCGGAGATGGATGGAACGCGGCCGGCGAGCTTCGCCGCACCTCGACGGGGATACAAGGAGCCCACCGCAGTCTCTACCCTCACTCACCCGAAGGTTTGAAGCTCTCCAAATTGGTTCCAAAAAAGAGAAGGAAGAAGGGGACTTGGTTTTGAATGGTGGACGAGGGGGTGTGAAGATCGAAGGTCAACGGGCGCCACAGCGATGCAATCCCCGATGTGAGCCTAGGGCGTGTAAGCCTGATCATAGGGCTACAAAAGTCGTGAAGGATCTAACATGGAATAGTGCAAGGTGCGCCCGCGAAAAATCCAAGAAATGGGCGAAAAACCCAAAATTCTGACAGGAACAGGGGGGGTCAGACAGTTGACCGAGGTCAACTGTCAGACCCACCTGGTTGGTCCACATGGACCAACCAGGAAAAACCTGAAAAAATGTTTTATTAATTCAAATTAAAATAGTAAATGATATTATTAAATTTAGGTTATTAAATAAAAATGTTTATTATTTTATAAATTATTTTATGGTAATTTTTAATTATTTTTATGAGGTATATTTTTACAAGTTGCTTTTTACATCCTATATAGGTATATTATTTATATATTTTATTAATTTATTTTTATTTTGTTTATTTAATTTATTAATTTTTATTTAATAATTTATAAAATTGTAAAATAATTTTATACACTTAAAAATATTTTTATTTTATTTTATTGACGTGTTTTGTATATTTAATAAAGTAAAGGGATGTATTATATAGGTATAAGTATAGGTATAATACCTATGTATTTTATATACATGTATTTTTATTTTGTATTTTATTAAGGTTTTTATTCTTTTTTAATGTACATAATTATTATAAATAATATATACATAATTATAAAAATATAAAATTACAAAAATAATGAATAAATAATAAAATGAATATTTTAATCTGTACAATTATACAATAGGGGTCCAAAACTCATCTTTCAAACCGTAGCTCCGCCAAATGCGAAACCACTGCCATTAAATAGCTTATTTTATACTATATACAATTAAATGTGAGTTTGATGCATTTGGAGTTTTCATTTGTGAGATACGGGTCTGGGAAGTTGGGATTCTGGATTTTTATTCAGACCATAACTTTTTATCTGTGCATTATTTTCAAATGAAATTAATTTTTTATTTTTCTTTATTTAAATATCTACAACTTTCACGTACAAAGTTTCTTTATTTGATGTGTAAAAAGTGGAACCAAAAATAGGTCCCAAAATGAATAAAGAATAAATGAAAATCAATAGGTATTTTGACTGTATTTGACCCTTATCTCCCCCTACTTTATTCCTGGTCGACCTATTCATCAAGATGCCTAGGTCTCGGGGTTTCGGGTTATAAAATATTTACAATATTTTATTATTTTTCTTTTTTTATTTATTCTATAATTTTGTCTTTAAATACAGTATTTTGTACACTAATTATATGCACATGCATGAATGCTAAGATGATGGATTTAATGCTATTTACATGCATTTGCTAGGGTTTTTGAGGCCAAAATGATAGAATAAAGATGATGAAATATGGATTCATCAGGTCCGCATGTTGAATCTTCGAAGGTGATTCCGATGAACCCTACCCTTGATTTCTTGGCCCAACTCGTCAAGGGCCTAACAGATATGATGAAGAAGATAGATGACCTGAATGCCACCAAAACTTCCATTCTGGTGCAGGTCGAAGCTAATCCCAATAGCTTCAAAAGAAAAGAGCAAGTAGAATGTGATGTCCAGTCTGTGCCTGTAGAGTCAGATGATTGTAATATTGCTCTATCTAATGTTATCACTCCCAGGAGCGGTAGGACTTTGCCTCTATCTGCTACAAGCCATGGGAGGAATAAATCTTCAGGTGAATCATCATCTTCTACATCAGCGGTGCCAGTTACAGGGACGGGTGAGGAAGAAAGAGGAGGAGGAGCCATGCCAACTGCCACTCACCACCATCTCCGCCAGTAAAAAATAAAAAAATAGAAAAAGAAAAAAGATCAAAAAAATGATCGTCGTCAAAGTGAAGCCGCGCTAACCACGGAGGAGCCCGCGACAGTAGCTAATCCAATGCCAGTAGACGGAGCAGAGATCGTACCTTTTGCTTGTCCACCTGCAGCAGAATATTCACATGTAGACCTTTTTGTGATCCAGATGTACAAAATTTTGTGGACAAGAATTTTCTTGTATATATGAACACTACTTCTGATTCCACTACTGTACATATTCCTTTTCCTGATGCAATAGAAAAATACAAAAAATTGCAAAAAGAAAAAGTGCATTATCCAACCTTGGAGTTGTGGACTTATTAATAATTTAATTGTTGAGATTCCATTAATGAAGGCCATGGAATACATGCCCGCTGTAAAGAAATGGTTGAAAGAGGCATGTACAAACAAGCATTACCCAACATGAAATAATAGACGCCGACAGGTTGAGAAGCATGTTCTCACCATGGCCACAGTCGCAGCTGATGAATACCCATTCATCACTCTTTATTCTTTTATTTTAGCTACAAAACCTTTGCCAAACACATGTATATTCTTGTAAATACAAATAATTATCCAATTGCATGTATTGTGTAAAAATTAATAATTAGCATGTTTTTGTGCATAAATAAAAGAATAAAGAGATAAAAGAAAAAGAGGGAGATATTTAGAATAAATATTGAGCGACCTAATCCCAAGGGAGGGCTCAGCATGGGCCTGACCGCATAAAAGCCAAAGTAGAGGGAGATAAGGAAGCTCATATGTGTAAATATACATGTAAATAAATAAATAAAATATTTTCCTCTAAAAATAAAAATAAAAATGGGTTGCGTATATTTGTATATATTTGAATATACAAAATCAAAATAAAAATAGAAAAATTTAAAAAAAATAAAAATACCCTTCTTTGTATATATTCATCATGTACATAAGACCACATGCCTTATAAATAAATAAATTAAAATTCCATAAAAATTGTATATACTCTATATCTCATGATGTAAATAAATAAAATAAAAATTACAAAAAAACAAAAATAAAATAAAAAGAAATAAAATAAAATCAATTTCAACCATTGTATATATATACCATATATGTATATAAATAAACCTATTTATTTACCCATTGTAATGAAATAATAAAAATAAAATAAAAATATCAAAATATTCCAAATTTTATCTTGTAAATAAATAAAATATAAAATTGGAATAAAAATGTACAAAAATAAATAATTAAAAATCAAAATTAAAAATTCAATATTGTATATAAACCTATATATAATACTATATTGTAAATACTTACTTTTTATTTCAAAAAAATAAATAAAAATCACAAAAAAAATAATTTAAAATAAAATAAACATTTTTCATATTTTAACTTTTTCCTAATTCGGCCATTTTTCTATTTTAAATCTAATTCACAAATCTTTAACACATGGCCGTATCCCATTGGTCCACGGGGGATGTTGACCCCCCGGTCAACTTCCCCCCCCTGGACCACAACCCGCGGATCAAGTGCGCCTGACCCGATTTCTCGATATTTTCGCCACTCGATCCGACACCCAAATCCACAAACCCCGAGCTCCATTTCTTCCTTGCAGATCCGACACCTTCGCCCGGGGTGGGTTATCGGGGTCCGAGCTCCGATAAGCTCGTCCGATCTTCTCCAAGCCGGACCCCTAATCATATAAAGCATCCGCTCCGCCGCACAGTATCTTCATCTCTGGACCTCCCCCTCGATGCCAAGGAGCTCCTCCACCTCTCCTGAGTGACAGCGGAGCAATTTGGAGTGGAAGTGAGGCTCGAGGCATTGGGAATCCTCTGATCCGGTGGCTTCGTCGCCATGCGCCGCCGTGAGAGCGCCCAGCCTCGGGAACCGATGCCCCCTTGCAAACAATGACCCCCGGAGCTCCCCGTGCTCCAGCATAGTCGACCTCCTCCGCCAGGTAACTTAGTTAGCCAGTAGCGTAGCGTAGATTTTAGTTCTTAGGTTTTAGTTCCTGTAGCTCCTCCGCTTCCGCCCGTCGTCTCCTTCTAGCCATTTTCCCATCCGACCACGCCACCACCTTCACGAGCCTTCTCCGCACATTCTTCATTCAGCCACCCAACCCTGACTCGCCCCAGAGCAGGGACTTCGGTCCTTCTCCTCCACCGCATTGTCGGAGGACCTCCACACCGATGCATCTTCCATCCATTCCGCGCTTTGACGGGTCGAGGCAGTTTGCCCTCGACCCCTCTTTCTTCCGGTGCAGGTAGCAGGTCAAATCGACCTCATCCAGAGCTCCCCGTCATCATCGGAGCGGTCCATTGGCTGCGGACCACCGAGGCGCACCTATTCCACATCTTAGCAGCAGCATCGGAGCTCCTCAACGCGCGCACGAGTCCGGCGAAACTCACCGGCGACGAGTTCTTGGAGCATCTTCCCCGACCGTCCGATCGACCCCCACTTGCCAGATTAGATTAGATCCATCCACTTGAGGAGCAACCTTCACCGTCCGATCTTTGGAGGTTTGATCTGGACCGTCAGATCAGCGAGGATTAGCCACGACGTACAACAACCGTCAGATCTTCCACGTGGCTAGCTCTCCACCGTTAGATCAGAGCAGAGGCCCCTTCGTTTAACCCACATCACACCACAGCTGCACGATCAGCCACGTGGGTACACCTCTGCCGTTCGATCCGCGTCGAGGGTTCTTCATTGAGGCGCCACCACCTTCAGTCGTTTGATCAGATACGTGGCAGCCTCTCAGCCCTCGGATCATAATAAGGGGTAATTTGCTCTTAGGCCCCTCACACATTGTCATTTACATTCTAGTCCTGTAAATATTAGTTTAGTTCTTTTTATTTTGGTTATTTTGCATCAAGGACCTTACTATTTTGGATATTTGCCATCTAGTCTCTGTCTGTAGTGTCCGCGTGCTTCGCCACGTGCCTTAGTGGGTTATTTGCATTATTTCCCTTGTAGTTCTGGCTTGTTATTGTTTGAACTTTTAAAAATAGGAATGACAAATATGCCCTTCTGAGTCTGAGTCACGTGTGCCGTGCATGGTTTCCTAGGACTTTTGCAATTAAGGCCCTACACTTTTCTTCCACGTTATATTTTGGCCCTTGCAACTTGTTTTTATTGTAGATAGGTCTGTGTGCACTTTTTGCTTGTTTTGGATTTTAATTAAATAGCAAAATTACTCCAAATTAAGTGAAAATTGGACACGTGGCTCCTGCCATTGTGTAAATTTTTTACTAATTTTTGGAGACATTTTTGAACATTTTTAGTATTTTTAAAAATTCAAAAACCTCTCTTTTTGTCCCTGTCTAGATATAAAATTCATAAAAAATATAAAAAATCTTTAAAAATTACAAAAAAAAATCAAAATTTGTTTGTTTTGTTGCGTTTGATTTTCTGACCAATTTTGGTCATTTTTGGATTTATAAAAATTATAAAAATTGAAAACATTGAAAAACTTATAAAAATTCTAATAATTTATAGAAAAACCAAAAATTAATATCTTTTTTCCTGGTTATTCCTTTTTATTCATACTTTACAGGAAAATTACCTCCAGCCTTGAAACAACCATTTAGTATTTTTAAATGGTTGTAGAAGCCTGACTGGACAGTGTCTTTGGTTTTCAGTCTTATTTTATTTTTATAAAATTCTATAAAAATCAGAAAATTATCAAAAATTCAACAAAAACAGTAAAACTTATAAAAAATATAAAAATATTTTTGTTTGAATTTTTGGATTAATTTTGTGTGTCTAAATAATTAGTCAAAGTTGCATGTTTCCTTGTTTTCTTATTTTCTTTATAATTAAAAATTCCAAAAAATTATAAAAATATTAAAAATCCACCAAAAATCTTTTGTTTATATTTTCCTTTATTCTGAGTACTTCGTAGGCTGCAAGGCCAATCCGCGCTCCCTAAGTCCGACCCTGGTCGCTATACCAGGCTAATCCAATAGCCAGGGCCACTAGTTCTTTTCTCTGATTTTATTTGTGTTTTGGTGGTCTGCTCTTACATTTTTCTTGATTGAGCTGGATTTATCGAGCGGCTAAGGTCGCAACGACCTTCGCTACATTTTATCCACCTTAGTCGATCGTTAAATTCTTCTCATCAGAATGGCGTCGTTGCCGGGGAGCGCGGCTTAGTAGTCCGTTTATTTTTCATTTTTTTGTTTTCTTTTTCGCGGCTTTCCGCGGCTTTTTCTGAGACCGCGGCTTTTCACGGATTTTTATTTTATTTTCTTTTCTTTTATTTTTATTTTTGTTTTTGTTTGATTTTGCTTGTTTATTTTTATTCTCCTTTCTGCATATATATACCCTGTTTAGTTTACCTGCTTTAGTTGCTTTATTTTATATGGTTTGATACTCGTTTGTTTTCTTGCGATGGCTCGAGGATCGAGGCGGTGACTTTCGAGGAGCCGGCGCAACCGTGGTGATCGGAGGCGGCTCCTTTCTGCACGAAGCCGTAGGAGAGCGCGAGGAGGCAGTCTTGTGTAGGATTAGAGTAGTTGTCGTGTAGATCTTTATTTCAGCACTATTTGAATAATTGTTGTAATAATACAGGGACACTCAGCAGGACACTTGACTCTCGGGGTCTGTTTTGCCGAGCACCGGTGTGCTCGGGGGACACCTCGTTTTTATGCGGTTTTCTTCACGGCTTTTGTTTTTCTCTACTGCCTTTTCCGGTTTCTCGCGGATTTCCGAGCCCCTAGCCTTAGGATTTTCTGCTTGATTGTGACGTAATTAGTAGGATCCAAGCACCCTAATATATCTGCATGCACCTATAGATCGGTAATTGGACCTATAATAAAAAGATTAATAAAATAGTCGACTCACTTCCTTCGAGCCTTCGTGCAGCAGCCCACCCTACCAAGCGCTGCTCCTGAACCCGATTTGTCGGGAGGAGGAGGAGGGGTGGACCGAGACCAGACTCTTTGGATTGGAGGCTCATGGTCGACTAGCCGTTCTTTCGAGTAGCACTGCTGTTTAGGGACTCGGTTTTCTGCCTGCACCATTTAGGTAGTTTATTTTTTGTCTTTTAATTCTGTGCGGATCATTTTGCATGTAGACTGCTGGAGTCAGGTACACATCTCTTACTCTGCATGCATCATTGATTTCATCGCGCATCGGCTTTTTCGACTTCTCCCCCTTGATTTTTGGACTTAATAACCAGGGAAACCGAAAAATTCGTTAGGCGATTTCTTTTTTGAAAAATACCTAAAAAGAAAAAACAATAAAATCGGGTTTGCTAATCACACTTGACCTAAAAGACACCGAATTGAAAAATCTGTCTTGGGGGGAGTAACCCCCTCCTTGTTTGGTTTGGATGAGCGAGAGAGTGACCCGTACCTTAGGTTAGAGCCATCCGATTTTTCTCGACTGATTACCGGCTCTTTGGTACGTGACAGTCGGTTGAGAAATATCGGATTCCTATTACCTCACATAATCGCTCTGATAGACTGAATGATCACCTAAAATAAAATCGACAAGATAATCGACCGATCCCTTTTGGTCTTCAGCTCTGTGTGCGTAGGTGAATAGAGGGTTATTTTTTCTCATCTTGTGTGATTTCCAGATCCCTTCTGCCTTCCCCCCATCTTCTTCTCTTCTTCTGTCTTCCACCCTCCCTCCCTTCAGTCTTCTCTTCTTCTTCTCCTTTACCCCTGGATGATGGATCCCCCTCACTTCGAGCCGACTCTTGCAGTTTTTTCTTCACCATCTGACCATCAGTCCAGTCCACCTTCTAGGGAGGTCGGATCTCCGACCAACCTCCCGTTCCCTCCCTCCCATCCCGTACACTACTCTGGGCATGCTGTGCTTGACGTCCGAGGATATAAGATCAAGCAGATGCGAGACCCGGACGTTGCCGTTGCTGAGTTGAGAGTGCACTCCGTTCGTGATCAGAGAGAGTAGTGGAGATCAACAGATAGATCCTATTCCAGGTGGATGGAAGAGCAGATAGCCCAGGGAGCTCAGTCAGCTTCTACATTACGTCCATTCAGCTTGGATTTGGATTACCTTCAGCGACTGCCGATACTTGCAGGGGAGGCACACGAGGAGCCTTATCTTCACCTGTCCGCATTCGAGGAGTTTTGTAGAGCACGGAGATATTCAGAGATCACTGCAGAGGAGCTGATGAGGAGGACCTTCCCATTCACGCTTCATGATAGAGCCATGAAATGGCATCGACGATTGGGGAGGACATTCGATATGTGGGGAGAGCTACACCGAGAGTTTTTACAGAGATACTTCCCCCCGCATAGAGCAGATTTGATGCGGTCTTTGATCACCGGATTTTCAGTTGACCCCCAAGAGCCATTGCAGGAGGCATGGCCGAGGTTTCTTGACCTCTTGCGGAGATTTCTAGACCACGGACTTCCACTGACAAACTTGATTGAGATCTCCATGCGGGGGATGACCGCAGAGCAGATAGCACTGGTGATTACCACATGTGGTGGTTCACACCGCAGTTCCAACATTCACCTACTGGACACCATCTCGAGTTTACTTTCACAGAGATCTTCTTCACGAGATGCCCTAGTCGGGACAACACATGCGGACGTTGTAGTACCAGTGCGGTGTGTCGCATTACATGAGGATTCAGGATTTACACACCAGCACGAGGACTTGGATGATGCAGCACCACCGAGTACAGAGGGGATGACTGCGATAGCAGAGGTTCGAACCCAGAGTCTTCTCGAGTTCCCGTTGGTTTTCCAGCCGGAGTTCGAGTCAGCCCTAGAGTTTCCAGTTGACGAGTCTTGGGTATCAGATCTTCTGATACTCCAGGAACCGGAGAAGCCCCCGCTTTTGCAGCCATTGGTTCAACCACTTCAGTTCCCAGTCCCGGAGGAGTCAGTTTCCTTTCTGTAGAGATACTTCTCGGATACCGATAGTTACCAGGACTCATCCCAGCAACCACAGTTCGATATGGGACACCACTTTAAGAGTACAGACACAGAGAGTCCCGTATTCGAGCCTTTTGTCCTCCACTCTGACAAGACAGACACACTACCTGAGGACCAGTTGGCAGCCAGCATAGCCGCAGAGCGAGGATCACCTGCAGACACTTTGCCAGCCTCTGCGGTGTTGACCAGTACCTTCTCCTGCTTCCATATTACCGAGAGCGAGACTTCCGATGATGATGCAGCCTGGTGCACAGAGTTGATACTTGATAACAACACTGTAGATGCCCATCTAGATTCTGATCTTCTCTTACTCACTTCTGATCTTGCATCTCTCCCCGAGGGTTATCTGCGGGAGAATGCCGCACTCGATGAGTACTCGGTTTCACCTGCTGAGAGTGTTTCCGATCTGGTGGAGCACGAAACCGAGTCTTTAGATCCTTCTGATTCTGAGTCTTCTCACCTCGACGACCCTCGCGAGGATGAGCCTATCCGGGAGATATTCGATGATCTGCCTGATCTGCTTCTATTTCATGCATCAGATATCAGTCTTCTTAGAGAGTCTCCTGATCTTGACTGCACATATCTTCATGAGACACTGATTGACGTGGAGGATTCTATTACTGATCCATCCTTCTCCACGTTTGATTTCTTCGGCTCCACATTTTCACTCCAGTCTGACTCAGAGCCGAAGATTTCCTTTGTGCTACCGGATCCCGATCACTTATTTCCGCATCATTGACCGGTAGCAGACACCCCCTTGATTGCATACCTAGGTGTCTTACTTTACACTATTGTTTTCGTCGTTGTTCTTATACCGAGACTGCGACGACAGTACGACATTCGCCTTACCGATGCCTTCCTGAACCTGAATACTGCTTTGTCCTAGCCTTTGCGCCCAGCTAGGGGCATAAAATCTAGCGCTTGTTAAGAGGCACCTTAACATTATACTCTTTTGTATATACATGTTTTGTCTTAGTCGATCTTTCTTTCTTCCGTTCTAGTTTTCACCCCAAGTCTCGCGTAGGATTATCTTTGCTATACTTAGGATATTCCTCATCCTAAGTATAGGGGGGTGGAAACACCGGATTGCTCGTTCGTTCTGTTTCATCACTTCTGTTGTTGCCTATACTTAAGGTTCTTCACCTTAAGTATAGGGGGAGTGATGCCCCTCCTCCTTGTACAATCTTCACTCGACTTTCCCTTAGTGTACAGCCTGCTATACTTAGGATTATTTGATCCTAAGTATAGGGGGAAAAGCCGAGATCCTCTTGATTTTCTATTCATTCATTCATCTTTGTATATAGCCTTCCTTTTCACTTCCCTATACTAAGCACGAGTTATGTCTTCTTCATCGCTCTTGACTCTGGGGACATCATTAAGACCGTGGACAGACAAGATTAGATTGTGTGAGGAGATCCGATGGTTCTGGCGCACTACATCCAATGGCTCCTGCTTCGACTGGGGACGTGATCTTGATTGGACAATTGTCGAGGATCGTGGAAGAACAACGGAGGAACTCACTGCTAGCGAGTTTGAATCGAGCATTGCTCACTCCTCTGACCTTCTCGAGCGTCGCTGGATGGCTTTGCACTTTCCCACAAGTTCGGGATGGGTCCCAGGCCGATCAGAAAAGTCTGAGGGCCACCGATGGGCCCCTGGACGCTCAGAGAAGAAGGACGACCAAGAGAGCTTCAGGTTGGGTTGATTTGAGCCCCATGTTATCCGCACGACCTGCACAGAAAGCACGTAAGGCCAAGGGCAAACTGCCTTGGCCGACGAACAGGGGGAATGGAGGCAAAGGGCGTCGGGTGATCGTACCTCCGGTGTGGTGAAGGAATTGGAGGACGATAGGCCAAATCAATGGTTGATCTGGGCGAGTGAGATGCGCGGGATGATCAAGAACGATCAAGGAAAAGAGTGAGGTGGTTGGAGGATTGATTGACGGTTGAGTATGGTGAACGGATAGTGGCTGGAGCTCGAGAGCTCCGGTGGAGGAACTTAACCTAATCTACCTAGTTAACTAAGGAAGACATGAAATAAAATGCTTGAAGTTAAACCTACGACTAATTCTAAGCTTAAGAAAAGTAAGGACACGGCTCTTATAACCAGGGGTTAGTCAGGGAGCATGGTCGCCGATGAGGTGGTTGTGGGTGAACCTCCGTCCTCCTGGAGCTCTTCCCGGTCGCGAGAAGACTCCTCCTGCCATGAGGGGACTTGCTAGACTAAGGATAGTGGCTTCTAGACTCGTAACAGTGACCAACTTTGAATTGGAGGTCGGGGGTAGTTATTTATAAACATCATATTCACCCTTATTAACTGGCTAAATGCAACGAAGTGGTTCTATGTACAAGGGATCTAAAGTGATGGCATTGATTAGGGTCGATCAAGGGTTGCTTTAGCGAAAGATCATATCGATGTGAGTGATGGTACGTCCGGGAAAATGGTTGAAATCACGGGATTTAACACGCGCATCAAGTCGGACAGCTGGAGGGGGAGTTGACTTGGAGTCAACGAACGGAGGGACCTGATTGGTCCAGATAGACCTGCTACAAGACTAAGTAGCATCTTTATTCGAATTTAATTAACTAAAATTAGTAAATGATTTTATTAGTTTTTATTACAAAATAAAAAATGTTTATTATTTTAATTAGTATTTTATTATGATTTTTATTTATTTTTTGGTATTATTTATTATGAGTTAATTTTTAGGGGTATAATTATAGGTATATTCATCTATATTTTAACCATTTTATTTTTATTTTGTATATTTTATTTTATTATATTATTCTTTTATTTTATATATTTATAACTTATTTTTATGCACATAAATAATTTTTTTATATTTTTGTGATATATTTTCTATACTTAAATAAATAAGGATATATATTATATAGGTATACTTATAGGTATTTCATCTATGTTTTATATACATTATTTTATTTAAAAGTATTTTCTTTGGTTTTATTTTAGCTTCATATTTTTAATAGAATATAAATAATATTTACAAGAGTATAAAAAATATAAAAGAATAAATATTAAAAGATGGAATTTCACTTTTATTCATTTACATGTATTAACCTAGGTATTTTGCCTATACATTTACATAAACTTATTTTCTTTTGTGTTTTCTTTTTAGTTTTATTTATATTTTAATGTGTATATAAGCTAAAAAGAAAGTTTATAAAATTATAAAAATATAAAAATGTGAAAATTGTATAGAATAAAATGAATATTTTAATCGGTATAATGGTCAATGAGGATCCAAAACCTAACTTTCACATCTTGACTCCAAAAATTATGAAACCACATTCATTAAATATTATATTAAAAATTATATATAATTAGAGGTGATTTTATACATTTTGATTTTTTATTTGGAAGATATAGGTCTGTGAAGTTGAGATTTTGGTTTTTTTATTTTGTGTATAAAATGTACAATGTTTATTATTTTTGCACAAACTTAATTTTATGTTTTTATTTACATTATTACCTACAACTTTCATGTATAAAGTTTCTTGATTTGATATATAAATAATAAATAATAAAATATGTATCACAAATGCTTTATTGAATGAATAAAATAAATGGCTTTTTATTGTGTTTTTGGTCCTTATCTCCTCCTACTTTATTCATTGTCGACTAATTCAAATCTTGACTTGGTCTTGGGTTTAGAGTCATAATTATCTTTGATATTTTATTCTTTTTTTTCTTTTCTTCTCTTTATTCTATAATTTTAGCATTAAAAACAATAATATTTACATAATAAATATAATAAATGATGAATGTTATTTATACAAATTGATGTTATTTACATGCATTAGCTAGGGGTTTTAAGGCCAAAAGAATAGAATAAAGGTGATGAAATGGAGATTCATCACTCATCCGTCCACAGCTACCCCCTCCAGGCTTGACACCCCCTCCCTCTAGGCCTGCTGCCTCCCTGCCCCTCCAAGCCCACCGCCTTCCCGCCCCTCCCCTCCAAACCCGCTAACCCCTCCCTCCTAGCAAGTAGTTATATTTTTACCACGTCTCGATGGACCGAAATAACCAGCGCCCTCTTGTCGTTGCTCATGTATTTGTGAATCCGTACTCTGCAACCCTATCCCCCCCTCCCTCCCTCCCTCTGAGTGACACCTTCCTTCTCGCACTTAAAAGCGACAGCATGCGATTGGGGTGGGAAGGGGTTGTCGGTTGTGTGTCCTGTCAATGTCCGTTGTTGCATGGGGAAGAAGGGAGGGAGATCGAGGTTGAAGTCTATGAAGAGGGCCTTCTGGTCACCATCCAAGGACTCTGAGAAGAAGAGCAACAGTAGTAGGCAGAGGGAGGAGCACGAATAGGAAGAGGAAGGGAAGGTACATATGCACAATGAAAACATGAAAACATATGTTGGATTTTGCTATAAATCCATCTTCTTCAAGGGCACTCCTCTCTGTCGTGAGCAGAAGAAAGAGAAGAGGAGATGGCTCTTCAGGAAATCTTCAACCCATGGACCGCACCAACGTCGGCAGCAGCAACCCAAATCGACATCTGCAATCCATGTCTCTGTGCTAGCGGTAGTTGCACGTCGCCATGGAGATGGCACGCCTCATGAGGCCTTCGAACTTCATAAGGGAGAACTACGCCACCGTGGTCATCCTGACAGCCTTCCATGGGCACCTGGTGAGTACCATTCTTCTTTTTCTTCTCTGTTCCTCATGTGAGAACCTAATGGAAACAATAACGAGGGAGCTCTATCTGACCCCTTGTTGTAGGCGAGGAGAGCTCTGAGAGCGTTGAAGGGCCTAGTGAAGCTCCAAGCTCTGGTAAGAGGGCATGGCGTGAGGAAACATGCGAACATGACCCTCTAGTGCATGCAAGCTCTGGTTCGCATCCAGGCTCGAGTGAGGAACCAGCGGATCCTGCTCTCTTAAGATGGGTGCAGCACCAAGTCATCCATCAATTGCGACACCATATTGTGGGAGCCATGATACCACCAGGAGCTCTCAGAGCGCAAGTCAATCGTGACTCTCTCTCTCTCTCTTCATCCACATCCAGAGAACTTACTTTCCGTTAGAATCCGAAGATGTTGCCTCTTTTGTTGTTTTCTCCGCACATCAGTCGAGAGAAGGGAGTAGCGTAGCAGACGACATGGACAACCAGTCCTGCACTCTCGAAGATATCCAAGCAATGCTCCAAAGTCGCAAGGACACCGCTCTCAAATGAGAGAAGACCCTCGCTTTATGTCCTATATATGGGGATTTGGTGGGCATTTTTTTCTTGCGGGCCATATATGGGGATTTGGCGGCCGACTCGGATATAGGGCATGATTTGCAAATAAGATTGAGCATTAGGGGTAATTTTGACTTTTTCTAACGCAAACCTTCAACTGTAATGAACATCTTGAACGGAACATAACATAGGGTCATGTCATGTAAGAGTTAAGTATTACTCGAGGTTTCTCATGTGATTCACGATAACATGGGGGTAGGATTGTAATTACGAAATTACTCAAGCTTATGGGTGTAAAAATACATTTAATTAGTATAATATGAAAATACATGTCTAGTTATTAATAATGTAATTAATTTAAGTGATATGTAAATTACCCTTTACTTAATGATAGTCTAATTAGTATGAATCGATCATGTCATTAATCATCCTCTAAATAATTTAATTAATTTGGAGTTTTACCTTTAATTAATAATTTCTTAATTATTATGAATTATTTTTATATAAATATTATTTTAATTAAACAATTTAACACGAAAATACATGTCTAATTTTAATAATGTAATCAATTTAAGTGATATGTAAATTACTCTTTAATTAATAATAATATAATTATTATAAATCCATCTTATCATTAATAATTCTCAAAGTCTTTTAGTTAATATAGAATTGTCTCATTAATTACAAATTTCTTAATTAATATGAATTATTTTTATATTTAGAGGATGGGGAGCATGCACCGTGGTGCATGTAATTTTACATGCACCAGGGCCTATATCTCCCGCATTTTTTTAAATTTTAAAAAAATGTCACCATGTGTATTCATCTATGTATCCCTCCAATATACCATTCAAATTTTGTCAGAAACAGAGACCCTTATGCCCTCCATCTAGAACATGTAATTTTAACGGTCTTAGAATTGCTGTAATCGACCTGTTCTAGATGGAGGGCATAGGGGTCTCTATTTCTGACGAAATTCGAATGGCATATTGGACGGATATGTATATGAATATACACGGTGGTATTTTCCAAAAAGTAAAAAAGTAGGAGATATAGGCCCCGGTGCATGTAAAATTACATGCACCAGGGTGCATGCTCCCCGTCCTCTCATATTAATAAGCTTTTAATTAAATAATTTAATATAAAAATATCTATCTAATTATTAATAATGTAATTAATTTAAGTGATATATAAATTACCCTTTCATTAATAATAGTGTAATTAGTATGAATCAATCATGCCATTAATCATACTCTAAATAATTTAATTAATATGGTGTTGTTCTTTTAATTAATAATTTCTTAATTAATATGGATTATTTATATTAATAATATTTTAGTTATATAATTTAACATGAAAATATCCTTTTAATTACTAATAATATAATTAATTTAAGTGATATGTAAATTATCTTTTAATTAATAATAATATAATTATTATGAATCTATCTTATCATTAATCATTCTCCAAATATTTTAATTAATATGGAGTTATCTCATAATTAATAATTTCTTAATTAATATGAATTGTTTTACATTAATAATCTTTTAATTAAATAATTTAATATGGCCTCATTGTTTTATTGATAATGGCCAATATGGTCCTATTCTTTGTCTCTTAGAATGGGAATATTTGTATTGAAAATAGAAATGAAGGCGACGAAGGGGGGGACTAGAAAGATAACAGGTTTCCCCATATATGGCACGTTCGAAGAGCTCATGTCAATGGTTTGTATCCTTACTGGATACATTGAAGGGGAATACAACAACCGAGTCACGTGTAGATGGCCTACGAACATCAACACATTCTATCCAGTAGTGAATGCTGACACTCCAACAACTGATTTAATGTTAAATATTGCTTGATCCCTTGGCATGATGCACTTAATGATGGAACTAGAGTTTGATGGAAATCATGGGATTTATAGAGGCAATATCGTTGAATCTTCTCGAAAGGGACATGAGGATGAAGATGAGGTGTCCCAGATCTAAATGTACACTATGCCTACGAGGGTATTCCCGATTTAAATGCTGATAATGTTGATGATTCTGCTATCATTCCCGATCTGAATGCGGAGAATGATGATGAAGACACTGTCGATAAGGAGGATGATGATATCCTTGATCTGAACGCTGATTGTGATGATATCCATAGTCAAGGATCACTCATCAGTTCCATCAGCAGTGATCCAAATTTTGATCCTCCAGTTGATTATATCATCACTTTGGATACTATGCGGAAGTTATCTGATATTTTCACGGATGATGACGGGATAACAAACACTTATGCAAGGGAGGCACAATTCTTGAGAGAGCCCCAAGACACCATATTCCCCAGATAAGAGTGGACTCGAGTATTGTAATAGTAGATTATTTAACTCAAAAAATAATTTGATTGATGATATAAGCACCTGGAGTATTGATGAGTGATGAATCTCCATTTCATCACCTTTATTATATCATTTTGGCCTCAAAAACCCCAGCAAATGCATGTAAATAACATCAATTTGTACATGGAAGCATTCATTATTCATTGTATTAATTATACATTAAATAAGGTTTTTAATGCTAAAATTATAGAATAATGAGAAGAAAAGAAAAAGGAATAAAATATTGCAGATATTTTATGACCCGAACCATGAGACCAAGGCCAGCATGGAATTGGTCGACAAGGAATAAAGTAGGGGGAGATAAGGGCCAGTATACAATAAATACCTCATTTATTCATGCATTTATTTATGCAATTTTGACATCTATTTTGTATATAATTATTCGTTCATCAAATAAAGAAACTTTGCACATGGAAGTTGTAGATAATAATGTAAATAAAAATACAAAATTGAGTTTGTGTAAAATAATACTCAGTGTACATTTTATACACAGAATAAAAAGCCAAAATCTCAACTTCACAGACCCATATCTTGCAAATAAAAACTCCAAATCACCCAAACTCACCTTTAATTGTATATAGATTTCCAAGAACTATTAAATAAAATTGGTTTCATAATTTTTGGAATCCATCTGCAAAAGTTAGGTTTTTGGCCTTCATTGTGCAATCTGCCTGATTAAAATATTCAATTTATTCATTGTCCATTATTTTTATCAAATTCTATTTTTAGAATTTTGTAAATAATGTGTATAATACATGTACATATTGAGATTAGAAAAAAACTAAAAAGGATTTACAAAATAAAATAAGTATATGCAAGATAATAGGCATAATACCTATGTTAAGTATATATCTAAATAAAGAAGGGAAACATTTTTTAATTCTTTTATATTTTTATAATATTGTAAATATTACATATAACTTACTAAAAATACAAATCTAAAATGAAAACCAAGAAAATAAATAAATAAAGTATATATAATATATAGGTAAAAGACCTATAAGTATACCTACATATACATATACCTATTTATTTAAATATGAAAATAAACTCCTAAAAGTTAAATAAAAATATCCTCACACTCACAAAAATAAATTATAAATTTATGAAATAAGACAATAAAATAATAAAATAAAATAAACAAAATAAAAATAAAATACACAAATTACATATAAATACATGCATAAATTCATTATTAAATTAGAACTACAATAAAATACATCGAAAAATTAAATAAAAATCATAAATAAATACTACATGAATTAATACACATTTTCATTTGATAAGAAAATTCTAATAAAATCATTTATTATGTTAAATAAATCATTTTAGAATAAGGTTTCCTATTTTGTCTTCTAGCGTCTGAGGTGGACCAATGGGGCGCCAGCCCTTGTTGACCGACCGGTCAACTGTCCCATCTGGGACCTGGCACGCCAGAACTGTCTTTTCCCCGATTTTCTTCCCTTTTTTACGGCCATCTCGTCCATCGATCGAGCTCGCGTTCTTCACAAGAAATCATCTCTGATGATCACTGATGCCCGCCGATATCTTAGACCAACACGATGTTCATTGGATTACTCAATAAACACCGGTCAATAAGGGTTCATTCCAATGTTTATAAATAAGAAGCTCCGCCCCCTCCTCAAATTTGGCCAATTTCATCCACCCAAAAGCCTCGAATTTGATCCTGGGAGGTTCCTCGTGATAGGGGGAGCATCTCAACGCCTCGAATCGGCCGGAGGAGGGATACATTTTGACGCGGCGGAGCTCCGGCGTCCGTCCTGCTCCCTGGTGGCCCCCAGGTATAAGAGCTGCCCTTTATCACTTTTTAGGTAGCTTTTGATTCTAGCATTTTAATTTTGTTCTTAGTTTAATCTTTAGTTAAGAAGTGTAGCGTAAAATCGTAAATTCGAAGTTCGCCGGAGCTCAGCTCTGGCGACTTCTTCACTGTGACATCGAACATCTCCTACCGCCATTCACCTTTTACCTCGTTCCCCATCACATTCTCCATCTATCGATCATCTTTGTTTAACCAAGGACCCCCAGTCCTTGCGAATCAGAGCTCCACCTCCGCCTATCGCCGGAGCTCCTCCGCCTCATCTCATTTTGCGCCAGAGCTTCAAAACCCGGGGTCGAGGAGATAACCCTCGTTCCCCCGGTTCTTCCTGTGCAGGTATCGCAGAGCATCGAGCCCCTTTGGACTCGTTTGGATCCAGGAAGAGGCTCCTGGAGGTACCGAACTTCATCGACCTCGCCTGAGCACCTTGGACCTCCAGGAGCCATGAGAAGACCACGAGCCGGCGCGGGACGCCTCCAGCTACATCCAGAATACCTCAGACGCGAGGGAGAAGCCCGGAGGAGCCCATGCTTCAAGATCGAAGCTCGCCTCGCGCGAGCTTCTTCCCTGTTCTTCCAGGAGGCTCCATCATCGTCCGATCAGGAGGAGCGCCCCAGTTTGCATGAGGACCGTCGGATGAAGCCCAGCCACCACCGTCCGATCCGCGAGGTGGATCTAATCAGAACCCTTCATCGGCGAACCGGTACCCGCGGTTGGATGTGCGACGTGTGTCCAAGTGAAGTAATCGACGCCGTCCATCAGCACGCATTAAGGGGTAAATATCTCATTTAGCCCCGGCTCTTTTGTATTTATTGTTTAACCCTGTAAATAAAAGTTGAAGTTTATTCTATCGTGTAAATTTTGCATGGACCCCCCTGTATCTTCATGAAATTGCTATGAGGTCCAGTCCACGTCACCTCACGTGTACCCCCACGTGAGGTGGCTAAATTGCACAAGTACCCCTGTATGTCTGTATATTTGCCTTTAGTCCATAGAATAAAAATTCAAGTGTAATATTTTTGTGAAAAATTGCATGAAAGCCCCTGGACTTCCTGAACTTGCTTTTTGGTCTCTGTGGGTGCGGATCACGTGTAGTCCCACGTGATGGGTATTTTGCGCTGGGGTCCCTGGCGAGTTTTGTATTTCACTTTAGCCCTTAAATTTGCAAACCACGTGTTATATTTTTGGTGTTTTTGCACAGAAGCCTCCGACTTTATTTTTATTTGAAAAATGCCCCTGCTAGGCCATATATTTTTGTATGCTTTGTCCATTTATTTCATGCATCGTAATAACTTGAAAAATTCTACAAAAAATAATATAAGCTCCTGTTTGCTTACTCTTGCACGCCATATTTTTAGTTTCCAATTTTGTTGCATTTTTGCATTTACTAAAAATCAAAAACATGCATTTTGTCTACTGTCTAGCTTGGAAAATACAAAAAAATAGTAAACCACCTCGGAAAATTCCAAAAAAATTACCTATGGTCTACGTTATCATGTTTTAGTGTCAGTCCAAAAATCACTAAAAATCTCAAAAGAAAAACCTTAAAAAGTCAAAAATACTCAAAAACTTCTAAAAAATATTAAAAATTTAAAAAAACCCTAAAAATTGCAAACTCAACTCCTGTAGGGTCTATATTTTATCCTCTTTCTTTTAAAAATAGGTTGGAAAAATTTTGTGGCTGATTTCTATTTTTAATTCCCATTTCACTACCAGCCAGTAGCCAAATCCCTGTTTTCCCTTATTTTGCTATTTAAAAATACCAAAAATATTTTGAAAAATACCCAAAAATAATAAAAACAGTAAAAAGATCATGAAAATACCCAAAAAGATTTTATTTCTGCATTTTGAGTAATTTTGTATATTTGTATAGATATTATATCACCCCTCTTATTATATATATATATATTCCCACATTGAAAAAGAAAATTAAATATATATATATATATACATATTTATTAATGTATAAAAATCTAACGATTGAATTAAAAAATAAATATTATATATATATATATATCTATATGAAGAGAATATATGTATTATAGGCTTTATACATACCCTCTATGGGTATATATCTTTATATATATTTATATCCTATAAATCATATATATATATATAATGAATATATAAGTATATATTATAAAAAAATAAAAAACCCACAAAAATTGGATTCACACAAGGATGACTCTGTTGTACATGCACATCATAGGCTACTTCATTTTTGCATTGCTCTCTGTGGTTCGACCTCTACATACTTATTCACTGTGCATTTTGCGGTAGAGTAATAAATATTAATTCACACTTTTGGGACTTAATTAATTCATTCTTTTATTGTGGGTTAATTGCTGAATAACATCGGTATTCTGTGAGCGGTCACCTCAGCGACACTGTATATATATCATTGTGACCCTCGCGGAATACCGTGTTATCAGATGGAGCCGTTGCCGGGGAGCAATGAGCATAGCCTATTATATTTAGTCATTCTTGTTTAGAAATTAATTCATCATTAATTTTGTGAGCAGCTATTTATTTTGCAATTAATCCATATGCTTTATTGATTTATTTATTTCTTGTGATTAATTCTTTCCTGCTTTATTTTATTGATTGAGCCATACTAATTCAATCTCTTTGTGACTTTGATGCGAGGGCCCGCCACGCGAGGATGGTTTCTTAGGAAGCCAAGGCATCCGAGCTTGGAGGAGGGTGGTCTTCACCTCAGGACCATCTGGAGAGAGCACCAAGGGTACAAGGAGATGAGAGTTAGATAGGTCTAGAGCAATTAGGATTATTTTTGTAATTTATGGTGAGAGAGAGAGACAATTTTGGCATGTAATAATTAACAGGACTCTACTCTTCACAATGAGGTCCAGTGCCCGGGTGCTTGTTCACCTGGGGGCCTCATCACGGTTTTCCGAGTTTTCCTTGCTTTCTTTTCTTTGTTTCCCGAAGTTTTGAGCTTTCTGCCTTTATTTTACTTTGTTTTGTGTGCTTGGAGCCCCTAGATATAGGTTGCTTGATTCGGTAGCTAGGTCCAAACATTAATAAGAATGCATGCTCCTATAGTCTACTTCGTATGGATCTAGTCAAACTTAAACAAGCCGTTCATTTGTCTCTTAGCCCTTGTGCCACAGCGAGCCCCATAAAGCTCTATCTCCTAAACTCAAGTGTGTTGAGCAGAGGAGGGGTGAGCCAAGACCGGACCTTTCAGGCTAAAGATGAATGATCGACTTATGGTTCTTCACGCTAATAGCAGCTAATGTTTAGGGCGATTTTGTGCCTTGCATACCGACATGTAGATAGGTTTAAAAATTCGGTTTTGCATACCGCATGGAGAGAGCTGGGATGCACTGTAAGTCTTCTAACTCAGCATGCATCATTCGGTTCAATGGTGAGATTTCCATCATGGAACCACTTGCACGGCTTTTCCGCTATCTCCCTCTGATTTTGAGCACCTAGGACTTAAATGAGAATCTACAAAAACGTTAGGCGCTGGTATGAAAACAGACTCAAAAAAAAGTGAAAACCCAAAAATTAAAACAAGGGGACTACTAAATAAACTTTGACCTTAATTAAAATCTGTAATGGACTATCATTGTACCGGGTTCATAAAACCCTCATTGTTTTCAGGTACCTTGGAGGGGGACCAAAACCCTACTCCCTTGAGCGAGTGTGATCCCTAAGGATTAAAGCCAAAAACCCAGTCTGCAACTGCCTTGTGTATCGCTTAGATTTCCGAAATAATGACGCTTCTATCGTACGTAAGCGAGTAGGACTTGGTCACCAATGATGACTCTCTGTTGTGTGGAGCATCGACCATGTCCGAAGTATTGAGCATAGGCCACGCCTTCATGGGGGTGTCTGTCTCATCATCCTGCGTCCGAGTAGGTTCTTGCACGCTCACGGGTGATTCTGTTGCGAGCGAGAACCGAAGTATTGGTTTCGCCTATCGGCTTCCTCTCTCTATTTCTTTGGCTGAGTAGGGATCCAGGAAGGGTTACAAGGACTTCAAAAAGTACAGACTACAGGTTAAACAGGAGGAGGACAAGTACGGGATACCCTTCTGGCAGTACTCTCTCCTATAGGGTAGCGCACTAAGGACTTGTTATAAGATTTGCCTGAAATCACAACTCTAAAAATGAAAAGATATTAAATAGCCGAACCTTCACGGCTTCACATGGCGTGAGTTGGTGAACCCAATTTTGTATTGTGTTTGTATGGATCTAGATTAAGGTTCAAAGATCGAGTCCCGTGCCTTTGTGCAAATTTTGTTATGTCATTCTCCTTTCTACCACCCCGCTCACCCGAGCCTTTCTACTGTTTTGCATTCCTTTTATTCCTCGTTGACCATCGTATCTTTCTTCCAACATCTGATCTTCTCTTATGCTTCGCGAAGTTGATCCATGGATGGTTTCCATCGGGACCTCGCCGACACCCACATCGATTCTATGAACTCAACTCCACCAATAACTTCGAGGCGATTCCCGAGAACCCAGTCCGGACCTTGCGGATCGATCTCCAGACTCCTCGTTTTCTACCTTTCTCTTGGCCATCCAATAAACTGGGATCACTTTTGTCCCGCCTTCGCCGTTGGGAATGGAAGTCGATTACAGACCATATCCTTTTCTGTTCACAACATGCTGGGGTTGACCTGAATTCCAGCTTCATCATGATGGATGAACAAAATTGCAAGTGATCTGATCTGGACTATCTCATTCTGTAGATAGAAGACAGAGCGAGCCCTGGAGACTACTCCGGAGTTCATTTCATTTGACTCAGACCCTGATATGGCTCCCGGAGGAAAGGGCAAGGGTCAGCAGCCACCTCAACCAGAAGGACAGATGCCAGACCAGAATCAAGTCAATGCACAACTGCTGGCGTCTATCCAGGCCATCCAACAGCAGCTGACCGAGCAGGCCCTCACACAGACAGCATTCCAGGAAATGTTAAACGATATGATGAACCGAGACGAGGGAGGAGGAGGTAGAGGCAGAGGAGGTGGAGGGTGTGGTGGAGGAGGCGGTGGGCCTAACAATGATGATCCAAAATTCCTGCCACCACCCAAGCCTACACTTAAAGAGACGTACAATCCGGGGGACAACTAGATGACCGAGTGGATCCTCATTCCACCGGTACACGCTCACTTTGAGCTGAAACCCCAGTTCATTGCTCTTCTCCCTGCATTCCATGGAAACACCAGTGAAGAGCCGTACATCCACCTGCAACAGTTCTCTCGCATTTGCCGCACCACTCACTATCCCAATGTCCCTCTGGACATTGTCAAGATGTTGGCATTCCCTTTCAGCTTACAGGACAAGGCCCTCTATTGGATCAACCATCTGAGGAAGGTCGTGACGACCTGGGAGGAGCTGAAGTCAACTTTTCTGCACAAATATTACCCTCTCGGTCGGCTCAACCAGATGCGAGCCCGAATCAATAATTTCTCCCAAGGACCCCACGAGTCAGTGCATGAAGTATGGGAGAGATTCACTGACCTGCAAGAGAAATGTCCCCATCATGAGATTCCTAAGACCAGCTTGGTCCAACACTTATTTGGGGGACTGAACATCGAGAGCCAAAGGCTCGTTGACGCAGCATGTGGGGGTTCGTATTTTAACGAGGATGAAGATGTAGTCTGGTAGATATTCGAAGAAATGGCCGAAGGAGAGGCCACCCTCTCTTCATCCAAGGCATATCAGAAGTAGCTCCAGATCCTCCAGAAACAAGTACACATGGCAGCGTCCAAGGAGGCAGAGAGAGATGAGAGCTCCAACCTCAGTATCATCGGGGGCCATCTCTCGAAAGTTGACATCATTGAGAAGCGATCACAGGACCTCGAAAAACTCGCTGTGATCGAGAAGAGGACTCAGAATCTAGATAAGCTTGATCAGATTAACAAGTACCTTGAACTGTTGGTGGGCACCATCAACTCTGTTCAGTCGGCGACACCATCAGAAGCTCCAGCTGAGAAGAAGGACGAGCAGCAACCGCAGTATCAGCCTCAGCCGAGCCAGCAGCCACCGGCAGTCCAGCACGTGTACTACGTGTAGGCGCCCGACCAGGGCCAGCCGCAACAACAGATGGTTGTGTACCAGCTAGAGTTCCTTTCAGGACCTGATCCAGTTTTCCCACCACCACCCCTGATTCAAGAAGTGAACGGGGTATGGACCAACGATGCACAGCCGACCCGTCCTAAGGGACAATCCCAGGGTCAGCCACTTGCCAACTGGCAATACCACCAACCTCAGGGTGGTCGTTTTGGACAGTCCTCTCAGCCTCATCAACAGTATCATAAGCCTCCCCAGTACACAAATCAATGGAGGCAGAACCCGCCATACCAGCAGCCGCAATACCGCCATCCACAGCCGTTTCATCAGTATGTGGCTGCCCTACCTCAACAGTATCAACAATATCCTCCCCCCTCTTATCAGCAACTTCAACTTCCTGCACCACCTCAGCACCACCAGCAGCAACCTCTGCACCCATCTATGCAACAGCAGCGTGGTCTGCACGCTGAACCCACCGAGGTACCCCCTGCGAACCCCACCATGGATTGTCTGGCCCAACTTGTCAAAGGGCTGGCGGATATGACCAACAGGCTTGACGACCTGACCGCCACCAGAACCACCATTCCTGCTCAGGTTGAAGCCAACCCCAATAATTTCAAGAAGAAAGAGCAGGTAGATTGTGATGTCCTGTCCGTGTCTGACAATGATATTACTGTTTATTCTAATGCTGTTAATCTCGGGAGCGGTAGGGCATTGCCTCCGCCTGCCACCAAGAATGGGGTGAATAAAGAAACAGGTGGATCGTCATCTTCCGCATCAGCCGTGCCAGCTCCAGGGGCGGGTGAGGAAGAAGAAGAAGGTGAAGTCATTCCAGCTGTCGTGCATTTCCAGCAACCTCAGCTCAAAATACAAAAAAATCAGCAAAACCAAAAACAACAAAAAGAAGCTTGCAGCGAAGCAAAGTCGCGCCAGCCTTGGAGGAGCCGCCAGCAGCAGCCGATCCCTCGCCAGCCGACGGAGAAGACGCTAACTTTTTTGCTCGCCCTGCAGCACCAGTATGCCAAGATACAGTTTGTACTCCTTTTTGTAATCCGGATGTACAACATTCTATAGGAAATAATTTTGATGTAAATAAGAACTCTATTTTACCTGCTAGAGATATACATATTCCTTTTCCTCATGCAATAGAAAAATCCAAAAAAAATGCAAAATGAAAAAAAGCATTGTCTGATCCAGGAGTTGTGGAAATATTAGACAAGTTGACTGTTGAGATTCCCTTATTGAAGGTCGTGGAGTACATGCCAGCTGTGAAGAAAGGGCTAAAGGAGGCATGTACCAACAAGTGTCGCCCAGCACAAGAGAACAGACGCAGAGATGTAGAGAAGCACGTGCTATCCATGGCCACTGTGGCAGCCATCAACAACCTCCCACAGAAGAAGCAAGACACAGGAGCACCTCTTATCAGTTGTGAGATTTTTGATCAGGTCTTCGAGCGCACTCTCCTCGATAGTGGGTCTTCCATCAACCTTTTGCCATCATCCATCATGCAAGAATTTGGGCTGGGACCGCTCAAGCAGACACCAATGATCCTTCAGTTCGCTGACCGATCCATCAAGCGGCCCCAGGGTCTTTTGGAAGACGTTGTAGTTAAAGTGCAGGAGATGCAATTCCCAGCGGATTTCGTAGTCCTTGATATGGACTCACCAGCACCCCTGCTCCAGACCCCTGTCATCCTTGGTCGACCATTTCTACGTACTTCAGGTGTTGTGGTTGATTACGGGTCTGGCAAGATTACTTTCAGCTCGAACGCCTAGCAAATCACTATAAACATGAGCAGAGAGCCGAATGCCACGACTGATGAGAGCCAGGCAGCATCCGAAGCAGACCGTGATTTTATTGCAGAAATCAGAGATTCATTCTTGTCATTGGACGATTCATGGACCCGAGAAATCCTCACACGCGAGGAGGACTTGGAAAGCATAGTCAACCTTTGCTCCGATGATTCTTGGGAGACAGATTCGCAGATGCAGGCGCATCTCTTTGAGCATTCACTCCAGACCGAACACGATCCGCTTAGCGCAGAACCGTTCGGCACATCACCAGGATATCAACAGAATGATGAGGATGGTCACCCCTTCAAAGAAGTACATCCCACCACCAGCATAGTATCTGAAGTGACCAACAAGTTGGCAGATCAACACCAGGACTCAAGCCACTTCCTGCATGCCTGAAGTATGCTTTCCTTGCGGGTGAAGAACAAATGTATCCGATCATCATCAGCAGCAGGCTGAATTCGGATCAGGAATCTCGTCTTCTTGAGGTTCTAGAAAAGAACCACAAGGCACTTGGTTGGTGTGTATCAGATCTTCGAGGGATAAATCTGGCCTTGTGTTCACACCACATCTATCTGGAAGAAGATGCCAAGTTGTCCCGCGAATTTCAAAGAAGGTTGAACCCTAACCTTCAGGACGTCTTCATGAAAGAAATAATGAAATGGTGTGATGCAGGGTTTATCTATCCCATCTCCGACTCAAAATGGGTAAGCCCACTGCATGTAGTTCCAAAGAAATCTGGGCTTACCGTGGTTACAAATGATAAAGGAGAGGAAATATCCACTCGGGTACCGACATCCTGGCGGGTGTGTATTGACTACCGCCGTCTTAATGCAGCAACTAAGAAGGACCACTTCCTTTGCCATTCATTGATCAAGTACTAGAAAGACTAGCAGGCAAGAGTTCTTCTGCTTTTTGGATGGGTACTCTGGGTACAACCAAGTGGCAATCGCCCTGAAGATCAAGAGAAGACTACCTTCACTTGCCCGTTCGGCACTTACGCCTTCAAGAGAATGCCCTTTGGATTATGCAATGCACCTGCAACCTTCCAAAGATGCATGTTAGCATTCTTCGTCGAGATGGTAGGCAGTTTTCTCGAGGTGTTCATGGACGACTTCTCTGTCTATGGTGACAGTTTTGATTCTTGTCTTGAGCACCTAGACAGAGTGCTTCAGAAGTGTCGAGAAGTCAATTTAGTGCTTTCATGGGAAAAGAGCCACTTCATGGTCACTGAAGGCATTGTGATGGGTCACGTCGTTTCCAAACGCGGTATGGAAGTCGACCCGGCAAAGGTGGATGTTATTGCAAATCTACAGCCACCTCAGACAGTGAAAAATGTAAGGTCATTCCTGGGGCATGTGGGATTTTACAGGCGATTCATTAAGGATTTTAGCCGCATTGCCAGACCTTTGGATAGAACTTCTGTGCAGGAAACTGAGTTCAATGTAGATCAGCAGGTTCTCCTTGCTTTCAATCAGTTGAAGGAGCTTATTACTCAGGCTCCAATCTTACAGCCGCCAGACTGGACTCTCCCCTTTGAGATAATGACCGACGCGTCAGACTTTGCAGTCGGGGCTGTCCTTAGGCAAAGGAAAGAGGAAAGCGCCCTATGCCATTCACTACGCCAGCAGAACATTAGATGAAGCACAGAAGAATTACACAGTGATAGAGAAAGAGTTGCTGGCTGTGGTTTTCGCCCTTGAGAAGTTCAGATCCTATTTGCGGGGATCAAAAGTCACAATTTTTACAGACCACTCTGCTATCCGGTACCTCCAGCAGAAAAAGGATGCCAAGCCGAGACTGATTCGATGGATCCTTCTCCTCCAGGAATTTGATCTGGAAATTAAGACAAGCCTGGAGTTCAGAATGTGGTAGCAGACCATCTCTCTAGAATTGAGCAGCACGAGCTTCCTCCGAACAGTGCACCCATTACAGAAACCTTTCCTGACGAATCAATCTAGCAGTGGATACTCTTCCTTGGTATGTTGATATAGTCAATTACCTCGCCTCTGGGGTAACACCATCGGATTGGACAAAGAATAAGAAGAACAAATTCATGTCGACCATCCGCTTCTACCAATGGGAGGATCCTCTTTTATTCAGGGAAGGAGCAGATTGCATTTGGCGCAGGTGCATTCCTCAAGAGGAGCAATCTAGTGTCCTCGAGCATTGTCACTCGCTCGAATCTGGTGGTCATCACTCTGGAGATCGTACGGCTGCCAAAGTACTTCAGTGTGGCTTCTGGTGGCCCACATTATTTAAGGATGCTGCAGAATTTGTCAAGCAATGTATTGACTGTCAGAGATTGAAAGGTACACTCACTGCAAAAGATTCGATGTCCCTGAAAATCATTCAGATAGCAGACGTGTTCGATGCATGGGGAATTGACTTCATGGGACCTTTCCCTAACAATCAAGGTTTTGAGCACATCCTTCTTGCCGTCGATTACGTGAGTTGTTGGGTTGAAGCTATCCCTAATCGAGCCGTCGACAGTCGAACAGTATGTCAATTCCTGAAGAAGAACATCATCTCGCGGTTCGGGATACCGAAAATTCTTGTATCAGATGGGGGCAGCCATTTCATTAATAAAGAGGTCAAGAAATTGACGAAGGAGTACGGCATCGATCATCGTGTCGCTTCTCCTTACCGTCCTCAGACCAATGGCATGGCAGAATTATCAAACAGAGAAATCAAGACTATTCTGCAGAAACTTGTCATGCCAAATAGAAAAGACTGGTCCCAACTCTTGGACCCGGTCTTGTGGGCTTACAGAACCGCCTACAAGTCTCCTTTGGGCATGTCGCCCTATCGTCTTGTATACGGGAAGCCGTGTCATTTGCCCGTCGAATTAATTCACAAGTCTTTATGGGCAGTTAACAGTTGCAATTTGGACTCACGCAAAAGTGGTCAAAAAAGAAAAGATGATCTGAACAGACTCTTGGAATTCCGAGACTATGCATACGATAACACATAGATGTACAAAGAGAAGGTGAAACGCTGGCATGACCGGCATATCAGACGAAAGACCTTTGATATTGGACAGAAGGTGTGGTTATTTGATGCAAAGTTGCGGATATTCCCGGGTAAATTGAAGAGTAAGTGGACATGGCCATTTCGAGTCTGTGAAGTGCGTGACAGTGGAAGTATTGCTATATCAGAATTGTCTCCTGACGCACAGCCATTCGTCGTCAACGGTCAACTCCTGAAGCCTTACCTCGAACCAGATACATTCTTGGCCGTTGTTAACTCCGTTTAGCTCATACACCATGATAACATATCCACAACAGCTGCAGCATCAGAAGATTCAGACGATGTACTCCAAAAACTGTTTATCTGATTTTCTTCTTTTCTTCTTTTCTTCTTTTCCTTTTCTATCTTCTTTTTTGTATCTAAAAGGTGCCGCCCTTGTAGACAGTTTTCCATACTTAGGACGTACTTTGTCCTAAGTATAGGGGGGATGTGCACCCCGAGTTTTTCATTTCATTTCGATCCTCTCCATTGTCTCCTCTTCTTGTCTATACTTAGGAGTACCTTACCCTAAGCATAGGGGGAGACAATCTGAGTACGATCTGTGTATTCCCACCCTTGACCCTCCCTGCTTTTTGTACAGTCTGCTATACTTAGGATTATTTGATCCTAAGTATAGGGGGGAAGGTCAACTTCTCATTCATTCATTTATTTTTCATTCATATATTCTTTAGATCTGTCTATACTCAGTACGAGTTATGTGTTCTCTTTTCTCCTTGACCTATGAGGACATAGCTCAAGCTAAGTATAGGGGGGTCGTATATACCATGTATATACTATAAGCCATAACTCATACTGAAAATTAAAACATCAAGATAAAAAAGGGTAATAAGTAACTCTGTAATAATAAAAGATGATTGTGAGCTCCTCAGACTCTTTGTACTTGTACTGATTAATAAGTCAGGAAAAGCGTTTTGTGCAAAATATTCTCTTTGAAAAATCTTTTGAAAATTGCTTGAAAATAGTGTGTACAAGTATTCAACCTTTGAAAAATCAATTTTGTGTGTAAAATTTATTTTCTTTGAGTGAAATAAAAATGTGTGAAAACTACTGTGCAAATGATTGGAAAAATTTGTTTGTCAAATTGCTTTGAAAAATCTATCTATCTTGTGTGAAAAACCTTTGTAAAATCATTTTCAAATGTGTGAACATGTTTGTCAAATTAGTTTGGACTATAGTTTTTAAAATCTTTTGAAAATGATTCTTGAATAAGTCTGAGGAGTCTGCACAAAAATCTCTCATTAAAAAATAAGTAATAATCCCAAATAAAGCTTATAAGAGCCAAAACCATGTTGTACAGCAAATAAGGTTTTTCTTTGTATATACTGACTAATAAATAAGGTTGAATACCTTTACAATATGATTCGAAAAATAGTGTGAACTGTTTGAAAAATTTACTGTGAAATGTTTTCAACCTGTATAAAATTGTTTGGTTTGAAAAACTTTTTCTTTGTGTGGAATAAAGGATTTGAAAAACCTATGTGCAAATGTTTTTTGAAAAATGTTTGTCAAAACTATTGTGGAAAATGTATGTATATAGTGTGAAAAATCTTCGTCAAAATAGTTTTCAAATGTGTGTAAATGATTGTAAAAATTATCGTGTACTATAGTTTGTAAAATTATTTTCAAATAAATACATAAAATTCGTGCTGAACAATATGAATAAACTACTTCATTAAAGCCTGTAAAGTCTTTATAAATCCATACATTCTGCGGCACACCCGTGTAAATAATTGTATGTACTTTTTGCCAAGTTTTTTTATTTGCAAAAATTCTGTGTGTAAAAAGATTCTTTGATTCTTGTAAATTCCTTGTGAAAAATTGCATCATTCATTGTGCATGGCATGAGCATACCATTCATATTCTTTTTGAGTGAGCTTGGTGATTGAATCAGTCCAATAAAGTCTCAAATTGGAGCTCGGTTAGACCTTACCGCACCTAACTGCACTGGAACCTTACGGGAACTAGGTTTAAGGTACTTCAGGTCTATGCAGACTTAATTCTTTGAAAATCAGGGCTGGGTTCAAGTCACCTCAACTAACTAACTAGAACTTTTCGAGACACACGCATGACTCTTGCCGACCGTGACCTAACTTGGACACTTGCACCTTTCACTTGGCTCAACTCAGTTGGAGTGGTGAGGGGGTTGGATTTGCCAGTCTGAGATGCACACGGGTGGAAACATTCATCCTCGTCTAGGGAGGGAAGTGCACCCCAACCTGGTTAAATGGCCATGAGGTCTAACGACAGGAGATTGTGGGTTGCAATAAAGCTTAAAAAGAGGGATAGTCTACTGGCTCAAGAGGAAAAACTCCTTATGTAAATGTTGCTGTGAATAGTATGTTGAAAACAAATGGTCAGGCCTGTACAAGAATAAAATGCCTGCAAAGTATGTACATATGTTGTAAAGCCAATAAGCAAGCTTGAGTTCCAAAGTCAAATATATGAGCCTGCAGCTGGATGACTTGACTACACTGGTCTTGCATCCTAGGATAGGTAGCTACACTGGCTACCGTCCATTCTTCTCTTCACCCCCTCCTCTTGAGCTGGTTGCCACTTGAACTTAGAAGGGAATACCCTGCTCCTCGAGGAAAGAGCTGTTGGATTGGGGAATCATTGGGTTGTCATTCTGGAGAAGTCAGCTCCTTTGTCATTTTAGTTGGGGAGAGCCACCATCACTTACACTGTACAAGTCAGCTTCATAGTTATAAGGGTTTGCGTATGATGTAGACCAGTTCTGACCAGGCTATTGAGGTGGGTTGAACCAAGTTCTGTGGCTCTCGAAGGCTGTTGTATTTTAAAACTGGTTCCCGACTAGGTTCCACACACATCTACACCCAAGGTTTGACAGGAGCTCCAAATTCAGATTTTATAAAGACATGCATTGCACTGAAACACCCCTATTCACTCTATCCTTCTTTAATTCTCCTTTTTCTTTTCTTTATTCTTTGTACTTATTGCATAAGTGTTTGCTAGGGACTAGCAAAGGCAAGTGTAGGGGGGTGATGAATCTCCATTTCATAACCTTTATTCTATCATTTTGGCCTCAAAAACCCCAGCAAATGCATGTAAATAACATCAATTTGTACATGGAAGCATTCATTATTCATTGTATTAATTATACATTAAATAAGGTTTTTAATGCCAAAATTATAGAATAAAGAGAAGAAAAGAAAAAGGAATAAAATATTGCAGATATTTTATGACCCGAACCCCGAGACCAAGGCCAGCATGGAATTGGTCGACAAGGAATAAAGTAGGGGGAGATAAGGGCCAGTATACAATAAATACCTCATTTATTCATGCATTTATTTATGCATTTTTGACATCTATTTTGTATATAATTATTCATTCATCAAATAAAGAAACTTTGTACATGAAAGTTGTAGATAATAATGTAAATAAAAATACAAAATTGAGTTTGTATAAAAATAATACTCAGTGTATATTTTATACACAGAATAAAAAGCCAAAATCTCAACTTCACAGACCCATATCTTGCAAATAAAAACTCCAAATCACCCAAACTCACCTTTAATTGTATATAGCTTTCCAAGAACTATTTAATAAAATTGGTTTCATAAATTTTGGAGTCCATCTGCAAAAGTTAGGTTTTTGGCCCTCATTGTGCAATCTGCCTGATTAAAATATTCAATTTATTCATTGTCCATTATTTTTATCAAATTCTATTTTTAGAATTTTGTAAATAATGTGTATAATACATGTACATATTGAGATTAGAATAAAACTAAAAAGGATTTATAAAATAAAATAAGTATATGCAAGATAATAGGCATAATACTATGTTAAGTATATATCTAAATAAAGAAGGGAAACATTGTTTAATTCTTTCATATTTTTATAATATTGTAAATATTACATATAACTTACTAAAAATACAAATCTAAAATGAAAACCAAGAAAATAAATATATATAGGAAAAAGACCTATAAGTATACCTACATATACATATACCTATTTATTTAAATATGAAAATAAACTCATAAAAGTTAAATAAAAATACCCTCACACTCACAAAAATAAGTTATAAATTTATAAAATAAGACAATAAAATAATAAAATAAAATAAATTAAATAAAAATAAAATACACAAAATACATGTAAATACATGCATAAATACATTATTAAATTAAAACTACAATAAAATACATCGAAAAATTAAATAAAAATCATAAATAAATACTACATGAATTAATACACATTTTTTATTTTATACGAAAATTCTAATAAAATCATTTATTATGTTAAATAAATCATTTTAGAATAAGGTTTCCTATTTTGTCTTCTAGCGTCCGAGGTGGACCAATGGGGCGCCAGCTCTTGTTGACCGACCGGTCAACTGTCCCATCTGGGACCTGGCGCACCAGAACTGTCTTTTCTCCGATTTTCTTCCCTTTTTTACGGCCATCTCGTCCATCGATCGAGCTCGCGTTCTTCACAAGAAATCATCTCTGATGATCACTGATGCCCGCCGATATCTTAGACCAACACGATGTTCATTGGATTACTCAATAAACGCCGGTCAATAAGGGTTCATTCCAATGTTTATAAATAAGAAGCTCCACCCCCTCCTCAAATTTGGCCAATTTCATACACCCAAAAGCCTCGAATTTGATCCTGGGAGGTTCCTCGTGACAGGGGGAGCATCTCAGCACCTCGAATCGGCCGGAGGAGGGATACATTTTGACGCGGCGGAGCTCCGGCGTCCGTCCTGCTCCCTGGTGGCCCCCAGGTATAAGAGCTGCCCTTTATCGCTTTTTAGGTAGCTTTTGATTCTAGCATTTTAATTTTGTTCTTAGTTTAATCTTTAGTTAAGAAGTGTAGCGTAAAATCGCAAATTCGAAGTTCGCCGGAGCTCAGCTCCGGCGACTTCTTCACTGTTACATCGACCGTCTCCGATCGCCATTCACCTCTCACCTCGTTCCCCATCGCATTCTCCATCTATCGACCATCTTTGTTCAACCAAGGACCCCCAGTCCTTGTGAATCGGAGCTCCACCTCTGCCTATCGCCGGAGCTCCTCCACCTCATCTCATTTTGCGCCAGAGCTTCAAAACCTGGGGTCGAGGAGATAGACCTCGTTCCCCCGGTTCTTCCTGTGCAGGTATCGCAGAGCATCGAGCCCCTTTGGACTCGTTTGGATCCAGGAAGAGGCTCCTGGAGGTACCGAACTTCATCGACCTCGCCTGAGCATCTTGGACCTCCAGGAGCCATGAGAAGACCACGAGACGACGCGGGACACCTCCAGCTACGTCCAGAATACCTCAGACGCGAGGGAGAAGCCCGGAGGAGCCCAAGCTTCAAGATCGAAGCTCGCCTCACGCGAGCTTCTTCCCTGTTCTTCCAGGAGGCTCCATCGCCGTCCGATCAGGAGGAGCGCCCCAGTTTGCATGAGGACTGTCGGATGAAGCCCAGCCACCACCGTCTGATCTGCGAGGCGGATCTAATCAGAACCCTTCATCGGCGAACCGGTGCCCGCGGTTGGATGTGCGACGCGTGTCCAAGTGAAGTAATCGACGCCGTCCATCAGCGCGTATTAAGGGGTAAATATCTCATTTAGCCCTGGCTCTTTTGTATTTATTGTTTAACCCTGTAAATAAAAGTTGAAGTTTATTTTATCATGTAAATTTTGCATGGACCCCCCTGTATCTTCATGAAATTGCTATGAGGTCCAGTCCACGTCACCTCACGTGTACCCCCACGTGAGGTGGCTAAATTGCACAAGTACCCCGGTATGTCTGTATATTTGCCTTTAGTCCATAAAATAAAAATTTAAGTGTAATGTTTTTGTGAAAAAATGCATGAAAGCCCCTGGACTTCCTGAAATTGCTTTTTGGTCCCTATGGATGCGGATCACGTGTAGTCCCACGTGATGGGTATTTTGCGCTGGGGTCCCTGGCGGGTTTTGTATTTCACTTTAGCCCTTAAATTTGCAAACCACGTGTTATGTTTTTGGTGTTTTTGCACAGAAGCCCCCGACTTTATTTTTATTTGCAATAATGCCCCTGTCATGCCATATATTTTTGTATGCTTTGTCCATTTTTTTCATGCATCGTATTAACTTGAAAAATTCTACAAAAATTAATATAAGCTCCTGTTTGCTTACTCTAGCACGCCATATTTTTAGTTTCCAATTTTGTTGCATTTTTACATTTATTAAAAATCAAAAACGTGCATTTTGTCTACTGTCTAGCTTGGAAAATACAAAAAAAAGTAAACCACCTCGTAAAATTCCAAAAAAATTACCTATGGTCTATGTTATCATGTTTTAGTGTCAGTCCAAAAATCACCAAACATCTCAAAAGAAAAACCTTAAATATTCAAAAATACTCAAAAACTTCTAAAAAATATAAAAAAATCTAGAAAACCCTAAAAATTGCAAACTCAACTCCTGTAGAGTCTATATTTTATCCTCTTTCTTTTAAAAATAGCTTGGAAAAATTTTGTGGCTGATTTCTATTTTTAATTCCCATTTTACCACCAGCCAGTAGCTAAATCCCTATTTTCCCTTATTTTGCTATTTAAAAATACCAAAATATTTTGAAAAATACCCAAAAATCACAAAAACAGTAAAAAATCATGAAAATACCCAAAAAGATTTTATTTCTGCATTTTGAGTATTTTTGTATATTTGTATAAATTTTATATCACCCCTCTTATTATATATATATATATTCCCACATTGAAAAAGGAAATTAAAAATATATATATACATATTTATTAATGTATAAAAGTCTACAATTGAATTAAAAAAATATTATATATATATATATATATATATATATATATATCTATATGAAGAGAATGTATGTATTATATGCTTTATACATACCCTCTATGGGTATATATCTTTATATATATTTATATCCTATAAATCATATATATATATAATACATGAATATATAAGTATATATCATAAAAAAACCAACAAAAATAGGCTTCACACAAGGATGACTCTGTTGTACATGCACATCATAGGCTACTTCATTTTTGCACTGCTCTCTGTGGTTCGACCTCTACATACTTATTCACTGTGCATTTTGTGGTAGAGTAATAAATATTAATTCACACTTTTGGAACTTAATTAATTCATTCTTTTATTGTGGGTTAATTTTTGATTAACACCGGTGTTCTGTGAGCGGTCGCCTCAGCGACACTGTATATATATCATTGTGACCCTCGTGGAATACCGTGTTATCAATGAGTACGTGCAATATAAAGTGCTAGCCTCGAAGAAAGATATCTATACTATAGGATGCGCTTTACAAAAGTGCGATTGGAGGTTATATTCTAGTTGTAGTAATAAGGGTGAAATTTGGAAGGTTCAAACGTGGGAAGAGCATACGTGCCGTATCCAGTGCTACTAACTAATGACCAACGTGAGCAATTTTCTCAGACAGTATTCGAGGTGAAATGTCGTGAAGGAAATTATCGAGTTACACTCAATGGGGTGAGTCCGAATGTACATGTGTCTTCATGCAGTGCTTTCACCTCACACGCTCGCATGTCATTACGGTTTATGGTCATGTTAATGTTGGCATCAAGCATGTAAAAAATTGTTCATGCTATTTTACTCCTGCAACATTTTGTCAAGTATACGCAACTGAATTCTCACCAATTCATGATCATCGGTATTGGCCGACAAATGTACCCCGGGCCATCTTGATACCTCTGAACATGGAAGTAGGACTCGATCAATGATGAATACCCATTCATCACTCTTTATTCTTATATTTTAGCTACAAAAACCTTTGCAAATGCATGTAGATATATGTAAATACAAATAAATAACGAAAGCATGCATTGTGTAAAAACTTATAATTAGCATGTTTTTGTGCAAAAATAAAAGAATAAAGATTAAAAAGAAAAAGAGGGAAATATTTAGAATAAATATTGAGCAACCTAACCCAAGGGAGGGCCCAGCATGGGCCTGACCGCATAAAAGCCAAAGTAGAGGGAGATAGGGGCTCATGTGTAAATATTTGTGTAAATAAATAAAAATATATTTTCCTCACCAAAAAGATGATTGTAAATACTTGTATATATTTAAAAACAAAAGATAAAAATATAAAAATTAAAAAGGAAACAAAAACATCACCTTCACCATGTACATAAACCACACCTATGTATTTATTTAGCCTTGTAAATATATATAATTTTTGTAAATAGTCTATGTTACATATTGTAAATAAATAAAATAAAAACAATTAAAATCAAAACAAAATAAAAATAGAAAAATTAAAAATACAAAAAAAGACATTATACATATACCATGTATATAGATATATATATATGTATTTATTTTACCTATGTATATAAATAATAAAAATAAAATAAAAACACCCTTTTATTCCTTATTCTAGTCTATAAATAAATAAAATATAAAATAAGGATAAAGTTAAATAAAAATAATAACTAAAAATCAAAAATCAAAACCCTATATATTGTATATACCTATATATAGTACATACTATGTATATAGCTTATTTTTATTTCCAAAAATTAATTAAAAATCACCAAAAAATAGAAAAAAATAAAATAAAAATAATTTGTGTTTTGAGTTTTTGCAAAATCGGGCCCTAGCTACCTTAATTTTGAGCTTCAAAGTCCAGACATGTGGCCCCTTCTCATTGGGTCCTGGGGATGTTGACCGCCCGGTCAACTACCCCCCCCAGGACCACCTCCCACGGATACGAGCGCCCGACCCGATTTCTCAACATTTTACCCGCTCGATCCGACAACCATTTCCTTAAACCCCGGGTCCGACTCCTTCACCTTGCATCCAACATCCTCGCCGGAGCCGCTCCCTCGGGATCCGCACGCTCCTGAGCTTGCCCGGACCCATCCTTCTCGGACCCCTAGCCATATAAAGCCATTTGCTTCGTTCTCCATTGAGCTCCAGAGAGAGTGTGAGGTGACAGCTCACATCCCCGACCTGTTGCAGCGAGGAGAGCCGGCGAATCCATTGATCCGGCGACGTAGCCGCCGCAGCTCCGCCACCTGAGCGAGCTTCGAGCCTCGGGCCGAGACGATCCTCGAGGCGACGACCAGGAGCTCCAGCAGCTCTTTCCCAGTCTCACCGTTCATCCAGGTAGCCATTTAGCTTCGCTATCTCCTTCGGTTTCCGTTTACCCCCAATTTTGCGCCGCCGCCGTATTTTCCCGATTCACCCCGGTTCCGACCACCATCCGATCATCGGACCCGACCTTCACGTTCGCCTTCTCCCGACGCACCTTCTACACCCACTCACTCAACCCAGCTCGCACAGGAGCTGGGAACCGGGCTCCTCCGTCCACCACCTTCGCCGGAGCCCGCCACCCCGACGCACCAGCCACCGTTGCTTCGCCTAACCGGGTCGAGGCAGTTTGCCCTCGACCCGCGAGTCTTCTGAGCTACTTTGCAGGTCCTACCGAGCCCATCTGAGGGCTTGGTCATTCAGGCCAGGAGCTCGAGCTCCGCCGACCTAGTCCGAGCTCATCGGAGCTCGGGCCGATCATCGGAGCATCGCAGTAGACGCGGGAGCGCCCCAGCTTTCTTCTCCGACCATCAGAGCGCTCCAAGGAGGAGGGCAGCGCCCGCACGCGCCCGGCGAGTCTCGCCGTGGATTAGTTCTTCCAGCATCCTCCATTGCCGTTGGATCACCCTCCAGCTCCAGAAGCCATCTCGACCGTTGGTCCCTGGAGCGCCCTTTGACGTCAGATCTGAGGAGGTTGATCCGGACCGTCAGATCCACACGTGTCTTGGCTTCGACCGTTGGATCAGCCAGAGCAGTACCAGAGCCGGAGTGCCGCCCCCATCTGGACCGTCCGATCTACACGTGGCGCGCATCCAGCACCCCCGCTTAATAAAGGGTAAATTACCCTTAGGCCCTTGTTTTTTTACTTTATTTCGTTTTAGTCCTGTAAGTATTTTAGTCAGTTGTTTAGTTTTAGGGTAATTTACATAGAGGACCTCGTGCTTTAGTTTATTCGCATCTATACCCCTGTGTGTCGTGAGCCACGTGCTTCGTCATGTGTTGTTTGGGTTATTTGCAGTAGACCACCCTGTAGTTCTAGATGTTATTAAATGAATGAAAGTTTTAGAATATTTGCATTTATACCCCTGTGCGTGTTTTATTTCCGCATGTGCGTGATATTTAGGGTAAATTGCATATAAGGCCCCTGGACTTTTGGTACCTGTAACCAATACGTCCTTGGAACTTATTTTTCTTACATTTAGGTCCCTGAGTGCCCCAGGCACGCGCGTGGCACGTGTTTTGCTGGGTTAATTGCACCTGGACCCCCAGAACTTTGGGTATTTGCATTTCAGTCCCTGTGCACAGTGCCCTACCTTTATTTTTGAAAAAAATATCAAATCACCTCCAAATCCAACGAAAATTTGACACATGGCTCCTGCCATGGTGTAGGATTTTTGTGGATTTTTGAGGACATTTCTGATTTTGTTTGCTATTTTTAAAAATTCAAAAACCTTCATTTTTGTTACTGTCTAGTTTGAAAAATCACAAAAAATATAAAAACCCACTTAAAAATTCTATAAAAATTAGTTACTGTTTGTTTAGCTTAGCTTGATTTTCTAGCCAAGTTTGGCTATTTTTCATTACTTAAAAAAACTAAAAACTTAAAAACACTAAAAAAGCCATAAAAGTTCTAGTAAATAAATTAAAAATCCAAAAATATTAAAATTGGTACCTGAATTTTCGTGGTTTTATCTACTTTACAGGAAAATTACCTCCAGGCCATTTTGAGGCCCTTAGATATTTTATCTAGGGCTTTTTGTCTCGGCTGGACAGTACCCTTTGTTTTTGCTACTGTTTGATTTTTAGAAAATAAAATAAACATCAGAAAATTATCAAAAATTCACCAAAAACACTAAAAAATATAAAATACATAAAAACATTTTTGTTTTAATTTTTGGTTGATTTTTGATGCTTTGAACAATTTGTTGAAGTGTGCTTCTCCTTTGTTTTCTTATTTTCTTTATATATTAAAAATCCAAAAAAATATAAAACAATTAAAAATCACTAAAAATATTTCCTTTCTTTATTTTCTTTATTTTTACTACTTCGTAGGCCTCTCGGCCAACCCGTGCTCCTTGAGTTCGACCCTGGGTGCTATACCAGGTTAATCACATAGCAGGACCGCTTTTCGTATTTTGATCGATTTATCTATTTCGAGTGGTTCATTTTTCTTGATACACATCGTCTGATCGCTTGGGTCGCGACGACCTGTTTTCAGTACCTTATACCCTGGTGATCGGGCCTGTTATCAGAATGGTGCCGTTGCCGGGGAGCACGGCTTAGTAGTTTTATCTTTCTTTTCGTTTTTGTTTTCACGGCTTTTCACAGCTCTTTCAGAGCTCGCGGCTTTTCGCGGCTTTTGTTCATATTCCATTTTTGTTTTATTTTGTTTTATTTTCTTTTTCTTTTATTGTATTTTGTGTGTTTATTTTATTTTGCATTTTTGCACATATACCCTTATTTTTCATTTCCCTTTATTTTTCCTTTATTATTATTTGATTATTGGTTCTGACCACTTTGCTTTTTCTTGCGAGGGCCCGAGGACCGAGGCGGCTGATCTCGAGAAGCCGACGCAACCGCGGGATTCGGAGGCGGCTCCTTTCGTTGTGGATCCGCAGGAGAGAGTGAGAGAGAGTTGAGTGGGCGAGGCTTTTTGTTTCATTTCTATTATTATTGTAATAATACAGGGACACTCTCAGGACTTGTGGACTTTGTTTATGGACTTGCTTAGCGGGTCTGTTTCGTCGAGCACCGGTGTGCTTGGGGGACCCTTAGGACTTGCGCGGTTTTTCGCGGTTTTTGGTTTTATTGTATTTTCTTTCTGCCTTTTCCGGTGTTTACGCGGTTTTTGCTCGAGCCCCTAGACTTAGGAATTTTTGGTGATTGTGCCGTAATTAGTAGGATCCCCACACCTAACTGCTTATCTGTTCCTATAGAACGATAATTGGACCTACTAAAAATCATTAATAAAAATAACCGACTCATTTGCCTTCGTAGCCTACGTGCCGCAGCCCGTCCTGTAAAGCGCTTTCTCCTACCCCCGATTTGTCGGACAGAGGAGGGACGGGCCAAGACCGGACTCTTCGACTTGGAGGTCGGTGACCGGTTAGACGGTTCTTCGCTAGAAATTGCTCATCTAGGACTCGGCTTTCCCGATGCATCATTTAGGTAGTTTCCTTTCTGTCTTTACATTTATGCGCGGATCATATTGCATGTAGAGTGCTGGAGATAAGGTACGCATTTTTGACTTTGCATGCATCATTGATTTCATCACGCATCGGCTTTTTCGTCTTCTCCCCCCTGTTTTGGAACTAAATAAGCAGGAGAACCGAAAAATTCGTTAGGACGTTTGTTTTTATTTGAAAAAGATTAATGAGAAACCATAAAATTGGGACTGGCTAATACTATTGATCTTAAAAACCGCTCACCCTAAAAATTTTGTCTTGGGGAGAGCAACCCCCTCATTGTATGGTTTGGATGCGCGAGAGAGTGACCCACACCCTAGGTAGAGCCCTCCGGTGCTAGTCCCGGCTGATTACCGACTTTTCCGTGCGGGCCAGTCGGTTGGGATAGCATCGGGTATCCTAACAGGTCACGTAAGCGCTCTGATATTTTGTGTGTTCACCTAATAAAATCGACAAGATAATTTGACCGAACTTTCACGGTCTTCAGCTCGCGTCGCGTTGGTGAACCGGGGGTTTGTCTTGTGATCATAGTTGCTCCAGATCTCATCCGCCCTAGTCGACCAGATCAAGATGATGGGTAGACACTCTCTTAGGCAGCCTCTGGCTGCACCGCTTTCGGGCACATCTACCTCATCATCTAGGTTGGCCCGCGAGAGCCAAGACCAGCTCTCCGAGCCCGAGTACGACTCCGCCCTGTTCCCCCTCGACCCCCTTTCTTTCCGACCTGAGAGACATGAGCCCGAGGAGAGATTGATTGATTTGACAGCACCTGAGTTGTGCTCGTTTGATTTTGCAGACGTCGCTATGGCTGGCAGTTCAGACGATCACTCCCGTCAGCCTGAGCATTTTGTACTAGACCAGGGAGCGATCAACTCCACCCTGATCGCATCACTTGAGACAGTCCAGCAGCAGTTACGCGATCAGGGAGCATTCATGATTGAGATGAGGCGAGAGTTGGAGAGGCTCAGTGCAGACAGAGACCAGCAGAGCGAGCCCGAGGAGATACCTGATGCAAAGGCACGAGCCGCAGCAGCAGCAGCAGCCGCCGCCGCAGCGGCAGGCGCCGCGGCAGGAGGACCACCACGACCGATGCGGGAGTTGCACAACCCCGGGTCGACACTCATGCATCATTGGGTAGTAGTGCCAGCGATCGTGGGGGACTTCAAGTTCCCCCCGAACACCTTGCAGTTACTGCCCCGTTTCCACGGACTTGCCACTGAGGAGCCCCACCTCCACCTCCAGGAGTTCCTGATGATCTGCAGCACTGTCCACGATCGCCACGTGGACCAGGACACGATCCGGATGATAGCCTTCCCTTTTTCACTGGCAGATAGAGCAGCGACCTGGCTGAAGCATCTAGGGAGGTTTGTCTACACCTGGGAGCAGCTCCACACCGAGTACTTGAACAAGTACTATCCACTCGGGCGGACGAACGCAGCGAGGGCCCTGATCAGCAACTTCTCCATGTTCCCCAACGAGCAGTTTCATGAGGCATGGGAGAGGTTTCGAGAGCTCCTAGACCGATGCCCGCACCACGACATCTCCAAGTCGAACCTAGTTCAGAGCTTTTTCAGCGGGTTGACGCCAGAGCTTCAGGGTCTGGTGAACGCTTCTTGCGGCGGGTCCTACTTTGCCAAGGACCACGACCAGGTCTGGGCCATCTACGAGGAGATGGCCGAAAACTACATGGTGATGTCCCAGACCAGGTTGTATACTCAGAGACCCCAGCCACAGCAGCCAGGACCCGTGCAGTACCAGCGGATAGCACGGGTCGATGCAGGTCCATCTAGTACGTCCGCAGTCGCAACAGCACAGGCAGAGTCGTCCGCTGCGGACATGGGCATTATCAACGAGAAATTGGACCGCATGGAGCTGATAGAGAAGAAGCAGTGCCAGGGCATCATTCAGATGGAGCAGATGGCACAGACTCTGAGCGACATGAAGGCACAGCTCATGTGTCTCCACGAGGCACAGATGGCTCCACAGCCCCGTCTTCAGTCGCGAGGCGACTCCGGCAGCAGCAGCAGCTCGTCCCAGCGCCCCAGCTCCCTACAGCAGCCTAGACAGGTTCATCTTGTACAGGCGGAGCCGTACCAGCAGCCGCAGCCCACCTACCAGTCCCCACTATCTCCAGACATGCAGATGGTGGTCTACCAGCCGGACCAGCCTCTGGCAGTACTTCCGCCAGCCCCTTACGATGCAGAGCCGTTGATGGATGTCAACGGGATTTGGTATGACCGCCCCCAGCCTGGGATTCAACGAGACCATCCCGGATTCAGGTGGGGGAGTGGTGGTGCCCAGCCCCAGCAGCAGCCGTCAGGTCAGGGAGGGCAGTACGGCCAGCAGAGAGATCACCAGCCGCAGCAGCAGCCCCCAGCATACCAGACACACCAGCCATCATCCTTCGTCCCTCGTCCCTATCAGCAGCAGGGACAGTCGTGGAGACGTGAGCAGCAGGCTTACCCAGCTTACCAGCCTCACCCTACCTCCTACCCCCCTCAGCAGCAGTTCCAGCAGCCTCATCCCCAGAGAGGCTACCCGTCGGGCTCCCATGAGAGCCCCGCCTTGGATGACATCGCCCGCCTCCTCACGGATCAGCAGGCGACATTTAGACGGGAGATGGACGAGATCCGCCAGGAGATGCGGGACCTTGTGAGGGGGAAGGCCGCCATTCCTGCACAGATTGAGCCGAACCCGAACAACCTCAAGAGGAAGTCTGAGCAGGTAGATTCCACTGAGCTTGCCACTCCTAGTGACCCATTTGTTGATACATCTTCGGATCTGTTTGATGCTGATTTTGTTGCACTTAGGAGCGGTAGGACCCCAGCAGGCGGCGGCGCCTCATCTGAGCTTCACCACGAGGATACTTCAGAGGCGCCACATGAGGAGGAGGAGAGCGGTACTGAGGCCGCTCCAGATGATGATGGTGGCACTGATGCCTCCAAGGATGTTGATCCCACCGGCGGTACTAAGGCCGCCGCTTCACCAGTTCGAGGAGGTGGTACTTACGCCACTAGGATAGCCGAGCCAGCCCGCGGTACTGAGGCCGCGAGACGTCTAGCAGCAGCAGCAGCAGAGCCAGCCAGGGGTGGTACTGAGGCCACCGGTGTTTGTGTTGAGAGAGGTTTAGTCTTTCCTCGTCTTGATGTATCTCAGAACTTTGGTTTGAATAAAGGAAAAGGTTTAGTTTCTTCTGGTCCCACTGTGGTGCATGATGTATGTGTGGATCCGGCCGTCGAGCCGTCTAGGCCTTTTCCTAGTCCTTCATCTGCGAAGGACCCTGTGATCCCCTTCCCTAGAGCCCTTCAGATGGGGAAGGGGAAGAAAAGAAAAAATGATCCAAAAAAGAGAGTGCAGGAGGAATTCAGCCAGAGCATGATAGACCGATTCCACATCCAGCTGACCCTCCAGGAGGCTTTGCAGCACATCCTCCTTCTCCAGCGATCCTTGAGAGACAGGACCATAGTCAGGAGGAGGAGGAGGAACCCCACTTCAGAGATACATGTGCTGACGAAAGCCACGTGTTTTGCGATCCAGAACCGACTGCCAGCCAAGAGGCCAGATTCAGGGCCCCCGTATGTCAGATGCCAGATCAGTGAGCAGAGGTTCGAACGCACTCTACTAGATAGCGGATCGTCGATCAACCTTCTTCCGGCAGCCCTTCTCGACCGCTTCGAGTTGGGCACTCTTCGACAGAGCAGGACAGTCCTTCAGTTCGCTGATCGATCTGTCAAGAGGCCGAAGGGGTTGTTACGAGACGTTATCGTCATGATTCAGGGCCTGAAATTCCCCGTGGACTTCGTAGTGTTGGACATGGAGATCCCTGATTCAGTGGCCGATACCCCCATCATCCTCGGTCGTCCGTTCTTGGCCACAGCCAAGGCAGTGACTGATCATGACAGCGGGAAGGTGTACTTTCGCGTCGAGGGCGAAAGTATACAAATAGAGATGGTCGAGGACTACAGAGCTAGAGAGAGATCATGCTCAGATGCGAGTACAGATTCAGAGCAGCTGACAGACGCAGAGCCAGACATCCACCAGGACTGTGATTTTGTGATCACAGACGATGAGGCAGCTTGGGCAGATCCTGTAGCACAGAACATCCTCTCATATTCAGATACAGCTGATGCCGAGATGATAGCAGAGGAGAGTCTAGAGAGCACAGCCTTGGTTCAGGATACCATAGAGGCAGCAGAGCCGGTCCTTGATCGCGACACGGATTTCAGTGATGGTGGTGCTGAGGCCACCTTGAGTTACGGTGGTACTGATGCCACCGCGGTTGATAGAGATCCCTCGGATTCAGAGTCTGATTGGGCAGATTGTGATGATTAGATGCCACACCTGAGTCCACCTGAGCCTACAGATGAGGAGGAGGCAGATGCAGAGCAGACCAGAGACAGTGCAGTTGAGCAGCCTTCTCCCGAGCCAGTTTGCGAGAGTGCGCTTTCTTTCTCCCAGGCAGATTTGGCAGACTTAGCAGCATTCACTCACTTTCTTCCACAGCCAGATTTGCCAGCACCCAGCATTCCAGAGCTAAAGCCGCTCCCTACTTCGCTGAAGTATCGGTTCCTTGCGGGCGAGCCAGAGATGTACCCAGTCATCATCTCCGCCGAGTTGACTGGAGAGCAGGAATCCCGTCTGATGGGGGTTCTTGAAAAGAACCGCAAGGCGATCGGATGGAGCGTAGCAGATCTCCATGGGATTAGTCCATCAGTGTGCTCCCACCATATCTATCTCGAGGAGGGGGCGAAGCCGTCGCGTGAGTTCCAGCGGCGACTGAACCCCAACCTGAGAGAGGTTGTGATGAAGGAAATATCAAAATGGTGGAGTGCAGATTTTATTTATCCCATTTCCGACTCCAAGTGGGTCAGCCCCTTGCATGTGGTGCCCAAGAAGACGGGCATCACGACTGTGATCAGTGAGTCGGGAGAGGAGATTGCTACACGAGTACCCACCTCTTGGAGGGTCTGTGTTGACTACAGGAGACTCAACCAGGCCACCAAGAAGGACCATTTCCCCCTGCCTTTTATTGACCAGATCATTGAGAGACTGGCAGGGAAGCCATTATTGCTTCCTGGATGGGTACTCGGGCTACAACCAAGTGGCCATCGCTCCTGAGGATCAGGAGAAGACCACCTTTACCTGTCCCTTCGGCACATATGCTTTTCGACGCATGCCATTTGGGCTATGCAATGCCCCTGCGACTTTTCAGAGGTGCATGCTGTCGATCTTCTCGGACATGGTAGGGGAGTGTTTGGAGGTCTTCATGGACGATTTCTCGGTCTACGGCGACGGATTCGACTCCTGTCTTGACTGCCTAGACCGGGTACTCCAGCGATGTATTAAGTATCATTTGGTTTTATCTTGGGAGAAGAGTCACGTCATGGTGACTCAAGGGACGGTGCTTGTCCATATCATCTCCAACAGGGACATGGAGGTTGATCCGGCCAAGGTTGATGTCATTAGGAAACTCGCACCGCCGTCCAATCTGAGGCAGCTACGGTCATTCCTGGGGCACGTTGGATTTTATAGGAGATTTATTCAGGATTTCAGCAGGATTGCCCAACCGTTGACTGACCTCTTGACGAAAGACACCGAATTCCTTGTCGATGACAAGTGTCTTTCGGCCTTCGCGACTCTCCAGTAGTGTGTTATTGAGGCTCCTGTCCTCCAGCCGCCTGATTGGTCTCTCCCATTCGAGATCATGACGGATGCCTCCGATTTTGCCGTAGGGGTAGTGATGGGACAGAGGAGGGATGGAGTTCCATTTGCCATACACTACGCTAGCCGCACATTGGATTCCACCCAGCAGAATTACACGGTCACAGAGAAGGAGATGCTAGCCGTAGTGTTCGCCCTAGATAAGTTCAGATCGTACATCATTGGATCTAGAGTGACTTTGTTTACAGATCACACCGCCATCAGGTACCTCATGGCAAAGAAGGATGCCAAGGCCAGACTGACTAGATGGATCCTTCTACTCCAGGAGTTCGACATTGAGATCAAGGATAAGCCTGGAGTCAAGAATGTGGTGGCGGATCATCTCTCCCGTTTAGAGCAGCCTGAGGAGTCTGAGAAGATTGATCCTATTAGAGATACCTTCCCAGATGAGGCGATCCTTGCTATCGCCTCACTCCCGTGGTACGCCGATATTGTGAACTTTCTCGTTGCTGGGAAAGTCCCACAAGATTGGCCCAGGCAGAGGCTTGAGACCTTCCTTGCGAAGGCCGAGTCCTACCATTGGGAGGATCCCATCCTTTACCACGAAGGAGGGGATAGCGTCTGGCGTCGGTGTATCCCTCGGGAGGAACACCATAGCGTCCTCACTTACTGCCACAAGCTTGAGGCAGGAGGACATCATTCTGGGAGGAGAACGGCACAGAAAGTGCTCCAATCCGGCTTGTGGTGGCCTACCCTCTTCAAGGACTCAGATGAGTTCGTGAAGAGGTGTACTGACTGTCAGAGGATGGGCACTTGTGGACAGCGTGATATGATACTGATGCAGCCCATTCACTTCTGTGAGGTTTTTGACGCATGGGGCATCGATTTCATGGGTCCATTCCCTAAGAGTCAGGGATTTGAGTACATTCTGTTGGCCGTGGATTATGTGAGTCGTTGGGTGGAGGCTATCCCCACCCGAGCCGCTGATGCGAGGACAGTTTGCAGATTTTTGAGGAAGCATATCATCACGCGGTTCGGGGTTCCACGAGTTCTGATTTCTGATGGGGGATCTCACTTCATCAATGACCAGGTGAAGGCACTTGCTAGCGAGTTCGGTATAGACCATCGTGTTGCTACACCTTACCATCCACAGACGAATGGTCTAGCCGAGGTGTCGAATAGGGAGATTAAGACTATATTGCAGAAAGTCGTCCGCCCTGACCGAAAGGATTGGTCACAGCTTTTGGACTCGGTCTTGTGGGCATATAGGACGTCTTTCAAGACACCTTTGGGCACATCTCCCTTTCGCCTCGTGTATGGCAAGCCATGCCATTTACCTGTTGAGCTGAGGCACAAGTCACTTTGGGCAGTTACAGATATTCTGATGGATCCAGATGGTATGGAAGACCAGAGGAGGGCAGAGTTAGCTGCCCTGGAGGAGCTTAGAGATGCAGCTTTCTCAAGCAGCCTACATTATAAGGAGAAAGTGAAGGAGTGGCATGATTCTCATATCAGCCACAAACATTTTGAGATTGGACAGAGAGTATGGCTGTTTGATGCGAGGCTACGATTATTTCCAGGGAAGCTACAGAGCAAATGGAAGGGACCTTACTTGGTCAGAAAGGTACACGACAACGGTAGCATTGACATATCTGAGTTGTCTTCTGAGAGTACCTTTCGAGTGAACGGCCAGCGGCTCAAGCCATTTCTAGATCATGAGCCGCGGGTCGTTGATCTTGCCCCTATTCATTTTGCGTGAGATGTGGTCATTGACTCACATCTAATGCATCTCACGCCTGAGTTTCATTGATCTTCTGCCTTGTATAGATCCAGATGTCCATATCACCACATTCTTTAGTCCCACATCCCTTTCTTCATCTTATGATTATGCTATACTTAGGGTGCACTTTACCCTAAGTATAGGGGGGATGTGAGACCTTTTGGGTATTTCTTTTGTTTCTGTTTACCCCTGTTTCTGCTACCTATACTTAGGGACATTTCACCCTAAGTATAGGGGGAGTAGACCCTGTACATTCTCCACTCAGTTTTCCCTTAGTATACAGCCTGCTATACTTAGGATTATTTGATCCTAAGTATAGGGGGAAGACCCGAGTTCCTCTTGACTTTTCTATTTCATTCTTCTTCTTTTTGTATAGCCTTTCTTTTCACTTCCCTATACCTAGCACGAGTTATGTCTTCTTCATCGCTCTTGACTCCGAGGACATCGTTCGAGCTAAGTATAGGGGGGTGTGTATATATTTCATATATACTTTAGCCATAACTCGTACTTTGTGTGAGTGTGTTAATAAATAAAATGGCTAAAAACCACAAAAATTAAAAATTTTCATGTACATAATCTTCTTTTATTTGCACATAAATAGCTAGTGTACAAATTATTTTTGTAAAAATGATTTCAAAAATCTTTTGTGTAAAGCTTGTGTAAATATTTTGGTATCAAAATTATGTATATAGTACAAAATTTTTCCAAAATGTTTTGAAAATCAAAAAGTTTGCAAAAATCTTGTGTAAATGTGTGTAAATATCTTTTTGCAAAACTTGCACTTCATGCATCATTCATTCATGATTTCAAGACATTTTTCAAAAATTTTGCATGATTGTAAAACTTTGTAAATAAGCATCTTTTGTACATATGTATATAGTTTTTCTGGATGATAGTTGACACTTAAACTAGCCTGGAATCAAATTGAGAAATGGAGCTTGATTAAAATCTTAATCCACCTAATTTCTAAGAGGAACCTTATAGGGCTTAGGTTTAAGGCTTTTCAGGTCCATGGTGACTTAATTCTTTGAGTTCACTAGGCTATGATCACATGTCATCTCAATGAGCCTAAGTAGAGCACTTAACAATAACACATGACTCATATAGATTATGGCTTTACTTGGACACCAGCACTATGCACCAAGCTCTCTACGGATGAGGTGGTGAGGAGGCAGTCTTCCTTGACTTGGGGTAGCATATGAGGGTAGTACTTCTAGGCGGAACCTCTCTTCTTCTTTTAGTGAAGGAAGTGCGTCTCAACTTGGTCTGGTTGCCATGAGGTCTAACGACGGGAGTTGTGGGTTGCAATAAAGCTTCAAAAGAGGGATAGTCTAGTGGCTCAAGAGGAAAAACTCCTTGTATATATGCTGCACATGTATATGTTGTACAGATGCACTTGAAAAAAAAATGTGTGCAAAAAGAAAAGAACTCCAAAAAAGTGGTGGGTCTGAGAGAAAATGATAATCCCACCGGAGTATGTATATAGAGTGCAATAAGCAAAGCTTGAGTTTCATGTTCCACCTGTTGTAGCTTGCAGCAGGGAGACTTGGCTACACTGGTCAAGCTCCCAAGGGTACTTGGCTACACTGGCCTTGACCCATTCTCTTCTTCCCCCTCTTCTTGAGCCGGTTGAACTTGAACTTAGAAGGGAATACCCCGCTCCTCGAGGAAAGAGTGGCCAGATTGAGGTCATAGAGTTATCTTGTTGGGGAGGGTTGTCAAGTTGCCATTTCTGAGGTGGAGAGCTTAGACTTCACATTCACAGGAGAAGAAAAGATTCATGGTCTTCAGGGTTTGTGATTGATGACTTGTTCTGATCTGGAGCATTGAGGAGTCTTGGTTATAGATTAGTGGAACTTAGAGGCTGTTGAGTTTTAAGCTTAAGTCTAAATAAGGTTCCGGCACATTAATAATCCAAAGATCTGATCGAGCTCCATACCCCAATTTAATAAAGGCAAGTTTAATAATCAACCTTGATCCATGTACATCCTCTTTTTCTTTTTCTTTCTTTCTTTTTCACTTCTTTTTCAAATAAGTGTTTGCTAAGGGACTAGCAAAGTTAAGTATAGGGGGGTGATGAATACCCATTCATCACTCTTTATTCTTATATTTTAGCTACAAAAACCTTTGCAAATGCATGTAGATATATGTAAATACAAATAATTACCAAAAGCATGCATTGTGTAAAAACTTATAATTAGCATGTTTTTGTGCAAAAATAAAAGAATAAAGATTAAAAAGAAAAAGAGGGAAATATTTAGAATAAATATTGAGCAACCTAACCCAAGGGAGGGCTCAGCATGGGCCTGACCGCATAAAAGCCAAAGTAGAGGGAGATAGGGGCTCATGTGTAAATATTTGTGTAAATAAATAAAAATATATTTTCCTCACCAAAAAGATGATTGTAAATACTTGTATATATTTAAAAACAAAAGATAAAAATATAAAAATTAAAAAGGAAACAAAAACATCACCTTCACCATGTACATAAACCACACCTATGTATTTATTTAGCCTTGTAAATATATATAATTTTTGTAAATAGTCTATGTTACATATTATAAATAAATAAAATAAAAACAATTAAAATCAAAACAAAATAATAATAGAAAAATTAAAAATACAAAAAAGACATTGTACATATACCATGTATATAGATATATATATATGTATTTATTTTACCTATGTATATAAATAATAAAAATAAAATAAAAACACCCTTTTATTCCTTATTCTAGTCTATAAATAAATAAAATATAAAATAAGGATAAAATTGTATAAAAATAATAATTAAAAATCAAAAATCAAAACCCTATATATTGTATATACCTATATATAGTACATACTATGTATATAGCTTATTTTTATTTCCAAAAATTAATTAAAAATCACCAAAAAATAGAAAAAAAATAAAATAAAAATAATTTGTGTTTTGAGTTTTTGCAAAATCGGGCCCTAGCTACCTTAATTTTGAGCTTCAAAGTCCAGATACGTGGCCCCATCTCATTGGGTCCTGGGGATGTTGACCGCCCGGTCAACTACCCCCCCCCCCCCAGGACCACCTCCCACGGATACGAGCGCCCGACCCGATTTCTCAACATTTTACCCGCTCGATCCGACAACCATTTCCTTAAACCCCGGGTCTGACTCCTTCACCTTGCATCCGACATCCTCGCCTTAGCCGCTCCCTCGGGATCCGCGCGCTCCTGAGCTTGCCCGGACCCATCCTTCTCGGACCCCTAGCCATATAAAGCCGCTGCTCTGCCACCTTCTCTCTCCATCTTTGGCCATTTGCTTCGTTCTCCAGTGAGCTCCAGAGAGAGTGTGAGGTGACAGCTCGCATCCCCGACCTGTTGCAGCGAGGAGAGCCGGCGAATCCATTGATCCGGCGACGTAGCCGCCGCAGCTCCGCCACCTGAGCGAGCTTCGAGCCTCGGGCCGAGACGACCCTCGAGGCGACGACCAGGAGCTCCAGCAGCTCTTTCCCAGTCTCACCGTTCATCCAGGTAGCCATTTAGCTTCGCTATCTCCTTCGATTTCCGTTTACCCCCAATTTTGCGCCGCCGCCGTATTTTCCCGATTCACCCCGGTTCCAACCACCATCCGATCATCGGACCCGACCTTCACGTTCGCCTTCTCCCGACGCACCTTCTACACCCACTCACTCAACCCAGCTCGCACAGGAGCTGGGAACCGGGCTCCTCCGTCCACCACCTTCGCCGGAGCCCGCCACCCCGACGCACCAGCCACCGTTGCTTCGCCTAACCGGGTCGAGGCAGTTTGCCCTCGACCCGCGAGTCTTCTGAGCTACTTTGCAGGCCCTACCGAGCCCATCTGAGGGCTTGGTCATTCAGGCCAGGAGCTCGAGCTCCGCTGACCTCGTCCAAGCTCATCGGAGCTCGGGCCGATCATCGGAGCATCGCAGTAGACGTGGGAGCGCCCCGGCTTTCTTCTCCGACATCAGAGCGCTCCAAGGAGGAGGGCAGCGCCCGCACGCGCCCGGCGAGTCTCGCAGGGGACCAGTTCTTCCAGCATCCTCCATTGCTGTTGGATCACCCTCCAGCTCCAGAAGCCATCTCGACCGTTGGTCCCTGGAGCGCCCTTTGACGTCAGATCTGAGGAGGTTGATCCTGACCGTCAGATCCACACGTGTCTTGGCTTCGATCGTTGGATCATCCAGAGCAGTACCAGAGCTGGAGTGCCGCCCCCATCTGGACCGTCCGATCTACACGTGGCGCGCATCCAGCATCCCCGCTTAATAAAGGGTAAATTACCCTTAGGCCCCTATTTTTTTACTTTATTTCGTTTTAGTCCTGTAAGTATTTTAGTCAATTGTTTAGTTTTAGGGTAATTTACATAGAGGACCTCGTGCTTTAGTTTATTCGCATCTATACCCCTGTGTGTTGTGAGCCACGTGCTTCGTCACGTGTTGTTTGGGTTATTTGCAGTAGACCACCCTGTAGTTCTGGATGTTATTAAATGAATGAAAGTTTTAGAATATTTGCATTTATACCCCTGTGCGTGTTTTATTTCCGCATGTGCGTGATATTTAGGGTAAATTGCATATAAGGCCCCTGGACTTTTGGTACCTGTTACCAATACGTCCTTGGAACTTATTTTTCTTACATTTAGGTCCCTGAGTGCCCCAGGCACGCGCGTGGCGCGTGTTTTGCTGGGTTAATTGCACCTGGACCCCCAGAACTTTGGGTATTTGCATTTCAGTCCCTATGCACAGTGCCCTACCTTTATTTTTGAAAAAATACCAAATCACCTCCAAATCCAACGAAAATTTGACACATGGCTCCTGCCATGGTGTAGGATTTTTGTGGATTTTTGAGGACATTTCTGATTTTGTTTGCTATTTTTAAAAATTCAAAAACCTTCATTTTTGTTACTGTCTAGTTTGAAAAATCACAAAAAAAATATAAAAACCCACTTAAAAATTCTATAAAAATTAGTTACTGTTTGTTTAGCTTAGCTTGATTTTCTAGCCAAGTTTGGCTATTTTTCATTGCTTAAAAACACTAAAAACTTAAAAACACTAAAAAAGCCATAAAAATTCTAGTAAATAAATTAAAAATCCAAAAATAATAAAATTGGTACCTAAATTTTCCTTGTTTTATCTACTTTACAGGAAAATTACCCCCAGGCCATTTTGAGGCCCTTAGATATTTTTTCTAGGGCTTTTTGGCTCGGCTGGACAGTACCCTTTGTTTTTGCTACTGTTTGATTTTTAGAAAATAAAATAAACATCAGAAAATTATCAAAAATTCACCAAAAACACTAAAAAATATAAAATACATAAAAACATTTTTGTTTTAATTTTTGGTTGATTTTTGATGCTTTGAACAATTTGTTGAAGTGTGCTTCTCCTTTGTTTTCTTATTTTCTTTATATATTAAAAATCCAAAAAAATATAAAACAATTAAAAACCACTAAAAATATTTCCTTTCTTTATTTTCTTTATTTTTACTACTTCGTAGGCCTCTCGGCCAACCCGTGCTCCTTGAGTTCAACCCTGGGTGCTATACCAGGTTAATCACATAGCAGGACCGCTTTTCGTATTTTGATCGATTTATCTATTTCGAGTGGTTCATTTTTCTTGATACACATCGTTTGATCGCTTGGGTCGCGACGACCTGTTTTCAGTACCTTATACCCTAGTGATCGGGCCTGTTATCAATCAACCATGATCGCAAGGATACAAAATAGTATGGATGAAATGGATACTGTGAATGTCAGGCACGGTATATGTAAACAGTTTGATCATATCCACATGACTTGTCCTTGGCGGTGAATGTAATATTGATTTATAATGTTAACTATGAATTTTGATACTGCAATATATATGTATATATGGTTAAAATATACGTGAACTTTTCATCTTTGATGTTAACTTTATCATGAGATATGAATGGACTCGACTTCCGGACATGTTAATGCTTCGGTTCTCTTACAACATAACAATCACATATCTGCATTACCACTTAATGAGGATGCCATGGTAACTACCTTAAAAGATTAGGTATTTCTTAAAGAACACTGAATATATACTAGCATAGTTATATATAACATCATGTTATATGGTTTTCCAGAACTTCAGATACATCGAGAATGGTCGCGTACTCAACAAGATATTCATGAAACCTCGGAGTGTGGCATTCGACCAGTTGCTCGAGGTGGCTAGCATGTATTGTGTCACCAACATGAGAAGGGTAAATCTCGATTAGTCTCTTATGATGGCCCTCTTGGAACGATGGAGACCGGAGACACACACCTTCCATCTACGACACGGTGACGCTACCATGACATTGAAGGATGTCTCTATCCTTACAGGTCTTCGCGTTGATGGGGATTCTATGATAGGCTACGAGCACCCTTCATGATATAAATGGGGGGCTTATTGCGAGCAATGGCTCAGAGCCAACCCTAGCACTGGAGGAGAGAATTGTTGAGCGGGCGGTTGAAGATCACTTGGATTCTCGACATTATTCTATCGGATGTGAATCTCCATGAGGAAGATGGGGAGAGGTTGGAGGGAATTGTTCGGACTTTCATTTTATATCAGATCGGAGAGCCCTTTTTTCTGGACTCCACTAGTGATATGGTACCATTACGATACCTTCGGTTGCTCGAGAACTTCCAAGAATGTGTACAGATGGTTTGGGGGCAACAATTCTTGCCTAATTATATCAGTAATAGGGTGATTTCTCATTGGAAAAATCCAGGAGATTTTTTTCTTACCTTACTACAGACGTGTTCCTATGAGCATATACACATCGGGGTGCCCCGACCATATCGAATAGATCCAGCTGTTTTGGACCAAGGTCCATACACTTTCATGTATGAGATGTAAGTACTCTAAAATTTGATTGATATACTATTAACACATAATTAAAATAGATGGACGTCAGGGTGCAGGTCGTTCAATTAGAACTCCAAACTACGAACTTGACATTTTACCGCAACAAGTTGGATACACAAGACAAGCATCAGGTACGGTTCGTAAATATATAGTTTTATTAGATTAGTATGAAAATATTAACCTCGAACTTTTAACATATGCAGTGGTCTCCATATGATACGAAGATCATAAATATCCTATCCGCTATATGTCGAGATGGACAGGAAGTATGGAGGTCCCAAATGGTGCCGATTTGCTTTAACATAGCGGTGATGCACGCGTCGCATCGCAATATACGACAATTTGATCTGCGACCTCATATCCTAGATCAGATGCCTCAGATAGTTTTCCCGAATCGCTGGTCTCGTTAATGGGACAATGATTCAATTGATTAGGTCAATCGACTCCGAGAATAAATCGTTCGATAGAATAAACGTCGTCAAACAGTTGTGATGGAAAGAGCTTTGGCAGAATCTGGCGAGCAGCGACTGAAAGCATACATGCATTGGTATTAGAAGATTACACGGCATTGGATACATACATCAATCCCACCACTACGATTTACGTACGATCCTTACGCTCACAGATTTAGGCCAGGGGTAAGTGTTTAACTTTTCACTAAGAGATTCTTGAAAGATACTATGTCATGTATGAAATACTAACATGTGCAGAGTGTATATTAAGCTCGTGGGATTCTTGAGGACTATGAACGGAGCTCAGAGCTACGGAATGTAGTCGAGTTACTTGACTCTGCATTACAAAACTTTGGATTGGCGGATCAAATGAGCCAGTATAATCCGAGGTACTCTTACTCCACTGAGCCTTCCGCGGTCCCTTTCCATGACCCTGAACCCCAACAAAAACATGAGATTTTGCACAAACATCTGCTTTTCACGCACAACAACAGTATGCTATCGGTAGAAATGATGTCGATGTGGGACCATCTCAGATACAATTTATGCAACTTTTGCAAGCTGGTGATTTTTGGGGTATAAACCCTAGCCCGCTCCACAGACGCAAACATTCACACAATTCTTAACCAACGATTTTATTCCCTATCAATCGAACACTATATTCTCTTGTTACGCAGATTTCAACCATATGCCTCCATTCCAGAATCTCCCACGCACGCCTCTACGAGATATGACGCAGATACACTGGCAACAACATGCACCTTAGTTCGAGCAGCCACCATCACATTATCGTCAATGACCTCCACAGATTGATAGATTCGCATCAGTTAGGGACACACCACGACAATCACCACAAGAAACAAGTGAAGAGAGTCAGGGTGGCACCAATGGTGGTAGTTGAGGTTGTATGGCTAGTATTTCATCACTCTTCCATCGAGCACGGGAGAATTTCTTATTCATGAAAAAATGTACCAACAATCTCATTCTGTTCAATAAAATAATGACAGTAAAATAATTACACAATAACACTAAAGCATGCACGTCTGAGCTTACTACGAGGACAACGACTCCGATCGAGGAAATGATTAAGGCTATTAATGTACTGTAAATTTATTGAAGTCAAGTTTATCTAATGTAATGGTAGAAGTAGTCCTTTTACTTCGCATATGTAACATTGAATTATCAAAATTGGAGTGTGAAGTGTGTCCTTTTTTGAACATGTGTTCGAAAAAAAAAAGATCCTGAATCTATTAACATCTATTAAATATTTGTGCACTAAATTTAGAAATATTAAAATTATAATGACTTTGACGATTTTTTCAATATAATTATTTATTTTTTAAGTATTTATGCCTTAATTATATTACTGATTATGTATCATTATAAACTAAATATTATACTTATCTAATGTTTTATTTATTATTTTTAATATATTATTTTGTTTTCAATTTTTTTCTTTTAGTGCAAAATTTTGGATCATTTTTCCTTTATTTAATTTTCTATTTTTATAAATATTTGATATAAGGAGTAAGAAATATTGGGTAAAATGGAAAAGGTGGGAATCATCGAATGGTTTGCCGACTGGGCAATATTGACAATCATTGAGCTTCTTGTTGTATATGAGCATGAAAATTAGAGCGCTTGATAAACGGACGGTTCGCCAATCGACGAACCATTTGTCGATCCGTATCCTGTCAGGGAAAATAGGCGCCACCATGCTCTGACCGAACATTCTGACAAGCCCATGCCCTGCCAGGGAAAAGTCTCGTGGTCAAGACCATTTCTGTTAGGGCTGGTTCGGTAGGAGAATAAGCGGGAATAAGGATGGAGAATAAGGGGAATAAAGGTCTATTCTCCGTTTGGCTGGGGGGTAGGAATAAGGAGAATAAGGTGAAATAAAGGTAGGTAAGTTGGGATAAAAATAGGAATAAGAGTGAAATAAGATGTAATAATGGGGAATAGTCGTACCACTGGGAACCGTGTCGGGAGGAGAATTGACCTCTTATTACAGGGCCTATTCTCCAACCAAACATGGCCTAGCCGTCACATTATTAAATTTTGTTTACAAAGACAGTTTGTCTTTCTCTTGTTTGATTGCAAGGATATGAGTAAGAAGGATAAAGTGATGTAAGTGTTGGTAATTTCATTTGGTCATCCCTTGTTCGGATAATGGATAGAGTTAGTTATAGTATCTATGATTATTTGAATTTAAAAATACATCATATTTAAATTGATTTTTGGTTAGGACTTGTATTATACAATCAGCGAGTTGCTGTTATGTGGAAACTAGCATTGGAATTTTAGATCTACCGGGACAAGTGGACCACAATGGGATACCTAATCGATGTTGTGAAAATGGAAAGGGCAATTTTTAGCTACTGATTAAGGATGACCACAGTAGTATTACATTTTACTGGGCAGTATCTAACATTGTTAGGTATAACAAAATGTTCTCAACAATACATACATCAATTTCCTAACAAAGACTTTGTCAGTAAAGTACCCAGATTATCCCATGTTAATTATGTCCTGTTGTTGTAGTCAGACTGTCAGCGATAAATCAAAACCGCTCAAAAATTAATCAATTAATATTAATTGACAATTTTTTTATTTGACATGGGCAAGCCTACTGTCAGCGATAAATCAAAACCGCTTAAAAATTAATCAATTAATACTAATTGATAATTTTTTTATTTGACATGGGCAAGCTTCATTGTTGAACTTAAGGCGACAAAAATGTGTGTCAAGACACACTTCAACAAAACAGTGATTATGTTTTCAAATTGATTTTTTATATTTTTGTTTTACTTAGCTAATTTTTGTTTTTTGGAAACAAATTGAGAAAGAAAATAAAATGAAATGAAACTAGCTTTTGAAAATGCTTGAATGGAAATCACATTGTTGCAAAAACCATTAATGTCCACTTAAATCCCATAAATCAAATATTACTTTTCCCCCTTAAAGATTAATGCATGAAGAATGCAAAACCTATTTTATAATTTGTAAATGCAAAATTAATTACAATGATGCGTGCAATCTTTTTGGGCCTATGTATAGCTATGTAAGATGTCGATGACTTGTATGTATGTAGATGTCAATATGCATGTGTATGTTAGTGGCACGGAGGTATGTAGGTGGGTAGTTATTACAAGTAGGTATATATAGGTATGTAAGCATATATGCAAGTGTATGAGGTGTCTAGGTATGCATTTGGGTATATAAATGTATATGTACGTGGATGGCTATGCAAGAGGTGGGTGGCTATGGTAGTAGGGTGTGAATGCTAGTAGGAATTTAAGTTTGTATGTGGGTATCCATCATGTGTTATATATGGTTATGCATGCGGTAAGATGGCTATGTATGTGGGTATCCATGGTAAAATGCGAGGATGCAAATGCGATTGAGGAATTTGGGCATTGAATGTATTGTATCTAGTTAAGTGTACGGGTACGAATGTGGCAGGGTATGTAAGCATTGGGTATGTATGTAACATTGAGTATGTATGTAGTTAAGCATGTATTGAGTTATTGAGGGATTATATATTCAAAATGATTTTTTTATAATTTTGTTTTACTTAGCTATTTTTTTGAAAATAAATCAAGAAAGAAAATAAAATGAAATGAAACTATTTTTTGAAAATACTTAAATGGAAATCACAGTGTTGCAAAAATCTTTTTAATGTCCAATTAAATCCCATAAATCAAATATTATCTTTTTCTCTTAAATATTAATGCATGAAGAATGCAAAACCTATTTTATAATTTTTAAATGCAAATTAATTACAATGTGCATGTTATCTTTTTGGACCTCTGTCACTTTAAGAGATGAAAATGCAAGATAATGTTAGTTTAAGCTAAAAATATGGTATGCCATGCATGAAATGAGTCTACTCTAATTTTCATAGAATGTTTAGAGTTAATATGGGCTAATAAGAAATGCAATGGTAAGGATATCTAATTTAAAGTTCTTTTCAGTTCCAGGCACATGCAAATAACTTCATAAAAATGCTAAAAAATACATACAATAATGCATTCGAAGATGTATCTAATGCAAGTTTTATTTATAGAAAATTTTGCATTATGGTCCAACTAAATTAAGATAATATCAAATAGATACTCTAATGATAAGTTGAATAACTATATAATAAAGAAAATATCAAAATGATAATATATAGTTATAAAAATACCTAATTTTTACACTTATTATATGTCTTTTACAATATGAATATAATTTTTTCCTATGATGAAAGAAATATATGAATACAATATAATCATGCAAAGCCATTAAAGAGATAGAATGTTGTTGGCAAGAAAGCTCAACGCATTATGATTGCCATTGCAAGCATGCCAACATCAAGCTTACAGAGAAAATGAATATCGACTTGTTTGAAAAAAATGGAATAGAAAAATACGACTTAGTAATATAAAACCAATTCATTCATTGTAAGGATAATTGATCTAAAAATTAAAGACATGAAACACATACCAGTTTTCGACAAAGGAACAAGTTACATTATAGTGAGAAGAGCTTACAAATTATTCCTGTGATGATAAATATCATCTTGACATTTATAGTCATCATCATGATTGTCATCCTATGTAAACCAAAGCAAAAAAGGTGGAGGGATATCTAGATAGGCCATGAACCATGACAAATGTTAATGACACTGCAATAATTTTGATGTTTTACTACCATTGCGATCACTAGTAGTGGATTTGTATTCACATTAGCTATTGCGATTATTATCCCACGACTAGTGGTCATAGGGGTAAGTGTGCAGGTGGGCGATTTTGCTTTTCATTGTGAGACTACAACATGGTCGCATTTTATAGTTGCAATGTCTGCTACACTGAATGACATAAATAGGACCTTATTTTCCCCATCTCTCTTTTGAAACCCCTCTTTACCCGCGCCCCCTGCCCTAGAGCATCCTCCTCCCACTCCATCCACCATCCTCACTTACCCATACACTCTCCTCCTCCCTCCACCCCAACATAACCTCTCCTCCTCTCTCTCCACCATCTCCTCCTTTCCCGCAGGCTCATCTCCCCTGCCGTCTCCTCTCAGACTTCCTCTTCTCTTGTGGAGAATCCCTTCCTCCGGCATCTCCTGCCACCAGCAATGTGTTGAAGTGTGATTGTTAGTGTATACATGTGTGTGTGTTATAGTTTGCGTAAGAGTTAGTATTTGTTTATATATTCGTGTATATGTGTTAGTGTAAATAATATTTTGAATGTTCATGTGCTTGATATTCTGGTTGTTATTTGATGTACAATGCTTAATATATTTTCATTTGTTATGTAATCACTATTTTATTTCACAGTAAACGGCTACTATGTGTTTGTTAGATAGATCGAGCATGTAGAATGCATTTTAGGATATTCCATAAAATCATACAAAACCTCATTCACATGTGTGTGTGTCCTTCCACACTATGTTAAGTATGACCCTACATAATGGGAGATGCGTACAATACATTTTGGTGAGTGATGCCCCTATCACGTGTTATTTTTTTATTTTTTCACAATTGTCATGTCTTAGATTTACAAGCTAAAAATGCCCCTCACGGCATCTTTTGACTCTTGATGTTTGTTTTGCAGGTATAAAGGTAGGTGTAGGATAAGTTAGAATAATATACCAAATTGACCCATATAGAAACTAACTTGTCTTAGGTGGTGTTACATTCGAGCGGCGTCGCTCTCTCGTCTAGTTCAACATATTATAAAATTCTCAAAATAATTAAACAACCTCATAAATACGATAAAAAAGAGAAAATAAATTCAAACCACTCGATCATGGGTAAATATTTATGTATGTATGTGGTATGCATGTAAGTGTACGGGGTATAAGGGTACACATGTGGGAATGTAAGTGTATATGAGAATAGCTATACAAGAGGTCGGTAGCTATGGAAGCAAGTATATGGTTATGGACGCTAGTATGTGTAGCTATGTAAGATGTCGATGATTTGTATGTATGTAGATGTGAATATGCATGTGTGTTAGTGGGATGGAGGTATGCATGTGGGTGGTTATTACAAGTAGGTATATATAGATATGTAAGCATGTATGCAAGTGTATGAGGTGTCTAGGTATGAATTTGGGTATGTAAATGTATATGTACATGGATGGCTATGCAAGAGATGGGGGCTATGGTAGTAGGGTGTGAATGCAAGTATGAATTTAAGTTTGTATGTGGGAATCCATCATGTGTTATATATGGTTATGCATGTGGCTAGGAGGCTATGTATGTGGGTATCCATGGTAAAATGTGGGGATGCAAGTGCGATTTGAGGAATTTGGGCATTGAATGTATTGTATCTAGTTAAGTGTATGTGTACGAATGTGGTAGGGTATGTAAGCATTGGGTATGTATGCAACATTCGGTATGTATGTAGTTAAGCGTGTATTGACGTATTTGGGCATGTATGCAAGTGTACGAGGAATATTGGTATGCATGTGGGTATGTAAGAGTGTTTGGAGTAATGTGGGCATGTATATAAAGGTATATGGAGGTGTATGGGCATGTATACAAGTGTATAAGTAATATGGGTATGCATCTGGGTATGTGAGAGTATATGGAGCAATGTGGGCATGAATGCAAGAGTGTAAGAAGGTATTTGGGAATGTATGCAAATATATGATGAATATCGGTATATGCATGTGGGAGTGTAAGAGCGTACAAGGCAATATGTGCATGTATGTAAGAGCGTATGGAGGTGTATCCATCCACATGTATGCAAGTGTACGAGGAATATGGTTATGCATGTGGGCATGTAAGAGTGTATGGAGATATGTGGGCATGCATGCAAGTGTATGAGGAATAAGGGTAGGTTTGTGGCTAGGAGGATGTGTGTGTGGGTATCAATTATACAATGTGGGTATTGTTGAATGTTAGTTTTCGACATGTTTTATTAATTTAATGAGATAGAATAATGAATGTGAATGTCGTTGCAACCAAAACTGATTCAAAAAAAATATGTTATTCTGAGAGAAGAATGAGATACTAATTATTAATTTGTTATAGTTTCCAAGATCGAACTCATGCAGGCTACAAATAAACAAGAGAAATTAATTATTGCTAATTAATGAAGTTTTAAATTTCTTTTCTTTATATTTTATGTCTCTTTAATGATCTTTTTATGAATTTTTATGGACTTATAATGAATTTATATTTTTCATGGATTTTTATTTTATATTTTTTATTTTCTGATTTTTAATTTTAAATTTATTTTAATTTTTGCAAATCTTTATATAATTTAAATTTTGAAAATCAATTTATGAATAAAATATACATGAAAGTGAAATAAACCTTTTTGTATTTTAAAATATGCGAAAATACTCAAAATAATAAAAATCAAATGTTTGTGTATTTCAATGTTTTTTATTTATGTTGATTTTTAAGGTAGTTTTATACTTTTATGGATTTTTTTACTGATTTAAGCAATAAAATAATTTTTAAGTAAAACTAACTACTGCTTTTATTTTTAAAATAGAAATAAAATCAAATAATTTGGAAATAAATTTTATATAGAAGAATTTTTTATAAGCCTTAAAACAAGTCCACTTATATATTGTTATCATTTTTCTACAATTTTATATGATTTTTATAAGTTTTTTTATATTTTCAAAATTTTAGTGTTTTCTGATTGAATTTTTGTTTGATTTTTTTATAAATGATAAAATATAGTAAAACAAAATTATAGTAGTTTTTTTAAAATTTCTCAAGTTATATTTGAATTTTTATGTATTTTTTAATAATAAACAGAGAAAACATACAGTTTTTTATATTTTTAAATATAGTAAATTAGATTTATTTTCAAAACCAAAATTATATGTTATAGATCTGATTATTAGGAATATAATGTGATTTTTGTAGAATTTTTTGGATTAATGAAACTATTTATTCTAATTAGTAAAAGAACAAAATAAAATATAGTAATAAAATGACTAGATTGCAATTTCAAGAAATTTCAAACTAATTATTAACAACATAGAAAATTCAGTGGCACTTATGCAATTATTCGAGATATTCACATGTTTCTAGACATGATCTATGCTGGTAGGGACTAAAAAGCAATTTAAGAAACTTGCAGATCTTTTATTAACAAGAACAGTTCAGGACGATTTATGTATAATAACCAAAGATCACGTTGTGGCCCACGTGAGTTCAGATAAGGACTGAAATGCAATAAAAAAAACCACAAGGGTATACAAGCACTTATTGCAATCTTTTTATACATACAGTGGACTATTGTGTAATTATTAAAATATGTAGGAAGGAAGAGTGTAAAATCGCCACTGGAGAATGCTTGTAGCGTGTGACTTGAGCGGTTGCGATCTACGCCTTATGGATCTGATCGTGTGGTCAACAATTGGGTGCAATGGGATGAATTGGACTGAATCCGATATGCTTCTTCTTGATCTAACCTATCTAAAGAGTTATGGAAGAACTGCGATGAATGTCCTCTGTTGCTTGCTTCAATCCTCTGGATCTCGATCGATAAGGCTCGGATCTCCGCTAATATAGATTCGATCTACTCCTGCTAATCTTCTGCTTCGATCTATGATGACAGACCTGCAAGTTTATTAAGAAGGCTCGAAACTCAAAGATCCTCAAAAGGAAACTAAATCTAGATTACTTAGAAGGAAATGCATATGATCTACGAGTTGTTGCCTCAATGATCTGGTGATCGGAAGCTTGATCCCAAGAAGCTCCCAGATGATCCAATGCTGGAAGGTTTGGATCGTGCCTCCATCAATTCTCATGCACTCCTAATCGGAGGACCGCTCCCCTATCATAGGATCTACTCACTCTTGCTCGATCGCGGGGAGAAAATGAGGTTGAAGACAGATCAAATGGCAATGGAAGACATGGACTCTTATTTATAGCATGAGAAGTGATGAAATTCAAAGGGAAAAGGACGTGTGAATGTGCGTGAATTTAATTCATATTAATCATGCGAAGATCTTGATTTCTAAATGGCTAATCAGATACATAATCGGGCCTAAAAGCATTAAGGATTGGCCAGAATAAATGGTTGAATTATTAGATTGATGGAGCGGGTCAGAAGCAAAGGGGGTAGTTGACCTAAGCCAACGGACCCGTGTTCAACAAATAGAAAGCCCACTAAATAAAGACATGGCGTTAAATGTCAAAACAAAAAATTAAAGAGAAATAAATAGAAAATAAATAGAAAATGGTTTTACATTAAAAAGTTATCAACATAAAAAATGTTTATAAATTAATAAACTATTTTTAGTGTTTTTTAATAAATTAAATAAATTAATTTATAAGGTTAATTTATTTAAATACATGTATTTATAGGTATAAATTATCTATATACAATGTACACATATTTTTACTTATTTATTTGTACAAATATCTACGCTTATTTATATTTTATTTATTTATAGAATAATTAGAGGATTTTAAATAATTTTTTTATTTTTATGGGTTTATTTATTTTTATTTATAAATCATATCATTTACAATATAGGTATAATTCATCTATGCACAAAGTATAGACAGTTTTTATGAATTTTAACTTTTATTTGAATACATTAAAAGAATTTTAAATATATTTTTGGTTTATTTTAAGAATGTTTTTACAAGTATAAATAAATAGTGATATACACACATATATGTACATTATACCTGTAGAGTAAATATACTTATTTATTTTTGGTACTTTTCAATTTTTTATGATTTTAGTTTGTATTTTCTATGATTATTATAAAATATGTACAAAAAAATAAAAAATACAATATTATAAAAAAATATAAATAAATAACTAAGCATAATATACATGTACATATACATTAACATTTCAAAAAGCAGACTTTCACATTTCAACTCAAAAATTAATGAAACCACTTTCATTTTAACAACTTATTTTATTTTAAATACAATAAAAGTGAGTTCGATTTATTTTAAGTTGATATGAAGAAGATATTAATCTTTCATTTATGGTATTACGACTTTTTCAGAGTGTTGTCCTTTTTATTCTGTACTTGGTTTATTTTTGCAATTATTTTTATTATTTAAAACACATTTTATGTATAAGTTGAAGAAAATATTTTTATTTGAGGTTGAATTAATGATAAATAAACTAGTACAAGATATGTGCATAACTAATAGCGATGGATATGTGCAATGTGACTTTGAGTTTTTGAGATTTTTATAAGTTATTGACTCTATCTCCTACTTTATTCATTGTTGATTACGTCTAGACTTGATCTACTCTTGGGGTTAGGATCAGTTTGTATTTATTTCATATATACAGCCTTATTTTCTTTCTTTTTCTTTTTCTTTTATTTATTTATTTATTTATTTTGGGTTAAAATCATGATAATAATATACTATTAGCATGTGTTGTTAGTTTGATAATAGATGACAATTATTGTTATTTACAAGTGTTTTGTAAGGGATTTTAAGCAAAAATAAATGAATAAAGATGATGAATCGCTAATTCATCATCCTCATATACTTTACCTTTGTTAATCCCTTAGCAAAACGTATTAGAAGAAGAAGTGACTACAAAGAAAAGAAAAGGAAAAGAAAAGACTTAAAACAATTTTGATTTTTAAACTAATATTCATGAAATCAAAGAATGGAGCTCGGTCAAACATTTGGATTATCAATTTGTCAAAACTTTATTGGAAATAGGATTTAAGACTCAACAATCCTTAAGTTTCACAGTTCTCTGTTCAGTTCACCTCAATAGTCAGGTTCGAACAAGTCTTCATACACAAACTCTTACGACTATGAATCTTATTAATACGGTGAATGTTAATTATAACTCTCCACATTTGAAATGACAAAGAACAACCTTCTCTAGCAATGTGATCCTAATTCCCCAGTCTAGCTACTCTTTCCTCGAGGAGCAGGGTATTCCCTTCTAAATTCAAGTTCAACTAGCCTAAGAAGAGGAGATATAGAAGTGAATGGATCGTGACCAGTGTAGCCACATATCCTTTGGAGATTGGCCAGTGCAACCAAGTCTTCAACTATAGGCTTCCTTGAAATCTTTGGTTTTGAAACATATGACTTGCTTATTGATACATTTCTCTGATGAGAATGATTTTTTTTTATTTTTTGCACGTCTAACTTTTTTGGAGAATTTATTTCATACTTTTTTTCAGACATAGTTTTCCTTCTTGAGCCAGTAGACTATCCCTCTTCTGAAGCTTTATTGCAACCCACAACATCTTGTCTTTAGATGTTGGCGCCATTAGAGTAGGTTTGGAGGCAGTGGCCTCCTATTAGGGTTGCACAGGTTTCCATTCGTGTGTATCTAAAGCTAGTGGATTCTGCCCCTCACCACCTCATTTGTGTTGAGTTACGTGCAAAGTGCTTGTCCAAGTTAGTCCACTATTTAAAAGGGTCATGAATGTGTCATGAAATATTCTACTTTGACCAGTCAAGATGACATGTGAACATAGTCTTATGAACTTAAAGAATTAAGTCGCTCAACCTGAAAAGTCTCAACTCCAGTTCCTATAAGGATCATGTGCAATTAAGTGGATTAAGATCTTAAATAAGCTCCATTCTTCAGACTTTATTCCAGACTAGTTTAATTATCAACGTCATTCTAAAAAATACTAATGCATATGCAACCATTTTTATTGAAGTGTATTTTTGAATTTGAACTTTTATGTGGGTTTTAAAGAATTTGCAAATTTTTATGAATTTTAAACCTTTTCAATTTTTATGTGCTTTTTAAAAGAGTTGGTGAATTGAATGTCTCTACAAGTATTATCAAGGATTATGTACACATTCACAACATATTTTATATAAAGATATATACAAGAATTATACAAGTTTCATACAAGATTTTATTTACAAAATAATATTGTTTACAAGTTTAATAAACAAATTTTACAAAAGAATTTTATTGAAAAATTTTAAATATGATTTTTATGTGATAATTTTACAAAAGAATTTTATATACATAAATTACAAGTATTTTTGGCTTTTATTTAAATGAATTTTACAACTTTATACACATATTTATACAACATAATTGATATGCATATTTTAGAAAATAATTTTACAAAACAAGTTTACAAAGTTTTTAACAAAAAAATACAAAACATTTCAAAATAATTTACAAAAGTTTTACAAACTTTTACAAAACTATGTATTAGAAAACAACAGATGCACAATCTCATACCAAATTGATAGACCTCTGCTCCTCCAAACTGCATGACCAGTCATGCATATTGGATGCAATTCAACCAATTCTTCTCCATCATACAATTTCAAAATCATACCGAAACATTTTGAATCACATGTAAATGGTTAATCAAATAAACTCATAAACATGCATCACGTTTAATTAATAGATTACTTGCCTGGTGATTTTTTTTGTGTATCCAACTCATTCCTATAATAGACAAGTGGTGTGCTCTCTACATTTACCTTAAAACTTCTCACTCTTGTCAGTTTGAGGGCAAGATCCTCTTCGTCTACTCAACATTCTTCCATAATTGACCTTCCATACCAAATTAACAGAACTCTTCTCATCAAAACTACATCACTGCTCATGCATATTGGATGCAATTTAGCGAATTTTTCTATCATGAAGCTCCAAATTGTCTATGTCAAAACATTTTAAATCACATGTAAATGACCAATCAGATAGACTCATAAACATGCATCATGTCTAATTACTAGATTTAGAGTTGTCTATTGAGGGTTTGAAGAGCCAAGCTCGAGCTTGGCTTGATAAGGGCTCGTGATCCTGGTTCATAAGCTATTGAGCTGAACCTGAGACAGAATTTTTGGCTCGATATCTTAATGAGCAGATATCGGCTTAGCTGAATAACTCGTTAAGGGGCTCGATAAGGGGCTAGGGCTAACTCGATAAGGGGTTGGGCTAACTTGATAAGGGGCTTTACTTTAGTCCCACATTAGGTAAAGCGGAACTCGAAGGGAGCGAGAAGTCAATATAAGCAGAGGGAGTGCTCTATCTACATGTATACTTGCCTTAAGTCGCTCGAGCCTTATCGAGCCTGAGTTGTCTCAATAAGAGGCTCGAGCTCATCGAACCCAAGCTCGAGCACGATCCCAACTGGGTTTATCGAGCCTGAGCCAGAGCCTGGCTCAACTCATTGGGCTTGATAGCCAACCCTAACTAGATTACTTATAGATGAATCTCGTATTCATCATGCTAAAATTGATCGATTAGGTTGTTCCTCAAAATCCATTTGCATTTAATAATTAATAGAGCATCATTATCATACACACATGTAAATAATATTTGCATTTCATCATGCATAATTGCATTAAAATCCCAAGTGTAAATTGGCCTAAAAAGTAGCTAAATCCATAGTTTTTAGTTCATTCATCCTAACTCCAATTGACCTGAAACCACCTCCATTGTGTAGATATTAATAACAAGAATAAATAAAAAAATATAACAAATCGCTAACTCAAATAAGTGTCAAATAAACCCAAAATCAATTTTCACATTTGACGGATTAAAATGCATATATCTTCCTCATACAGAGTCTGATTTTGGTCTACTCACTTTTAAAGTACTCCATTTTCAAATACCTTCAAAACAAGATTAATTTTGTAAAATTCGGAGCACATATGTGAAAGTTGGGTTTTGGGCCTCTTTTGCGCATTTTATCTTTTTTCTATTTTTGACTTGAGTTTTTATGTACATAATTAGCCCTTCTAATTTTATTTCTTCTTCATTTGTGTTCTTTCTTGAAAGTTTTATTAAGCAGCATGAAAATCCAAATCCATATCAAGATTGAAATCAAAGAAACTGATTGAGTCTGAGTGTCTTTTGAGAGTTTGTACAAAAGTCGCGTATTTCATACTTCTATTTTATTTTCCTATTTTCTTATTTATTAAAAATTCAAAAAAATAGATTAGTATGTAATTAATTTTCTTATTTTTATCATATTTTTTTAGATTTTTATCATCTTTTAAAACTACCAAAAAAATTACAAAACTCCAAAAAAATTGGTTTTCAATACACTTGGCGACCACCAAAAATACCACCTCGTGCAGATGACCTCTTTTGCTCCTGGATCATTCATGAAAGTTGTAGATCTCGTCGAGATAAATAACTTTTGTGAAGGAAATTTTTTGATCTGAGGTCTCTTTTATTTCTTTTCCATTTTTCTTCCTCTTTTATTTTGAAATTTTTTTGGGGGCGACTCGTGGCAGCCCCTAGGCGTGCCACGTGGCACCCTCGTTCCACTCTCTCACCTCTCTTCCCCGGTTCACGTGCCTTGAACATGATCGCCCTCTACAGAAAGTTCACGTGCATGGCACGTGACCCGCCTCCCTTCCTCCTAACCACGTCCGCCCGCTCTCCCGGTCGTTGCACCTCCTCCCTGATAATGCCATCGTCGCGCCCGCTCTCTCTTCAGTCGTTACGAGGCCAGCCAAGCTCCTCCTTCCCATAACGCCCATCGCCATGCCTCCTATAAATCTCCTCCACCCGACGCACCACATCCCCATCAACCATTTCCAAACTTTCTTCTCTAGTCGCTATCCTCGTAAGTGACAGCTATGTAGGGATTCTGCTCCAGCGAAGACGAGAAGAGAACGGTGAGATCCTCGGCCATCTCCTGGTCAATTAGCTGCTCCATCCAACGATAGAGATCGGGTCCCCCTTGCCAGACCCTTGAGCAAGGACGAAGGAACTATTGTCTCCTTCCCAGGCGATCTGACAACCTCCCCATCACACCTTCCACACCATAGCTCCAACTCTTCAATCATATCTCTGCTCCATCAACCTTTAGACCTACCCTCTCCGACCTTGCAAAGGTTGGAGCTCCGCTCCGATCCGCCGCATCCCTCGCATCCGGAGATCCGCTCCTTCCCAATTTGTGCTTCTCCTGTTTACTTGCAGGTGCAGCAGCACCACACCTCAAACCGAGGGCCATCGCTCCCTCAGCCGACCCTCGTACCTTGTCTTCATCGTCTCCCTCAGCCCGACCGCACCTCCAGTTGCCTGCAACATCACATGGGCATGCAACGACCACCGCCTCTCCGCCGCTTCATCTGCCTCTGCACCACAGCGGAGGCCCTCCGCCCGAGTCCATAACCGTCAGATCAAGGGATTGCCCTTGATCCTACGAACCAACGCACGCCCATGCATTTTATCCCGAGCCTTGGTCCCAGCCTCGAGGCTCAAGCCTCCTGGACCGCCTCCTGCCGCCACGTCAAGCCTCAGACCTCCGAGCCTTCGCCTCTGTCCACACCTCGAGGTTCGGACCACTGAGCCTATGCCAAGCCTCCTTTCACTGCCACATAGGCTCGGTCATCTGAGCCTCAGCCTCGGGCATCCCAGGCGTAGGCCCGAGCCCCGAGCCTCTCTGCTCACGTGCACGACACGTGTTGTAGGGCAAATTATGCCCACACCCTCGGAAGTCTCAAAATTTGCAATCAAGTCCCCCATCAGCCAAGGCACATGGTTCGCATGTGCTATAGTGGAGGATTTGCAAAAAAATACCTTGACTTTTGAGGAAATTGCATATATAGCCCCCACCATGGTTAAATTACAGAATCACCCCTCCAAGTTTACGAAATCGCAGATAAGCCCCAAACGGACCCATTTGAAGGAGAAATATTTATTTTTATTGTACTTTAGTCAATGATATTTCAAATTATCATATCATGCTCATTTGAACTCTGTTTTTAGCACATGATATGTCGTTTTGAAGCGTATTCCATGCTCTTTCATATTAAACAACTTGTGGATAGATAAAAAATAATTATTGATGATGATTATTTGAGGAGCGATTTTGATTTATGTAGGATAATAATTGACATAATTGTGCTCATTTCAGAGAAAATTAATGATATGTTTTGCAGGGATTTTAGTGATGATTTTAATTCATCTTGGATTATTGTGGATCACTCGTTGATGATTTACTTCTGCAGGGGACTAGATAGTGGAGATTTCATCTGATTTATTTTTCTCAACAATTTATCTTACTCTTTGAAGATTAATCTATGTTGGGATGTCTTAGATGAAGATTTAATTCTCGAAATTGGATGCAAACTTTCTTAAGAATAAAATTAGAGAGAATTCGGAGATAAAATCTTTGTGTGATCTCACCAATTGCATGATTAATCATATATCTATTTGGATTATCACCTACATCTGGATTTAAATTGATTATATTTCTTGGAGACTTTTCTTCGATCCGTGATAAGTTTTTTGAGGATTAATTGATGAATTAATTTGAGGAGTGATTTTTATAAATCACAGATCCTGTGCTCCATTATTGCCTCTATTTATTTTTCTTTGCATTGCATCGCATCTTCATTGCATTGTATTATTATTTTCTGATAAAGAATTTAGTCGAACAATTAGTTAATTAATTAAATTTAAAATCACGTAACTAGAAATCACCGTTCCATGTGTTCGACCTTGGTAGACTTGCCAAGAAGAACTCTCGACAACATTCAAAGATTGTGATTTTTGACGAATCGACTTTTGCCTCCTATACTACAATTTAAGACTATTAAAGAGGCGAATTTCGCATTCATCACTTATCTGGTGACTTTTTTGTGGATCTAGATCATTCTGATAAAAGATAAGTGTCATGGTGTATACATTTTCCTAAAAACTTCTCACTCCTATCCGTTCGAGAGTAAGAGATCCTCTTCATCTACTCAACATTCTCCCATAATTGACCTTCCAATATGCACCTGTTCCCATGACCAAACCTACTTATACTAACATTTTAGATCTATTATTGAGAAAAATTTGTATCTATAAATAAGGAATACTTGTATTACTATAAAGAAAGTAATAAATATGTGGTGCTCCAGTCTTCATAACCTTATCCAATCAAGAATATATGTATGCTAAAGAAGCAACACCTCATGCCAATTGCGTACATGTGTGCATTGCATGTTTTCATTAGAAATAATAACTAGGAACATACTAATCTCCATGAGATTTTCTTTCAGATACATGTAGATTCCATCGTGGATAGAAATATCGTAATATATCGATATTGACATGATGACGATATTTCAACGAAATAGGCGATATATGTGTCTTTTTCGTTCCAGCTTCATAAATTGTGCGTAGAAATGGTCGATATTTTGTTGATATATCCCCAAAATATCGTATTGACATCATGTAGATATAGTGTCAAAATTGATATTTAAAACCTTGGATGCCATCCAAATACTTCTTTTTCACACATAATAGTGAAATTTTGTTTGTTTGATGCCTTTAACAAACATTGGACATGGTTATCCACATTCTTCATGTCCACGCATAACATAACAATAAAATTTGTTTTTAATATAGGACATGTAAATCTTTGGATTTTTATCATTTGTGCCCCTCTAAGATATTGCAATTTCAATTATGCCCCTCTCTTTTTGTGAATATTAGTTGTGCCTCCAACTTCTTGTTGTTCTATCACTTGTACCTCTCAGGTTAGTTGTCCTTTATTCTTGTTGCAAACAGACATTAACTTTGGTACATAACAGGAATTAAATTAAAAATAAATACTGAAAAGGACTTTTTCTCATCCTCTTCTTCCTTTTTCCCCGTCCTCTTCCTCCTCCCAGCCTCCTGCTCCTCTACTGTCTTCTCTTCCCGCCCCTAGGTGCTCCCTCTGCCCCCAAGCTCCTCCCCCCGCCCTCGCATCACCTCCTCTGCCTAAGATTCTCCTCTCCACTCCCAGTCACCCCTGTGTCTCCCCATGCCCCCGCCTACCTCCCACCTCTTCCGAGTCATCCCCCTTCCCACTAGCCCAAGATCTACAACTCCTGGAGCTCATCCCCATTTCGTCCCCATTTCATCACCTTCCACTGTATCACCGTCTTTCGAGCATGCATTCAGTTAAAGTTGTTCAACTCTCGGAATTTTCACAAGATATGTACATGATCTCTCAACAAGAGGCCTCAAGCCACTAACTTCACTGCCCAATACAAAAATGGCTGGGACCCCAAGTTGAACATCTGTCAGGGTCCGCGCTTTTGAAGAGACAAAGTCTCCAAGAACTCTACATACATTCTCTACTAATGCAGAGAGGAACTGCATCATATTCTTGCATGTTCTTACCTCGATCAATTCAAGCGAGCCGACACTAGCCTTGCTCACAATCCCACACAAGGGAGCCAAATTCTTTGCACAAACAACAACCCCACCAACAACGAAGAAGTAACATGACCACAATATGGCCCCTAAGTTCTGTGGGTCGGTAACCTCATTGAGAGAAACCCAAACCAGAGCTTTCCCACCCTCGGTAATGGAAACAGGGTCCATTTCCTTTATGCTCACCATTTCCAAAGGTTGATCATGCGACCTCATTATTGACATGTTGATGTTAATGGTGAACGATGGAGGAGAAGGGGATGGAGGAGGAGGTGGTTGGAGGACGAAGGGTTCGAGGGAGGAAGAGTGAAAGAGGGATGTGGAATTTTTCCAGATATGCCCCTCTTAACTATACCATGGTTTGAGAAAACCATGGTTAAATTCAAATTTCCGGCGTCTAAAGTAATGGAGGGGCACAGCCGCACAAGTGATAGAACTGCAAGAAGTTAGGGGCACAACCGATATTCCTAAAAAGAGAGGGGCATAACTAAAATTGCAATATCTCAGAGGGGTACAATGGATAAAACCCCTAAATCTTTCTTGTTCCTATAACTCCTTCCCAGATAATAATCTTGTCCAGAATCTTCTACAGAGGCATATTCTTTTCTCATAAAAGTCATATGCTACCGCAGATTCATGATAAAAAATGATAGACAACTCCTCCATAATTTCTTCAACAACATCATCATTGTAAAAATAATAAGAATCCCCTATGCCTTCATTTTCTAAAGTCAATAGTAATGAATCGTATCCAAAATCATGACATTTCCCCATCTACCTCAACAGTAAAGTTTCGCAGATTGGATTCACTCTCATTCTGTTCATTTTCCTCTTCAAATCTTTGTATCGACAAGTCTCCATCTTCACTCAATTATGAAGAACCAATATTCTCAACTTGTGTAATATTTAGTGTATTGATTAAAGTAGGGTGTCAATTAGCGATCATTATATAATTTATCATCTTTTTATCTTATAAATAAAAATATGTTACCTTGAAGAGGATGGCATGCTATCTTGATCAATGGAGTTGTACTTCAACATATAGGTGGGGCGAATCCATCATTTTTTATCCAAAAATGGGGAAACACTCTGGAGGTGTCTGCCCCATAAATATAATAAAAAGGTTTATAAAGATTTGCAAGCGCCAGGTTTCGAGGCGAGATCTAGCAAAATGGGGTTACATTGAACATAAACCCTATCGAACCAGTAGATGATACCATCACGTGATAGACAGTCCATGGGCCTGAATTGGTTGGCCACAAGCACGCTCCAAAAGTTAGCATGGGAGAGATCAACCCAACAGATATCTGAAGCATCCTAAACCTCACGAACATAAGTGCAGAAGTCGAAAAGATGGGCCAAGTCCTCAAATCCATCATTTGTAGAATAGATTGATCACCTGATATTAAAACTAAAAAGAAAGTCAATTATTCATACAACTCCTTACATGTTAATGTAAGGATGTTGTTGGGAGAAAATAATGAATTACTTATTCAAGAGGCCTTAGGGTTCTCTTATATAGAGGAGAAACATGTTGAGCAAATTACATAAGACATAGATAAAGAAAAGAAAATACAAGAAAGCAATAAATGATAAATAATATCTCAAAACTCCCCCTCAAGCTGGAGTGTAGATATCAATCATGCTCAGCATAGAACATCATCTCTGGAATGATCCTCTAGCTCGGGTCATGTTGAATACATCTGATTTCTGATCTCCTGAGTTGACATGAGTAGTGGAGATGAAAACCTTATAATCATCTCAAGTGAAATGATAGTAACCTACCTTGATATGCTTGGTCTCCTCATGAAAGGTTGGGTTGTTGGCAATGAAGAGCGCATCCTAGTTTTCGCATTGGAGGTGCATGAAATGAGGCACCTGATGAGCAAGGAATTTATCAGGTTTTAATTATTAAGTGCTAAAGTGTGAAAATGATACGAAAGTGTATCGCTGCAACCCGAAAATTCCCCAATAAAAAGAAATTATTCTAAGAAAGAAGAATATGCTACTTATTTACATAGTATAGCTCCCATATTCGAACACAATGAGGCAACTGTATTAAGCTAGGGTAATTAATTTGAAGAATTAATAAAGATTTTTAATTTTTTTTTCTACTTTTGATTTTATTTTTAATGAGTTTTATGAATTTTTATGGATTTTTAATATTTTATATTTTTAAATGACATTTTTAAAATGTTTCGAAATTTTTATATTGTCTAATTTTTATTTTTAGTTTATTTTTAATTTTACAATTTTTTTATACTTTTAACTTTTAAGAAAATATCTAAGATATACATACAAAAGAGAAAAGAAGACTTTTTATTTTTAAATATAAAAAATACCCAAAAATCAAGAAATTAAAGCATTGTGTGTTTTATATAAAAATTTATTGTTTTGTGATGTTGTGATATTTCTAGATTTTTTATGGATTTTATATTATATTAAAACTACAAGCAATGAGTAAATTGAAAATGGCTATTGTTTTTTGTATTTTTAAAAATATAAAATAAAATTCAAACAAACAAGAAACAAATTTTATAAAAAAATATTTTCAATAAGCTTTAAAATAAGCCAAAATTTACTTTATGAATTTTCTTTGACTTTATAAGTTTTTTTAAGCTTTTATGTATTCTTTAATTTTTATAGTTTCCTGATGGAATTTGATAATGAAATTTATATATGTGAAAAAATATGATGAAAGGTAGTTATTGTATTTTTCCGAAATTTTCAATGTATTTTCTAATTTTTATGATTTTTCAAAAGTAAACAAAGAAAATTAACACTATTTTTAATTTTTTTTAAAAATCAAATCAAAATATTTTTCAAAACAAAATTTATGTGATATTGAATAAGTTAATTAGAGTTTATGCTAATTTTTATTTATTTTTAAGAGCAATTCAACTATTTAATCCAAGCAATTATTCAACTAAAAGATATATTGCAGAAAATTGGACTTAAATACAATTTAGAAAGGTTCTTAGACTCGGGGCAATGAAAAGGCAGGATAAATAATGCAATGTGCACGTGATTTGTGCCGATAGGGACTTAGTTACAATTATTTAAAAAATGAGAGTAATTAATAACGAGAAAGCTCAGAGCATTTATTGCAAAACCATAAATTATCACGTGACGAAACACGTGATCTCACAATTAGAGGACTTAAATGAGAATTACGAAAGGACAAGGAAACAATTGCAAATATTACAAACAATGCCAACTCGACACGTAACTAAGTAAAATTTATTTACAATTAACAGAACTAACTAGGGTGAAGCTGCAAATCTCATCGAGTCATGTGCAGAGTGTATGTGGATCGTATGGTTGAGATCCTATCTGTTAGACCCGATCGGACGAACCATGTTTGGGCACTGATGAACGGTCATGATCGGATCTGGTACCTTATGTTCCTAATCAAACGATGCCTGAATGCCTTGGAAGAAATCAGTTGAATGCGGCTTCAGGCGAACTTTGATCTTCTTGATCTCATCAAATCTGCTTCGATTCTCTACTAGAAATACTCCAACACATTGATAGAATGATTCCACAGCGATCTATGATGTTGAGCGATTCCAAATCTCACTGAGACGAGATTTGGTGATGATGTTCCTCAACGAGTGCCTCCTTCGCCTGATGTTATTTGATCTATGCTCCAGATGTTTTCCAAATGTCCTGCAGGTATTATTTAAAGACTCGAAGTGTTCTAGGTCTCGACCTATAGTTTATTAGCATCAAAAGAAAGGGGGAAATGGATGGGATCCTCAGCAGAGATGGAGGAAGTGGATCGGACTAAGATCCGATCAGATCGGAGGTGGTTCGAGGTCCTAAAAGGGAATGGAGAAGCGGGTATGATGCAAGATGAGGTGGCGATCATATCGAGAATGGATCGAAGATGATGAACCTCTGATCATGCATATTAGAGGGAAGAGTACCTCTACTACTGCAGACCTAAAACTCAAAACGCAATCAAAGAATTTGAAATCAAATGAAGATCTAAACTATCCTACAATTACCTGAGATGATTGATGATGATTAGATGTGGTCGTCGCCTTGAATGCATATGCAAATGGCTGCGGAGGCTCGATCGCAGCGGTGAAACTCTGACCACGACTGGATCACATCAATCAGACTTAGTGAAGCTCCTTTGATCGATTCTACAGATGTTTGTCACGAAGCTCCAACTCCCAGAGTGATTTTTGGTGGAATTCACGGGTCGAAGACAGATCAACTCTGGACAGGAGCACATGGAGGTGACTTTATAGGTGGATGGAGATGAATTATCAATTTAGGAGTGCATATGAATCGAGGAAGATCCGCACGTGGAAATTAACGGGCGTGAATCATGGATCATAGATGAATAATCGAGTGAAGAGAACGGATTGGATGGGGTTGACATCCGAGAGAGAGAGAGAGAGAGAGAATTGTGAGAATATAGGTAGGTAGCAGGCGGACTTGGGTTGAAATGGAAGAAGAAGAGTTGACTCGGGTTAACAGACCCATGTCTGACCAATGGGATGCAAGTACAAATAAGGACAAGCAGAAAAAGACAAAGAGAAAGAAAATAAATAGAAATAAATTAAGCATAAATAAAAAATAATTTAAATTAAAAAGGTTTCAACAAAAATATTTAGAATTTAGTAAATTAATTTTTAGTGTTTTCTAAGAATTAAAATGAGTTAATTTATTATGATAAATAATTAAAATACACTTATTTATAGGTAGAAAATACACATATATATAACATATACAATTTTAAATAGTTTTTTTACAAATAATTACATACTTTTATATTTTTATTAAATTATAGAATAATCAATGGATTTTAGACATATTTTTTATTTTTTTATGGATTAATTTAAGGAGTTAAATTATTAAGGTTATGTACAATATAGGTATATTATACCTATAGTATAAATACTCTTAATTTATTTTTTATTATTTAAAATTTTGTTTTTTATTTTTATTTTATATAAATAAAATAAAATATGTACAAAATATTAGAAATACAATATGTGCAAAAATACAAATAAATAAATATAGGAATAGTCTGGGCATGTAGATACAATATCACTCAAAAAAGCCGACTTTCACATCTAAACTCCAATTTTCATGAAAGCACCTTCATTTTGAATCTTATTTGATTTTAAACACAATGAAGTGAGGTTGGTTTATTTTGAATATGTATGGAGTAGATATTGATTTTGCAATTTTGATTTTACGACTTTTTCAAAGTGTTGTCCCTTTTTATTATGTACATGGTTTATTTTTGCAATTATTTTTATTATTTAAAGCACATTTGTATGTACAAGTTTCAGAAAGAAAATATTTTTATTTGAGGTTGAATTAATCATAAATAAAATAGGCAAAGATATCTACATGATGAATAATGATGAATATGTACAATGTAAATTGATTTTCTGAAATTTTTATAAGTTAATGATCCTATCTCCCCCTACTCTATTCCTTATCGATTAGGTCAAGTCTTAACCTACTCTCATTTATTTCTTTTTTTCTTATTTATTCTTTTATTTTGGTATAAATAGGTACTAAATATATAATATTAGTAAATGATGTTAGATGATTAATTAATTAGATATTATTTGCATGTGTTATACTAAGGATTTTAAGCCAAAATAAAAGAATAAAGATGATGAATTGGATATTCATCATTCCCCTATACTTTACCTTTGTTAGTCCCTTAGCAAACACTTATTCTAAGTATAAGTGAATGCCAAAAACAAGAAAAGAAAAAAAAAGAACGTAGAATAATTTTGATTTTAAAAATATTCTTCATAAAATCAAAGTATGTAGCTCGATCTGACCTTTGGATTATTAGTTAGTTGGAGCCTTATTGGGAATAGGATTTAAGACTCAACATCCTTTAAGTTCCACAAGTCTCTATTCATTTCTCCTCGATGGTCAGGTCAGAACAAGTCTTCATACACAAACTCTAATGACTATGAATCTTATTCGTACCGTGCTAGTGAAATATAGCTCCCCGCATCTGAAATGATAAAGAACAACTTCTCTTAGCAAGGTGACTCTAATTCCCCAGTCTAGATACTATTTCCTCAAGGAGTGGGGTATTTACTTTTACGATTAGGTACGTGATGTGTTCACAATCGAAAGGGAGAGAAGATAAAAGAATAAGAAAAGAATTGGAGTGTGATCGGTGTAGCCACATCTCCTTGTGGAGTTTGCCACTGTTTCCAAATCTTCACCAAGATATACATGTTCTCTGAAGCTTGGACCATTGTGGTCATGTATATGTATTTGGTGTATTTTTGACTTCTTTTCAACAAAAAGTATTGTTGCTCTGCATCAATCTTTTGTGCCCAGACAGATATATAATCTTTTTCTGTCCATATTTTGGGGTCTTAGAAAAAATTGTGCCAGCAGACCATCCCTTGTCCAAAGTTGTATTTCAACCCACAGTGCCCCGTCTTTAAAGGTCCATGCCACTATGCTATGTTGGTTTTATTCTTTTATTTAGTTTAATCTTATTTTCAATTTATTATTTAAATATTTATTTCAATCTAATATTGAAATGTTAATAAAATAAAGGATTCTTTATGTCTCGTTATTGAGGACCTCGTTTCAAAAAAATATACCGTCTGGGGGCTTTACTGGGACTAACTAGTAAAATACCTAGACCCGAAAGTGATCTGAAAAACCAATTACGCTCTGGAAAAAGATCACAATATCGTATTCGTCTAGAAGAAAAATAGAAACATGTGAAGTATATGGCTAACCCAATAACGAAAGTTTCGTAAGGGGACTGGAGCAGGCTACTATGAGACAAAAGATCTTCTTTCCCAAGAGATTTGATTCAAAACTTTTCTATGTCCAGGGTCGGTGCACTGGTCACTCGAAGTAATCGTGTATGTTTCCATTTGTGTGTGCCTCTTGCCAGCGGATCTGCCCCTCATCACCTCATATGTGTTGAGCTACGTTCAAAGTGTTTGTCCAAGTTAGGTCAATGTCTAAGAGGGCCATGCGTGTGTTATGAAATATTCTGCTTAGAACAATCAAGATGACATATAAACATAGTCTTATGGACCCAAAGAATTAAGTCGCTATGGCCAGAAAAGTCTAAACTCTAGTTCATATAATGTCCCTCTGAAATTAAGTAAATTAAGGTCTTAACCAAGCTCCATTATTCAGATTTTACTCTAGACTAGTTTAATTCTCAAAATACTTATGAAAAATGCCAATGCAACGATTTTTGTTTGAAGAGAATTTCCAATTTGAACTTCTTAGGTGGGTTTTAAAGAAATTTTGCATTTTTTATGAATTTTAACTTTTTTAATGTTTATGTATTTTTGAAAGAATTAGCGGATTGAATGCATTCACATGGATTAACACAGATTATGTACGTATTTACAAAGGATTTTATACAAAAGTATATACATGGATTATACAAGATTTGTGTGTTGCGAAGGTAATGCCAATTGGATAATTTCTTTGAATATTGTTTCTTTCTGAAAGTATTTCTTTTTTTGTAACAATGTCCAACTTGTTGATGTTCACTGAGATCGCCATGCAATTATCTGTGATCTCCATGTAATTTTTGTTGGATAATTCAAGGGGAGCTCACATTCAACCTCATTTTCTTTGGATTATCAATTCTTTTTTAATGAATATTTTTAAATATATTGTTTTTTGTTGTGTATGCCATATTGAGTGAGCAAAATGATACGCCAATGAAGCAACTGATAGCACCCACAATAAGGGAGGTTGCACCTGTTCAACGCCAATCACAGAACTACACTATCCTTCTCTTGCGACCACCATTACGACGGGTGCTATCAGTTGCTCCATTGGTCTATCATTTACCTAATAAAATATGTCATAAACAACAACCAACGAGGGTTCGGGGTTCTATCAGTTGCTCCATTTCTCATTTACATCGGGTGTTGTCAGCTGCTAATGCAAATACAGTTTGCAAGTTCCTAAGGAATCATATCATTTCGTGGTTCGAGGTTCCTCGAGTCTGATCTCAGATAGGAGTAGTCATTTCATAATGACAAGGTAAGAGCTCTTGCTAACGAGTTTGGTATACACCGTATGGTGGATACTCTGTACCATCCACTAACAAATGATTTTGCTGAGATTTCAAATCGGGAGATCAAGATGATTTTGCAGAAGGTTGTCTGCCCAGACCAAAAGGATTGGTCTTAGCTTTTGGACTCAGTTCTTTGGGCTTATAGGACCTCTTTGAAGACTCCTTTGAGTACATCCCCCTTTCGACTCGTTTATGGCAAGCCATGCCACTTACCTGTTGAGATCAAGCACAAGTCATTGTGGGCAAGAACATAGATTTTCTTGGATCCAGAGAGCGTAGGAGATTAGAGGAAAGCAGAGTTGGCAGCCCTGGAGGAATTACGAGATGAAGCCTTTTCGAGTGGCCTACATTACAAGGACAATGTAAAAGAATAACATGATTCGTACATCATCCATAAGCAGTTTGTGCCGAATCAGAAAGTATGGGTATTCGATGCAAGACTCAAGTTATTTCTAGGGAAATCACAAAGCAAGTGGAAAGACCCTTTTCTAGTCAGAAAGGTGTATGACAACGGGAACATCGGCATATATGAATAGTCTTCTGAATCCACCTTTCGAATTAACAGTCAGCGCTTGAAATCTTTTCTTGATCATGAGCAGCTGACCGTTGAGGTTACCCTGATTCTTTTTGTATGAGATGTATTTTTTTCTTCATACTATGCATATCACACATGAGCTACTCATTTCGTTTTCTTTGTATATTCGTGTTTTCCTTTACTTTTTCTGTCTCCTGTTTTGTAGGATTTTTGCTATACTTAAGTTGTACATTTTCCTAAGTATAGGGGTATTACATTGTGTTGTTCAGATTCGTTATGTTACCTCTGTTTTTATTGCCTATACTTAGGGAACGGTTACCTTAAGTATAGGGGAGGTAATATATGTTCTTTCATTTATTGATAGTTCTCTCGCTTGTCCTTCAACTATTGATATTCTCTTCTATACATCGGATCTTTTACCCTAAGTATGGGGGACAAGCCGAGTTGTTTAGTTTGTACATTCTCTTTCTCGATTATCCCCGTTGTACAGTGTTCTATACTTAGAATTATTTGATTTTAAGTATAGCGGGGATAACCGACATTTATTTATTTTATTCTTTATTCTTTGATTGTTGTAGCATAGGATTCTTTTCACTCTTCTATAGTTAGCACGAGTTATGTATTCCTTTGTCGCTTCTTGGTCACTATGAGGACATAGTTCGAGCTATAGGGGGTGTCAAATATATTGTATATATACTTTAGCTATAACTCATACTATTGTGTGTGTAATAATATGGCTAATAAAATTGGAATAAAAAAATATTTTGTAAAAATATTTGTGAAAATTCTTTTTTAAATTCATTTTGTAAATATTTGTAAAAACTTTTGTTAAAACCTTTGTAAAATATTTTTTGTAAAAAATGATTGTAAAATATTTGTAAAATTATTTTATTTGTAAATGTTTAGAAAATTCTTTTTGTACAAAATTATTATTATGTAAACTATTTGTATAATTGTACAACAACAACAACAAAGCCTTTTCTCACAATTAAGTAGGGTCGGCTACATGGATTCTTCGCCTCCATTCAGACCTATCTTAGATCAATCCCGAACTTATATCCACAAAACTAAGATCCCTTTATACAGTCTCTTTCCAACACTTCTTGGGATGTTCTCTCCCTCTCTTAGCTGGCTCAGCATCCCAACACTCGCATCTCCTAACTGGTGCATCAGTTGATCTTCTTTGCAAATGACCAAACATCTTAAGTGGTTTTCTCGCATCTTATCCTCGGTCAGAGCTATGTCAACTTTCTTTCTGATTTCATCATTCCGAATCTGATCTTTACGCGTGTGTCCACACATCCACCTTAGCATTTTAATTTCTGCTACAACCATTCTCTGCACATGTCTATGGTTCACAGGACAACATTTAGATCCATAGAGCATAGCAGGTCTCACGACTACTTTGTAAAACTTTCCTTTATATCTCAGCCATGGCCGGTCCCAAGCCCGGGTAAATGAAGAGGGTTGCGTTAGGTAGCCGACAGCTAGTGTAAAACAGTCAGAGACAACTTCCTAAATAGTATTATTTCACCTTGTGAGAAAGACACTTTTAGTCAGATTTCATTTTCTATACTATTTGAGGCCTCCCTTTGGCACTACCACATAGTGGATCATGAATATCGAAATGAGTGACTCTTGATTCATTGATAGAAACTACTTCGATAATAGATGGCGAGACAATCACTTTGGTCGCTTGCAATCCATTCATTTTTAAACCTTCTACGGTTATTTCTAGAGAAACTTTGGAATTACTTCCATATAAATTTTCCCAATCATACATCTTGAAATGTAGAGAACAAAGTTCATATACATGTGATGAATACTCATTCATCACTCTTTATTCTTATATTTTAGCTACAAAAACCTTTGCAAATACATGTAGATATGTGTAAATAGGAATAATTACCAAAAGCATGCATTGTGTAAAAACCTATAATTAGCATGTTTTTGTGCAAAAATAAAAGAATAAAGATTAAAAGAAAAAGAGGGAAATATTTAGAATAAATATTGAGCAACCTAACCCAAGGGAGGGCTCAGCATGGGCCTGACCGCATAAAAGCCAAAGTAGAGGGAGATAGGGGCTCATGAGTGTAAATATTTATGTAAATAAAATAAAGATATTTTCCTCACCAAAAACATGCTTGTAAATACATGTATATATTTATAAATATAAAATCAAAAGAAAAATTTAAAAATCAAAAAGAAAGCAAAAACACCCCTTGTATAGTCACCTTGTACATAGACTCACATACATATTTATTCAGTCTTGTAAATATTTAAAATTAACTTTTATAATTTTTGTAAATATTTTATGTTATGTAAATAAATAAAATGAAAACAAGTAAAACAAAAACAAAATAAAAATAATAAAATTAAAAATACAAAAATACATTGTACATATACCATGTATATAGATGTACATATATATTTATTTTACCTATGTATATAAATAATAAAAATGAAATAAAAATACCCTTTTATTCCTTATTTTATAATGAAAATAAATAAAATATAAAATAGGAATAAAATTGCATAAAAATAATAATTAAAAATCAAAAAAATAAAAAACCCTAATAGTGTACATATACCTATATATTACATACTATGTATATACCTTATTTTTATTTCCAAAAATTAATTAAAAATCACTAAAAAATAGAAAAAAAATAAAATAAAAATATTTTGTGTTTTGAGTTTTTGCAAATTCGGGCCCTAGCTACCCTTAATATTCATTTCAAAACTCAGCCACGTGGCCCATTCCTATTGGGTCCTGGGGATGTTGACCGCCCGGTCAACTACCCCCCCCCCCCCCAGGACCACCTTCTGCAGACTTAAGCGCCCGACCCGACTTCCCTAATTTCTAGCGCCTAAACCCGATTGAATCCCACCTAAACCCCGGGTCCGTTTTGATCTTGACATATCCGACATCCTCGCCGGGCATCCACCTTGGGATCCGCGTGCCACCACGACCTACCCGAGCCATCTTTCTCGGACCCCTCCAGCATACTTAAGCGAGCTCCGCCACCCATTTGCTCTATCTTTGGCCATTTGCTTCGTTCTCCAGTTAGCTCCAGAGAGTGTGTGAGGTGACAGCTCGCGTCTGAGCCTGTTGAAGCGAGGAGAGGGAGCTTCGCCATCGATCCGGCGAGCCCAGCCGCCGTAGCTCCGCCACCAGCGTGAGCTTCGAGACTCGGAGCGAGACGATCCTCGAGGCGACGACCAGGAGCATCAGCAGCTCCTCCCCAGTCTCTCCGACCACCCAGGTAACCCCTTAGCCTTCGTGTTTCCTTCAATTTCCATTTACGCCTAATTCGCTCCGCCGCCGTATTTCTCCGATTCATCCCGGTTCCGACCACTATCCGATCATCGGAATCGACCATCACGTTCACCTCTCCCCGACGCACCTTCTTCACCCATTCGCCCAACCCAGCTCGCACAGGAGCTGGGAACCGAGCTTCTCCGTCCACCACCTTCGCCGGAGCTCGCCGCTTCGACCCACCATTCACCCCCACCTCGCCTAACCGGGTCGAGGCAGTTTGCCCTCGACCCGTGAGTCTTCTGGTGCACTTTTCAAGTCGAAACGAGGGGCGTCTGAGGCCCTTCGCCATCTAGCCAGGAGGCCCAGCTCCGCCGACCTTGCCCGAGCTCCTCGGAGCTCGGCTCGATCATCGGAGCATCGTAACAGACGCAGGAGCACTCCAGCTTTCTTCTCCGACCATCAGAGTGCTCCAAGGAGGAGCCCAGCGCACGCACGAGCCCGGCGAGTCTCGCCGGGGACCTGTTCTTCGAGGACCCTCCTCTACCGTTGATCGTCCCCCTCCGCTCCAGACTTCATCCGGGTCGTCCGTCCCTGGAGCCACCAGCACCGCTCGATCTGAGGAGAGGCGATCCGGAGCGCCCATCGTCAGCAGCCGTCCGATCTCCACGTGGCGCGCATCCAGCCCATCCGCTTAATAAAGGGTAATTTACCCTTAGGCCCTGTCTTTATTTTAATTTCGTTTTAGTCCTGTAAATATCAAAGTCAGTTGTTAAGTTTTAGGTGTATTTGCATAGTGGACCCTTAGCTTTATTCTATTTACATTTATACCCCTGCCAATTGTGGACACGTGCATTGACACGTGATATTTTGGGTTATTTGCAGTAGACCCCCTGTAGTTCTGGATGTTACTGAATGAATGAAAACTTTCATATATTTGCATTTATACCCCTGTGCGTGATTTATTTCCACATGTGTGTTATATTTTGGGTAATTTGCAGATAGTCCCCTGGACTTTTGGTACGTGTTACCAATACATCCTCGGGACTTGTTTTTATTACATTTGGGTCCATGAGTGCCCCAGGCACGCGCGTGGCGCGTGTTTTGCTGGGTATTTTGCACCAGACCCCCCAAAACTTTGGGTATTTGCACATTGGTCCCTATGCATAGTGCCCGTCCTTTATTTTTGAATAAAATATCAAAACACCTCCAAATCCAACGAAAATTTGATACATGGCTCCTGCCATGGTGTAGGATTTTTGTGGATTTTTTAGGACATTTTTGATTTCGTTTGATATTTTTAAAAATTCAAAAACCTTCATTTTCTTCACGGTCTAGCTAAAAAAATCATAAAAAAATATTAAATAGTGTTTAAAAATTACAAAAAAATTGTCTTTTGTGTGTTTTGATGTGTTTGATTTTCTAGCCAATTTTGGCTATTTTTCATTAACTAAAACACCTAAAAATTGAAAAACACATAAAAACCTATAAAAATTCTAGTAAATACACCAAAAACCCAAAAATAATAGAATTGGTACCCAAATTTTCCTTGTTTCATCTTCTTTACAGGAAAATTACCTCCAGGCCATTTTAAGGCCCTTAGATATTTTATCTAGGGCTTTTTGGCTCGGCTGGACAGTACCCCCTGTTTATCTACTTTTTGATTTTTAGAAAATTCAATAATCATTAGAAAATTCTCAAAAATTCACCAAAAACATAAAAAAAATATAAAACACATAAAAACATTTTTGTTTGAATTTTTGTTTGATTTCTAGTGCTTTAAATAATTTGTTGAAGTGTGTCTTTCTTTGTTTTTCTTAATTTCTTAATCATTAAAAAATCCAAAAAAATATAAAATAAATTAAAAACCACTAAAAATATCTTCCTCTTTTATTTTATTTGTTTTTACTACTTCGTAGGCCGAGAGGCCAACCCGTGCTCCTTGAGTTCGACCCTGGGTGCTATACCAGGTTAATCCCATAGCAGGACCGCTACTTCGCATTTTGATCGATTTTATCTTTATTGAGTGGTTCATCTTTCTTGATCGAGCCGACTTGATCGTGTGGGTCGCAACGACCACTTTAGCACCTATACCCTAGCCTTCAGGTCGCTCATCAGAATGGTGCCGTTGCCGGGGAGCACGGCTTAGTAGTGTTCTTTTTCTTTTCGTTTTTTGTTTTCGCGGCTTTTCGCGGCTCTTTCGGAGCTCGCGGCTTTTTCGCAGCTTTTGGCTATATTTTATTTTTGTTTTATTTTGTTTTATTTTCTTTTTCTTTTATTTTTGTTTTTATTATTTTGAGTGTTTATTTTATTTTGCATTTTTGCATATATACCCTTGTTTTTATTTCCATTTATTTTTTCCTTTTTATTATTTGATTATCTGGTTCTGACCACTCTGCTTTTTCTTGCGAGGGCCCGAGGACCGAGGCGGCTGCTTTCGAGAAGCTGACGCAACCGCGGGATTTGGAGGCGGCTCTTTTCTTCGTAAAGCCGCAGGAGAGAGTGAGAGAGAGTTGAGTGGGAGAGGAATTTTCTTTTTATTTTTCATTATTATTGTAATAATACAGGGACTCTCAGGACTTGGACACTTTTGACTTAGCGGGTCTATTTCGCCGAGCACCGGTGTGCTCGGGGGACCCTTAGGACTTTCGCGGCTTTTTACGCGGTTTTGGTTTTCTTTTGTTTTCTTACTACCTTTGCCGGTGTTTACGATGTTTTTGCTCGAGCCCCTAGACTTAGGAATTTCTCTTGCTTGTGCCGTAATTAGTAGGATCCCCACACCTAATTGCTTGCCTGTTCCTATAGAACGTTAATTGGACCTACTAAAAATCATTAATAAAAATAACCGAATCATCTCCTTCGTAGCCTACGTGCCGCAGCCCGTCCTGTAAAGCGCTTTCTCCTACCCCCGATTTGTCGGACAGAGGAGGGATTGGCCAAGACCGGACTCTTTGGCTTAGAGGTCGGTGACCGGTTAGACGGTTCTTGCGATAGAAATTGCTCATCTAGGATTCGGTTTTTCCCGTTGCATCATTTAGTTAGTTTACTTTCAGTCTTTCAATTCTGCGCGGATCACTTGCATGTAGAGTGCTGAGACAAGGTACGCATTTCTTACTCAGCATGCATCATTGATTTCATCGCGCATCGACTTTTTCGTCTTCCCCCCATGTTTTGGACTTAATAATCAGGAGAACCGAAAAATTCGTTAGGCCTTTGTTTTCTATTTGAAAAAGATTAAAAAGAGAAACCATAAAATTGGGACTAGTTAACACTATTGATCTTAAAAGACGCTCACCCTAAAAATTTTGTCTTGGGGAGAGAAAACCCCCTCATTGTATGGTTTGGATGCGCGAGAGAGTGACCCGCACCCTAGGTAGAGCCCTCCGGTGCTAGTCCCGACTGATTACCGACTCTTCCGTGCGGGCCAGTCGGTTAGGGTAGCATCGGGTACCCTAACAGGTCACGTAAGCGCTCTGATATTTTGTGTGTTCACCTAATAAAAATTGACAAGATAATTTGACCGAACTTTCACGGTCTTCAGCTCGCGTCACGTTGGTGAACCGGGGGTTTGTTTTGTGATCATAGTTTCTCCAGATCTCATCCGCCTTACTCGCCATATCAAGATGATGGGTAGACGCTCTCTTAGGCAGCCTCTGGCTGCACCGCTTTCGGGCACGTCTACCCAATCATCTAGGTTGGCCCGCGAGAGCCGGAGACCAGCTCTCCGAGCCCGAGTACGACTCCGCCCTGTTCCCCCTCGACCCCCTTTCTTTCAGACCTGAGAGACATGATCCCGAGGAGAGATTGATAAATTTGACAGCACCTGAGTTGGGCTCATTTGATTTTGCAGCAGACGTCATGGCCGGCAGTTCAGAGGACCGCTCCAGGACCGAGCACATTGTGATGGACCAGAGAGCGATCAACTCCACCCTGATCGCCTCGTTGGAGACAGTACATCAGCAGCTTAGGGATCATGGAGCATTTATGATTGAGATGAGGAGAGAGTTGGAGCGCCTCAGAGCAGAGAGAGATCAGAGCGAGCCTGAGGATGGACCAGATGCAGAGGTACGAGCCGCAGCAGCAGCAGCAGCCGCAGCCGCTGCCGCAGCGGCAGCCGCCGCGGCAGGAGGACCACCGAGACCGATGCGGGAGTTGCACAACCCCGGATCTACACTGATGCACCATTGGGTGGTGGTACCTGCTATCGTGGGGGACTTCAAGTTCCCCCCGAACACCCTGCAGATGCTTCCCCGTTTCCACGGACTTGCCACCGAGGAGCCCCACCTCCAGGAGTTTCTGATGATTTGCAGTACTGTCCACGACCGCCATGTGGACCAGGATACGATTCGGATGATTGCCTTCCCCTTCTCACTAGCATACAGAGCAGCCACCTGGCTGAAGCATCTGGGGAAGTTCGTCTACACCTGGGAGCAGCTCCGCACCGAGTACTTGAACAAGTACTATCCACTCGGGCGGACGAATGCAGCGAGGGCCCTGATCAGCAACTTCTCCATGCTCCCCAATGAGCAATTTCACGAGGCATGGGAGAGGTTTAGAGAGCTCACGGACAGATGCCCGCACCACGACATCACGAAGCCGAACCTTGTGCAGAGCTTCTTCAGCGGGTTGACACCAGAGCTCCAGGGCCTGGTGAATACTTCTTGCGGCGGGTCCTATTTCGCCAAGGACCACGACCAGGTCTGGGCCATCTTCGAGGAGATGGCTGAGAATTATATGGTGATGTCCCAGACCTGGTTGTACACTCAGGGGAGACCCTAGCAGCAGCCGGGACCCGTGCAGTACCAGAGGATAGCACGGGTCGATGCAGGTCCATCCAGTTCATCCGCAGTTGCAGCAGCACAGGCAGAGTCATCCGCTGCGGATATGGGTATTATCAGCGAGAAGTTGGACTGCATGGAGCTGATAGAGAAGAAGAAGTGCCAGAGAATCGCGCAGATGGATCAGATGGCACAGACTCTGAGCGACATGAAGACCCAGCTCATGTGTCTCCAGGAGGCACAGACGGCTTCACAGCCCCGTCTTCAGTCGCGAGGCGACTCCGGCAGCAGCAGCAGCTCGTCCCAGCGCTCCAGCTCCCTACAGCAGCCTAGACAAGTTCATCTTGTACAAGCGGAGCCGTACCAGCAGCCGCAGCCCACCTACCAGTCCCCACCATCTCCAGACATGCAGATGGTGGTCTACCAGCCGGATCAGCCTCTGGCAGTACTCCCGCCAGCCCCCTACGATGCAGAGCCGTTGATGGATGTCAACGGGATTTGGTATGACCGCCCCCAGCCTGGGATCCGACGAGACCATCCCGGATTCAGGTGGGGGAGTGGAGGTACCCAGCCCCAGCAGCAGCCAGCCGGTCAGGGAGGGCAGTATGGCCAGCAGAGAGATCACCAGCCGCAGCAGCAGCCCCCAGCCCACCAGTCATATCAGCAGTCGTCCTTCGGTCCTCGTCCCTATCAGCAGCAGGGACAGTCTTGGAGACGTGAGCAGCAGGCTCACCCAGCATACCAGCAGCATCCCTCTTCCTACCCCTCTCAGCAGCAGCACCAGCAGTTCCAGCAGCCTCAGCACCAGAGAGGCTACCCGTCGGGTTCCCAGGAGAGCCCCGCCTTGGATGACATCGCCCGCCTCCTCACGGATCAGCAGGCCACATTTAGACGGGAGATGGACGAGTTCCGCCAGGAGATGCGGGACTTGGTGAGAGGGAAGGCCGCCATCCCTGCACAGATCGAGCCGAACCCCAATAGCCTCAAGAGGAAGTCTGAGCAGGTAGTTCACACTGAGCTTGTCACTCCTAGTGACCCATTTGATGATATGTCTTCGGATCTATTTGATGCTGATTTTGTTACACTTAGGAGCGGTAGAGCACTAGCAGGCGGCACCTCGTCTGAGCAATGACACGAGGATCCACCTAGGGCGCCAGACGGGGAGGAGGAGAGCGGTACTAAGGCCGCACATGATGATGACGGTGGTACTGACGCCACCAAGGATGCTGATTCCACCGGCGGTACTGAGGCCGCCGCTTCACCATTTCGAGGAGGTGGTACTGACACCACCAGTTTAGCCGAGCCAGCCCACGGCACTGATGCCGCGAGACGTCCAGCAGTAGCAGCAGCAGAGCCAGCCCGTGGTGGTACTGAGGCCACCGGTGTGTGTTTTGATAGAGATGTTGTCTTTCCTCGTGAGGATGTATCTCAGAACTCTATTTTGAATAAAGGAAAAGGTTTAGTTTCTTCTGGTCCCACTGTGGTGAGTGATGTATGTGTGGATCCGGCCGTCGAGCCGTCTAGGCCTTTTCCTAGTCCTTCATCTGCGAAGGACCCTGTGATCCCCTTCCCTAGAGCCCTTCAGATGGGGAAGAGGAAGAAAAAAGAAAATGATCCAAAAAAGAGAGAGCAGGAGGAGTTCAGTCAGAGCATGATCGATAGATTCCACATCCAGCTGACCCTCCAAGAGGCTTTGCAGCACATCCCCCTTCTTCAGCGATCTTGAGAGACAGGACCACAGTCAGGAGGAGGAGGAGGAACCACACTTTAGAGATTCATGTGCTGACGAAAGCCACGTGTTTTGCGATCCAGAACCGTCTGCCAGCCAAGAGGCCAGATTCAGGGGCCCCGTATGTCAGATGCCAGATTAGTGAGCAGAGGTTCGACCGGACTCTATTAGATAGCGGATCGTCGATCAACCTACTTCCGGCAGCCCTTCTCGACCGCTTCGAGTTGGGCACTCTTCGACAGAGCAGGACAGTCCTTCAGTTTGCCGATCGATCTGTCAAGAGGCCGAAGGGGTTGTTACGAGACGTTATTGTCACGATTCAGGGCCTGAAATTCCCCGTGGACTTCGTAGTGTTGGACATGGAGATCCCTGATTCAGTGATCGATACCCCCATCATCCTCGGTCGTCCGTTCTTGGCCACAGCCAAGGCGGTGACTGATCATGACAGCGGGAAGGTATACTTTCACGTCGAGGGCGAGAGTGTACAAATAGAAACGGTTGAGGACTACAGAGCCAGAGAGAGCACGCTCAGAGGCTAGCACAGATTCAGAGCAGCTGACAGACGTAGAGCCAGACATCCACCAGGACTGCGATTTTGTGATCACAGATGATGAGGCAGCATGGGAAGATCCTGCAGCACAGGCAATCCTCTCATTCCCAGACACCACTGATGCTGAGATGACAGCAGAGGAGAGCTTGGAGAGCACAGCCTCGGTTCAGGATACCATAGAGGCAGCAGAGCCGGTCCTTGATCGCGACACGATTTTCGGTGATGGTGGTGCTGAGGCCACCTTGCTTTACGGTGGTACTGATGCCACCGCGGTTGATACAGATCCATCGGATTCAGAGTCTGATTGGGCAGATTGCGATGATCAGATGCCAGACTTGAGTCCACCTGAGCCTACAGATGAGGAGGAGGTTGATACAGAGCAGATCAGAGACAGCACAGTTGAGCAGCCTTCTCCCGATCCAGTTTGCGAGAGTTCGCTTTCTTTCTCCCAGGCAGATTTGGCAGACTTAGCAGCATTCACTCATTTCCTTCCGCAGCCAGATTTGCCAGCACCCAGCCTTCCAGAGCTGAAGTCGCTCCCCACTTCGCTGAAGTATCGGTTCCTTGCGGGCGAGCCTGAGATGTACCCAGTCATCATCTCCGCCGATCTGACTGGAGAGCAGGAATCCCGTTTGATGGGGGTTCTTGAAAAGAACCGCAAGGCAATCGGATGGAGCGTAGCAGATCTCCATGGGATTAGTCCATCAGTGTGCTCCCACCATATCTATCTCGAGGAGGGGGCGAAGCCGTCGCGTGAGTTCCAGCGGCGACTGAACCCCAACCTGAGAGAGGTCGTGATGAAGGAAATATCAAAATGGTGGAGTACAGATTTCATTTATCCCATTTCCGACTCCAAGTGGGTCAGCCCCTTGCATGTGGTGCCCAAGAAGACGGGCATCACGACTGTGATCAGTGAGTCGGGAGAGGAGATTGCTACACGAGTACCCACCTCTTGGAGGGCCTGTGTTGACTACAGGAGACTCAACCAGGCCACCAAGAAGGACCATTTCCCCCTGCCTTTTATTAACCAGATCATTGAGAGACTGGCAGGGAAGAGCCATTATTGCTTCCTGGATGGGTACTCAGGCTACAACCAGGTGGCCATCGCTCCTGAGGATCAGGAGAAGACCACCTTTACCTGTCCCTTTGGTACATATACCTTTCGACGCATGCCATTTGGGCTATGCAATGCCCCTGCGACTTTTCAGAGGTGCATGTTGTCGATCTTTTTGGACATGGTAGGGGAGTGTTTGGAGGTCTTCATGGACGATTTCTCGGTCTACGGTGACGGATTCGACTCCTGTCTTGGCTGCCTAGACCGAGTACTCCAGCGATGTATTGAGTTCCATTTGGTTCTATCTTGGGAGAAGAGTCACTTCATGGTGACTCAAGGGACGGTGCTTGGCCACATCATCTCCAACAGGGGCATGGAGGTTGATCCGGCCAAGGTTGATGTCATTAGAAAACTCGCACCGCCGTCCAATTTGAGGCAGCTACGGTCATTCCTGGGGCACGTTGGTTTTTATAGGAGATTCATTCAGGATTTCAGCAGGATTGCCCGGCCGTTGACTGATCTCTTGACGAAAGACACCGAGTTCCTTGTCGATGACAAGTGTCTTTCGTCCTTTGCGACTCTCCAGCAGTGTGTGATTGAGGCTCCTGTCCTCCAGCCGCCTGATTGGTCTCTCCCATTCGAGATCATGACGGACGCCTCCGATTTTACCGTAGGGGCAGTGCTGGGACAGAGGAGGGATGGAGTTCCATTTGCTATCCACTACGCTAGCCGCACATTGGATTCCGCCCAGCGGAATTACACGGTCACAGAGAAGGAGATGCTAGCCGTAGTGTTTGCCCTGGATAAGTTCAGATCTATATCATTGGATCTAGAGTGACTTTGTACACGGATCACACCGCCATCAGGTACCTCATGGCAAAGAAGGATGCCAAGGCCAGATTGACTAGATGGATCCTTCTACTCCAGGAGTTCGACATTGAGATCAAGGATAAGCCTGGAGTCAAGAATGTGGTGGCGGATCATCTCTCCCGTTTAGAGCAGCCTGAGGAGTCTGAGCAGATTGTCCCCATTCGAGATACCTTCCCAGATGAGGCGATCCTTGCTATCGCCTCACTCCCGTGGTATGCCGATATTGTGAACTTTCTCATTGCTGGGAAAGTCCCACAAGATTGGCCCAGGCAGAGGCTTGAGACCTTCCTTGCGAAGGCCAAGTCTTACCACTGGGAGGATCCCATCCTTTACCACGAAGGAGGGGACAGCGTCTGGCGTCGGTGTATTCCTCAGGAGGAACACCATAGCGTCCTCACTTACTGCCACAAGCTTGAGGCAGGAGGACATCATTCTGGGAGGAGAACGGCACAGAAAGTGCTCCAATCCGGCTTGTGGTGGCCTACCCTCTTCAAGGACTCTGATGAGTTCGTGAAGAGGTGTACTGACTGTCAGAGGATGGGCACTTGTGGACAGCGTGATATGATGCCAATGCAGCCCATTCACTTCTGTGAGGTTTTTAACGCATGGGGCATCGATTTCATGGGTCCATTCCCTAAGAGTCAGGGATTTGAGTACATTCTGTTGGCCGTAGATTATGTTAGTCGTTGGATGGAGGCTATCCCCGCCCGAGCCGCTGATGCGAGGACAGTTTGCCGATTTTTGAGGAAGCACATCATCACGCGGTTCGGGGTTCCACGAGTTCTGATTTCAGATGGGGGATCTCACTTCATCAATGACCAGGTGAAGGCCCTTGCTAGCGAGTTCGGTATAGACCATCGTGTTGCCACACCTTACCATCCACAGACGAATGGTCTAGCCGAGGTGTCGAATAGGGAGATCAAGACTATATTGCAGAAAGTCGTCCGCCCTGACCGAAAGGATTGGTCACAGCTTTTGGACTCGGTCTTGTGGGCATATAGGACGTCTTTCAAGACTCCATTGGGCACATCTCCCTTTCGCCTCGTATATGGCAAGCCGTGCCATTTACCTGTTGAGCTGAGGCACAAGTCACTTTGGGCAGTCACAGATATTCTTATGGATCCAGATGGTATGGGAAACCAGAGGAGGGCAGAGTTAGCTACCCTGGAGGAGCTTAGAGATACAGCTTTCTCAAACAGCCTACATTATAAGGAGAAAGTAAAGGAGTGGCATGATTCTCATATCAGCCACAAGCATTTTGAGATTGGACAGAGAGTATGGCTGTTTGATGCGAGGCTTCGTTTGTTTCCAGGGAAGCTACAGAGCAAATGGAAGGGACCCTACTTGGTCAGAAAGGTACACGACAACGGTAGCATTGATATATCCGAGTTGTCTTCTGAGAGTACCTTTCGAGTGAACGGCCAGCGGCTCAAACCATTTCTAGATCATGAGCCGCGGGTCGCTGATCTTGCCCCTATTCATTTTGCGTGAGATGTGGTCTTTGACTCACATCTAATGCATCTCACGCCTAAGTTTCACTGTTCCTCCGCCTTGTATAGATCCAGATGTCCATATCATCACATTCTTTAGTCCCACATCCCTTTCTTCATCCTGTGATTATGCTATACTTAGGGTGTACTTTACCCTAAGTATAGGGGGGATGTGCGACCTTTCGGGTATTTCTTTTGTTTCTGTCTACCCCTGTTTTTGCTGCCTATACTTAGGGATATTTCACCCTAAGTATAGGGGGGTAGACCCTGTACATTCTCCACTCGGTTTTCCCTTAGTATACAGCCTGCTATACTTAGGATTACTTAATCCTAAGTATAGGGGGAAGAACCGAGACCCTCTTGATTTTCATCTCTTCTTCCTTGTATATAGCCTTTCTTTTCACTTCCCTATACCTAGCACGAGTTATGTCTTCTTCATCGCTCTTGACTCTGAGGACATCGTTCGAGCTAAGTATAGGGGGGTGTGTATATATTTCATATATACTTTAGCCATAACTCGTGCTTTGTGTGAGTGTGTTAATAAATAAAAATGGCTAAAAATCACAAAAATTAAAAATTTTTCATGTACATAACATTCTTTTACTTGCACATAAATAGCTAGTGTACAAATTATTTTTGTACAAATGATTTCAAAAATCTTTTGTGTAAAGCTTGTGTAATTATTTTCTTATCAAAATTATGTATATAGTACAAAATTTTTCCAAAATGTTTTGAAAATCAAAAGTTTGCAAAAATCTTGTGTAAATGTGTGTAAATATCTTTTTGCAAAAATTGCACTTCATGCATCATCCATTCATGATTTCAAAACATTTTTCAAAAATTTTGCATGTACGTAAAATTTGTGTAAATAGCATCTTTTGTATATGTATATAGTTTTTCTGGATGATAGTTGACATTTAAACTAGCCTGGAATCAAATTGAGAAATGGAGCTTGATTAAGATCTTAATCCACCTAACTTCTAAGAGGAACCTTATAGGGCTTAGGTTTAAGGCTTTTCAGGTCCATGGTGACTTAATTCTTTGAGTCCACTAGGCTATGATCACATGTCATCTCAATGAGCCTAAGTAGAGCACTTAACAACAACACATGACTCATATAGATTATGGCTTTACTTGGACACCAGCACTATGCATCGAGCTCTCGACGGATGAGGTGGTGAGGAGGCAGCCTTCCTTGACTTGGGGTAGCATATGAGGGTAGTACTTCTAGGCGGAACCTCTCTTCTTCTTTTAGTGAAGGAAGTGCGTCTCAACTTGGTCCGGTTGCCATGAGGTCTAACGACGGGAGTTGTGGGTTGCAATAAAGCTTCAAAAGAGGGATAGTCTACTGGCTCAAGAGGAAAAACTCCTTGTATATATGCTGCACATGTATATGTTGTACAGATGCACTTGGAAAAAAAATGTGCAAAAAGAAAAATAGCTCCAAAAAAGTGGTGGGTCTGATAGAAAATGATAATCCCACCGGAGTATGTAGATAGAGTGCAATAAGCAAAGCTTGGTTTCATGTTCCACCTGTAGTAGCTTGCAGCAGGGAGACTTGACTACACTGGTCAAGCTCCCAAGGGTACTGGGCTACACTGGCCTTGACCCATTCTCTTCTTCCCCCTCTTCTTGAGCCGGTTGAACTTGAACTTAGAAGGGAATACCCCGCTCCTCGAGGAAAGAGTGGCCAGATTGAGGTCATAGAGTTACCTTGTTGGGGAGGGTTGTCAAGTTGCCATTTCTGAGGTGGAGATCTTAGACCTCACATTCACAGGACAAGAAAAGATTCATGGTCTTCAGGGTTTGTGATTGATGACTTGTTCTAATCTGGAGCGTTGAGGAGTCTTGGTTATAGATTAGTGGAACTTACAGGCTGTTGAGTTTTAAGCTTAAGTCTAAATAAGGTTCCGACACATTAATAATCCAAAGATCTGATCGAGCTCCATACCTCAATTTAATGAAGGCAAGTTTAATAATCGACCTTGATCCATGTACATCCTCTTTTTCTTTTTCTTTCTTTCTTTTTCACTTCTTTTTCAAATAAGTGTTTGCTAAGGGACTAGCAAAGTTAAGTATAGGGGGGTGATGAATACTCATTCATCACTCTTTATTCTTATATTTTAGCTACAAAAACCTTTGCAAATACATGTAGATATGTGTAAATAGGAATAATTACCAAAAGCATGCATTGTGTAAAAACCTATAATTAGCATGTTTTTGTGCAAAAATAAAAGAATAAAGATTAAAAAGAAAAAGAGGGAAATATTTAGAATAAATATTGAGCAACCTAACCCAAGGGAGGGCTCAGCATGGGCCTGACCGCATGAAAGCCAGAGTAGAGGGAGATAGGGGCTCATGAGTGTAAATATTTATGTAAATAAAATAAAAATATTTTCCTCACCAAAAACATGCTTGTAAATACTTGTATATATTTATAAATATAAAATCAAAAGAAAAATTTAAAAATCAAAAAGAAAGCAAAAACACCCCTTGTATAGTCACCTTGTACATAGACTCACAAACATATTTATTCAGTCTTGTAAATATTTAAAATTAACTTTTATAATTTTTGTAAATATTTTATGTTATGTAAATAAATAAAATGAAAACAAGTAAAACAAAAACAAAATAAAAATAACAAAATTAAAAATACAAAAATACATTGTACATATACCATGTATATAGATGTACATGTATATTTATTTTACCTATGTATATAAATAATAAAAATGAAATAAAAATACCCTTTTATTCCTTATTTTATAATGAAAATAAATAAAATATAAAATAGGAATAAAATTGCATAAAAATAATAATTAAAAATCAAAAAACTCAAAAACCCTAATAGTGTACATATACCTATATATTACATACTATGTATATACCTTATTTTTATTTCCAAAAATTAATTAAAAATCACTAAAAAATAGAAAAAAAAATAAAATAAAAATATTTTGTGTTTTGAGTTTTTGCAAATTCGGGCCCTAGCTACCCTTAATATGCATTTCAAAACTCAGCCACGTGGCCCATTCCTATTGGGTCCTGGGGATGTTGACCGCCCGGTCAACTACCCCCCCCCCCCCAGGACCACCTTCTGCGGACTTAAGCGCCCGACCCGACTTCCCTAATTTCTAGCGCCTAAACCCGATTGAATACCACCTAAACCCCGGGTTCGTTTTGATCTTGACATATCCGACATCCTCGCCGGGCATCCACCTTGGGATCCGCGCGCTACCACGACCTACCCGAGCCATCTTTCTCGGACCCCTCCAGCATACTTAAGCGAGCTCCGCCACCCATTTGCTCTATCTTTGTCCATTTGCTTCGTTCTCCATTGAGCTCCAGAGAGTGCGTGAGGTGACAGCTCGCGTCTGAGCCTGTCGAAGCGAGGAGAGGGAGCTTCGCCATCGATCCGGCGAGCCCAGCCGCCGTAGCTCCGCCACTAGCGTGAGCTTCGAGCCTCGGAGCGAGACGATCCTCGAGGCGACGACCAGGAGCATCAGCAGCTCCTCCCCAGTCTCTACGGCCACCCAGGTAACCCCTTAGCCTTCCCGTTTCCTTCAATTTCCATTTACGCCTAATTCGCTCCGCCGTCGTATTTCTCCGATTAATCCCGGTTCCGACCACTATCCGATCATCGGAATCGACCATCACGTTCACCTCTCCCCGACGCACCTTCTTCACCCATTCGCCCAACCGAGCTCGCACAGGAGCTGGGAACCGAGCTTCTTCGTCCACCACCTTCGCCGGAGCTCGCCGCTTCGACCCACCGTTCACCCCCACCTCGCCTAACCGGGTCGAGGCAGTTTGCCCTCGACCCGTGAGTCTTCTGGTGCACTTTTCAGGTCGAAACGAGGGGCGTCTGAGGCCCTTCGCCATCTAGCCAGGAGGCCCAGCTCCGCCGACCTTGCTCGAGCTCCTCGGAGCTCGGCTCGATCATCGGAGCATCGTAACAGACGCAGGAGCACTCCAGCTTTCTTCTCCGACCATCAGAGTGCTCCAAGGAGGAGCCCAGCGCACGCACGAGCCCGGCGAGTCTCGCCGGGGACCTGTTCTTCGAGGACCCTCCTCTGCCGTTGATCGTCCCCCTCCGCTCCAGACTTCATCCGGGCCGTCCGTCCCTGGAGCCACCAGCACCGCTCGATCTGAGGAGAGGCGATCCGGAGCGCCCACCGTCAGCAGCCGTCCGATCTCCACGTGGCGCGCATCCAGCCCATCCGCTTAATAAAGGGTAATTTACCCTTAGGCCCTGTCTTTATTTTAATTTTGTTTTAGTCCTGTAAATATCAAAGTCAGTTGTTAAGTTTTAGGTGTATTTGCATAGTGGACCCTTAGCTTTATTCTATTTGCATTTATACCCCTGCCAGTTGTGGACACGTGCATCGACACGTGATATTTTGGGTTATTTGCAGTAGACCCCCCTGTAGTTCTGGATGTTACTGAATGAATGAAAACTTTCATATATTTGCATTTATACCCTTGTGCGTGATTTATTTCCACATGTGCGTTATATTTTGGGTAATTTGCATATAGTTCCCTGGACTTTTGGTACGTGTTACCAATACGTCCTCGGGACTTGTTTTTATTACATTTGGGTCCCTGAGTGCCCCAGGCACGCGCGTGGCGCGTGTTTTGCTGGGTATTTTGCACCAGACCCCCCAGAACTTTGGGTATTTGCACTTTGGTCCCTGTGCACAGTGTCCGTCCTTTATTTTTGAATAAAATATCAAAACACCTCCAAATCCAACGAAAATTTGACACATGGCTCCTGCCATGGTGTAGGATTTTTGTGGATTTTTGAGGACATTTTTGATTTAGTTTGATATTTTTAAAAATTCAAAAACCTTCATTTTCTTCATGGACTAGTTAAAAAAATCATAAAAAAATATTAAATAGTGTTTAAAAATTACAAAAAAATTGTCTTTTGCGTGTTTTGATGTGTTTGATTTTCTAGCCAATTTTGGCTATTTTTCATTATCTAAAACACCTAAAAATTGAAAAACACATAAAAACCTATAAAAATTCTAGTAAATACACCAAAAACCCAAAAATAACAAAATTGGTACCCAAATTTTCCTTGTTTCATCTTCTTTACAGGAAAATTACCTCCAGGCCATTTTAAGGCCTTAGATATTTTATCTAGGGCTTTTTGGCTCGGCTGGACAGTACCCCCTGTTTATCTCACTTTTTAATTTTTAGAAAATTCAATAATCATCAGAAAATTCTCAAAAATTCACTAAAAACATAAAAAAATAAAACACATAAAATCATTTTTGTTTGAATTTTTGTTTGATTTCTAGTGCTTTAAATAATTTGTTGAAGTGTGTCTTTCTTTGTTTTTCTTAATTTCTTAATCATTAAAAAATCCAAAAAAATATAAAATAAATTAAAAACCACTAAAAATATCTTCCTCTTTTATTTTATTTGTTTTTACTACTTCGTAGGCCGAGAGGCCAACCCGTGCTCCTTGAGTTCGACCCTGGGTGCTATACCAGGTTAATCCCATAGCAGGACCGCTACTTCGCATTTTGATCGATTTTATCTTTATTGAGTGGTTCATCTTTCTTGATCGAGCCGACTTGATCGTGTGGGTCGCAACGACCACTTTAGCACCTATACCCTAGCCTTCAGGTCGCTCATCAACATGTTAAGGCTTGGATTGTACTTGGCACTACAAATATTCTGCTTTCTTGCTCTCACAAATCTAACATTCATTGACAAATGTGGAAGTTAATACTCTTTGGATGTTTCTCGTAACCCCTTCTTCTTGCAAATATAAATAACATGACAACATGGAATATCTTTGGATGTAAACATCTTGCATGAGCATGTGGATCTGCATTCTTTCAGGGGAAAATCAACCAAAAAAATTTATTTTGAACCATGTGCAAAGAGATATTATATCTAACCGCATTATCATACTTTACGATTTATAACATGCATTCTTAAACCCATCTTGAAACTTCACGGAGTTTGCAGGAGTGTAAAAGGCGGAAGCTTGTGCTTTCGTTGGATGCTTAGACCACAATATTACCATTGTATTCAATGCTTTAAAATCCAAACTTTCTTCGACCTCACAACGTGCCACTGGTCTCTTTCGTACTACAATGCAAATTATGATAAAGGTCCTGAAAGTGTACATATCCATTGAAGAATGAGTTAATGCTTTCATAACATTGTATTGACGACATTTTTGCCAAAAAAAACATCTATTAGATATACATGTATACACATTCATCAAGTTTATACATATTATGGAGCCGATTTTTCTCTGTATAATGTACTTTCTCTGAACATCTTCGCATCGATTCTCAAACTCATAGATAGTTTAGCTTCCAATGCAATCGACTGAATACTGACTACCGATTTCTGCAACCTTGATTGTGATGACGTTGCTATATGAGAAGGAAACCAATGCATTGGACGAGACAACTGCTTCATTTCTTATGAGTGACTCTTGATGGAGGTTGATGGATTAGGGGACAAATGATGAAGGTCATGTGCTGACAATTGAGGATAGACGTTGTAGATAAAGGGGGATTGGTTTAGATGTTGATCCAAGTCATGAGGTCCAATCAGATGCTTTTATTGTGATAAGGACGGTTATAAATTTTCTGATTATTCGAGAACTGAGAAGGAGAAAGGGAAAAAAGGTATGTGATTTTGAATCTGATTAAGAGCATTCCTTTACAGTCTACGAAGGAGATTTGCTAGCATGCTCTACGAAGATGAAGCTAGATTCGAGATGGCTCCTAAACTGAGCATGTTCAAATCACGTGTGCTCATCCAAGGAGCTGTTCACTACATATTAAGCAAGCAATGATGTCACAATAAAGATGGAAAGTGGAGAGGTTCACCACATCAAGAGAGTTAGATCGATACAATTTTGCATGTTTGATGGAGTAGTACAAGCTCTGATAGGTGTCAGACATGTTCCTACAATCAAGAAGAATCTAATTTCACTAGGAACAATCGAGTCATGAGGACATCGAGTCAAAATTGGAGTAGGAGTTCACATAACAAGGAAGAGAGGACATATAGTGATCCGTGGAATGAGGATACTTAATAAGGAGTACATGCTCGGGAGAAGGGTCGTAACATGCAACGGAGCTCTAGTTATTCGCAGAATGAGAAATACAATGAGACAGCAACATGTTGTCGACATCTCTATGCATAAGCACACAATAATGAGAAGTGATTGCGATTCGCTTACTAGAGGATGATGACACATTCTCTAGTTATGATAGATCTTTGATACCACGCCAGGAAGCACAACATTGAGTTGTGCAAGCGTGTCTATGAGAGGGCATATTGAGAACCCATCGACAAGCGCAATGCCTAGAGATGGCGAGTTCATGGTAAGAAAACTTATAGACGATGAGGATGATCTAATGCAGACAAGATGTCATAAAGATCGTGATTGAGTTCAATCCAAAGGAAAGATTAATAGGACACGCATTAGGATTAGGAATACCATGGGATTGAACTCCTAATCCTAATAGCAATTGAGTTGTATTCAATGTGTAGTCCTTATGAAAATATGACTATAGGTTTGTGATTATGCTATATATATAAAGGTAAATGGCGGCAATACCTCCATACAATAACAAGAAGGAATACCATAAGAGAAAACGGAGAGGGAGAGAAATGAAGACCAAGAGTAAGAGTTGTACACGTTTTTCTTAATAGTGATTTTTCTTCACCGATGAGCATGAGAGGTGATCGACCACTTTCATATTGTACTTACTGGTCTCCTTCACATACTTTCATGGTGGTGGTTGATTGCACATCCGCATCCACATCTAGTGTTTGATCCCCCCAACACCTGATTTACAGACATGAGGTGATACCGATCCCGTTCTGAGCACACACGAGGGAGTAGATTTCTCCTCCTTATGTCCCCACACTTGCTTGAGCACCCGTTTGGGTGAGAGAACATGAGCAACATATCCTATCAATTTTTAAATTAAGAGGCCTTCCTTAAGCACTGTATAAAATAGATATCACGGCCACAAATTAGCATATGGAACGTGCTTTTGAACATTGCTTTCTCTGCCTTTAAAAGATGTCCCGTTTTTTATGCTCTATCGGTGCTTGCACTGTCACTACATACCGTCGTAAAAGTCGTGTTCTACAAATTATATTGTTGTATCTAAGGTTCTTGTTGTATTCAGAGAATCTTTGGTAAATTTGACCAAATCACTGTTTATTAAATGATTTCGTGAATACCCATAGGATTTCTATCCTAAAAGATCATCTATTTAAAAAAATCTAGACCAACGCTTTATTAAATGCAAGTGAATGGTGAAGAGCTTCACGAAATGTTTAGGGATTTTTATCCGGCAGACCCTATAATCTTTTCTAATTACCTATACGACTTTTGAAACATCCTAATTCCTCCTCCGGCCCCGTAAACTTATTAACTCTTACCCTACATACCTTGTGGTTAACCCCGTTCATTTACCCGACCGGATTCCGTTATGTTCTTTTATATTATACCCATTTTTGTTTATCATATTTACATTGAGTGCCACTCCATCATCCGAGAGGAGCTGATCCCCCCTGTCCCCCCCCCCAGCCCAGGTCCCCTGTTCAAGCCCTCCCCCCCCCGTCGCTGCTCCCTGCTCCCCCCCCATCCCCCTGCCGCCGATGGAGTCCCCCCTCCCCCCGCCGCTGCTCCCTGCGCCGCCCAGCCTCCCAAGCTCTTAAACCCCCCAAAGTCGATGGAGCATCAGCAAGAACCCTCACGTCTACTTTGCAGGATTTTTTTTATTCTTTTTTTATTATTATTTTGGCTAATCCTAACCGTTCGATGGTAAATTGGTTAGGTTAACTCAAGACTAACCCAAGTAATTGACTCAAATATAGTTAAAATTGACGGCAGGGTTTGTTGGGTAAGACGGAACAAGTTTACGAGGTCGTAGAGGTAATTGGAAAAGATTATATGATCTGCCGGGTAAAAAACCCAAATGTTTAGGTGGAAACTGTACTGGACTTGTGAGAAAAAACCCACAGATATATATATATATATAACACAGGAGTTTCTGCAATAAAAGCCCAAATCCAACGTCTTGTTTTTGTCGGTGAAGCGGGACCGGGCGGAACTGACCGTTGCGCAACGGTCGAACAGCAGCTCTGCGGAACCTTTGCCTTTACAGCTACGTCAGAAGACTCAGAACATGTTCTCCCACTATATATATATATATGATACAACTCCCCCTCCATCACCACCTCTCGAATCCCAAAGAGCACGATTTGTCTCGGTGATCGAGTTCTTCGCGACAGAAGCGGGAATCAAGAGATGGGTTTCGTTGTGGTGATCTCCCTCCCCCTCATCCTCTTCACCATCTTGCTCGGCTTCGGCTGCTACTTCCTCGGCAGGAACAGAGGCAGGAAGGAGGCCATGGCGCAAGTCTACGGGGAGCCCGCGGTGCCACCGGGCGTGATTGCGGCTTCTCCGGTTCACGTGAAGAAGGAAGACGGCTATGGAGATGCCTCCGAGAGGGTCTGATTGATCCGTCGCGTGCATTTGGTTTTGCTTTGTGTGTTGTAAATGAGCTGCTCTTCACGAATTTGTGTGAATTGGGTGTTCATCTTATCTGTAATGATTTTCTTGTGATCGAAAACAATAAAGAGGGCGTTGATGCGTTCGTGTTCTGGGAAAGCACTGTGTTTGAGGATTCCGTTCCTAAACCGGCAGGGAAGCAAAGCATAAAGTGGGAAGAGATGAGTCCGATTTCCTTTCGGCATTAAGCGTTAGGGACTATTTCATTAGCTGGGACTTTGTTATATTTAACATTTGGGACTCAAATAAGAGACCAGATCTTCTGAAGTACAGCAGAGGACTGTTCTGAATCCACAAAAACTCGGATTTCTTGCGAACAATTCGACGTCCTCCCGCGTTACAACAGTCCTCTGCTGTACGTCAGAGGATCTACTCGGTTCAAATAAAACACATATGGACATGCCTTATTCGTCAATTGTCATCCACATTATGCATACCCCATTTTTCAAGAGTAAAAAAAAATTAGTCATAATTATAATATGACATTTTGTAGTAAATAAATTCCCATGGATTCATAATGACATATATGTCATACTGGGGAGTTTACCAAAAGAGGGAGAGAGAAAAAAATTATCCAAAATGGAGACGGCTTGAAAATGATTCCCACAATCGGTATATATCGGCAAACTGTTTGCCGCTTCGTATTCCGAGCGCGCAAACGGTTTGTCGTGCAACATAGATAGACGAGAAGGGATCGGGAACCCATATTTCACCATCCATGTGGCACGACAAACCATTTACCGCACGCGGAATACGAATCGGCAAACGATTTGCCGATATATGCCTATTGTGAGAATTATTTTCAAATTGTCCTCATTTTAGAGAATATTTTGCAAAGTTAATACCCCAGTGATGATTAACTCTGTCATACTAGGATTTTTGAGTAAGTTGCACAAAAATCCATAGATTATATAGACTCGATTTAATGTCATCCCAAGCTTTGAGTATGTAATAATGTGGCACATTATCTAGTATTTTTTGTAATAAATGATTTATCACTGATACTTTATTGCTGGCCCGAGCCCTACAAAGTGAAAAAAGTCACAGATTTGCTTACCTTCGGAATCCTTGAAGTTTGGGAGCGTATAAGAGCAGCCAAAATAGAAATATATATTGTTGTTATGCTTGGTTAAAGAGACCGACATCCACATTATTCTTTGCAAGTAACTAGATCTTTGAGGAAGAAAAGCTATTAACAAAGTACACTTGCATATGAAAACAAACTCTCCTAATTTTAGTGCTCCCCACCATCGATTCTAGTAAACCAATAATATCCACCTCATTAACTCAGACAAATCTGTTAATATGCACAGTTATCACTAAAGACTCCACCCTTCAGTTGTTCTTCTCTGTTGCATTTTTCTTGTTATGAAAAACTTTTTCGACCTCATTATTTATACGAGTAAAGCTTCTCTGTTCTCAATTCCCTTTCAGGATTTTTAAAATCTTTATTAACTTCAGGTTTCCCTTCATCAGCAGAGAAAGCTCTGCATGGGCTACCTACAGGTCTTCACATTAGAAAATATGCTCCCACTTATGTTTGCCAACTAGTGGATTCACCCAATTCATGGCGGGGAGAGGGACCGGAGGAAGCCATTCCTCCCTGTGTCTGGGGGACTTGATCATGCATCTCGACACCGTGGTGTCAGGTGCTGGGTAGACGGAGATGGAATAGGAGGCGGCCATCGCTGCAGCAACATCAAAGATAAGGAAACGGAAAGGGGGAGAGAAGCTTGGCAAGTAGCGGTGGATGGTGCGACGAAGATGCTCTCTCGTCCCGCGAGAGAGCAGGTGGTTTGCTCAAAGTCTGACAAAAGCCAATTCAATGACAAAGTTAAAAGGCGAACCACTAGGTTTTTGCCCTAAACCTGAGCTCTCACACTCCATTATGGTGCATGTGGAATCTTATTCTGCGAGACCTTTAAGCGAACTTATATTTTGTTAAGTACTGTAAAGAAGCACAGTGGATCTGTTTCTAGAGGCAATGGCTTCCTTTCAAAGGAGTCGTGGGTTGTGGCAATGACTCGGGTTTAAATAAAGCTGTGACCCCAACCGGATCCCGCAACAGAATGCACAACCTTCTCCTCTCCAGCTCTAGCGACAGCCGTAGCCTCCAACTGCGGCTATCCATCCTTGTGCATTCCATTATTAGTGGACTTCTCTTCTCCCACTGTGAGTATGCCCTAACTCATTATCAATGCCAAGTTTTGTGTGATGTACGTTTTGTTAGTATATCGTTTGTGTAATGTAGTTTGCAGTGTATTGTTGTTGTGTAATGCTATTTGTTCTCATTTTTGAAGCTACTCTAGGTCATGGAAGTGATGTATTTATGTCATATTGGTGGGAAAGTGGTTAGGACTGAAAAATAAGTCAGATATGAGGGATGTCGGGTGAAACCTCGATATGTGTTTGACCTTTACCGAATTGGTCGAGAAGATTGTAACCTCGTTTCGTATTGACATTACAAATGGTGCAGAAGTTCATATATTCCATATGATGTTGGAGAATAATAACACATTTTTAATGAATGTTGAGTATGACAATGATGTTGATGATAATTTCCAATACATTAGACAATGGGAGGCTCATACTGACATGTTCTGTTTACTGACCTCATATGCACACGAGATTGTGCATTGATACCCCGACATTCTACTTCTACGGTTTGGGGAACTCAATCTATGTCCCATACATCCATTGAGACACGACCTTCTCCCATTACTCGAGAACCTCCTCATATATCTCCAACTCAATTGAGACGACGAGTATTTCTTCCCCAATCATCGAGAACCCATCCATATGACACACACTACTTGTCACAGATAGGGGGACTCACTTCAGTGCAGACTCCCAACACCAATATTGGGGACGACCAGGATCTAGAGATTGATCATATGATGGAGGATACCCCACATAATACTGATGATAAAATGAAAAATAACGATGATGAAATGTTGAATGCCATGAATCAAGAGGTCAGTGTTGAGTTCGATATTCCACTCTACGACACACGTGGTGGTGATAATTACATCAGAAATGGTGATGACATGATGGATTTTCATGAAAGACTTGATATTTCAGACGAATTGAGGAATGTGATGATCTTCGATTTGAAAGATGGCTTAGTTTATTTTGTTTCACATAAACCACCATTACAATTTTCCGATGCATGAATCTGATTGTCATGTCGGTGTTGTTCATTGCAGTGAGAGGTGCAGGGGATGCATGTGACGGTTGTGTGATCATTGCCGCCCTCTTGATGGCCTCTTTGTGATATCTAAAATGGATGCACCACATACATACTTGCATCATGTGATAAATCATGATCACCCTAATCTAGATTGCAACTTCATGGCACATAGATTTCTAAATCAAATCAAGATCTCACATGTCCTGGAGGTTTCATACTTACAACAATCTATTTCTGATGATTACATGTACATGGTGAGTCGTAGGAGGATACATGATGCCAAGTGAAACAGAATAGAGAGAGTATACGATGACTAGGTCCGTGCAATAAATTGTCATACTTGTTTAGTGCATTGGAGACATCAATCCCTAGTACCGTGATAAACCTCTACGGTGATCTAGTTGGTGGATACGAGGAAGTTTTCATGTGGGCATTCTGGGAATCTGGTCCATGTATCAGTGCTTAGAGACACTATAGACCAGTTATTAAAGTCGATGACACTCATATGTATAGTAGGTACAAGAAGAATGTGCTCCTTGGATGTGGATGCGACACAACTAACCACATCCTACCTCTTGCATTTGCTTTATCAACCAAGGTAGGTAATATCGGTATAAGTATCGATATCGGCTACTTCTCGATACGATATATCAACAATATATCGACGTCGGATCGCCCAAATCTGCCCGATTTGTGAAGGAAATGGCCTTGGAAGGGCAAATATCAGCAATATCGGCAATATATCGATCACCTATCGATACTGATATATCGATCATTGTGGATATCGACCACAATGTCCCCTAAACTCATCACGATCAGCACCGACATCTTCTGGCGATCGGCATTCAACGTGGGACTTGAGGAAGAGGGAGAGGAGACTTCCACCTCCAGTAGCAGCAGAAGAAGCGCTCTTCTGCAGGAGATTCGGTGGCAATTCGCGTGCAATCGTCGCAAGGAAAGCAAGCTCTCGCTGGAAGCCGAAGGTGACGAGACGGGGGTAGATGGCGACGAGAGAGAGCCCAACCCTGCCGTAGGTGCCCAGTGTTTGGGTATCATCCCTTTTCCATTATTATAAATCAAAACCCTATGAATATCTCAAATTAGAAACCGGTCACAAACCAAGTGATCTAAATACCAAAGTGATGATCTACTTTGTTGCAATGATAACTTTTTTGTAGATACATATTTTATAAGAGATGACATTTATTTGCATTTACTATAATATAATGGATTCAAAGTGAAAAGACATGATTATCTTTTGAAATGTCATTGGATGATAATTTGATTTAGTATATTTACTTCATGTGTATTTTTGGTGTTTATATAAATCAATACTAATTGTATTAAAGAGCAAGTGACTTTTTTGTTGCAAAATGAAAATTTACATGTCTTTCTATAACATCATTAGAAAATTTAAAGAGTCGAATTAAGATTTAAATAATGATTAAGCAATTATGTTAAAAGGGACTTTATAAATGATTTGATGAAGAAAAATTGGAATATGTGAAACTTGGGTTATTCTTCAACTTACTCCCAACTTGGAATAGAAAGACGGGAGATATTAATCTTTTTTATGGTAAATAATATTAGTGAACCATTCTTAGAATATGAAAGATATCACGAGTACCAAACTAAGCCCAAGAGAACGGGCGAATCCTTAAAAAATGAGGTTATCTTTCATTTAACCTTGGTTGTTTTGTTGGAGGGTTGGAAAGTAAGAAAGATATTATTTATCGATGATTTATTTCGCAAACTAAATTGTAAGCTGATTTATCTTCTTGTTCTCAACTCCTCCGACTTTCCTTGTCTATAGTCCTTAGCCAAAACCTTAGTTGCCTCCCTTCTCACCGGCCGATGCTTCTTCTTGCCAATCGATCACCGGAAGCAGCACCATTGCCAGTAGCTCAGGCTCACACACCTGTGAGTGTTGACTTTTACATTTTAAAGCAGCACATCACATGACAAAGGATATATCTAGTGCTCCATGTAGATTCAATATCTTCGCCACTGTTCATACACCATGTTTATCGCTAACTAACGAAAGAATCATACAGACAGACTATCCAAGATCAACAACCCGATTCTGAATGTGTATGAACCATACTCATAGACGCTACCCACATGCACTAACTACAATCATGTGCAGTGACACCGCAGAGGAATGAGACACCCTCAGGCTTTCGCTTCTCCCGTACAATCACCTCACGGATCATTGGTAGCTTCTGTCGGATCTTCATCCATATGTGGTTCACAGCGCCATCAGCAGGGACTGGGCCAATACCAGATGGGCTGCCGTTGTCGTATTCGAACACATTCTGCACACGAACCATATTGGCACGATAGCGGACCCTCTGTTGCTTTGAAATACCTCTTAGGTGTTCCACTAACCACCTTGGTTGCAACGCATTGTTAACCGACACAAACACAGAGAATTCTGAGTAGTCAATTATCCCCTCAAATGGGAGTTCAATGTTGTCGCTGACAATAACTGGTATACAAAGGCTGACAACAGCATCAAACAGTCGACATGAGGTGGGTGTGTCGCCAGCAGGGTGAAGACAGAACTCAGAGGATCGCATCCCTTTGATGGACTGCTCTTTACCAGTAGCATTAGGGAAACCCTCTTCCACGATTACATCAGGCTCATTAACAAGTAGGTCCCACAGTTTCTCCCGCACCTGTCCTCCCTGCAATCAGAGAAAGCATCATTAGCCAACGTACACTTCAAGCTATAACATCACGATGAACAACTATTGAGCAACAAATCTAGTTCATAATTTGTTTATAATTAAATAAGAATCCAATTTAAATGTTGCATACATAGGTAATGCATTATAGAGCTAAATTTGTGCGGGTATGGCAAGGTTCTCAGATAAAATGGATTTCTAATATCAAGAGTCAAGACCCAGAATCTCTCTTTCTCGTCCTGAGAAGAAAATGCTTTCAAAATAGACGTATAAACTCATATTCAAGATGGCAAAACTCAAGGGTGAAACCAATGTTGTTGATCATAAATATCTCAAGTAGTTCTCTCCTCTCACCTCAAACAAAAAGGACAATCTTTTACAAACATTCCCGAGTCTAGTCATCACTCATCACAATTTGCAAAGTAAAAGTTCCTGCAGTAAGGGTCGTAAGACATTGATGAATGCAAAGGTATATGTACAGAGTGAATCAATAAACAGCGCAAATCTTACAAGGATCCATAAAACATCATAGAACCAAGCTCTTCAAAAAATCAAGGCAAATAGGGACAACAACATCCTTTTTTCTCTTGGAAGGGGTTGAAAAGAAGCAATGTCTGACGTAATGAGATCATAAATGATTGGTTGTTCTCCTAAAGGAGAGCAACATCTGTAGTTTATATTTGTACAATACAACTAGAACCGACAAAGAAGTTAACACGAAATAGGTGCCTTCAAGTTAAAAAAAAGCTTGCAGATTAAAAGGGTTTGATGCGCCGTGATAGTATGAAGGAATTTAACTTAAACTTTGCAGATTAAAAGGGTTTGATGCGCCATGATAGTATGAAGAGAGAATTTAGCACTCACATGAAAGCATTCACATCTTTGACTTCAAGAAAAAAATCTCCAAAGAGTACGATATAGGGATTCAAGATAAATGAAATACCAACAATCATATGTATCATGCATTAGTGGAATGAGAGACAACAATACCAACCCGATGTCTGTGTTTTGCCCCTTGAAGTAAAGAAGAGTCTGTCGGTCTTGATCCTCTGATAAGCTCAATCTGGTAGTAGATGAGTGTAAGGAACTATAACATCTTTCAGCAGAGAAACTTGTGTATGCTCTATTCTTTCAGAAGAGTTGCCACAGGATGATTTTGAGTCAAGCTTGTACCAACCACCCAAAATCAACCACCAAAAGGATCGACTGTGCAATCTCGCTTCGAACATGCCACATCGCCACCGGGTCTGTCAAAGAACGCTTGAAGTTTTAACATAACCTGACAAGCCAAAGATTGAATCATAATCTTTTTAAAAATCCTAATCTTTATCCACCGTTAATGGAATATTCAATCTTCAAGCTGTGATTTTTAAGAGACTTCTGATGAATTCATAGAGACTTGAGCGTACATGTTTTTTATGTTAGAGTCTTCAGTTCTTAAGAATGTATTGCTTAACAAGGAACTGTCATCAGCCAGCTCAGAACTTCTAGAAGATATGAGAAGCCTATAAAACAACCAACTATTATCATTTCTGTTGTTTTCAGATTCAACCGGATATGCAATAAACAGTAATTATCTGGATTAATACGAATCATTAATAAAGCATAGCAGATTTACAAAATCATTTCCCTCCAAACCCAATTGACTTCCCACTTGAAACCAATTTGATTTCCCAATGTAACAACATAGGTTACCAACTTAAAAGCTAAGAATATTACATTAATTACAACAATTTCTTCATTGTATATTGGCATCTTCTTCAAACTTGATTTTAAACCCAACCTCTCACCTAAAAATTTCACTTCCTATTACTAAGTCGTCAGTATTCCCAAGAACTATAGATAACTTCTGTGCCATATTAATGTAAGCCTCCATGGATTCTCAACTCTAGGACCAATTTCAAAACAAAATATAACATATTTTACCCGACAAAATAGGAATAAGCAAACTCACACTCTCCGTTCTCCAAATCTTCTCATAGTAGAACCAGCTTAAGCAAGATGCTTCATCTGAACTGACCTATCTTCAAATATCGTCTAGCAATGATGCTCTTTTGAGCCAACACGACAGATCTACGGGTTATAATAACTCCAACCTTTTCCTACTAAATTCCTAAAAAACAAAACAAAGAGAACATTCCAGCAATCCAAAAAATGAATATAGAACTCTTGGCAAGCCAAATTCGATGATAGCAAGGAATTGAACACCCTTGCTTCAACAACCATACAACATTGTTTGAGAGGGATATTTAACATATCTACACCCAACAGGAGATCTCCCAATGTAACTAGACCTAGAACTACGGTTTCTGAAGGACACCGAACCAACTAGCTAACAATCTTCTGAGTAAATAAGTCCGTTACATTCACCAAATCAAATAAGAAGCCTATCAGACATCATTACGAACCCTTCATTTTGAAAATGGGCCAATCAACAAATGCTGAGCAGGGAGACTAGCCTGAATCCCCAGGCAACAAGGACCTGCTAAGTGATCAAGCTAAGCATAACTCCTCAACCCAACCACATCCCATTCTTTCTACAAATTATGTCTCAATCATTACCAAATATTATTGTAAAGATTACAACAAACAAATAACATTTTCAATTTACCCAAAATGCATCTTACAATACTGCTTCTTGGTAAACAAATTGGTCGGGATCCATTCAACAGTCTCAATCAGAAAAACGAACCAGAAATCAAAAAAAAAAGTTACAGAGAACCAATGCCCTTACCAGTAAGAACAAAAATGTGATCGCGCCCACCAGACCGCCTCCACGCCTCGGTGCGCTTCACCGCATCCACCGCCTCCCTCTGCCTCTCGTAATCCCCATTCCCCTCCCTCTTCCCGAAGCCCCCCTTCCTGCCCCACCCGAGCTCCAGTTCCGCGCTGAGCGTCGCGAAGAACGGCACAAAAATGACGTCGGCATCCTCCCATCTAAGCACCCTCTCGGCTACAGAGGCACCGGCCCTCTTCTCGGCGGGGGTCTGGAGGTCCCCCAGGAGCCAGAACTCGGCGCTGTACTGCTTGATGAGAGGGCTCTGGGGGTATGTAAATCTGGGGGCAATTAGGCGGAGATCGGCGTCGGGGTCGGCGGCGATGCGGGAGTCGGGGAGGCGGAGGGACCAGTATTGGTCGAGGAGGGCGTAGTTGAGGGAGGCGGGGAGGTCGGCGACGAAGACCTTGAGGCGGGAGTGGTGAGGGGAGGGGACGAGGGGAGGGGCGCGAGGGAGGATGGGAAGGAGGAGGAGGGAGATGAGGAGGACGAGGAGGAGGACCACGGGGAGCACGAGGAGGAGTAGGGCGGTCGTGCTCTTCAGGGCGGTGGCGTTCATGGTTTGGTGAGGAGGAGGACGAGGCGGAGGGGGAGTGGTGTGCTGGTGTTTGAGAAGAAGGGAGGATCTGCCAGTGCGCTGTTGTTGAAACAAAAGCAATATTCCTTGGGAATTTAGAAAAGAGGAAGTTTTTTACGAGGAGGTCTCGGTGATATTCAATATTACTTGAAAAGTCAAATTCTTCTCGAAACTACATGCGTACCCCTGCGGTTTATGTTTGTGGCTTTTGGTTTTTACATAGTTATATTACATAATAAGAAAATAAATTCAAAATAGTTAAAACAAAATGAGGTAATATTGTGCCTAAAAAGATAGAGTTCTGATTAGGTTAATTGTGCAATATACCAATCAACTCAAATCCTTAACTTTCACTTATGAATTCCGAACATCATGAAATGACCTTATTTGAAGAGAATTGAAATTGTATTACTTTAAAGGTGAATAGAGCTCCATATTCATCCAAAATATGTATTTGTATTTGTATTTGTGTTTAAATTACATAACATATAAAAATACGATAAAGATGTTTATTCATATCTATGTCCAACTATTTTTATCCTTAGTTAGGAGACATCCTACACTAGCAACCTAAGAAGGCATGTATAGGTAAACATATTTAGCTTATAAATTTTATATAGAAATATCCTTAAAATATAAAAATTCAAGAAAATCTAAGAAGAGTGTAGTATATATTATATTAATATATTAAAATAAAAAATGTGTATTTATTATTAAAGAAAAATCAAGAAAATTATATAAAATTAAGAGAAATAGATATTTTATACCTATAAAATACCTAAACAAATAGTGTGTATGTGTGTGTATGCATATATTAATAAACATATGACCTATTTCAAGTTTGAGTTCATTAGAAAAATTATATATCTCAAATGAGATGTATAATTTTTACGTTGAACAAATTTTGATTTGAAATCTTGCAATTATCTTATTTTGATTTTTGTTTGAATTTCTGTTTTCTTGATTTTTATGTACCCCTCATGTGTAGGTCAAAATATTTGTCAGCACTCCACATGGAGTTGTGGAGTGATCTCTTTAGTTCACATGCTTCCCTCTTTTTATCCACCTTAGCAGCCTCATTAACCTTGGTCAACAAGGTCCATCCTCATTTATTGCACATAGTTGGCATGTCCCCAATCGAGCACTCATCTCATGCATGACCCCTCAACCATTGACCTAGGGTTAACTACATCTGTCACTTCAGTCTATCTTCTCCTTATATTGTGCAGCTCCCACATGAATCCCTATACCTCTCGCTGCTCCGACAATCTATTGCATATCCCTCTCCCATCGTCCACCATATCCCTAGGGGATCCCATCAACTAACCAACACTCAATTGCCATTGCCTTCTCCTAGAGCACATGTAAAATCCCCCCCCCTTAATTTTATGTACACCTAATCCTTCCTTGTACCCTCCAAGATCATCATACACACTCAATTGAATCAAATCCAAGCCCTTCTCTCCTATTTAAACCCTTGAATTCCCTCATTTCGGAAGCATGGCAAAAATCACCTGCTAAGCTCCTTAGAGCATAGTAAACTCCAAGCAACATTTGTTCCTTCCATTCAGGCATTCCTTAGTAGCTCCTTCTCGCTCCATTCTCCCATTTGTTTTTCTTGTGCTTCATTCAGTTCAGCTTCTCTATCTTCTTCTGCTACTTCAACTCCTTTGTCATCGGTCCTTTGTTATCATATAATCCATTCCAACCACACCATCTTATTTTCTCTATTACGGATTTCTTATCTACCTTCCACGATCCCTCCAACCTCTGGTCACATGCGGTGACAGCATGAGTAGCTCCGAAAACCCCCACACCAACCACCAAAGGGTGCACCACCCCCCTTCTCTTATCTCATAATATCAAGCAACCGCAATAACTAACAACTGAATCTTGTGTGATTGATGAACGTGAATTTTAACTCTTTATAATCGACAATTGTAGTATAGGAGATGAAAAGCGATCGATCAAAAACCACAATCTTTGAATGTTGTGGAGAATTTTACTTGGTAAGTGTACCAAAGTCGAACACAGGGAACGGAAGATTTCTAGTTATTTGGTTTTAAATTTAATTAATTAATTAAATAAATGCACAGTTAATTTCTGTGTCAGAAAATAAAGAGGAAAATGCTATGAAAATAAATAGAGAAAATAATCAAGATCAGGATATAGGATTTTATATGATTTAATCCTCAAATAATATGATCAATAAACTCAAAATGAATGCATAGATCAAACGAACATATTCAAGATATAATTCAAGATCCAGGTAAGAATGTCAAAAAAGTCAATTCACTCCTGCAAAATAATTCATTGATAATTTTCATAAAGATTAAATGTCCCAAAGATTCAATCCTCAAGGAATGATCAATAATTTCAAGTAAATAAATGTAATCAATCTCCTCGATTTAGCCCATTGCAAAAAAAATCTCAAGTGTCACCAAATCCAATGAAAGATCCATCAATTAGAAGCTTGCACAGTAGATCAAGATCCTCAAATAATAATCACCGGTAAATCACATCTGATCTGTTCACAATTATATGAAATGAAAAGAGCACGAAATAAGCTTCAAAATGGCATATTATGCACGGAAATCGGAGTTCGTATGAGAAAGTTATGCTCAAATGAAATGTCAGGGGCTAAAATGTAAATAAAAATAAATAGTTTTCTTCTCAATTTAGTCCCTAGAGGACTTATATGTAATTATGCATAGTCTCTTGGGCTTTTCTGCAATTTTCCCATGCGGGCACGTGCCGTGCACGTGGCTTTCGAGTGTAGGGATGATTTCTTGATTTCCTGGAAGCACAGGGGTGTAGGTGCAAGTTTCCCACAAAATACTGGGAGTCACGTGCAGGGTTTGGTTCAGTGGAAGAGGTGGATGCCCAGGAAAGGCTCAGGCTTAGAGAGGCTACGTGGCGGTTATGGCTGCTTCGGAGGGCCCAACCTTCACGACTTGGACTGAGGCAATGCTCAAGGCGCCGAAGGAGGAGGCTTGGGGTTGGCGCCTTTGTGAAGAAGTTTGGAGGCTAGGCACCCCTGAACCTTAAGGCTTGGGCAAAGGTTCGGGAGGATGGCGTGGCATCTCAAGGGTCGTTCGATCAAGGGATATCCCCTAGATCCAACGGTGGCTGGAAGTTGATGGCGAGAGTCGGTCGAGGGCGGCGGCAAAGCGGTTGGTTGTGACGGTTGAGGGTCCCATGCTCGTCGATAGATGACTGAGCGAAGGAAGCGACATGTGTTGTCGATGGGGCTTGGAGTTGCAGGGAGGAGGCGGTGGCGGTCGGCGAAGCTCGATTGGTGAAGGCGACGGGCGGTTGAAGTGCAGTGAGCGGGGTGTGGATATGCTGCTCAGTGGAGGTCGAAGGAGCAGGTGGAGGATCGTAGCTGGAGTGCAGCAGGGTGAGCGGTGAAGCAGAGATACTCGGGGGTGAAGGGGAAGTGGTCGAACGTGATCGGGTGGAGTGAGGTGGTGCGAGCGCGGAGATGCGGAGTGAGGCGGCAGTCGGTGGCTGGAAGATGGACAAAATGGAAGATATGATAGGCGAAAAAGGAAGAAGAGGAGAGGGGATGGGTGCTTCACCTGGGAGATCGGAGGGCTAAACCACTCTCCAGGTGGTCGCTTCAATGTGAGTGTGCGTGAAGCTCAGCTGCTCTGGGCAGCAGCAGAGGTTGATGGCCTCTGGATCGTGTTGAGGTTGTGATGCAGCGTGAATCGGATATATAGGGCTTTATTTATTTATTTTTGTCTGATAATTAGAGTCTCATTTTATTTACAAATAATTGAGTCCTCTTATTTTTTAATTTAAATAAAGAGATCACATGTGATCTCAATTTAGTTAGTTAGAGTCAATTAGAGATTTGAATTTATTTCAAATTAATTAGTTAGTCAGTTAGAGTCAAATAAGAATAAGTAGTTTTGAATTTGAATTTGAATTTCTATTTTTGTAATCTCATCCCTCCTATATAAAGGGATGATAGGATATTGTTTTTAGACAAGTCAGATTATATGAAAACTTGAGATTTTATCTCTATCTCCCTCTCTTGTCTCTTTCTCCCTCGAAGCGATCTACGCGCTTCTTCTCCTTGAATCTGGCGCAACCGGCGCGCTTTCTCTTCTCAACCCTCCAATTTCGTCTACCAAATAAATTTCACCGATCAAAATTATTTCCCGTCGTCGTTGAATTCTATTCTGTATCAATCAGAGCATGGCCTACAGATCGTCCTCACGATCTGGCGATCCGTCCAGACGTTCACGCTGACATGCGACGAAAGACCATCATTCATCGGAGCGTAAACGACGAGCCGAAGAAGCTTACGACAAGGAGATGATGGGCGCACTGCTTGATTTCCAGTCAAAATATCGAGCTTTGATGGCTAATTTCGAGAATCTATGTGCCGTCAAATCAAAATCTTCGATCATAGAAGCCGTTGTCCATACCCACGATGAAGAAAATCACAAAAATCTTGCTGTCAATGACGATTTGCTCGCAGTCCAGACCGTGGCAGGAAGCAAAAGTGTCAATCTGCTTGCTGTCCAGGTATATTCAGACTTGCAAACGCCCTAGAAATTGATACACAACCCAACCGCAGCCCTCTCGCGGACCCCCGCTGCAGCCCCAACACCTCCCAGCGCCACCCCCGTGCCACCAACCCCCTCGCACGCCCTCACAGACCTGCTGCAACCCCCTCCCATCCTCCCAACACCGCCGCCGCCACCACCCTTTCCCGTTGTCCCCGAAACCCCAGACCCTGCAGCACAGCCCCCATTCTTGGCGCCCTCTCCCACAGCCCCCGCACCCCCTGCAGCTCGTTCCCTGCCGCCCCCGCACCCCATGCGGCCCATTCCCCGCTGCCCCCACCCTCCGCAACACCAGAACCTCCTGTACCGCCAGCAAATACCCTCTGCTCCACCGCCAACACACCCCCATACGGCCCTCGCGACCCCAACAACCCTACCGCCCCGTCGCTGTCACCTACTCCCACCACCCTCGTGCGCACCAAGGAGCACCCAACCCCGTTACAGGCCCTGCCATTTCCCTCCATGATGCTCGGTTCCTCCATCACCCCCATGATACTCCCCGCGCCCTCTCCCCACCACCCATGTCACCGCCCTCCCGCTCTACCTCCATACGCGATGCCATCCTTCAAGTCGAAGCCTCCATCGCCAATGCCCGACCTTGAACCGTCGAAGTCATCAGAACCCTAGGGTTCGATGTCGCCCACATCAAGGAAAGGAGGAACACATCCTTCGGATTTTTGGCCCCTTCCCCAAGAGCCAATCCCGTGGAATTAGGGATTTGGGAACAATTTCAAAAAATTGCAAAAGCGTACCTAATTTTAAAACCTTTTGCATAAAGGGTAAAGGTAGTGGGCCTTTAAGAGGAGATAATGTGATTGAAGGGGTACGAAAATTGCATTGTACCCCCTGGAGCAGGAATATTTAAAAAGAAGTGCTGAAAGAACAAAATCTGGATGGCCTCCTTGCCCAATTAGGATTGGGATCATGGGTTTCACCTATTTAAAAGTCCCATGGCTTAATTCATTGGCCACATCTCCTCCTCTATTCTACTTGTGCTATTGCTTTGCTATGGAATCTCCGAAGGCTGAGTTGTCTGATATGAAGATGCCACATCAATTTTTCAAGCACCATGTTAAGAGGACAAAAACTGGATGGGCGCCCGCATTCGCACCATACATGTTATTCCGTCATGAAGCTACTGGCTCCAACATTCGCACTGCACACGCATGGATTACGCCTTTTGCTCCACATCAGTTCTTCCAAGGGATGATCAAGAATGCTGAATTAAATTTATCAGCCCTCGGGCCTGCAGATCAAGCAATTCGTCGAGAGACGAATTTTTCAAGCGGAGGAGAACTGATGCAGCGTGAATTGGATATATAGGGATTTATTTATTTATTTTTATCCGATAATTAGAGTCTCATTTTATTTACAAATAATTGAGTCCTCGCATTTTTTTAAATTTAAATAAAGAGATCACGTGCGATCTAAATTTAGTTAGTTAGAGTCAATTAGAGATTTGAATTTATTTCAAATCAATTAATTAGTCAGTTAGAGTCAAATTAGGATAAGTAGTTTTGAATTTGAATTTGAATTTCTATTTTTGTAATCTCATCCCTCCTATATAAAGGGATGATAGGCTATTGTTTTTAGACAGGTCATATTATATGAAAACTTGAGATTTTATCTCTATCTCCCTCTCTCGTCTCTTTCTCCCTCGACACGATCTACACGTTTTTTCTCCTTGAATCTCGCACAACCGGCACGCTTTTCTCTTCTCAACCCTCCAATTTCTTCTACTAAATAAATTCCACCGATCAAAATTATTTTCCGTCGTCGCCGAGTTCTATTTTGCATCAGGTTGAGATACTCGAGTTGTTGTCACCAACCGAACAAGTAGAAGGGCGGATGGCAATGGCGGCTGGAGTGGGTGATTTATAGGAGAGGTGGCAAGGTGTTATGGGAAGGAGGCTTGAAGGTGTAACGACGAGGGTGATAGCATCGGGTAACGGCTGCGGCGGAAGGGGGGTCGGTTGGAGGCTGAAATGGCTGGAAGGAAGAAGAAAGGGGTTACGTGCTAGGCATGTGACCCAGGGGAGGAGAGAGGAGAGAGAGTGGGCGTGCTACATGGTACGCCCAGGGGCTGCTACACGTCACCCCAAAAATTTAAAAAATTAATAAAAGAGAAAGAAAAATAAAAAAGAAATGGAAGGATACTTGGATCAAAAAATTTCCTTCATAAAATTGCTCGTCTCGACGAGATCTAAAACTTTCATGAAGGAATCGGGAGCAAAAGAGGTCATCTATACAAAGTGGTATTTTGGTGGTTTTCCAAGTGTATAGAAAACCACTTTTCGTGGTTTTGTATTTTTTTAGTATTTTTAAAGTAGATGAAATTCTAGAAAAATATGATAAAATAAAATACACTAAATTACACATTAATATAATTTTTATATTTTTAATAAATAAGAAAATTGGGAAATAAAATAGAAATATGAATCAAGCGAATTCTGTACAGACTCACAGAGGTCACTCGGACACAGTCAGTTTCTTTGATTTCAATCTTGATTTGGATTTTTATACCACGAGATAAAACTTTCATCAAAGAACATAAATGAAAAATAAATAAAATAAAATAGGTTAATTAAGTACATAAAAACTCAGGCCAAAAATCACAAAAGGATAAAATACGCAAAAGAGGCCCAGAACCCAACTTTCACATATGAGCTCCGATTTTTATGAAATTGATCTTCTTTTGAAGGTATCTGAAATGGAGTACTTTAAAATTGAGTAGACCAAAATCGGGCACTGTATGAAGAAGATATACGCATTTTAGTCCGTCTGATGTGAAATTAGGTTTTGGGTTTATTTGTCATTTATCTAAGTTAGCAATTTTTTTTATGTTTACTTTGTTCTTGTTAGTAATATCTTCACGATGGAAGTAATTTCATGTCAATCGGAGTTAGGATGAACTAATTAAAAATAGGGGAAGTCAACAGCTTTTCATATCATTTTACACTAGGATTGTTAGTTCCTTATTTTATGCAATTATGCATGATGAAATGTGGATATTAATTACACATGTATGAATGCTAATGATGCTATATTGATGATTAAATGCATATGGATTTTAGGGAATAGAGCATAATTGACCCATTTTTGCATTTTGAATCAAAGATTCATCAGTGATCGAGATAATTGCTCACTTGCAAGTCCTCTAGCGTAGCTGGTGATCGTCATACGCAGGCGATGCATATGGATTTTAGGGAATAGAGCATAATTGACCAATTTTTGCATGTTGAATCAGAGATTCATCAGTGATCGAGATAATTGCTCACTTGCAAGTCCTCAAGCGTAGCTGGTGATTCGTCATACGCAGACGATTCATCACTGTGTCTTGCCTCCCTCACGTTGAAGAGAAGACAAAGAAGGAATGGAAGAGGAGTAGCTACTATCAGTCAATCTCCCTCTACCATCACAATTATAAGTGCATGTGTGTGTCTCAACCATCCGATCAAGCTCTTCAAATCATCTTCACATCCCACGTGGCATCACTTCATCCGGAAGATCAATTTCCATCGGCCACTTCATATACAACCACATGTATGCACAAACATCGCTCAATTTGACAACCTATGTGCCATTTGCATTGCACATTTACGTCCATCTCATGTGAGACCCCTTACATGAGGGATTTTTTCAAAAACACCGAAGAATATTTTGGTATTTACATAAACCTTACCATCTGGAGCTTTCAACCATAGATACTTGGCCCGCTCTAATAAAATTACAAAAACCTCAAAGGTAGTCTCGTCCTCGAGACTTAGTTTAATGTCACTATGTGTTTTATTTGGATTTTATTTTGTCATAAAAACCTCAAAGGATTTTGAACACATAAAAACCTCAAAGGAAAAACAATCCATATTCCTTTAATAATACATATAATTAAATTAGCTTGTTTTGATAATTACTAGAAAAAAGCTGCAGGTATTGTGTCCGCATGTCTGCTTCGATCTCTCATGTCGCCTCTTAAACACCATGTCGGTGCCATAACACCTTGATTAATGGATGCTACAAAGTTTCTTCACAACACTGTCAAGTATCTGCACTGTCCTCTCCTCATATGTCAAGTCGGGATCCACGTCAAGGTTCTCATAGCTGATACGTGTCGAGGGTCGTGCATGTACTTCCTTAGGTTGGATATATGAAATACATCGTGTGTAGTTTATAGGTGTAGAGGAAGGGCTACTTGGTAGGCCACTTTCCCCACACGAGCAATCATCTCAAATGGTCCAACATACAGTGGCGTCAGCTTGCCACGAACACCAAATCTCTATACTCTCTTCATGGGAGATACTCGTAGAAACACCCAATCTTCCACCTATATTTTCAGGAATTTCATTAGTATTAGAGTTATGTTGAATATAAGTCATATCTGAAATAGATTAAGAGAAGAGGATTGGATTACCTAAAACTCTAAGTCTCTTCTCTGACGGTCTTCATATCTCTTCTAGAGGATCTATGTCATCAGAATCCTTCGCCTCACGAGCTCAACAACCTCCGCAGTCTCCTCCAAGAGATCCACAGAGTAAAGAGAGTGATCACATACCTCATGCCAACTGAGAGGCGTGAGGCATTGATGACCGGATGTTCCACCAAAACTCGGGTGAATGTAATAGAACTAGGGTCGTTGCGACCCGGATCTCGGAGGAAGATCAGTCGATCAGAAAAATATAAGAGCAGACCACCAAACAGAGAAATAAAACAATCAAACACAAAATAGCGGTCCTGGCTATGAGATTAGCCTGGTGTAGCACCCAGGGTCGGACTCAGGGAGCACGAGTTGGCCTCGCGGCCTACGAAGTAGTCTAAAAATAAAAGAAAATAAAAGCAAGTATTTTTGGTGGATTTTTAATTATTTTTTTATTTTTTTGGATTTTTAATAATAAAGGAAAATAAGAAAAGGCAAATACAAGGAAAGCTCAACAAATTATTTAATCACTCAGAAAGGCTCCAAAAATTCAAAAAAATATTTTTAAGTTTTTTAGCTTTTTTAATGTTTTTTGGTGAATTTTTCAGATTTTTATAATTTTTATAGAATTTTCTAAAAATCAAAGAAGGTAAAAACAATGTGCTAATGTTCAGCCAGGCTTCAAAGACCCATAAAAAAATATCAAATGGGTCTTTCACAGCCTAGAGGTAATTTTTCTGAGAAATATAAACAACAAAGAAAATTCAGAAAAAAAAAGTTTGTATTATTTTGAGTTTTCTACAATTTTTTATAATTTTTATGAGTTTTTGAGAGTTTTTAAATTTAAAGGTTTTTATATATCCAAAAATAGCTAAAAACACAGAAAATCAAACACACCAATATTAACGAAACCTAATTTTTCAGAATTTTTAAAATAGTTTTAATATTTTTTATGATTTTCTAATTCAGACAGACACAAAAACCACTGTTTTTGAATTTTTAAAAATAATAAAAAGCCTCAAAATGTACCCAGAAATTAGGGAAATTTTTACAGTGGCAGGAGCCACGTATCCAGATTTCACACAATTTGGGTCTGATTTGATATTTTATTTAAATAAAATGAAGGCTCACAGTTCACAAGGACCTAAATGTAATAAAAACATGTTCCAAGGGCTAAACAGTAACAAGGCAAGAAAGTATAAGGGCCCTCGTGCAAAATGTCCAAGTAATCGCGTGCTATGCACGTGAATCAGGCACGGAGGGGTATTTGTGTCAATCCTATTTTAAAACATGCAAATAGTAACACACCAGAAATACAGGATGAAATATGCAAATGACCCAAAATCTCACGTGTCGACGCACGTGGTTACCATACACAGGGACTAGATTGCAAATAAAGTAAATCTGAGGTCCTCAATGCAAAATTACCAAAATAAAAACAACTAAGTAAACTATTTACAGGACTAAGTATGAAATGCAAAAACAAGAGGGGCCTAAGAGTAAGGTACCCCTTATTAAAATGGACGGCAGAAGGGTGGCCACGTGGATGACCCGCCGGTGGCTGGAGGCGTGCCAACCCTTCGCTGGATCAACGGCGAGGAGGGCGGCACGTGGAGATCGGACGATGGAGGATAGTTGACGCCTCTTCGCTGGATGTGCGGTCACGATCGAACCTCTGATAGATCCGATGGTGGAAAGCTTGCGTGGACGAACGGTCAGGATCAGAACTGGGGTTGAGGTGTTGATCGGACGGTGGCTGGACGATCTCCAAGAACTCAATGCCAGCGAAGTTCGTCGGCCTAATGTACACGGTGGAGACGTCCTCTGGAGCTGCCGAGGTGGGTAAAAGCTTCGCCTTGCTGGTCCACAGCTAGTGGATGCCTCCGACGAGGCCGGCGACCACCGGAGTGGCCCGGCGACGGTGGAGGACTGGAGCTGCTGTGGCTGAACGTTCAGACCCTCATATGGGCCTCCTTCGACCTGTAAAACAACACAGACGAGTCCTTGGTCGAGGGCAAATTGCATCGGCCAAGTCAGGAGTGAAATGGGCGAGTGTATGCGTCAGGGCGACACCCTCCTGTGAGGCGACGTCGGAGGAGGGTGAGGGACCTGCTCCAGGGTGAGACGAGGGGTGGATGGGTGAAGAAGGTGGAGAGGAGACTGGTGAGTGTGAAGGTCGAGTCGGATGGTCAAATAGGTGGACGGAGACGGTTGGCGACAGCGGCGGAGCTAAAAGGACCTAAAGCTAAAAATCGAAACCTAAGCTATCCTACAGGCTATCGAAGCTACCTGGCGGTCGAAGTCGACTGTGCTAGAGCTCAGGGAGCTCCGGGAGTCATGGCCTCAAGGGATCGTCGCTTCCCGTGGCTGAGCGCACCTCGCGGTGGCGCACGACGACGAAGTCGCCGGATCGATGGCTCCCGGCTACCTGGGCCTCGCTGCTACCCTCCTCCGTGCTGCTGTCACTCTGATGAAGAAGAGGAGTTCACTGGCATCGAAGGGGAATGCCAAAGATGAGTGAGAATGTGCGGCGGAGGTGGCTTATGTATTGCTAGGGGTCCGAGAAGAAGGAGGCCAGGCGAGTCGGTCGGAGCTCGGATCCCTAGGTAGATGATCGGGCGAGGGTCTCGGATATGTCTAATGTAATTAGGACCATGGGTTTAGGCGAATGGAGGTCGGGTTAGATGGGGAAAAATGGGAGAAGTCGGGTCGGTCGCGAGATCCGCGAGGGAAGAGGACCGCGGGGGAGAGTTGACCGGGGGTCAATAATCCCCCGTGGACCAATGGGAGGCCTCCATTGGAAATTATTTTGAAAATTAAAAATAAAATAGTGGATATAATTATTTCGAAAAACTTAAAAATGAAAAATGTTAATTTATTTTTAAATTATTTTTTTATTTTTATTTATTTTTTTGAAAAATAATTTATGTATTTACAAAATATTATTATTATATGCAGGTATATACATATAGATATTTTTAATTTTTATTTTTAATTATTTATTTTTATATATTTATTCCAATTTTATATTTTATTTATTTATAACATAAAATTTGGAACAATAGGGTATTTTTATTTTATTTTTATTATTTATTTACATAGGGTAAATAAATACTTTTATTTACATATATACATGGTATATATACAAGGTGGGAATTGGATTTTATTTTATTTCTTTTGATTTTATCTTTATTTTTATGATTTTTATTTTATTTATTTACACCATGAAATGTGGAATTTAAAAATATTTTAGATTTTTATTATTTATTTACAAGGAGAAAATAAATAGATGTGTAGTTCTATGTACATGGTATATATACAATGGTGGAAAGGATTTTATTTATTTTTATTTTTATTTTGTTTTTCCCATTTTTATTTTATTTTTAAATTTACAAATATATACAAATTTACAAACACATTTTTATTGTTAATAAGAGGAAAATAATTTTTATTTATATACATAGGTATATGTACACACATGAGATTGACCCTATCTCCCTCTACTTTGGTTCTTTTGCGGTCAGGCCCATGCTGAGCCCTCCCTTGAGATTAGGTCGCTCAATATTTATTCTAAATATCTCCCTCTTTTTCTTTTATTTCTTTATTCTTTTTTTTATGCACAAAAACATGCTAAATATGCATATTTACACAATGCATGCAATTTAATAATTATTGCTATTTACATGAATATACATGTGTTTTGCATAGGTTTTGTAGCTAAAATAAAAGAATAAAGAGTGATGAATAGGCATTCATCACCCCCCTATACTTAACTTTGCTAGTCCCTTAGCAAACACTTATTTTAAAAAGAAGTGAAAAAGAAGAAGAAGAAGAAGAAAAAGAGGAGAAAATGCATGGATTAATGCTGATTATTAAACTTGCCTTCATTAAATTGAAATATGGAGCTCGATCAGATCTTTGGATTATTAATGTGTCGGAACCTTATTTAGACTTAGGTTTAAAACTCGACAGCCTCTAAGATCCACTAATCTATAGTCAAGACTCCTCAATATCCAGATCAGAACAAGTCTACATATACAAACCCTGAAGATCATGAATCTTTCCTTGTACAGTGTAAGTGAGGTATATCTCTTCACCTCAGAAGTAGCAACTTGACAACCCTCTCCAACAAGGTAACTCTATGACCCTAGTCTGGCCACTCTTTCCTTGAGGAGTGGGGTATTCCCTTCTAAGTTCAAGTTCAACCGGCTCAAGAAGAGGGGGAAGAAGAGAATGGACCATGGCCAGTGTAGCCATGTATCCTTGGGAGCTCAACCAGTGTAGCTAAGTCTCCCTGCTGCAAGCTACATAAGATGGAACATGAGTCTCAAGCTTTGCTTATTGCACTATATACATACTCCGGTGGGATTATCATTTTCTATCAGACCCACCACTTTTTTGGAGTTATTTTCTTTTTGCATTTTTTTCAAGTGCATCTATACAACATATTTACAAGGTGCAGCATATGTACATAAGGAGTTTTTCCTCTTGAGCCAGTAGACTATCCCTCTTTTGAAGCATTATTGCAACCCACAACTCCCGTCGTTAGACCTCATGGCAACCAGACCAGGTTGAGACGCACTTACTTCACTATAAGAAGAAGAGAGGTTCTGCCTAGAAGTACTACCCTCATATGCTACCCCAAGTCAAGGAAGACTGCATCCTCACCACCTCATCCGTAGAGAGCTCGGTGTAAAGTGTGGGTTCAAGTCAATCCATTGTCTATATGAGTCATGTGTATGTTGTTAAGTGCTCTACTTAGGCTCATTGAGATGACATGTGATCATAGCTTAGTGGACTCAAAGAATTAAGTCACCATGGACCTGAAAAGCCTTAACCCTAAGCCCTATAAGGTTCCTCTTATAATTAGGTGGATTAAGATCTTAACCAAGCTCCATTTTCCAATTTAATTCCAGGCTAGTTTAAATGTCAACTATAATCCAGGAAAAACTATACAAGTATTTACAACGATGCAATTTTACCAATATATACACATGTGCAAAATTTTTTAAAAATGTTTTCAAAACATGAATGTATGCATGAATGCAAGTTTTGCAAAATATTTACACTAATTTACACAAGGTTTTTGCAAACTTTTGATTTTCAAAACATTTTGGAAAAATTTCGTACTATATACATAATTTTGATAAGAAAATATTTACACACTATTTACACAAAAAGTTTTTACAAACATTTTTACAAAAATAATTTGTACAATAGCTATGTATGTGCAATACAAGAATGTGTATTTACAAGGAAAATTTTTTAATTTTTATGGATTTTTGGGTTTTTAGCCATTTTTATTTATTAACACACTCACACAAAGTACGAGTTATGGCTAAAGTATATATGAAATATATACACACCCCCTATACTTAGCTCGAACGATGTCCTCAGAGTCAAGACTGATGAAGAAGACATAACGCGTGCTTAGTATAGGGAAGTGAAAAGGAAGGCTATATACGAAGACGAATGAAAGAATAGAAATCAAGAGGATCTCGGCATTTCCCTCTATACTTAGGATCAAATAATCCTAAGTATAGCAGGTTGTACACAAAGGGAAAGCTGAGTAAGGAATGTACATGGTCTACCCTCCCCCCCCCATACTTAGGGTAAAATATCCCTAAGTATAGGCAGCAAAACAGAGGTAGAAAGACACAAAGAAGATCAACAAATATAAACAAGATGGAGGGGCAACACTCCCCTATACTTAAGGTGAAGAATCCTTAAGTATAGGCAACAATAGAAGTGATGAAACAGAACGGAAGAACAACCCGGTGTTTCCACCCCCCTATACTTAGGATGAGGTATATCCTAAGTATAGCAAAGATAATCCTAAGCGAGACCTGGGGTGAAAACAAGAATGGAAGAAAGAAAGATCAAACTAAGACGAAACATGTATATACAAAAGGGTACATTGTTGAGGTGCCTCTCAACAAGCGCTAGGTTTTACACCCCTAGCTGGGCGCAAAGGCTAGGACAAAGTTGTGTCAAGGTTCAGGACGGCATCTGTAAGGCGAATGCCATATTGTCATCGCAGTCTCGGTATGAGAACAGCGATGAAATCAACAGTGTAAAGAAAGACAACCAGGTATGCAATCAGGCAGGTGTCTGCTACCGGCCAAGGACATGGAAGTATGTGATCGGGATCCGGTAGCACAAAAGAAATCGTCGGCTCTGGATCAGACTGGAGTGGAAGTGTAGAGCCGAAGAAATCAAACGTGGAGAAGGATGGATCAGTCATGGAGTCCTCCACGTCAATCAATGTCTCGAAAAGATATGGAAAGTGAAGATCAGGAGACTCTCTAAGGAAACTGATATCTGATGTATATAATGAAGAGAAATAAGACAGATCATCGAATATCTCCAGGATGGGCTCATCCTCGCGAGGGTCGTCGAGGTGAGATGACTCAGAATCAGAAGGATCAGAAGACTCGATTTCGTGTCCCGTCAGATCGGATACACTCTCAGAAGGTGAAACTGAGTACTCATCGTAGGTTGCATTCTCCCATAGATAACCCTCGGGGAGAAATGCAAGATCAGAGGTGAGAAATAGAGGATCAGGATCTAGAAGGGCATCTGCGTTGCTGTCAAGTATCCACTCGGTGCACCAGGCTGCATCATCATCTGAAATGTGGCTCTGGGAAATCTGGAAGCAGGAGAAGGTACTGGTCAACACTGCGGAGGCTGGCACTGTGTCTGCGGTTGATCCTCGCTCTGCGGCAGTGCTGGCTGCCAACTGGCCCTCGGCAAGTGTGTCTGTCTCGTCAAAGTGGAGGACAAAAGGCTCGAATATGGGACTATCTGTGTCTGGTCTCTCAAAGTGTTATCCCATATCGAACTGTGACTGTTTGGATGAGTCCTGGTAGCTGTCGGACTCCAAGAAGTGTCTCTGTAGAAAAGAAGCTGACTCCTCCGGGATTGGACACTGAAGTGACTGAATCAATGGTTGTAAAAGCAGGGGCTCCTCCGGCTCATGGAGTATCAGAAGATCTGATATCCAAGACTCGTCAACTGAGAACTCTGGGGCTGACTCGAACTCTAGCTGGAAGACCAACGGGAACTCAAGTAGACTCTGGGTTCGAACCTCTGCTATCGCAGTCATCTCCTCTGTACTCTGTGGTGCAGGGGCATCCAAGTCCTCGGGCTGGTGTGCAGAAACTGTATCCCCATGTCGTGCGACACACCGCACTGGTACTGCATCATACTCATGTGTTGTTCTGACTACAGCATCTCGTGAAAAAGATCTCTGTAAAAGTAAGATCGAGATGGTATCCAGTAAGTGAATGTTAGAACTGCGGTGTGAACCGCCACATGTGGTAATCATCAGTGCTATCTGCTCTGCGGTCATCCCCCGCATGGAGATCTCAATAAGGTCTGTCAGTGGAAGTCCATGCTCAGGAAATCTCCTCAAGAGGTCAAGAAACCCCGGCCATGCCTCATGCAGTGGCTCCTGGGGGTCAACTGAAAACTCAGTGATCAAAGACCGCATCAACTCTACTCTACGCTGGAGAAAGTATCTCTGTAGAAACTCTCGGCGTAGCTCTCCCCATGTAGCAAATCTCCTCCCCAATCGTCTGTGCCATCTCATGGCTCTGTCCTGAAGTGTAAATGGGAAGGTCCTCAGCATCATCTCCTCTGCAGTGATATCTGAATATATCTGTGCCCTGTAAAACTCCTCGAACTCGGACAAGTGAAGATAGGGCTCCTCGTGCGCCTCCCCTGAAAATGTCGGCAGTCTCTGAATAAGATCCAAATCCAGAATGAATGGACGTAGTGTAGAAGCTGACTGAGCTCCCTGTCCTATCTGCTCCTCCATCAATCTGGCATAGAGTCTATCTGATGATCTCATCTACTCTCTCTGATCTCAAACAGAGTGCACTCTCAACTCAACAATGGCATCGTCCGTGTCTCGCATCTGCTCGATCTGATATCCGCGGACGTCTAGCGCAGCATGCTCAGAGTAAAGAAAGGGCTGGGAGGGAGGAAGCGGGAGGTTGGTCGGGGATCTGACCTCCCTCGAAGGTGGACTGGACTGATGGTCAGAATGTGAAGAAGAAGCTGCAAGAGTCGGCCAGGAGTGAGGGGATCCATCATCCAGGGATAAAGGAGAAGAAGAGAAAGGACTGAAGGGAGGGTGGGTGGGAGAAAAGAATGAGTGGAGAAGAAGATAGATGGGGGAAAGGCAGAAAGGATCTGGAATCACACAAGATGAGAAAGCAAATCCCCGATTCACCTATGCACACTGAGCTGAAGACCGTAAGAGATCGGGCAATTATCTTGTCAATTTTATTTTAGGTGATCAAGTCAGTCTTTTAGAGCGATTACGTGAGCTGGTAGGAATCCAATATTCTCAACCGATTGTCCCGAATAAAAGATCGGTAGTCAGTCAAGAAATCAGATATGGCTCTAGCCTAGGATGCGGGTCACTCTCTCGCTCATCCAAACGAAACAAGGAGGGGGTTCTCTTCCCAAGACAGATATTCAAATGAGGTGTCTTTTAGATCAAGTGTGATTAGCAGTCCCGCTTTTATTGTTTTTCTTTTTATGTATTTTTCAAGAAAACGTCTAACAAATTTTTCGATTTCCTTTTATTCCTAAGTCCAGAAAATCAGGGGGAGGAAAGCGGAAAAGCCGATGCGCGACAAATCAATGATGCATGCACGAGATAGAAGGCGTACCTGACTCCAGCAGTCTACATGCAATTATGATCCGCGCATAAATGTAAAACTAATCTATATGGAATGCAGTACAAGAACCATCCTAAACAGAAATTTCTATTTTCGGGAAGCACGGGTTTATTTGCCTAAGTCCAAGCGCGAGCTATAGGAACATATATTCTTATTAGGGCTTTGGACCTAAAGCTACCTGGCTCAACGAAATAAAAACCTAAGTCTAAGGGCTCAAGCACAGAAATCCACGTGAAATCAAATAAAAGAAAAATGGCAAAAACCAAAACAGCGATGGAGTCCCCCGAGCACACCGGTGCTCGGCGAAACAAACCCCGTAAAGTCCACAAGTCTGAGAGTCTGGTACCTGTATTATTACAATAATAAATAGTTTGATGAAAAAGAAACCTAATCTAAACTACGCTACTTCGCGGCTATTCCGCGGTTCCTGCACTACGGCTTCGTACAGAAGGAAGCTACCTCCGACTCCCGCGGTTGCTTCAGCTTCTGAAGAAGCCGCCTCGGTCCTCGGGCCCTCGCAAGAAACAAAACAAAGTGATCAGACCAGATTATTATGAAAATAAAATAAGGCAGATAAAATAAAACAAGCAATATATGCAAAAATAAAAATAAACACACAAAATAAACAAAAACAAAAAGAAAATAAAATAAAAGAAAAAAAAGAAAAGAAAAGAAAAGCCGCGAAAAGCTGCAGCCGAAAGAAAAGCTGCGGAAAACCGCAAAAAACAAAAGAAAACAAAAAGAAAAAACAAAAAGCGACTACTAAGTTGTGCTCCCCGGCAACGGCGCCATTCTGATGACCGGATGTTCCACCAAGACTCGAGTGAATGTAACAGAACTAGGGTCGTTGCGACCCAGATCTCGGAGGAAGATCAGTCGATCAAGAAAAATATAAGAGCAAACCACCAAACAGAGAAATAAAACAATCAAACACAAAATAGCGGTCCTGGCTATGAGATTAGCCTGGTGTAGCACCCATGGTCGAACTCAGGGAGCACGAGTTGGCCTCGCAGCCTACGAAGTACTCTAAAAATAAAAGAAAATAAAAGCAAGTATTTTTGGTGGATTTTTTATTATTTTTATATTTTTTAGAATTTTTAATAATAAAGGAAAATAAGAAAAGGCAAATACAAGGCAAGCTCAACAAATTATTTAATCACTCAGAAAGGCTCTAAAAATTCAAACAAAAATATTTTTAAGTTTTTTAGGTTTTTAAATATTTTTGATGAATTTTCCAGATTTTTCATTTTTTTATAGAATTTTCTGAAAATCAAAGAAGGCAAAAACAGTGTGCTACTGTCCAGCCAGGCTTCAAAGACCCATAAAAAATATCAAATGGGTATTCACAGCCTGGAGGTAATTTTTATAGAAATATAAACAACAAATAAAATTCAGTTAAAGAGTTTGTATTTTTTGAGTTTTTTACAATTTTTTATAATTTTTATGAGTTTTTAAGAGTTTTTTTAAGGTTTTTATATATCCAAAAATAGCCAAAAATGCATAGAAAATCAAACACACCAATAATAACAAAATCTAATTTTTTTAGAATTTTTAAAACCGTTTTAATATTTTTTATGATTTTCTAATTCAGACAGACACAAAAACCACTATTTTTGAATTTTTAAAAATAATAAAAAGCCTCAAAAATGTAGCCCAAAATTAGGGAAATTTTTACACAGTGACAGGAGCTATGTTTCCAAATTTCACGCAATTTGGGTTTGATTTGATATTTTATTTAAATAAAATGAAGGCTCAAAGTTCACAAAGACCTAAATGTAATAAAAACATGTTCCAAGGGCCAAACAGTAACAAGGTAAGAAAGTATAAGGGCCCTCATGCAAAATGTCCAAGTAATCATGTGCTACGCACGTGAATCAGGCACGGAGGGGTATTTGTGTCAATCCTATTTTAAAACATGCAAACTATAACACACCAGAAATACAGGATGAAATATGCAAATGACCCAGAATCTCACGTGTCGACGCACGTGATTACCATATACAGGGACTAGATTGCAAATAAAGTAAATATGAGGTCCTCAATGCAAAATTACCTAAATAAAAACAACTAAGTAAACTATTTACAGGACTAAGTATGAAATACAAAAACAGGAGGGGCTAAAGAGTAAATTACCCCTTATTAAAATAGACGGCAGAAGGGTGGCCACGTCGATGACCCGACGGTGGCTGGAGGCATGCCAACCCTTCGATGGATCAACGGCGAGGAGGGCGCCACGTGGAGATCGGACGATGGAGGATAGATGACGCCTCTTCGCTGGATGTGCGGTCACGATCGAACCTCTGATAGATCCGATGGTGGAAAGCTCGCGTGGACGGGCGGTCAGGATCAGAACTGGGGATGAGGTGTTGATCGGACGGTGGCTGGACGATCTCCAGGAACTCGACGCCGGCGAAGTTCGCCGGCCTAATGTATGCGGTGGAGACGTCCTCTGGAGCTGCCGAGGTGGGGAAAAGCTTCGCCTCGTTGGTCCGCAGCTAGTGGATGCCTCTGATGAGGCCGGCGACCACCGGAGTGGCCCGACGATGGCGGAGGACTGCCGTTGCTGTGGCTGAACGTTCAGACCCTCAGATGGGCCTCCTTCGACCTGCAAAACAACACAGACGAGCTCCTTGGTCGAGGGCAAATTGCCTCGGCCAAGTCAGGGGTGAAATGGGTGAGTGTATGCGTCGGGGCGACACCCTCCGGCGAGGCGACGACGGAGGAGGGTGAGGGACCTTCTCCGGGGCGAGACAGGGGGGTGGCTGGGTGAAGAAAGTGGAGAGGAGACTGGTGAGTGTGAAGGTCGAGTCGGATGGTCAAATGGGTGGACGGAGACGGTTGGTGACAGCGGCGGAGCTAAAAGGACCTAAAGCTAAAAATCGAAACCTAAGCTATCCTACAGGCTATCGGAGCTACCTGGCGGTCGAAGTCGACTGTGCTGGAGCTCAGGGAGCTCCGGAGGTAATGGCCTCAAGGAATCGTCGCTTCCCGAGGCTGAGCGCACCTCGCGGCGATGCATGGCGACGAAGTCACCGGATCGATGGCTTCTGGCTGCCCGGGCCTCGCTGCTACCCTCCTCCGTGCTGCTGTCACTCTGGCGAAGAAGAGGATTTCACTGGCGTCGAGGGGGAATGCCAAAGATGAGTGAGAATGTGCGACGGAGGTGGCTTATGTATTGTTAGGGGTCCGAGAAGAAGGAGGTCGGGCGAGTCGGTCGGAGCTCGGATCCCTAGGTAGATGATCGGGTGAGGGTCTCGGATATGTCTAATGTAATTAGGACCCTGGGTTTAGGCGAATGGAGGTCGGGTTAGATGGGGGGAAATGGGAGAAGTCGGGTCGGTCGCGAGATCCGCAGGGGAAGAGGTCCGCGGGGGAGATTTGACCGGGGGTCAACAATCCCCCGTGGACTAATGGGAGGCCTCCATTGGAAATTATTTTGAAAATTAAAAATAAAATAGTAAATGTAATTATTTCGAAAAACTTAAAACATGAAAAATATTTATTTATTTTTAAATTATTTTTTTGTGATTTTATTTATTATTTTGAAAAATAATTTATGTATTTACAAAATATTATTTTTATATGCAGGTATATACATATAGGTATTTTTAATTTTTAATTTTAATTATTTATTTTTACACATTTATTCCAATTTTATATTTTATTTATTTATAACATAAAATTTGGAATAATAGGGTATTTTTATTTTATTTTTATTATTTATTTACATAGGGTAAATAAATACTTTTATTTACATATATACATGGTATATATACAAGGTGGGAATTGGATTTTATTTTATTTATTTTGATTATCTTTATTTTTATGATTTTTATTTTATTTATTTACACCATGAAATGTGGAATTTAAAAATATTTTTATTAGATTTTTATTATTTATTTACAAGGAGAAAATAAATAGATGTGTGGTTCTATGTACATGGTATATATACAATGGTGGAAAGGATTTTATTTATTTTTATTTGTATTTTGTTTTTGTCATTTTTATTTTAGTTTTATATTTACAAATATATACAAATTTATAAACACTTTTTTATTTTTAATAAGAGGAAAATTATTTTTATTTATATACATAGGTATATGTACACACATGAGATTGACCCTATCTCCCTCTACTTTGGTTCTTTTGCGGTCAGGCCCATGCTGAGCCCTCCCTTGGGATTAGGTCGCTCAATATTTATTCTAAATATCTCCCTCTTTTTCTTTTATTTCTTTATTCTTTTATTTATGCACAAAAACATTCTAAATATGCATATTTACACAATGCATGCAATTTAATAATTATTGCTATTTACATGAATATACATGTGTTTTGCATTGGTTTTGTAGCTAAAATAAAAGAATAAAGAGTGATGAATGGTATTCATCAGGCATCTCTACTCGTATAGGGCTTCGAATGGTGCCATGTTGATACTAGAATGATGGCAATGTTGTACGTGAATTCTACCAATGGTAGGCGGTCCTTCCAAGACCCTTTCCACTAAGGGTGCATGCACGAAGTAAATCCTCAAGTGTCTGAATGGTATTCTCTTTCTGTTTGTCGGTCTGTGGATGGTATGCGGAACTCATCTTCATCTTTATCTGTAGCGAGACGTGAATTGGTGCCTGTAGTGAAATGTAAACCTCGAGTCCCTATCAGACACTACTTCACGTGGTATACCATGAAGCCTGGTAATGTTCTACACATATAACCAAGCCAATCTAGATGGAGTGTATGTCATGATGCCATGTATGAAATGGGTTGAGTTGGTCAACCTATCGATAACGATCCAAATAGCATCATGGCCACATGGTGTCCTCGGTAATCCAGTGACAAACTCCATAGAAATACTCTCCCACTTCCACTCACGAATGGAGAGAGGCTTTAATAACCCTGGTGGTCTTCTATGCTCAACCTTGACCATCTGACATGTCAGGCATCTATTGACATGACGTGCCACATCGTGCTTCATCCTATCCCACTAGAAATGTCATTGTAGATCTCGGTACATCTTTGTGCTGCTCGGATGAATAGACAATCGTGAACTGTGTGCCTCACCAAAAATATCTCTATGTAACTGCTCATCATTGGGAACAACCAGCCTTCCACAAAATAGAATATGTCACCACAAAATCCCCAAATTCATCCTTGATGGCACTCATGTATCTGTCTCTGATCCAAGGATCTGACTTTTGGCCTTCTACTATGCCATCCCACAAACTACAGAATCGTGGAGGTACAGAAGTAGATATGGATGCACTTTCCTGAGGATGCCAATCAGTCAAAGCTGCAAGCATATCCCACGTGTATAACATATTTGATGTACCCTCAACATGAGCTCTCTTGGTGCATCTGCCACCATGTTTCCCTTACTGGGATGGTAAGAGATTGTGCAATCGTAATCCTTCAGTAGCTCAAGCCACCTGTGTTGTCTCATGTTCAGCTCTTTCTGATCAAAGATGTACTTTAGGCTCTTGTAATCCATGAAAATCTCAAAATTCAACCCCATAGAGATAGTGGCGCCAGATCTTTAAGCAAAGACAATTGTCAACAACTCCAAGTCATGGGTGGGGTAATTCCGCTCATGTAGTCTCAACTGACATGATGCGTATACAATCATGTGACCTCGATGCATCATAACTGCTCCTAAACCTTCTCATGAGGCATATGCATATACTGCATAATCATGAGTGCATGAAGGAAGTGCAAGAATGAGCGCAGTAGTAAATCATTCTTTCAATGTCCTGGATGCTTGCTCACATGAATCATCCCAGATAAAAGGAGCTCCCTTCTGTGTCAACCGCGATAGAGGAAGAACAACTTGAGAAAATCCATTGAAGAAGCATTTGTAACAGCGTGTTAGTCCAAGGAAGCTCTGAATCTGAGTGATTGTCTTAGGCTGCTCCCAAGACATAACTACCTCAATCTTCGGAGGATCAACTGCAATACCTGCTCCAGAAATGACGTTCCCAAGGAAGAGACCTGGGATAACCAGAACTCACACTTGTTTAGCTTGGCATACAACTTGTGCCCTCGCAATGTGTCCATGACTATCATCAGATCATTCACGTGATTACATTCATTTCGAGCATAAATCAGCACATCGTCAATGAATATGACCATGAACTTGTCCTTGTACGGATGGAAAATCATGTTCAACATATCCAAGAAATGTTGCAGGGGTATTTGTGATCCCAAACGGCATCATGATAAACTCATAGTGCCCATATCGAGTCTTGATAGTTGTCTTCAGAATATCTGATTCTCGAATCCTCAGCTGATGATAGTCAAATCTAAGATCGATCTTTGAAAACGCTGAAGGTCGTTGTAGCTGATCAAATAAGTCATCGATGTGTGGTAGAGGATAATGGTTCTTCACCGTTCTCTTGTTCAGGATCCGGTAATCAATGCACAATCTCATCGATCCATCCTTCTTCCTGACAAAAAGAACGAGAGCTCCCCAAGGTGAAGTACTCGGCCTCACGAAACCCAAGTCAAGTAATTCTTGTAGTTGCAACTTCAGCTCTCTCAACTCGGCTGGTGCCATGCAATGTGGAGCCATTAAGATCGGTTGTGTATCTGGTAGAAATGTGATCTCAAACTCAATCTCTCTCTCAAGAGGTATCCCTAGTAAATCATTCGAGAATACATCGGGTAGTATGATACTACACATATGTCATGGGTCATCGGCTGTCCATAAGATGTCTTTCAAAAAAATTCTAGAAACGTGTCACATCCCTGATCAACAAGTCTCTAGGCTCTCAACACTAAGATGTACTCCATTTTGGATTCATGTAATGGGCCCTTAAAAGTGAACTCGGGTAAGTCTGGGATCCTGATGATAACCATCTTCCTGAAGTAATCAACCAGGGCATGATGAGCCGACAATCAATCCATCCATAAAATCAAGTCAAACTCATCAAGTTGTAGTAGCAGACAATATGCAATCATCTCGTGACCACCAATCAACACCAGTAATCCTCTAACTATCAATCTAATGATGAACAGTTGGCCACATGGCCCAAGGATGTGATATGGAGGATCTAGGGCCTCTGCAACTCTACATACTGAAGCTAATAATCACAAAGTAATGAAGGGATGTGTCACTCCAGAGTCAAACAAAACATGGAAAGGTCGGTTCAAGACAGAGGCCATACCTTTCACCACAATAGTTGTTGATCGTGCCTTCTCTTCAGTTACCGGTACTGCATGTAACTGATCTAGCCGGTACGGTACTCGAACTGGCCATGCTTTGTATCTGTCTTAGCAACCTCCTGAAGTTGGAGTTCCTGCTACGGAAACTCCTAGTATGTTATGCTTGTGGTTGATAAGGTTGTGGCTGATGTCGAGGCGCGCTAGAGCCTAGGGGCACTGAGACAGGTAATGTCCCCATTGGTTGCACAAGTAACATCGGACTAACTGGGTAGGTGGAGCGGTCACGTCTACGCTTTACGACCCAGACGGTCGAGCTGAACTGGTGCCACGTCTATGTTTCCAGACGGTCGAGCTGAACCGGTGCCACGTCTGGCAAGTGCTCCTCCTAAGGTTGTCGATGGAGATTAGTGAGCACTACTAAAGAATACCGAACCTGAAGGCTGAAATCGCCAAGCTGATCTCTACTACTGGAACGATCATCGTATCGATCCGAATGCATGTTAAGGTGTGTGTACCGCTCTAGATGAACTCCAAAAATGTCTTTCTCTGATATCCTCAAACTTCTCTGCTGCATCAGTAGCCTCGAAGATGGAAATGAGACGTAGTCCAACCAGCTTCTCCCGCACCTCTTCCTGCATCCCTCTGATGAACTTATCCATATTATCACTAGGAATAGCAATAGTTGGTGATGTGTGGTGAGATAGCTCAGTATAATGTATAAAGTACCATCTAGCTGTCATCCACCCTTATCGAAGCTCTACGAATAGTTGGCGTTGGACTCCTTCCACTTCCCAGAAATGAAGTGGGATCTGAAACTCGTCTCAAAATCATCCCATGTGGTTTGCGACCCATCTTGGAAACTGTCACCTCCCACCATCTCTCGGCGAATGCTATCAATGAATACTCCATAAAAGATAACCACGCATCTCTTGGTACGCAAATCAACCAAAATACCTTCACCACTCTCTTCAACCATTGCTCGACTTAATCTGATGTCTCGATGCCCTCAAACATGGGCAAATTGGCTTGATGATAGAAGTAAAAAAATCAGGATGCTTGTGAATGGTAGAGTGGTCGAGCTCAAACTCATCGATAAAAGGTACAGGGTCCTGCTCATTGTCATGATCTCCATCCTCTGCTCCATGTATTGGCATCTCCTCATATGGATTATCAAACTAAGGTTGTTATACCTCAACAGATTGAGGTTGGTCCTGTCGTGTTCCATGATGAGATGGATGATAAGTGAAATTAGAGTGCTCCTCGAATCACATCTCGATATTAGTCTGTCTGTCTGCAATCTCTGTTTGCTGGGCCAAGATATGGTCCTGCTGACCTCGCATGGCAGTCTATTATTGAAGGTCGGTGAGAGAAGTTAGTATACGTTTCAAATGATCTGTCATCTTTTGGCCGGCTCTAGATGTCATGGTTCTATACGAGAACTAATACCATTAATCATAATAGTCGACGTTTGCTGATATTTCCATATGTGCTTTTCTCTTCTTGGGATACTATATGAAAATTAATTGCAAGAAGGTGACATATATGGTTATTGAATTTGAATATCATATTTCCCTTTCAGACTCACGACAAGTCGAAGGAACGTCGCTATCCGAGAACTTAATGTGATCGGGGTTATAATATTACGAATGTGTGTAGCAGGGTACCACTACTCTGTAACCAACTTGTCAAGCCCTGGGATCCGGGTTACCCGTTTACACAACATTCGCAATATTATGTTCTCTATTGATTGCATATGGTTACAGAAAATGAGGAAAAAATTCATGATTTCAAATAACATTCGCAAATTGATAACAATTACATAACTACAAATTATCACCAAAAAATATATGCATTAATTTCCATATAAAGTTACATGTGTCAAAGAAAATGACATTATGTACATGTATCCCAAAATATAATAGAAGAGATATAAATAAGCAAATAAGAGATTTTACATTGTTCTGAACAAAAGTTATAATGTACAGTCAAAAGTAAGCTGCGGAAGCTCAAGTCCTACTGTCGGACTACTGTGATGCAGGTGTTTTAGGAAGAAAAGAATGTCAACAAAGGTTGGGTTCAATCTAATTTTTGAAAAATAACAGGCATTTCAATGGTTTCAAAAGAAAGCATGTAGATAGGATTCTTCATTTAAATTTGACAAGCTACTTACATCGAAAGGTGTTTTCAAGCTATTTTGAATGTTAATCCCATTATTTACTCATCATACTTTAACTAATCATACTTAGTATTTTCATTTATTGATTATGATCCATATGTAGGTTATTATCTTTTCATGATATTGATGGATCTTAGTAATGTATATGATGAGTCTCCTGATCTGATTGTTGTTTTTGTCGGATTTCTCAAGCTTAGTGGATAGTCTGTGTTCATGATCTGAGTATGACCTCACACTAAGACTCTAAGACGTGAAGAGTGCCTTAGGATTGGAGTGCCTCCGTAGGCATATGGTGGAGTATAGTGCATCCTAACTAAGTTCCCAACACATCCACTGGCTTCATCTAACCACCGTTTTAATATCTCATATTCTTATGATTTTTGTGTCATGATCTTTTCCTCGCCAGGACCTATTGGTAGAACAATAAATAGTAAATAGTCTTAATAGAACCAAGCTCAAAAGTCACCAAGCTTAATTGTAACCAAACTCAAAATCAACCAAGCTCAAATGTGTCCAAACTCAAAAGTAACCAAGTTCAATTGTAACCAAACTCAAGCGGTGAGAAAGCCTCCGAAGAGACCCTTCCGTCTCACCCTCCCAGTAGAAGTGCGGTCAAGGAGAGGGCTAGGAAAACTCCACAACTATGCCCCTGAGACAGGTGAGAGAGACTCTCCGGATTGAGTTACTCTAGATGGGCCCGACTGGCACGAGAAAACGAGCTCAAAAAGAAAACCAAGGGTCCTCCATCGTAGGAAATCTACAGGACAGGAGTCAGTGGAACTGGTCAAAAAAAAACATGTGTATCCCAATGAGGTGGAAAACTATGAAAATCGGGAAAAGACTAAGACCCTAGACCAGCGCACTAGGCGGCCGCTTCCCTAATTGGGCTTCCTATCTCCCGCCATCGTACCCTCGCACAGTCAGGTGTAAGGGTCACCTTGACCTGTACAATTAAGTATCATCACTGATTCACCATCACTTACTTGATTTCTCATCCTTTCTCGATCTTTATTGTGGTTAACATTTCAGATCTAGGCATCTTGTCAACAATCTTATTTAATAGTGATCCATAATTAGTGATTCATACTTAAATGATTGATCACAAAGATTTTAAATCATTGATCAGAGATTATTTTATTTAAAATCATGAGATTAGAAGTCATTTTTTGGATATGGATCTAAGTTCAAAACAATGCAAAATTTCTAATTTTTTAAATTATGAGATTAGGAGCTACTCATTAGACATGAATTTAAATTCAAAAAAATGCAAAACTTCCAAATTTTCTTTTCAATCTTCCAAATTTTAATCTTCAATTCTCATCTATAATTTGATTCAACAGTAATAAAAATCGTATGATAATTTCCCAAAATTTTCAGCCAGTTAATTCGTAGTAGTAACATGTAATTTAAAATTCCCAAATCCTAAATAATCAGTGGGTGTATAACATCGCATACATACAAGCAAATATTCCCAAATTCTTAATAGAACAGTGTATATACATTAACATATACATGCAAGTCATTATGAACAGTAGCAGAGAATTCAATTCAAATATTTGAAATGAAATTTAAGCAATAGTTCAAACATTTAATTTCATATTATAAAAAGTAGCAGAGAAATCTATTTGTCAATTTAAATTTTTAAACTAAAATTTATGGCAGCAGTTCAGTCAATTTCATATTATGAAAAACAATGGAGAATTTAATTCTTCAATTCAAATTTTTAAACTAAAATTTAAGCAGCGGGTCAATCAATTTCATATTATGAACAATAGAAGAGTATTTAATTCTTCAATTCAAAATTTAAACTAAAATTTAAATAGCAGCTCAATCAATTTCATATTATGAGCAATAGCAGAGAATTCAATTCAAATATTTAAACTGAAATTTGAGCAGCAGTTCAAACATTCAATTTCATATTATAAGTCATGTTGATATTAGTGATTTGATTTTTAATCCTAATGCATGCCAATCACCCTCGTAATCAGAACATCCATAGTAGTCTGAAATTTACAATTTGCATGCAAATTACTCCAAATTTCATCTTTCTTATACCTATGATCAGGGCTATCTAATTGATCTTAATATTTTGATCAATTCCTTATAATACTCTACTTATTATCTAATTTCATGAGCAACTTTATAGGCTTTGAATCATGCACGAAAGGCAGCAAGAGGGGGAAGTAATTGGACCTTGAAATATCCAACTTTGATATTAATATACATGCAACATCACCTAAAATAGATGTTGGACAACAACTAAAAGAGGGAAAAGGGGGGCTGAATTGGAGGCTTCCAGGCGTTGCTTTCATGTTGATTCAGAGCACCAATTGGGGAATAAAATAGCAGCAGCTTGCAGCCTCCTGATGTCGGAAGCAGCAGAACCACTAGGAGCAGCAGATGCTCCTATAAGAGCAACATTTGAGGTTGTTTGGAGAGCTCCAGCAGCTGTTTGCTACAATAGGGGAGGTTTGGGGGCTCCTCATTGGAACTTGAAGGGAAAGAAATTGGGAAAAGAACAATGGGGGAGGTTTTGATATAAATAAGGGAGAGAGATGCCTTAGGTGTTTGCCAATCGGAGAGAGAGGGTTCGGAGTGGAGGAGGCTGCTGGAATTCTAGAAAAAAATTATTTTTTTAAAAACCTTTATCTCTTATCTTGAATACCCAAACTCATATGTATTTGTACTGCGAGTCTCATATTCAAATGCACAATAGCTCGTTTTAGCTATCTATGAATGGTGATCAAAATGAGTATAATATTCATATATTTCTCATCTGAGATGAATTCAGAGATCGATGAAACACGGCCTTGATTTGTGATTAAATTTTTGTAATTTAAATAATCAAACGACCTCTGATTCACGAACGGTTGATTTTATTTGTCTTATTTTGACGAATCGGATTTTATGGTAGTCTCAGTTTATTTTGTGGTTTGGATTTTACATCGCAGCTTTTCCGATGGGACGCATTACGAGGCGATCAACTTTTGGTCGATTGCATTCGAATGAAATTCGATCTGTGATCTATGGATCGATTTGGATTTATTCAATATTAGTTGAATATTAATTGATCATGCAGACCCTACATCGGGTCGGATTCAGATCTAGATGTCACATTTGTATGGATTTTTGATATGATATGGATGGAAGGGTGCATCTAACTTTTGGAAAATGTTTATTGAAAATATTTTATTCTGTTCACTATGGAATCAATATTATGAAATGCTTCTCTAATTTTCTGGGATGTTAATTGCAATATTTTAGGAAATTAATAATATGTGAGGATAGATTTTTCAATGCTTTATCACTATGGATTTTCGTGGAGTTTTATTCCATTGTTTAAATAATTAGAAAATAGGAAATCAACCTTCTGTCTTAGTATATTTTTAATATATTCTCGTTTTTGCTAAAAAAAATTCAAAAAAGACTAATATCGCCTTATTAGAGTAATTTAAGATATATTTCTGGCTTGGACTATTATTGAATTAAATCTCAGAAACACATAAACATTAGAAAACTAAAAAAAATTGCCAAAAATCATATAAAATTAAAATAAAAAATTAAGGGTGTTCTGGAAAGATGGAAACATTGCCTTTTGGGGAAAATAATACTATCTTGATTTTATCCTTAATTTTTATCCCAAAATCCGATCTTCAAAGTTTTTATATATCCCTTGATTTTTTTGCTTTAAATCCTATTTTTAGTATTTAATTTCTATTAAAAACTCTCATAAATATTTACAAAATTTTAAAATAAAAAAATATGTTTTATATATTTTTATTCTCAATCCATATTATCTATTCTAAAACCTATATTTTTAACATCTTCCTTATATATATGAATAATTTACATTATAATTATTTTATTTTATTAATATATTCTTAGATTATTAAAAATTCAAAATTCAAAAAGAACCTAATCCAAAAACATATATATATATATATCAAGACATTCACTTGTGACTCACATATTGAGTGCATGAATCATACAACTAATTAGTCAGTGTCTCATCGAGTTCAACCATGAGATTTGTCCAAGCTTATCCATATTCCACCACGCTTTATATTGCATATCTCTTTCTTATGTTAATCAGAAGAAAGGGGGCCTTCTTTATCCAATGGGAGGCTATGATCCAAGCATGGGTTGTCCTCTAAAGGAGCAACCAAAATGGTAGAGGAGGCCTCCAATGTGGTCGAAACCTCCTTGTCCCATCAACCGAGGGGGCATTAAGGTCAAAACTCAAAGACACGTTTCCAAGGAACAATGAGAGGCCATTGTAGTGAAGTCCTATAGCCAGAAGGGAAAGAGAATAACGATCTCCTTGGTGGTTGTATATGGCCTTGGAGACCGGTATCAATTGGTATGCCTTAGAGGCAGAGGTGCCACTCAGACTGAATACGCACAAATACCTGTAAATGTATGCTCGGAGGAAGGGGCGAGCACATGTTGAGATCATATGGATTTGAATGAGTAGGAAGCCAGAGGGGGCACCAACATGCAAGGAGTAGAAGGGCGAGAAGATAGATCATAATGAAGTGTTCAAACGCAGAGATCGCACATGTGGGACAACCATTTAAGCTCGATCCTAACCATATAATACTACCTGGAGAACAGGACCAAAGGGATGTCCAAAAGAATGATCTTGGAGGTGTGGATGGGGATGCAACACCAAGCAAAGCCTTTAAGTTGTCCTGATGTTGTTGCACCATCCATAAAAAGTGGAGTGCTCAGTAAGCTCCTAAACTTGTTAAGCACCATCTTTGAGCAGTGGTCGAGACTTAGGTCATGAAAAAGATCCAAAGAGGTATTTCAGAAAGGATCTCGTGTTCAAGGAAGGAGCATGCCTCCCACCTTCGCAGCATCATAAATCGTCCCTAGAAGAACCACAAACCATTGGAGAGGATACGTTGCAGTCCTCCTTGTTAGAACGTTGAAGATAGAAGAATCTGTTATCTTTGGGAAGAGTTTAAAGTGGCCTAACGACTTCCATACTTTCTCAATAAATGAAGTCCGAAGCTTGCCAAAAGATCTTCAGCTGAAGATAGAGAAGATGACGGTATTCACCATTGCGGGTCAAGAGAGAAAAGATCCTTCTCGGAGAGGAGAGCAACTTCCTCTAACATCGATTGGAGGGACAAGCAAAGGACATCGAAAAGGACAATGGAGGGAAAAAGAGGAGGGGGAAGGAGAGTCCCAAGGGGGTAGGGTGGAGTGAGTGTTGGAGAAAGTAGATGATAGAAATGGAACCAGTTGTTGGTAATAGGATTTGCTTTTTCCATGGACTAGCCTTTGGTTCGATGTTTCTTCCCATTGAAAAAATCCATTTGAGCGAAACAAATATTGAGAGGATCCATGTTAACTCAAATAAATTTTTCAAAAGAAATGTTCTTTTTTTTCCTCTAGGCTATCTCATTTAACGTTCCTCCAAAGTGTCACACATCGCCCACAACTTTTAAGTGAACACCAAAAAAGTAGGAGATTATACCTCCAGGGATGTGATCATTAATACCATTCGAGCGCTTGAACAGGTGTTTGTATAAGGGACAGTTTCCTTGTCCACTTTATGTTAAATACGCAATTCTTGAATAAGACAGTCATGTCAACTTGGAGAAACAACAACACGTTTGGGACAAATACCTGTAATGACCAAAACCACTTGAAAACAACTATATTGCAGTAAACAAATTACAGCACAACTATACCTTTATAACAATACTTCTAGTTGGATCATCTAATGGACATCAGAATAAAATAACACAAAGCATTTGTGCATCTTATGGAACCATGCTAAAGAAATAATTTTCTGGTGTTCAATTAAACGCTAAACAAATTAGAATAATTGAGTAAAAGTGATAATATTGATGTTTATTATTTAAAACTAATAGTATTATATTAGAAATTTAGAACTGTTATATAACAAAGAAACTATAGTCCATGGCCTGCTGAAGTTCAATTCGACAACTTCCAATGATGTACAGACTTTTTAAAGGAAAAACGGCGAGATGTTGCAGAGGCACAAACCCAATGTTCTACAGAACTTAAAAATAGAAATTTATTAAGATGATATATTTGTCTTTAGATAACAGCTATAATCATATATCAACCTCATGACTAATTGTCAAAACACCCAAAAGGAAAATTACTAAAAATTGGCCCTAATTATTATTAAAATTACCAGAGCATTCAAGTACTAAAATCATTTGCCCGAATCATTTTTTATGACTAATCTTCTCATGGGACTCCATACCTCCAATCATTCAGCAGGGAATATACATGGAAGTGTATGAAAGAAAACCAATTTCGCCATGTTTGCATAACATTAGAAGACTTCTATTACTAACCTTGGATTCATAATACAACTTTTTCCTCATAATCATGATACAAGAAGTCCAAAAATAATAATATGCATTTCATACTGACAAGAATGACATTGTGATTTCAGTAAGGCCGGCTTCTGCATTTCTTCGTAGACCTGGGAGACTTCATTGCTAGTGCAGGTGAAATCCATGAAGAATGCTTTGCCTCAGACTTTTCATCCGACAGCCAGCAACAAAGACGCCCATCTTCACCACCAGACCAAGCAAATATGCCTTTTCCCAGCCCATTGCTGCCACACCCATGGGCACTGGACATCGACAACACACTCCTCACAACTCCTGAATGCCCCCCTTCAAGAATTGCTTCTGCAGGCCCTATTGATCCAGACCCGTCGCAGCTCACAGGAAAGTATCCAAGTGTCCCTCCATATGTACCACCAATCACCCACATTCGATCATCGACTCCGTTGTAGAAGCAATCGACAAAATAGTCAACCTACATGATATGAAACAAGCTCTTGACTTGGTACCGATGAACCATAGTCACTACAGTAATATGGGAAAATATCAAACGAAATGCTCAAAATAAATAAATATAAAAGAAGAAAGATCATACATTATCTAGGAGCCATGAGTCAGAAGCTAAAGTGCGTGCTTCCTCAAAATTAACCAATGTCCTTCCCTCTCGCCAGTCCCAAACACTACAAAATGTTGATCTTACTTAAAAATAAATACAACTAAAAAGGTGAAACCATGAAATGGTTGTACTCACAGAGATGTTTATACAGTATCTCTCAACACTTAAATTCCGAAGAATGGACCAAAATATAACAGGTTAAACTCATGTTTAAATGTTCTAAACACAGGAATAAAAAAACATGCACGATTTCCTAATATATGACTGAGTTTTTGAGAAGTTACATTTCTATCAATGAAGGATCTAAAAGATGATAGATTAAAGAATACATATACAGGATTTAAAAAAATGAAAATTTGGTGAAAATATAAGACCAAGGTGCTTCTCGAGATCCGAGAAGAAACCATGATGCTAAGATCCGGGATGCAGCCAGGATGCTAATAACTCCTCCTTAGGTCATATCTGGAAGTTCGTCCAAGAACTATATGGGAGTTTCTCACCTTCTTAATTATATTTTCCCTAAGTTAAGCAAGCCTAGAGCCAAGAACTAGGGATCCCAGATGATTGCCTGACCTAAAATCATAGTTTTTTAGGGCAAAATAGTTTTGTTTTTTGGAAACTCCTAATGTTCCACCCGCTGATTCTATATCTTTCTTTTCAGTTGTTTTCTCACTTATCCCTTCCTTACCCTCACTCTTTCCCCGCCCACAGCTCTGGTTCATTGGCCAGCCTAGTAGAATATGCCTAGTAGCACCAATTGATGTAACTGCTTCCATTTTAAATTGGTAAATCACCTTGCATAAGTGTGACTGCTTCCATTTAAAAAAAGATGAAGCTGCTATTGTGTGATATTTTATGTGTTATCATTCGAGAATTATTTTCCCCATATTTGTTGCTTAGGATTTGTATATTCCACATGCAATATTTAAGCTACTTAAAAGATGACATAGTTTCACCGGAACCATGGACTCCATTTAATAAGGATCGAAGCCTCCCCCTCATACCAAACTTGCTTATAAGTTGAAAAGAATGCCCCAGTCCAACCAAAAGATCTTCAAATTTATCCTTGGGCAAAGCAAGTATTTGGCTACGGCCAAGGCCACCCCAAAATGTGCTGCTTCGGTCTACAACTGTAAAAGTTTGTCATTGCATTGGAATTCAGATCTTACTATATTTCTATTTATTGATTAATTAGGTTTTCTGTAAAAAGTGATAACAGCCTTTGTACTCAACATTTAGCATTTAATGGGGTTTGTCACCATGCATATTATGCTACAGGGTAAGGAAAGAGAAGACATCGTAGAGAGAACAGATGCGCCTCGCCTACCAAATCGAGCAGATAAAAGTGCAGAGAGGGGAGGACAAGATTTTTTCAGCCTGCCTCCCCGAAGGCGATCTAACAGTGGATGAGATTGTTGACGTGGTTGAGCAATTTCAGACCTTGTGACTGGTGGTGGCAAAGATTATGGCCCTTGTTGATGTGGCACAACCGGTTGGCCTCATTAAATGCATTGTTAACCGATAACTCGTCCTTCCTCCACTCCTCGTGCAAATGCAAACTTGGTAACGAGAGAAGAAGAGACAAACCATGCGATAAGCTTCACAAATTGAGGGAGGAGCATGGATGAGGTGATGGATTTAACATAAAACCAAGTGGGCAGAACAAGCAAAAAGGTAGCATGTTTCCTCGCCTTCCCTCTAGTGTGTACGTAGGTCTGTTTTTATCACTTGTTTTTTATTCTTGTGCATTGGTAAGATACCAAGTACAAAGGCCTAAAAGTGATCAATAAACTTGGGAAAACTGAGAAGTAATGATGCAATCAATGTGTGCAATAACCTAACTGACGATTCGAGCAATGGAACTATTGAAACAAAACGACGACGAGATAAATGATGCACGACAGGCCAAAATCAGCAACAAAATAGTCAAGTTATTTGCGTTTTAGCACCGATTTCGATCCACAAAAGTTAGGGCAAATAGATGAGTTAAGAGTATTAGAAAAATTATCACGATAGGGGTCTCAACGATTCACCAAACCAAATCAACAATATCACAGGCCACAACAAATATAATGCAGAGGAATTTAAATGGTGGAAGTGTCGCTCATACCACAACCGGCAAGGAATGGTAGGCCCGTTTCAGATCTGGTCGGCCTTTGTTCGCGGCGCTGGGACTGCTATTGGCGCCTCGGGAGGATCCCACAGTTGGTTACACGAGTCGGTGGCGACCCCGGGCTAGGCGGTGAACGTAGGGGTCTTCACGGGAAGGCAACGGGGTCCAGAGGTTGGCGGTGGTGGCCAGTGGAGAAGGGCCTGGAGAGGAGGGGGCGGCACTGGGCGAGGCGGCGCGGGAGTGGAGATGAGGCGGCGCGGAGGAGACGGGAGGGGAGAGGCGCGCTGGGCGATGAGGCGCTGGGCGAGTTGGCGGCGCTGCAGATGGCGGCGCTGGAGAGGTGTGCAGCGGGGAAGGGGAAGAGGTTGGATGCGGGAATAGGGGAGGAGAGGGCGCGGGGTCGGGAGGGGAGGAGACGAGGGGTGGCGGAATCAGAGGGGGGAAGGGGAAGAGGGAATGGCAGGCGGCGTGGGGGAGAGGAAGGGGAGGAGAGGGAGGCGGCGGCTTGCGATGGGAGGGGGAGGGGAAAAATGCGGGTGGCGGCGGTGTCTTGTTCGCGAGGGAGGAGAGTTGGGAGGGGGCGAGATCGGTACCGGAGGGCGCGGCGGCGCGCGGGGAAGGAGAGGGTTGCGGAGAAGGGCGGTGCGGGGGAGAGGGTGAGGCGAGATGGGAGAGAGGGCGGCGGAATCGGCGATGGGAAGAAGAGAACAGGAGGCGGCGGGGAAGGGAGTAGGGTTACGGGGGGGGGGGGGGGGGGAGGAAAAGTCGGGGAGGGGGAGAGAGAATGCGGGACCGAGAAAGGGAGAGAGAGGGGGGGAGAGGGGATAGAGATAACAATCTCAATTTTTAATTCATAACTGACCCCCTAAAAACAATGGGCTACCCTCTCTTTATATAGGAGAGAGGGGTTTACAAAAATAGTAAACTAAATTAAATTGACAACCGACTTATCCTAATTGGACTCTAACAAATTCAAATTGACCTCTAATTACTCTAATTAGACTCTAACTAATTAATTGACCAACAATTACAATTAAAATCTACGAAATAAACGTTGAGATCACATGCGATCTCAATTATTTAATTAGACCATTACGACCACGAAAAACGTAAATAAAATTGACTACTAATTAATTAAATAAATGTGGCCCTAAAATTTGGGGTCACGCTGCATCAACTCTCCACCACTTTAAAAATTCGGCTCCTGACGAATTGCGTGATGTAAGTGGATCGTTGGAGAAATCATCCTTGAATTGGGGCTTCAATTTCCCCCAATGCGATCATTTTCCAGGTTACGTTTGTAGTTTTTTCCAATTGGGGGGCACCTCTGCAATTTTCGTACCCCTTCAAATTTCCTCACATTCTTATGGCCTTGGATCTTCCTGCAAATATGGGTTTTAGGAATTTTTTCTGCAATTTTTTCCAATCACATTCCAATCCCACGTTCTGTGGCCTTTACGAGGCGTCACCTTCGGAGCTCCCGTTAGGGATTCTTCGCGCATATGTAGCAGCTTAAGGCGGCGGGGTTTGGCCGAGGTTTCGTGCGGAAGGCGCGGTACCGGGAGGGGGCGGGGGTCGATCGAAGCTTTGCGCGGGCGGTGATGCTCTGTGGGGCGGCGGGGGTCAACCGGGAATCCTGGAGGGAGATGCGCGGGTGGGGGGGGAAGCAAAGGGAGGCCGTGGCGGCTAGGGGAGTATCGGCGGTGCGGATGGGGGGCGAGGACGATGGCCGATGCGAGGGGAGGAGGGTGGGTGGCTGGCGGAGGGGCGGGGCGAGGGAGGGTGGCGTTGGAGAAGAAGCGGGATGGGGTGGGGGCGTTCGGCGAGGAAGAGACCAGGCGGCGATGGTTGGCCTGATTGGCGTGTGCAGGAAGGGAGGGTAGGAGACGAGGGGTGGCGGAATCGGATGGGGAAGGGGAAGAGGGAATGGCAGGCGGCGTGGGGGAGAGGAAGGGGAGGAGAGGGAGGCGGCGGCTTGCGATGGGAGGGGGAGGGGAAAAATGCGGGTGGCGGCGGTGTCTTGTTCGCGAGGGAGGAGAGTTGGGAGGGGGCGAGATCGGTACCGGAGGGCGCGGCGGCGCGCGGGGAAGGAGAGGGTTGCGGAGAAGGGCGGTGCGGGGGAGAGGGTGAGGCGAGATGGGAGAGAGGGCGGCGGAATCGGCGATGAGAACAGGAGGCGGCGGGGAAGGGAGTAGGGTTACAGGGGAGGGGGGGGAAGAAAGAATCGGGGAGGGGGAGAGAGAATGCGGGACCGAGAGAGGGAGAGAGAGAGGGGGAGAGGGGATAGAGATAACAATCTTAATTTTTAATTCATAATTGACCCCCTAAAAACAATGGGCTACCCTCTCTTTATATAGGAGAGAGGGGTTTACAAAAATAGTAAACTAAATTAAATTGACAACCGACTTATCCTAATTGGACTCTAACAAATTCAAATTGACCTCTAATTACTCTAATTAGACTCTAACTAATTAATTGACCAACAATTACAATTAAAATCTACGAAATAAACGTTGAGATCACATGCGATCTCAATTATTTAATTAGACCATTACGACCACGAAAAACGTAAATAAAATTGACTACTAATTAATTAAATAAATGTGGCCCTATAATTTGGGGTCACGATGCATTTGTGGGTTTTAGGTCAAGAAATTGAGTAAGTGGAAAGCCGTACACACTCTCAAAAGGGGATTTTCCGGTGGACCTATTGGTGGAACTGTTATATGCGAATTCAGCTTGGGGAAGAATTAGATCCCATTTGGACGGAGAGTCCCCTGCAAGACATCGCAACAAATTTCCTAATGATCTGTTAACTACTTCCGTTTGCCCATCTGTTTGTGGATGATAAGCGGTGCTATATTGCAGACGAGTACCAAGACGGGACCAAAGCGTGCGCCAAAAGTGACTCAAAAATCGAGTATCACGATCCGAGGTAAAAGAACGAGGGACACCATGCAAACGGACGACATCTCGAAAAAACAAATCAGCGACATGAGATGCATCTGAGGTTTTCCTACATGCAATGAAATGTGCCATTTTAGAAAATCGATCCACAACCACAAAAATAGAATCAACCTTTCGCACAGTGAGGGGTAACCCTAGCACAAAATCCATGGTGATATCCTCCCAGGGTCGCAGAGGAATGGGCAGAGGTGTGTACAGTCCAGTGTTCTGTCGGTGGCCTTTAAATCTTTGACATGTTTGACATTTCTGTATGAATTTTGTTACATCCTTTCGCAACTGCGGCCAATAAAAGCGCTCTTGGAGAAGGGTCAAGGTTTTGTCCCTTCCAAAGTGTCCAGCTAAACCTCTGTTGTGTAGTTCTGAAATTAAGCTCTCACGAAGGGGCGTGGCAGGAATGCACAGTTGGTGGCCTTTGAATAGGAAACCCTCATGAAGAACAAAAGTGGTTGTTGGGTCCTGCCCAGTACCAACACAGTCGGCATGAATTTGACCGAAGTCAGGGTCAGTAGGATAGAGGTCCTTGAGAGTTTCAAATCCTGTCGTGTTGACGGTCATTGTGGTCAGGGCATGTGCTCGCCGGCTCAACGCGCCGGCCACACGGTTCAGGGTTCCGACTTTGTGTTTGAGGTGGAAGGTGTATTCTTGGAGGAAATTAACCCATTTGGCATGACGCTTGTTAAGGGTTTTCTGGGAGTTCAAATATCTCAGGGCTTCATGATCAGAGTTAAGGATAAATTCACGCTGGATCAGGTAATGTCTCCAATGCTTGACAGCTTGGACCACGGCATAAAATTCAACGTCATAAGTGGAGTACCGTGATCTGGCATCGTTCAATTTCTCGTTGTAGAAGGCGACAGGTCGTCCTTCTTGGCTTAGGACAGCGCCAATCCCGACATGTGAGGCGTCGCAATCGACCACGAGAATCTTGGTGAAGTCGGGGAGTGCCAAAACAGGAGCATGCGTCAATTGATGTTTCAGATTTTGAAAGCTCGTTTCTGCTTCACGAGTCCAGGCGGGTGCGCCTTTCCGCGTGCATTCTACCAACGGTGCCGCACAAGTGCTGAAGTTCCGAATGAAACGTCGGTAAAAAGAAGCTAACCCTAGAAAGCTGCGAATTTCAGTGAGGGTTTTTGGTACGGGCCAGCTCTGAATGGCCTGAATCTTTGAGGGGTCAACCTTAAGTCCCTCCGCAGTGACAATGTATCCTAGGAAGAGGACCGTGTCAGACATGAAGGAGCATTTCTTGAGGTGGACATACAGTTTTTGGTCTCTCAAGGTTTCCAGGACTTGTCGCAAGTGAGATAGGTGGTCTTCTTTGGTCAAACTGTAGATTAGGATATCATCGAAGTACACGACCACAAACTTGCCAATAAAGGGTCGCAAAACATGGTTCATTGTTCGCATGAAGGTGCTTGGGGCATTAGACAAGCCGAAGGGCATGACTGTCCATTCATACAGGCCCTCTTTGGTTTTGAAAGCTGTCTTCCATTCATCTCCAGGTCGCAGGCGAATCTGGTGGTATCCACTGCGGAGATCCATCTTGGAGAACAATTTGGCACCTGATAACATATCAAGCATATCATCAAGGCGTGGAATGGGAAAACGATATTTGATCGTTATCTTGTTGATAGCTCGACTGTCCACGCACATTCTCCATGTGCCGTCTTTCTTCGGGGTAAGCAGAGCAGGAACCGCCACGGGGCTCATACTCTCTCGAACATACCCACGTCGCAGCAGATCAGTAACCTGCCGGTTCATCTCTTCATGCTCGCTTGGGTTCATTCGGTAATGGGGTAAGTGAGGTAGGCTGGCTCCAGGGACTAGATCAATGTGATGTCGAATGTCTCGCAACGGGGGTAGTCTTTCAGGCAACTCTTCAGGCATGATGTCAGCGAACTCTTGGATGATGGGCTTTATCTCAGGCGGGACTTCAGGAGGAGTTGTCTCTTGGTTGGCCACTTCACGCCCCACTAATGCATAGATGGTGGAGCTCTCTTGAATTTCACGTTGGAATGTTTGGGCTTCCATCAACAACACAGAGCCCGTGGTCACAGTCTTTGATGGTGTAGCCTTGTTGCCAGTTTGGGCGGTCGCCGCTCGAAGTGTAGCCACTTGGCGAGGGCTAAGGGCTTCACGTTGTGGTCTGAGGGTTACGCGCACCTTGTCTATGAGAAAGGTGTAAGTATTCAGTTTTCCTCGGTGTTCAGTGTCCCGGTCAAATTGCCACGGTCTCCCTAGAAGTATGTGACAGACATCCATAGGGACTACATGGCACCACACCTCGTCCTTATATGAAGGACCAATGGAGAAGTTAACGAGGCTTTGACGGTGGATCGGGAGTTGAGTACCACCACGAAACCATGCCACACTGTACGGTTTCTCGAGAGGTTGAGTCGGCAGACCCAACTTGTCGACCATTTCTTGTGAAACGAAGTTCTCAACGCTTCCTCCATCAATGATCAGAGAACAGCGTCGTCCTGCTGAGGTGCAGATGGTTCGGAAGATGCTGCGTCGCAGCCAGCTATCAGCATCGTGGGCAGCGGGGGTGAGCAGAATGTTTGTGGGCGCGCTGTCAGGAGCGATAAAGTTCTCGTGTTCAATTACCAGAAACGGACCGGAGTCGTCTCCGTCCACTCCTAGAGGTTCATAGTCATCGGCTACCATGGCGTCAGCAGTCATCGCAATCGGATCCTCTTCAGGGGTTTCTTGCTGGTCAGGGTCGGGGTATTCAGGGTCGTCAGTGGTGCATAGATGGACGGGTTTGACCTTAGGGTTCGGGCACTCTGCTGCTCGATGGCCCTTTTGATAACATCGGAAGCAAGTATCAGGTCCTACAATAGGTCGGCTTCCCAAGATGCCTTGGCCGGAGTTCCCAGTGGGTGGTCGGGCGACGGCAGGAGTTGATGGTTTGGCCTGGGTTTTACCCGCAACGACTGATGAGGAGCCCATCGGTTTGGAGTATATCATCGGGGTATTGGTACGAGGAGCGGAGTTCACAGAAAAGGGTATCTTCCTCGTCTGGGTTTTAGCAAGCTTGATCTCAGCCCGCTCAGCCTGCTTGTAGGCTTCGTCGACATCACGGCAGTGGTGGAGGTAAAGTTCATCCTGGATGGCTTGGCGGAGGCCTTGCATGTAGCGGATGACTTCCTGAATAGGAGTCTCCTGCAAACGGTTGCGGTGGACTAGGGATTGGAACCCTTCGGTGTATTCCTTCACGCTCATGGTGCCTTGTCTCCAGGATTGCAGTCGCGCGTACAGATCGCGTCTGTAATCTTCAGGCACGAATTTGGTCTTCAGTTAGCTTTCATTTTGCTCCAACTGCGGATTTTACTTTTTCCCTTCCGTTTGCGTTCAGACTGCAAACGGTCCCACCATAGGAGAGCATGTCCTTTTAATTTGATGGTGACAAATTGGACCTTTCGCTCGCTAGGCATGGACTTCCACACAAAGAAATGTTCAACGGTTTGGAGCCAATCCAAAAAAACGTCGGGATCTCGTCCTCCGTCAAATTCCGGGACATCGAGGCGGATACCTCGATCCCATCCATCGTCGGACTTGGGTCCATATCGTGGTTGAAATTGATGTTCACCAGTATTTTGCAGAGTATAGCCAAATGGGTATGAGTCTGGAGTCTTGGGGAGGAAAGGGGTGTATTCTTTGGGTTCTTCTTGTTCACTCTCCTGTGAATGATAATCACTAACTTGTCCGTCAGAAGTAGAAGGGCTAGAGTCACGGGAAGTGCTATTCCGGGAGTGCGATTTCCGGCCAGTGCGTCGACCTTTGTTGGGGTTCTCATCACTAATGTCAGGTCCTAGTACGCGACTATTCAATGTAGCAATTTGCTCATGGGCATTGGTGATTTTACGATCTAGTCCGGTGATTTGGGTACTCAGTTGATTGTTCATGTGTTGTAATTGGGCAAACAAAGCTTCTAAGGTTAATTCAAGGTGTGTGGTGTAGGGGGGTTTAGAGCTACTAGGTTTGTCGGCCATGGGTCCTAGGGTTTTGCTTTCCTTGTGGGTTTTTTTTATCCTAGGGTTTGTTTTGTGTGTTTTCTTTTTTTTTGTTTTCTCTTTTTTTTATGCAACGAATAAACGGGATGCAGACGAAATGCAGAATCGTGAGGCTCTGATACCAAATTGATGCAAAATGGCTTCGGCGGTGAAATAAAATAATAATATTTTTGGTGGATTTTGTGGAAGAAATAGAAGGGTTGAGAAGAGAAATTGGAAGGGTTGAGAAGAAGAAAACTCGTCGGAACGAGGGGCTTGGAGAAGATAACTCGCCGGGAATGCGAGAGGTTGAAGGAGAAGACCGCGGAGATCGCGTGGAGGGAGAAGGGAGAGAGAGAGGGAAAAGAGATAACAATCTCAATTTTAATTCATCATGGACTCCGTAAAAACAATGGGCTACCCTCTCTTTATATAGGAGAGAGGGGTTTACAAAAATAGTAAACTAAATTAAAATTGACAACTAATTTTATCCTAATTGATCTCTAACTACCTTAATTGGACTCTAAATTATTTAATTGACCCAAATTACATTTAAACTCTACGAAATAAACGTTGAGATCACAAACGATCTCAATTATTTAATTAGACCAATACGACCGCTAAAAACGTAAATAAAATTGATTATTATTTAATTAAATAAATGTGGTCCTATAATTTGGGGTCACGCTGCATCAGAAAGTCTCATTTAAGAAAGCAACCTCTCAAGAGGGATAGCAAGAATCTGTCCACATACATCAAGCTTCACATCCAACAAGTCAAACGAAATGAAAATTGATTAGCATAGTCTATTACACGTCCATACATTGCACTAAAAAATTCAAGCACATGGTCATGCCTCTATCCTCTGCATCCCGTCTTCTGGGAAATAGTATCATCATCGTATTGAAGTATCAAGATCAATATGTCATTGGCAAATAACCATAACTAATTGCCCTCTAATCAATTAGTCGACCATTACAGTTAAAGTGTATGCCATAAAAATAATGAGAAGAAGGCCAAGGGGGCATTCCTATCGAACATCTTTTTAATGTCGAAAGAAAACACCCTACAAATGTCCATCCTCTAAAAGAAAAAAATATGTGATATGAGACATCTCTTTATTCAAGCAATCCAATAGTCCAAAAATCCCTCTTAACTATATAACTCACACAAAAAAATTGTTTAACCCACGAAAAATCCAATCATTGCATTCATAAACCTTTGAAATTTTGATGCTACGTAGCAAGCCTATAACCCAATGACAATACCAATCATCCACCGTCTTGATGGCCATCACAAGGTTATCCATCATCTGCACATTAAAAATGAATGTTGCAAATGCCAAAAGTATATAAAATCAATTACAAACATGCCAAGTCAATTGACAAGTATCTTCATCATGATGAGGAACATGGCATTAGATAGTGTAGTGAGCCTAGAATTCTCCACTCTCTCTGCCACCTTCTTTGCCAGTAATATATAAATGTTTTGTTTTCTCAATCAAAATTAGAGTTCTCTACAAGAAAAAATTGAGGAAATAATTCTCATAGAAAAATCCCCTATTAGGTAAGCCCCCTTATTCTTATTATGAATTTACAAAAGTGTTCCGTTGAGACTTTACCAACCTTTTAATCACCATTGATTCTAACTCTTCATAAAACTAAATTGATAAGGTTCTACCTCTGACTCCCACTGCTAACCCAAGCAAGAAAAGTTCATGATGTGGTATGTGATATTCATTTGGCCAAGCAAACTAAAAAGATTTAGCAAGTACACGAAAGAGTATACAATTTTGTTTTCTCAATCAAAATTAGAGTTCTCTACAAGAGAAAAATTGAGGAAATAATTCTCATAGAAAAATCCCCTATTAGGTAAGCCCCCCTTACACTTATTATGAAATAACAAAAGTGTTCCATTGAGACTTTACCAACCTTTTAATCACCATTGATTCTAACTCTTCATAAAACTAAATTGATAAGGTTCTACCTCTGTCTCCCACTGCTAACCCAAGAAAGAAAAGTTCATAATGTGGTATGTGATATTCATTTGGCCAAGCAAACTAAAAAGATTTAGCAAGTACACAAAAGAGTATACAACGGCATATACATAGTACGTTGTTTGTAATATTTTAACCAAAATTGTAATTCATATCTTGTAAATGGATTTGCAATTCGGGAGTATGTGCTCCCGCATATGTGGCTTAATCAGTCCGTGGGCGTGCATTTTAATCGCATAATGATGCATATGCATTTTAACTGCATAATAAATCCGCATAATACCTCATTTAGCATAAATACTTCGATCAAGTTATTATGTATAAGGAATCTTCTAGACCGCATATCAAAAACATTGCATGAAATAATTTCATATCTGCATCACCCCTCTGAGCTATTTTTCTCGTCTCTACTGCCACGCCACCTCTCACTTCTTGCCATCTTTCATCACAACATTTTGTTAAGAACACGCGTGTTAACTACCCTCATATGTCAATAACAAATCTTCAACTTCACTTAATGACACTCTATGCCTTTATTTTGCCAATGCTTATGTCCATTTCAAAAAGGATGCTCAACAAATTTGGAGTATTGCATTTGCAAGCTACTTAAAGATGAAAATTAAGGAAATTTTATCAATAATTTGGTTTTATTTTGCATTGAGTTTGGAAAAATTTTAAGGATCATTTAGTCATCTATAAGGTGGTCCTTCAACACATGACTAACTTTCTGCTCACTAAAAAGTCGGACACCCAAGGTGGAACAATGGTTTTTGGACTTTTAGACATGTTAGATATAATAAATATTTTAACCCCACCGACCATCCAAATACCCTCCTATCACTATATAGTTACAATCCATACTAATAAATTTATGAGAGCTTGCTTTAGCCCAACTAACCCATGTAATCAAACGAATACAATCCCCACCTTCAAGACCCATGTTGTTGCAATGACTTTGGAGTTGTTTCTCGAGTACAGCTTAAAGGTTATAAGTGGCAGCGATCCAGCCTGGAACCGATCAGTACCTTATCCAAATGTCCATGGGTCAGAAGTTAACTTTCATTTTAGCTAAGATTACAGTCACCGAGGAAGTATATGGAGCAAACCCACCAACCAACCACAACCAGTTACAGGCTACCAAACACCCACACAGATCAAACTCCCCTGCGTAAAAGAAGCGCGCAGATGGTACCCACTTACCAACTATTATTTACAACGGAAGTAAATATTCAAATATTTGCTAACAATATAATGCAAAACTACATCTGGAAGAATTAATAATCAATCCATCCAGATTCAAGCTCTCTCAAGAAGTAATGTCAATCATCCAACACATACCTTCAACGTCACACGATTCTCGAACCTCGGAAGTTTTTCAGTTATACCCTTCCCCAAAAATCGATGCCTATTCATCGTCCCCTCCAACATGGGCCCCCCGGTCCTTATCCTTGACGTTTCTCGAGTACAGCTTAAAGGTTATAAGTGGCAGCGATCCATCCTGGGACCGATCAGTATCTTATCCAAATGTCCATCGGTCAGAAGTTAACTTTCATTTTAGCTAAGATTACAGTCACCGATGAAGTATATGGAACAAACCCACCAACCAACCACAACCAGTGACAGGCTACCAAACACCCACACAGATCAAACTCCCCTGCGTAAAAGAAGCGCGCAAATGGTACCCACTTACCAACTATTATTTACAACCGAAGTAAATAATCAAATATTTGCTAACAATATAATGCAAAACTACATCTGGATAAATTAATAATCAATCCATCCAGATTCAAGCTCTCTCAAGAAGTAATGTCAATCATCCAACACATACCTTCAACGTCACACGATTCTCAAACCTCAGAAGTTTTTCAGTTATACAAATGTCCATGGGTCAGAAGTTAACTTTCATTTTAGCTAATATTACAGTCACCGAGGAAGTATATGGAACAAACCCTCCAACCAACCACAACCAGTGACAGGCTACCAAACACCCACACATGTCAAACTCCCCTGCGTAAAAGAAGCGCGCAGATGGTACCCACTTACCAACTATTATTTACAACGGAAGTAAATAATCAAATATTTGCTAACAATATAACGCAAAACTACGTCTAGAAGAATTAATAATCAATCCATCCAGATTCAAGCTCTCTCAAGAAGTAATGTCAATCATCCAACACATACCTTCAACGTCACACGATTCTCAAACTTCAGAAGTTTTTCAGTTATACCCTCCCCAAAAATCGATGCCTATTCAACGTCCCCTCCAACATGGGCCCCCGGTCCTTATCCTTGACGTGCCTCTTGCCCTCTCTTGTCTCTCCGCCTCAAACTCCATCTCTGCCTCCGTACACACTTCCGCCACCTCGACTCTACTGAGAAGCTTAGCTCCACCTTATCACAGACAATAAAAATCTCAGAACCAGCTCCACCAAGATACAAACTTTGCCACATTAAAAAAGTGTGTAGTGTGGATTTTGAACCTCTGGGAAAATCAGGAGCCCCATCCTTATCTGCCAAGAGGGTAGAAGAGATAGCGACTGGTATGGCATCGTCGCTATTTTTCTTCCCCTCCTTCTTGGACGACCTAGTGAATAGCTTGCCTTAAGGTTTGAATGACTTCTCCTTTGTGGAAAAGCTCTGTTTTTACTTGTTGGCATTTCTCAGTCTCGACAATGCCGCCATCATTGAAAGAGTATGAGCTCACTTGAGGCCACCAAGAAGCTAGCTTATATCTAAAGTTAAATAAAAAACTACAGTGTTGTCTGCAAAGTAAAAAAAATAGAGAAGTATGCATGGGTTAAGGGTTTTAGGGTTTAAGATTCAAAATTTAGAATTGTCTAATTTCATTACACATAAAACCGTCAGAATAATTTCACAAAAGTAGAAAATATTCGAACATGTGACCTTTGGAAATAAAATTAAGAGGAATACAAATAGCGTATAAAATCTCTACCAGGTACTAACAGAAACAAATTAAGTAATGGACTAATTAAAAGCGAGGATTAGTGGTTTCTGAAAAAAAATGATGCTGAAGGTCAGAATTAACAATAAACCAAGGATGAGCGGCACTGTTTATCGACCTGATGTTTCAAACCAAAACATAAGACGGGTCAATTAGGGCCTTTATATTTGCTTTCTACAGTCAACAGGAACCAAAACCTCACAAAACCAATCGTGGCCTGATAATCCACAGTCAGGGAACATATAGCAAGAAAAAATAGGTTTGTGGTTATCGTTACCTAAGCCAGTATAATAAAAGACGATACTACGACCTAAACGGTAGCCACGAGGCAGAAGAGGTGGCGTAGGAGTTGCGAGCAGCCGTGTTGGCAACTATGGTAGGTGGAGGGTGGAGAGGGTGAGGTAGGAGGTGACATGGTTTGTGCGTCGCAGAGTAGGCAAAAAGGGCAGTACCTGGATCGTTGGTGGCACCAACGTTGACGCAGCTGCGTTGGGTGGAGATGAAGGTAATGGGGTTGTGGCTGGCAATCAGGCCAAGCAGGTGTCAAGGGATCGTTGGATGGCAATGGGGAGAGGAGGGGGAGGAGGAGAGAAAAGGGGGAGGCGACGGAGAAGAAGGGGTAAGGGTTAGGGTTTGTTTGGGTTGGGAAAAAGAAAATGACGGGGGAGAGAGTTGGGGGAGGAGAGAAAAGGCATTGGGGGTTAGGGTTTTATTCGGCTTAGGAAAAAGAAATAGAGGGGGTCGAGAGACGAGGGAGTGAATTGTCAATTGTTTTCACGATCTTTGAAATAACATAATTTCCCTTTTATCCAATCAATTATCGTATCCATTTTATACAAATTTTGGCATCCGTATTTGTATCCGTCTTAAAATGGATACGGATATGGATATCATTTTGATATCCGCAAACATCTGTATCTGTATCCGTATATCTATTTTCGTATATAAATATAGTCATAGATTATTTTTAACCGTATCTAACATAATTATATACCTCCTTTTACCATATTTATATAATTTTTTACTATACAAACACATTTAGTAAATTGATATCATGGTTTTTCATCTAATTCTTGTATATTTAAGTCGATTCTGTACAATATTTCTATCATTACTTGTGTGTGATTAGTATCCGTTTTACATCTGTATCCATTTTTTAAGGATACGGTAAGACAATTTAATATCCGTCAATATTTGTATCCGCATCCGCATTCGTATTAAAAAAACGGATAAGGATACAGTAATACCTATATCTGTTTCCATGTCCCGTTTGCATCCCTATCTACCATTGTTTGAAGCCCTCCATGGAGCCATTGCTCTTGAAATAATAAGAAACATAAAATGAAAACTATCCAAAAAAAGTGTTAGACGATGTTTGTTTTAAAAGAATTAAAAACTCAATGGTAGGAAAAAAGATGGATACAAGAAAAAAATAGCATGTAGAAAAGGGGGAAGAACCATAAAAAAAGGGAAAATATTGAATGATAGAAAAAGATGAGTTTCATTAATCATGTCTTTATTTCTTCTTCCAACTTGATCGATCTTACTAGATTTAACAAGTGTGGGAGATAAGAAGAGGAAGAAAGTATATTTTCATACTCTATGTATTGGTTCTCGAGTAAGAGTCTCATTTTCATCCTCCATTGACCATGGTCCTCGAGAAGAGATCCTTTCTTTGAGATTTGTACAAAGAGCACTCTTTGAGACCCATAATTCATTTCAAGGATTTTTGCATGCAAGTTCCCATATCAGACCTTTGAGAGATGAAGTACCCAATGTATCTCCGTGAAGATAATTCAATGTTAGTAACTCTGATTGATGCGAGTGAAGCACATACATCTTTCCATCAAAATCATTCAACAAATCATCATTTCACATTCAACCCTCATATTTCTCCTACTTGCGAATAAGACTTGAAAAGCATTGATCGTATGTATTTTGTAAAGATAGTTGGTCATTTCATATTCAGTGTATGAGTCAGTTTTTCAATTTATCCAAGCTAAGCATTGCATATTCTAGATTGAGGAGTGTTTCAAATATAGAATTAACTCAAGTGAGTAATTGGATTTCTCCAAGATCCAATTTCAATGTTCTTGTGTTTTAATCCTACATCATATAGTAGTTGAGATTAAATGTGTTGGTGGAACAATAAAAGAAAGTCTCACATCTTATGTATTTCTTTAAAATATTCTATAACAAACACAATTATAAGGTACTTTTTCGTGAAGTAGGGCCATCATCCTGGCCATCTTGAAGTACAAAATTCAAGGGTGACTATCATATGTGTAAACTTTATAGACCATTATCTTGATAATGTGTGAAATTTCGGAATTTAAATAAAAACATCCCAATAAACTTAATTATTATCCTAAACAAATAAACAAAACCAACTGTCAACTTTTTTAATCCAGTTGATAATAACAAGAAGAAAAAAAGTGACTCTCTTGATTACATCAACCATGAGCTCAAATATCCCACTTCAGGAGAGCCAATTATCCTCATAACCAGTTGGTTAGGCCTACAAACTCAAGAGAATGTCTGAAGTCAAGCAATAGATCATTGAAATTGTATACACCATTTGAATGCTAGTCAATCAGCTGCAAAGATCTACCTTGTAACCTAAGGTGCAAGGGTTCTTGTCCTATGGAAGCTAACATCGGGACCTTCCCCCTACCACAGAAGCCAAGCACTCTACTGTCATAGCTGGACAAGTGCAACACACGTTAGGGATTTCCACTCATCAAAAGTATTTAAAATATCATCAACCAAGCATTTACAGGAAAGTATATTACAAGGATATCACCATGGCTAGTTGATAAAAAATCAGAGTATTTTTTTATCCAAAAAATGCAGAATATGGTAGGTATTTTCTGTACTTCATTTGAACCTTTTGCATCCTATGGAGGGTGATGGTAGTACTCAAGTGAGTAATTAGATTTGTTCTTGTGTTTTAATCCTACATCATATAGTAGTTGAGTTTGGATGTGTTGGTGGAACAATAAAAGAAAATCTCACACCTTATGTATTTCTTTAAAATATTCTATAACAAACACAATTATAAGGTACTTTTTCGTGAAGTAGGGCCATCATCCTGACCATCTTGAAGTACAAAATTCAAGGGTGACTATCATATGTGTAAACTTTATAGACCATTATCTTGATAATGTGTGAAATTTCGAAACTTAAATAAAAACATCCCAATAAACTTAATTATTATCCTAAACAAATAAACAAAACCAACTGTCAACTTTTTTTAATCCAGCTGATAATAACAAGAAGAAAAAAAGTGACTCTCTTGATTACATCAACCATAAGCTCAAATATCCCACTACAGGAGAGCCAATTATCCTCATAACCAGTTGATTAAGGTTTACAGTTTTTGGTTTTGTTAATTTGTTTAGGATAATAATTAAGTTTATTGGGATGTTTTTATTTAAATTCTGAAATTTCACACATTATCAAGATATGATAGTCACCCTTGAAAGTACTTCAAGATGGTCAGGATGATGGCCCTACTTCACGAAAAAGTACCTTAGAGTTGTGTTTGTTATAGAATATTTTAAAGAAATACATAAGGTGTGAGACTTTCTTTTATTGTTCCACTGACACATCCAAACTCAACTACTATTTGATGTAGGATTAAAACACAAGAACATTGAAATTGGATCTTGGAGAAATCTAATTACTCATTTGAGTTATGAAATAACTTTTCATTGTCTTGGTATAATGGAAGTTCATAATGCATCTAACAGGCATTTAATTTTTTAAGCAAAATTTGTTATTTTTTAAAGACAAATCATATGCACAGTCCTTTGGGGATCTATACTATATAAATATTATCGATAATACAAGTGATCAGTGAAGGTCCATTAATGTCACGGTCCCTTTTTACTGTGTCGTTTACGCGCCTCTAATATAGCATCATTGTTGATCTTTTGACGTCACTAAATCCACATGTGTTATTGAAAAGGACATGTAGATGCATATACATATTAACATCCATGTATACGAGACGAATTAGGGGATTTGGAACTAGCTTTTTTCTAAAAAAAATGATCGTGTTCGTTCATCTAAAAATCACGTAAAAGTTGAGTCGAGAGTTTAGAGTGTATCATACAAAATTGCCAGTCATATAAGTTAAAAGCGAGAGCGCAAAAGAAGGATAGATCTTCTCATAAAATTGTAACAACAACATAGTATATCATTGTATCATTTGAACAACTAAAATTTTGATCCTTCCAAACAATTGTGAAAAGCTCGCTCTTCTCAATCAATGTAAATATATTATAGTTAGGTGAAAAGATGCTTAGTAAACAAATTGTTATTTTTCTTATTTTACTGGCGAGGTCTCGAAGTTGAACTTTCAGAGGCAAAGTTTCAACTATCAGGGTGGACCTTAACTATATTAGGTTGTTTACTGGGAAATTTTAAAGTTTTCAGTGGTTTTTATACTTTTGGTATTTTGTTTCGAATATTTTGCAGTGTCTTTTTTACTTCTGGATATATCTGTGAGTATAATGAGATGGGTTTTTTATTTATTCTCATGTACTTTAAATTTTAATGTTTCTACATTTTCTGATTTTTTTAGAGTCGAAACTTGCAGGGATATGGTGCAACTATTAAACGTGTTCACTAACAATGGTAAAAGAAAGAACATGTGTCATCTTTGATTATGATATTCCTCCTATGCCGCTTTCTACGATGCTCCTCTGACCTCAGATCAACATGATAAAAACAATCTTTTTTCTACTATATTAATCAAGAGAGGAAGACGATCCACCGATGCTAACCAAGGTGGGGTTTATTCCCATGAGAAAGCCTAGTATAGTAAGGGATCCTACCTCTCGGTTGCATTTGGGTGGTTATTCCAACAATTCCAAGGGACTAGCACATACTTTAAGAGGTCATGACCCTCCTTAATTATTGCATTTCACTTATATAATGATATTAATTTTTGATAGGGCCCCTCCTCAAAATAAAAATATAGAAAGATAAATATCAAAAACTAACATTGAATCCTTAATGCCTTGTTGGCAAAGTGTTGCATCCTCTAAGAATTGAACCAGGTTTAAATCCAAGTGGTGAACTTTTTGTTAATAACTCTCCATCCTTTTGTTCAAAAAATTAATTCCATCCTTTCATTGTTAAACAAATCGTTTTACTCACTTTTAGTATATTAATATTATAAATATAATTTTATATAGAAAGAGATTGGGCTCATCTATATCTCTCGTTATTTCTAATTCTCTTTGTAAATGAAATAAATTTTATTTTTTCCTTTTAAATATAATTTTTAACTAATTATTAAAAAAATACCATTGAAAAAATAGTCTATAACTTATTGAAAAAAAATCAAATAACATTGAAATGGTAAGTTTGCCAAATTTTAAAAATCACATTTGAAATTGTTAACTCTACTTAAAAAAATATCATTTGAAAAAAAAATCATTTTTTACTTATACAAGATAGATGTATACTTCCCCCCTGATAAAATTTCGGGTCCCACCCCTGCTCCAAAGCAATATTTAAATTACAAATGAGATCATTGGCATTCTTCCTCCTCTCCTTTTTATCCACTCCTATACCAGATTAGAGATCTCTCTTGGGCCAACGGTCGAGTCAGAATGGAAATGGAGAATAAGCTATCTAAGCAGCTGGAGAACCTTGTCTTAGAAGTTCTAATCCATGATTTTGTGCAGAACTCCTCTGTCAAAAGGAGGAGTTGAGCGATGGTGGAGGAAAGGAACATATCTTTGTAGGTGGGGTTGTGTAGGAAGTAGGAAAAGAGAAAGGATGTCATACATTATAGCCATGACGGCATGGGAATCGCTCAAGAAACATCTATTACGAATAATGGGAGATGTTAGGGTTCTGGGAGAAGAAGAAATTAAGTAAATTTGAGTAAGGTTTATTGACCCACACAGAACTTACTATATATGATGATCCCAGTTGAGATCATCGGTCAAAGTGGTTAGGGGTGCATAACTTTATCAAAAGAAAATATTACTATAATCTCTACCCCGACCAAATCATCACCCACAGATTGACCAACATGTGATCTATATAGTACTAAGGAAAATAGTGTAATGAAGAATGAGCGGCTACGAGATTGTGCTAGGCATGGCTAAACATAACACTGAGGGAAAGAGTGTAATGAAGAATGAATGGCTACGAGATTGTGTTAGGCATGGCTGGGTTCCACCCCTTGTGTAGTTCACCGAGATTAATATTTCATTTCTTGCTTATTTTATTATTTTATCATTTTTAATATTGCATTATATGCATTGCTACATATCAATTTGTAGAGCTTTCTAACACTTTCAAGAGGGCATGAGTGGTTTTACCAGCTTTTAAGAGCCATGTAGTCGAGTAACTTAGTGGCAGGAGTTCGACTGCAAACTGGTTGTGGAGGCACGTAGAGGTGAAGACTATAATAGAAATAAAGCAGTATATATTTACTTAGAATTTTTCATTTTTGTGATAATTTAGAGTACTTCTACCTATTCAAGACTGGACACTCTTCGCGAACTTGTTTCCAGCCATGGACTCGAGTATTGCTTTTCACGCTTTTTCAACGGTTTATTTTTTCTTTATTTTAAATATTTATTTACTAATAAATTTTGAATATCTATAATGTGTGATCAAAAATGAATATGTATGCATAATTGATTTCTAAAACTAAATAATTTCAAGATAGTGAGTTGTGGAACCTGCATAATTCAAATAAGAGCATTCTCTCCTATTAGAATCCATGCCTTATGATGCTAGATATGTGTGTATATCATCTAGTGTAATTTAAGTTTTTTCACACATCCCACATAGAGAACTTTGGGATCTGATGTAATTCTTTTCAATAAGCATTCATCATCCTTTCTGGCTAGACTTTTTCATGAAGGAATCGAGACATGAGTAAACTCCATTGAAAACATCACAAAAATTTTTTGAAAATATGTTTTCTGTTTTTGAATGAAAACCATAAAATATATTAAACGACATGTCCCTGGTTGGCACTACAGATGCACATATGTTTACTAACATCACATGCACTCTTTCCCCCTATGGAAAAACACAAAACCTTGGGCATATACATGTAATATTTGAATCGTGTAATCATGTCCTGCGAGTATGCTTTGAGGATTGGGCATGCGGATCGGCTCGACTGGAGAAGGATTATGTACCATCATGGTAGGGTCTAATGATGAGACGCCTCGTGACTTGGGTTAAGGTATCAGATAAATCTCGAGTAGTCATTGCGACCCAAACTGCGAAGCGCAATCAACAAGAAAATAAAGAAACCACTCAGATTAAATCAACCAAAATACGAGAATGTTAGCGGTCTCTGCTTTTTATTTAACCTGGTATAGCGTCCAGGGACGAACACAAGGTGTACGAATGAAACCTATGAAGTAGTCCTAATCAGAAAATAAAAGGCACATTTTTGTGGTTTTTAATTTGCATTTTTTATATTTTCAAAATGAGAAAACAAATAAAAAGATCAAGGCAAAAAACAAGCTTTAACCATTTTTATTTAAGATTAAAAATGTTCAAAAATTAGAAATAAAAACGTTTTATATTTTTCAAGTATGCAGACATTTTTGGTGATTTTATGGTATTTTTTCTGATTTTTATATAATTTTATAAAAATAAAACAAATCAAAACAGGGAAACAATTTACATCCTGGACTAAAAGGCAAGTTTAAAATAGTAAAAATGCCTTAAAGTCATGGGTTAATTTTTATGAAAAAGCAAATAAAAATATCTACACACAACAACTTAAATCCTAATTATTTGATTTTTTTAGAATTTTTAATGATTTTTTTATAAGATTTTTAGTCTTTTGTAATTTTTAGGGTTTTATCAAGGATTTTTAGACAAAAACGCTATTGAATACAAGCACACACATACAAATTTTTATAGAATTTTTCAGGCATTTTTTTCGAATTTTTATGTATTTTATAAAATAGATGGAATAGTTTTTGGGTGTTTTTTATTTTTAGAAAATATCAAATAAAACTAAATTGAGTCACATAAATTACCATAAATATTACGTGTTAGCAAGAGCTAATTATACTTTTTATGTAGTTTTTGGAGTAAATTTAGTAATTATTTGATTTAAAAACAACACACACAACACACAGGGACCTGCTTGCAAATATAGAAAAGTTCTAAGGCTAAATCGTAACAGGCATTAAAGACTCAGGGCACTACTTGCAATTTGTCTAATAAATTCATGCACATGCAGAATATTAACGCGTACAGGGGTATAACTGCAAATACCCAAAAGTTTTTATTCAAAGCATAACAGTTAAAAGCATGGGGGTATAACATGCAAATACACAATCCAATCACGTGAGAAGCACGTGAGTTCAGTGGAGCGTGACTAAAATGCAAATTTTGAAAGTTCGAGGTCCAAACTATAAACTAATTAAACTACAAATTTATTTAATGGACTAAATAACTATACATGAAAGTGCAAGGGTAAAAGTGAAATATTCCCATGCCAGGGCACGTGGTGCATGCGGAAGAGGTCGTGGACGTACGATTCCGATGTCTACCACCTGCTGATCTGACGATGTAGACTCTGTCGGAGACGTGCGGCTGGATCTGGCGTCGCAGCTCTGATCTAACGGTCGGGGTAGCTTTCTGTCGGATGGTGATGATGCAGTCTGCAGGGGCATGGATATCCGACGGTAGACGAGGATGGAGGAAGAACACCCTCCTGGTGAACTTCGATCGACGACTGGAGGAGATCCACCGTGTCGATGAGCTCACCCAAGAGGTCTAGGGTGTCGTGAAGGTATTACGCGTCTGGTGGCGAGCTCCGATGCGAAGGAGAACAGTCAGATGGCCGTCGGGGTGAAGTGCGTCTAGAGTTGCTTCACCTGAGCAGTCGAGGGTCGAGTGAGGGTCTTCCGCATGATCCCGAACCTGCAATGGGTGCTCCGCTAGGAGGTGTAGCTCCAGCGACGGTTATTGCCTGGTGAAACTCAAAGAAACGAGGGTGGATGACATTTGAATCCTGACAAAGGTGAAAGAAGGGGTTGCAACCCTAATCCCGACCAAGAGGTCAAGCTTACAGATGATCAGGGTGTGGTGCGAAGATGAGCGTTCGTACCTAGGGGATTCGATCGATACGGGTGTGGAGGTAAGATGAAGCTCCGATGACCGGGCGGAGCAAATGAACGTGTGGTGGTGCAAAATGGAAGGAGTGAATCGAACAAAGAAATAAATGAGATATGAGGGATACATGGAGATTGGAATGAGTTCCTGAGCTCCAGGCGAAGATGGTCGATGGGATAATGGCCTCAACCTAGCTGCGGAAGACGGGGAGGCTGCTCGCGGTGAATCTTCGGCCACGAAGGGTGAGCTACTGATCCAGGCCACCAAAATCCTCTCCAAGGTCTCTCCCAGTTGTTGTCACTTGGCTAGGGATGTCTAAGGGTAAAGGAAGGGGCGAGGAACGAGCTGCGATGCCAGAAGGATGAAGGAGATGATATATAGGCTTCCCAGGGGTGTGAGAGAATCGTGCGAAGGCGCACAACCCTAGGAAGATATGTGCCTTCCTAGGGATCTGCGAAAGTGATGGATCTCGGGAGGAGGTGCGGGCGAAGATTCGGATCAGAAGGAGGCTCGACCCGACCGGGAGAAAGGGGAGAACTGGCTCCGGCGAGAGGGGTCGGGTCGGGTCAAGCCTGGAAGAGGGCGTTGACCGGAGGTCAACACCGGTCCCGGCCAATCAAAAAAAGGAATTTACAAAATATTTCTAAAATCAATAAAAAATAGTAAATGCCTTCAAAATAAAAAGTATATAAAATAAAAATGTTTGTTACTTTTCAAATTATTTTTCTGTGAATTTTAATTATTTTTATGAAAAATAATTTAATCTATATACAATATAAAATATTATAAACATGTATAATATACCTGTGTATTTTATACAAGTATTTTTATTTTGTTATTTTTACACAAATACCCCAATATTGTATTTTACTTATTTATAACATAGTTTTAGGAGTACAAAAATAATTTTTATTTTATTTTTATGCTTTATTTACAAAATAGAATAAATAGGGAATTCGACCTATATACATGTATTTTGTACAAGTGGGAGAGGATTTTATTTTTATTTTTCTAATTTTTATTTTTCTACTTTTTATTTTATTTTGTTTTATCAATAATAATTATTTATATACATAGGTAATATGTATAACATAGAACAAGCCCTGTCTCTCTACTTATTTTATACACCGATGCCAGACACTATCTCCTCCTTCATGATACAGGATGGGGTCCTCCCAATGGTAGGACGTGGCCTTCGCAAGGAACGTCTCAAGTTGCTGCCTGGGCCAACCTTGTGGAACCTTATTGGCAACAAGATAGTTTGCAATATCAGCGTACTATGGGAGAGAGGCGATAGCAAGGATCGCCTCATCTGGGAAGGTCTCTCTAATAGGATCAGTCTGCTAAGATTCCTCAAGATTTTCTAACCGAGAGAGATGATCCGCCACCACATTCTTAACTCCAGGTTTATCCTTAATCTCAATATCAAATTCCTGGAGTAGAAGGATCCATCTAGTCAGTCTAGATTTGACATCCTTCTTTGCCATGAGGTACCTGACGGCGGTAATGATCAGTAAAAATAGTCACTTTGGATTCCAAAATATATGATTGAAATTTGTCCAAAGCAACAACTATGGCTAGCATCTCTTTCTCCGTGACATTATAGTTCCGCTGCACGACATCCAATGTACGGCTAGCGTAGTGAATAGCAAATGGTACTCCATCCCTCCTTTGTCCTAGCACAACCCCTACGGTAAAATTGGAGGCATCTGTCATGATCTCGAATGGAAGAGACCAATTAGGCGGCTGAAGGACTTGAGCCTCAACAACTAAGCTCTTGAGAGTCTCAAATAACGCAAGACACTTATCATTGATGAATCTATGTTTCATCATCTTTATTCATTTATTTTAGCTTAAAATCCCTTATAAAACACCCATATATAATACTAACTCCATATTCTTACTAACTTGCATCTGTGTGTAAATATTGTATATTTGTATATTATTTTAACCTAAAATAAAGAAAGAAAGAAAGAAAGGAAAAATAAAGAAAAGAAAAAAAAGAAGACTGTATATATGTAACAGATACAGGCTGACCCGAACCTCGAGAGAATGTCAAGACTTGACTTGATCGACCAGGAATAAAGTAGGGTGAGATAGGGTCCTCAATTAGAAAATCCAAAAAAATTGTGCGATGTGTATATTTGTATATTTCACTATTTTATTTGTACATTAATTTACTACAAAACAAAATAATTTTCAAAACAAAAGTTGTAAATAAAAATGTCTTCTAATTAATAAAATTATTTACACAATTAAATCATGTACAGAATAAAAGCAACCACACTAGGAAAAAGCCATTGAGCACTAATTGAAAGGCCAATGCCGGCTCCATATGAACTTAAATTGAACCAATCTCACTTCCATTGTATTTTAAATTAAATTATCTTTAAAATGGCTGTGATTTCATAATTTTTGGAGTTACACATGAAAAGCTGATTTTCTGTGGTGGTTTATGCAATTTCCCATGTACTTTGTACATATTGTATTTTGTAAATATGTGTAAATATTTTTGCTAATTAATTTAAATAAAAAATAAAAATTTAAAAAATAAAAATTAAAAAAGCTAATTTCCTTATTTAACTATGTATATAATGTACCATATGTATATAGTATATGTATATAGTTGCTATTCTTAATTAACCACCATAAAAAATAAAAAAATAACATTTTTTATTCAAATAAATAAAGTGACGAAAATTAAAAAAAAGTTAGTTTTTGTAAATATTTTTTAACACTTATCTTGTTATTTTATCTCATTTCAATTTTGTTCTCTCTCTCTCTTATCCCTCATCTTCATCCAAAAATTCACACTCCATTATCTTTTCTATTTAGGGTAAATTACAATTTGGGTCCCCATCTATGGATTCGATCCCATAATGGGTCTTGATCTTTAAATTGTAACGATTCGGGTCCCATGACCATTAATGTAAGGAAAATTTGGGGGCTAATAACGAGTATGCCCTTGTTTAAAAGTTGGAACCCGACCCCCATTCCCTTCCCAATAAGGGCATATTTGTCATCAACCTCAAAATTTCCATTTCCTAAATGGTTCTGGGACCCGAATCGTTATAATTTAAAGTTCGGGACCCATTCTGGGATTGGACCCATAGATGGGGACCCAAATTGTAATTACCATTCTATTTATATGGCTCCTTCTTCCTCATTCCAACTTGATCAATCTTTGGTGAGAGGAGCCCGATCTCCGAGAGCCTTCTTGTCGTAGAAGGGTACCTAGCCTCCGAGTCGTCCGGTGACCGCGCGTCGGCCTTCGTCGAGGTGATCAAGGTCATTTCCGACCCTGAGGTGAGATCCATTTTATTTCTCGTTTTTTTCCTTAGATAAATCATAGGATTAATTTTTACTCATATTTTATTGCTCTTTAGATATCCAAAATCACAAAAAAAATTCCATACCGATTTGATCCGCCTCCGACACCAAAACTATCATCTCATATCGCGATCTTCCCATTTTCACATTCTACCTCACGTAATCCTCCACCTTCGGTCACGCACGGTGACCGAAGATAGGGATCTTTCTTTCATCTCGCCAAGATCCATCCCCATTCACGTGATCTATTTTGTTTATAAATAAATTTAAAAAAGCATGCATATCTTTTTCTAACATTTTTGTAGGAAAATAAAAAAAGAAAAAAAGAAAAACATTTTTACTTCTGTTTATTTTCCCTGTTTCAAAAAAATAAATAAAAAAACTTTTATCAGTTATGTTTACAGTTCATAAAAAACAAAATAAAACAAAAAAAACAAAAAAATGAGCAGGTCCATGATGAATACTCATTCATCACTCTTTATTCTTATATTTTAGCTATAAAAACCTTTGCAAATGCATGTAGATATGTGTAAATACAAATAATTACCAAAAGCATGCATTGTGTAAAAACCTATAATTAGCATGTTTTTGTGCAAAAATAAAAGAATAAAGATTTAAAAAGAAAAAGAGGGAAATATTTAGAATAAATATTGAGCAACCTAACCCAAGGGAGGGCTCAGCATGGGCCTGACCGCATAAAAGCCAAAGTAGAGGGAGATAGGGGCTCATGTGTGTACATATTTATAAAATAAGAATATTTTCCTCACAAAAATAAACTTAAATGGGTGTGTAAATATTTGTATATATTTATAAATATAAAAACAAAAGATAAAAATATAAAAAATAAAAAGGGAACAAAAACATCACTTTCAACATGTATATAAACCACTCTTCTATATTTATTTAACCTTGTGAATAAATAAAATTAATTTTTATAATTTGTGTAAATATTCTATGATATATAATGTAAATAAATAAAATAAAAACAATTAAAACCAAAACAAAATAAAAACAACAAAATTAAAAACACAAATATATATTGTAAATATACCATGCTTATACATGTACATACCTATGTATTTCACCTATGTATATAAATACAACAACAACAACAACAACAAAGCCTTTTCCCACAATTAAGTAGGGTCGGCTACACGGATTCTTCGCCTCCATTCAGATCTATCTTGGGTCAATCTCGGACTTATATCCAGCAAACTAAGATCCCTTTGTATAGTCTCTTTCCCAACACTTCTTGGGCCGTCACCTATGTATATAAATAATTAAAATAAAATAAAAATATCTTTTTATTCCTTATTTTATAATGAAAATAAATAAAATATAAAATAGGAATAAAACTGCACACAAATAAGAAATTAAAAATAAAAAATCAGAATCCTATATATAGTATATATACCTATATATAACCCTACCATGTATATACCTTATTTTATTTCGAAAAATTAATTAAAAATGACTAAAAATAGAAAAAAATAAAATAAAAATATTTCATGTTTTAACTTTTTGCTAAATCGTCCCCTAGCTACCCTAATTTTCACTTCTAAGATCCAGCCACGTGGCCGATCCCTATTGGCCCTGGGGATGTTGACCGCCCGGTCAACTACCCCCCCCCCCCCCCCAGGACCACTTCACACGGGTTCTTAGCGGGAACTCGACTTCTCGGATTTTTTCCAGCTAAACCCGATCGCCTACCACCTAAACCCCGGGTCCGACTCCTTAATGCTACATCCGAGACCCTCGCCGGGGTATCCACATCGGGATCCGCGCGCCTCCACGCCCTACCCGCACCTGTCTTCCCGGACCCTCACCCATATTTAGACTCGAGCTCCGCCTCCTCATTTCTCATCTTTGGCTATTCGATTCCACCCCCTGTGAGCTCCGGTGTGTGTGTGAGAGTGACAGCTCACTGCCCGTGCTGTTGAAGCGAGGAGAGGGACCAGATTCCATCGATCCGACGAGCTTCGCCGCCGTTGCTCCGCCACCAGCTGGAGCTCGAGCCTCGGAGAGAGACGCTCCTCGAGGCGAAGACCCAGAGCTTCCTTAGCTCATCCCCAGTCTCATCAGCCACCCAGGTATCCCCGTCGCTCGTTCTTTTCCTTTAATTTCTAGTTACCCCCAAATCGCCGCTCCGCCGTTTACTCCGATTTCGACCACTCCATAGCTAGATTCGATCATCGGAATCCACAGTCATCTCCGCCTTCCTCCTGCGCACCTTCTCCATCCCTCCATCCAACCCAGCTCGCACAGGAGCTGGGATTCGAGCTCCTCCGTCTACCCCCCTCGCCGGAGCTCGCCCATATCGCCCCACAGACCACAGTCACCCGCCTAACTGGGTCGAGGCATTTTGCCCTCGACCCGTGAGTCTTTTGGTCTACTTTGCAGGAGCTTCCCAGCACGTCTGAGGTGTTGGGCCATTCGGACCAGAAGGCTTCCTCCGCCGATCTCGCCGGAGCCCTCCTGAGCTCGGCTGGATCATCGGAGCCCACCATCAGCTGCAGGACACCATTGCGGAGCTTCTCCGACCTTTAGGCGCAGCAGAGGAGCCTCGGAGCGAGGCCACCGGACCGGCGAACTTCGCCGGTCATCTGTTCTTCGAGGATCCTCTTCCTCCATCCGATCGGTCCTCCAGCTCTAGTCTTCATCGGGGCCGTCCATCTCAGGATCAACAGTCACCATTTGATCTGAGGAGGATAGATCTGGAGCGCCCGTCGTTCGCCACCGTCAGATACACCACGTGGCGCGCATCCATCGGTCCGCATTAATAAAGGGTAAACTACCCTTAGGCCCCTCTGTTTATTTCATTTAGCATTTAGTCCTGTAATTAGTTAGTTTAGTTGTTTAAGTTTTGGTACTTTTGCATAGAGACCTTAGTGCTTGCATTTATTTGCTGATATGCCCCCGTGCGTTGTATGACACGTGCATCGACACGCGCTTTTTGGCTTGTTTGTAGACCATGCCCCTGTAGTTCTGACTGTTACTGATTGAATGAAAGTTTGTGTTTATTTGCATTTATACCCCTGTGCGTGAAATATTTGAGCATGTGCGTGATTTTTTGGGTTACTTGCAGATAAGCCCCTGGGCTTTTGGTACCTGTTACCAATTAGCCCTCGGGACTTATTTTCATTACATTTGGGTCCCTGAGTGCCCCAGGCACGCGCATCGCACATGTTTAGCTGGGTTAATTGCACCAGACCCCCAGACTTCCGGGTATTTGCACTTGGTCCCTGTGTACTGTGCCCCCTTTTTATTTTTGAATAAATTAGCAAATATACTCCAAATCCAACGAAAATTGGATACATGGCTCCTGCCATAGTGTAAAATTTTCGAGGATTTTTGGAGACATTTCTGAGTTGTTTTGTTATTTTTAAAAATTCAAAAACCTTTAATTTTGTTACTGTCTAACTTTAAAACCCCCAAAAAAATATTAAAACTCATTTAAAAATTCCAAAAAAATTGTTTACTGTTTGTCTCGTCTAGCTTGATTTTCTAGCCAATTTTGGCTATTTTTCATTACTAAAAACCACTAAAAATTGAAAAACACCCAAAATCTTATAAAAATTCTAATAATTAAACCAAAAATCCAAAATAATAAAATAGGTGTCTAAATTTTCCTTGTTTTATTCTCTTCACAGGAAAATTACCTCCCAGCTAATTTGGGGCCTTTAGATATTTTATCTAAGCCTTTTGAGCTTGGCTGGACAGTACCTTTCATTTCAGTCACTATTTGCTTTTTAGAAAATTAAATAAACATCAAAAAAATCCCAAAAATTCACCAAAAACACTAAAAATTATAAAACACATAAAAATATTTTTGTTAGAATTTTTGGTTGATTTTTAGTGCTTTTAATAATTTGTTGAAGTGTGTAGTTTCTTTGCTTTTCTTATTTTCTTAACACATTAAGAATCCAAAAAAATATAAAATAATTAAAAACCACTAAAAATTATTTATTCTTTTATTTTATTTCCTTTTTGACTACTTCGTAGGCTGCAAGGCCAACCCGTGCTCCTTGTGTTCGACCCTGGTCGCTATACCAGGTTAAAATAATAGCCGGACCGCTTTCGCATTCTTGATTGATTTATCTATCTTAGTGGTTCATTTTTCTTGATCGAGCACATCTGAGTGACCGAGGTCGCAACGACCATCTTAGATACACCTGATTACCTTAGTCGCTTGGAAATTTGCGCTCATCAGTCGACCACCGTCCATGAGCCGCTCCGCCATCCCCCGGCGGTGCCGCCCGCGTCGTCCTCCAGGGTACGGCACCATCAGTGCCCTTCCAACGCCTCACCGATTACCTCCGCACGGAGGCCCGCCCCATTCCAGCTGCCCTCCTTGCACCACGCATAGCAACGCTGTCCAGACCCCCACCACCGTAGAAGAACCTCCAGCGGGTGGCTTCTCCGCGGTGCGTCGCGGCGCAGATCCCCTCTGCCGATCTCCTGCTATATTGTTGCGTCGTCCCTCACCACCCGCGCGTGCGCCGCATGGCCGTACACCGCCGTCAGCTCTTCCGCGCTGCGGCTGCGGGCATCGTCACCGCGCCCCGCAGCTCCAAGGTCCCCACGCCACATGCCACTGTGCAGTGATCCTTTGCCGAGAGCCTTCGCCTCACACCTGCCACCTCTCCCGCGAGCGCCGTCGCGCCTGCCTGCGTGGGAGGAAGAGGGAGGGCAGCACCCCTCCCCCCATCCCTTTTGTGTTGAGAATGAACGAGGAACCAAACATGGAACCCTATGGTATTTTATTTAAAAAATGGGAAAATTGCATTAAAGCCCCTAGAGTTTTTCAAAATTGCAGAAGTGCCCCTTCCGACATCCAGCACGTCGCACGCTTTTAGTGGGTAAATTGCAAGTTGTTCTCCGCATTTTATTTATGCTTTATTTCATGCAAAAACTTCTATTATTTGCAATCTAGTCCCTGTGTTCAAGCAATAAACTTGCTTGCTATTTTTGATGGAATAAATGCTTTTTCTTGCTCAATAAAATCTGAAAAAAATTGTTTATACTCCTACTATGCCTGTGAACATTGTTTAAAATTTTCATAGCATTTCATTGACGTTTAATATTTTTAGAAATTCAAAAATACTGTCAATTTCCTTGCCCAAAATTAGAAAAATCATAAAAAAATTAAAAAAATTGTTTAAAAATTCTAAAAAATTACTACAGTTGTATTTTGGTGTCTTTTAATTTCTCTCCAATTTCCGTGCATAAATCCTTTATAAATACAAAAAAATCACGAAAATGAAAAAATCTTAAAAAAATGTATAAAATTCTAAAAAAATCCAAAAAATTGTAATTCCAAACTCTTTTTGTAGATATTAAATTTTAGTTTAGCTTAAAAATAAATTCTAGGAGTATTGTGAATTGAAAGTATTTTTAAGTTGTAAAATACTCTAGACTGTGCACTGTTTCCTTTATTTTCCACTGTTTTATTTTTATAAAATCACAAAAAACATCAGAAAAATCTGCAAAAACTCCCAAAAATATTTCAAAATATTTAAAACACAAAAATATTTTCTCTATTTTTTTAATAATTTTATATAATAAAAAATACAAAAAGAATTTGGTGTGTGTGTTTCTTATTTTGTGCATATTATTCTTGATTTAAAAATAAAAAATTGCAAAATTAAAATCATTAAAAATTTGAAAATCGGAAAATAAAAAATAAAAATAAAAATAATTAAAAAATAAAAAGAGAAAAATTCCACAAAAACCAAGGATAATTTACCTTTGAGATTTCTTTTTCTTTTAATTGATTTTTCGTCGATTAATTGAATAACACTCGGGAATTGTAGCCTCCATGAGTTCAATCCTGTCCACTATACAGGTAAATAAGTAGCAAAAAAATTCTTTTGCTCCACATTATTTTCTGTAATTATTTTGCGGCGAGAGAAACAATTGTTTGTTTATCGCAGGAATTTTGGGGATAACAACGACTTTCATACTATTAAAAATATCAATCCTCGAAGACCCCGTGCCAATAAAATGGCACCATTCACGGGCGGTGCACGTGCAAACAGACGACACACACATGATGATGGGCTGACACCTCGTCACTCTAGTTGGGCGCGGCCTTCGTGGTTGGATGCGCGGCGATTCTGGTAAGGAACTGCGGGGTCGGCGCCGCGACTAAGTTTGAGGGGCTGAGGTGCCGCCACGGCGGAGGGGAATGGCAGGCGCTGCTGGTGCGGTTGAGACGGATGGCAGGTCGTGGCGAGGCAATATGTGCCATCGCTGGCTGAGGATGGTGGGGGGCACTACCGATGGCAGAAGAGGGCAGTGCCTACCGCCCGAGCTTTTTATTTTTTTTATTTTTTGTAAACAGAATGAAGAAGAAAACTTTATATATATATATTGTAAATTCGAAATAAAGAAATTAAAGACTGAAAAATGATTTCTTTTTTATTTTTTATTTTTTAATCCCTTCAGAACAAATGTTAGGCAGAAAAATAATAAATATTTTTTTGTTTGTCTTTTTTTATTATATTTTTTATTTATAAACAATTAGAATGCGAACACGATGGTTCGATCAAAAAATCAAACGGAATATGCGAACTGGATCCGACGAAAATGAGGAATCGAATCCGGTTCTCCGACCACTGTACGTGGTCGGAGTTGATAGATCATGGGAGATAGAAAAGAATGCGAAGAGATCACAAAAATGAGATGAAAAGTCAAGTTCGTTGTGAATCAAATCGTGATGGATTTTAAGATCTAAATAAATAAATAAATAATGACGATGAAATTAAAATGCGACAAAATGAAACTACGATTAATCCTAGATTAAGAATAAGAGAAAATGATGAAGGATCTCACCTTAGGAGTAGAAAGACCTTGGTCACCTCGATGAAGGCCGACGCGCTGTCACCGGACGGCTCGGAGGCTAGGCACCCTTCTGCGATAAGAAGAATCTCGGAGATCGGGCTCCTCTCACCAAAGATTGATCAAGTTGGAATGAGGGAGAAGGAGCCGTATAAATAGAAAAGATTATGGAGTTTGAATTGTTGGATGAAGATAAGAGATAAGAGAGAGAACAAAATTGAAATGAGATAAAATAACAGGATAAGTGTTAAAAAATATTTACAAAAATTAACTATTTTTTTAATTTTCGTCACTTTATTTATTTGAATAAAAATATTATATTTTATGGTAGTTAATCAAGAATAGCAACTATATATATACTATATACATATTGTACATTATATACATAGTTAAATAAGGAAATTAGCTTTTTATTTTAAAATTTTTATTATTTTAATTTTAATTTTTATTTAAAATAATTAGCAAAAATATTTACACATATTTACAAAATACAATATATAGAAAATACATGGGAAAATGCACAAACCACCCCGGAAAACCAACTTTTCATCCATAACTCCAAAAATTATGAAATCACAACCATTTTAAAGATAATTTAATTTAAAATACAATGGAAGTGAGATCGGTTCAATTTGAGTTCATATGGAGCTGGAATTGATCTTTCAATTAGTTCTTAGTGGCTTTTTCGAAGTGTGGTTGCTTTGATTTTGTACATGATTTAATTGTGCAATTATTTTTATTAATTAGAAGATATTTTTATTTACAACTTTTATTTTGAAAATTATTTTGATTTGCGGTCAATCAATGTACAAATAAAACAGTGAAGTATACAAATATACACAACACACAATTTGTTTGATTTTCTAATTGAGGACCCTATCTCCCCCTACTTTATTCATGGTCGATCAGGTCAAGTCTTGACCTTCTCTCGGGATTTGGGTCAGCCTGTATCTATTACATATATGCAGTCTTCCTTTTTTCTTTATTTTTCCTTTCTTTCTTTCTTTATTTATTTTAGGTTAAAATAATATACAAATATACAATATTTACACATAGATGCAAGTTAGTAAGAATACGGAGTTAGTGTTATATACATGTGTTTTATAAGAGATTTTAAGCTAAAATAAATGAATAAAGATGATGAATTGAAGTTGGATTTGAACAAATTACTGGAATTCCGAGACTTTGCATATGATAACTCACTTATGTATAAGGAGAAAGTCAAGCGCTGGCATGATAAACACATTCGAAGAAAGACTTTCTCCCCTGATCATAAAGTTTGATTATTTGATGCTAAGTTGAAGTTGTTTCTAGGAAAATTGAAAAGCAAGTGGCCAGGACCATTCATTGTGAGAGTTGTGCGTGACAATGGGAGTATTGTCATATCTGGTTGTCATCTGACGCACAACCATTTGTTGTGAACGGACAGTTGTTGAAGCCATATCTAGATCATGATACATTCCTGTCCGTCGTTGATTCGATATCTGTGGTATCAGATGATTTGATTCCATCTTCTGCGTCTGATACACGATCATCCACTGCTCTTGTATATCCTTTCATTTCACTCTTTCTGCTCCTGTTTAATCATTCACCCCTTTTCCATGTGTGTATATATGCTATACTTAGGATGTGCTTTATCCTAAGTATAGGGGAGTGAATGATTTGTGTTGTTCATATTCGTCCTGTTCATCACTCTTGTTGTTGCCTATACTTAGGGATACTCTACCCTAAGTATAGGGGGTGATGTTGTTCGTATCGTGCTTTTTTTATTTTTGAGCCTATACATTCTCTCCATCGGTTTTCCCCTTTTGTACAGTTCACTATACTTAGGATTACTTTATCCTAAGTATAGGGGGATCACCGACTTCTCTTCTTTTTATCTTTTCTTTGAGTCGATGTAGCATAGGAGTCTTTTCACTTTTCTATACTTAGCACGAGTTATGTCTTCCTTTGTCGCTCTCTGATCACTATGAGGACATAGTTCGAGCTAAGTATAGGTGGGTGTCGTATATATTGTATATATACTTTAGACATAACTCGAACTTTTAAATATGCTTATTTGGGGGGATATGTGTATAATTTTGTAAAATCCATGTGTGTAAAAAAACTAAAAACACAAAAACACAAAAAAAACAACAAAAAACAACAAAAAAATGGAGAAGAAAAAAACAAAAAATGTATATACTTGTATATATTTTACTAACCCTTTTTCCTTAAAAAAAACTACAAAATCAAAAATCTATAAAAACTTGCATAAATAAAAAACCTTTCTTTTACATCTGCATTTTTCTCCAAAAAAATCCATAAAAAGGTCAAAATTAGAAAATTATTTTATAAAATATTCTTTTCACATGTGCATCATTTTCCAAAAAAAAATTTTACATCTGCATTTTTCTCCAAAAAATCCATAAAAAAGTTCAAAATTAGAAAATTGTTTAAAAATGTATGCATCATTTTTTTAAAAAAAATTGCTTTCTTTGCATTGTTCATATTTTCTTGCATTTTCATGTGCATTTTTCATGATAGTACTGACATTTAAACTAGGTTTGGAATAAAGTTGAAGAATGAAGCTTAGTTGGGCTTTAATCCACTTAATTTCAGAGGAACCTTATAAGAAATGGAGTTAAGACTTTTCAAGTCCTAGTGACATAATTCTTTGAGTCCATAAGACTATGTTCACATGTCATCTTGATTAGTCTAATTAGAATATTTAACAACACATGCATGATTCTTTCAGACCGTGGCTTATCTTGGACAAGCACTCGACACGTAGCTCTTCATGGATGAGGTAGTGAGGAGGCAGAATCTTTTGGCTTGGGGTAGCATACGAGGGTGGTACATTGATGAATCCATGATTCATTAACTTTTCTATCGCATTTTGTCTTAAAACCCTTAACAAATACATGTAAATATCCATTAATTCTCATTTTTTTAACAAAACACCATTCATGTGTAAATATTCACTTTTAACCACTAAAATCATGTAAATAAATAAAGAACCAGAAAAATAAAGAAAAAGGCAGATTGAATATATGTATATATATACAATATGACTTAAAATATAAAAATAGCTGTAAGATATATTTATAGCCAACCCCCGAGACCAGGTCAGCATGGATTGGTCGACAAATCAAAAAGTAGGGGGAGATAAGGAAAGAAAACCAAAGAAAAATAATTTAACACACACATATACACCTTTCACTATTTATAAAATAAATACAAAACTTCAAAGAATTTTAATTATTTCATATGAACATATTTTTCACCAAACTCTTCTCCTAATTATTTCTAAAAATGTATATAAAAATATAAAAATAAGTTAAAAATATTACCCTGTATATATGCCAAGAAACCCAGCCTGGAAATTGTCAAAATCTCAACTTCCGAACATCATAACTTCCTCATACGAACTCCAATTTCATCTACCCACCTTTAAAGTTCACAAAATAATATTCTCTAATAATAAAGGTGGTTTCATCGAATTCGGAGTCCGTTTGCAAAAAGTCGGTTTTGGGACCAAAAGACAACAGGGTTTCTGGGCTATTTATTCTCTGTAACACACATTATTTATCATTTTCTTAATTTTATAATTTTTTAATTATTTCATGATCTTGTAGTTTCACCATAATTTATTTCATAATTTTTGGAGACTATTTATTATTTTAATAAAATCAAAAACCCTAAAATATAGGTATAAATGAACTACCTAGTTACTTATCTTATTTATTAAAATATGTAAGTTAATTTATAAAAATCTATAAAAATTCGTATAAACCTTATTTAATACCCTAATAATTAAGAAAATATAAAATTAATTTTTACTTATTTATTTATTAATCTAAAAATCTAAAACCTATTTATAAATACATATTAATTAATATAATATTTATATTCTAAATAATATTGATTATTTATTAAAAGTAATTAGTCCATAAATTAGGAAATTAATTTATCTACACTTTTTGTATTTACACTTATTTAAAATAATGTAATTTACTATTTTATACTTAATTTATAAGATATTTACACTTCTAGGCCAACCAGGTGCTAACACTTGTCAGCAACTGGGGCCTTCTTCCCCAAGAAGTTGTTCCACCGGAATCTACTCGACTGGCCGACTTCAGCTAATTATCCCGCGCGATTCTAGAGACTTCCAATCGATCCACTCCGTCGATCCTACCCTCCTAACAACCACCTCCTTCGCCGGTCGTCGATCCGACCTTGGAGCCCAAGTAATCGTCCTATATAAAGCCCCCAAGGTCGCCATTAACAACCAACTTTCCAACTACCCCGAGCCCCAGCTCCAGGTTGTTCGACCCCCCTACTTCCAAGCTTCGTTCCAGCCGCATCGTGGTGGTGACATCGCCGTGGAGGAGATCGCGAGGAGGAGGGCACGTCGGAGGATCGTTCCAGGGCTTCATCGGCCTTGCATCGCCGCCCAGTGTGCTCGGAGCTCCGGTCAAGGGTCGCCGTTGAGCAGCCATTCCAGGTAATACACCTTGGAACTCCCAGACCTCTTCCTTCATTTCATTCGATTTTCTTCTCGATTTGCGAGCCATGATTAGCGTGGCTAATCCTTGTTTTCGATAGCTTAATCACTAGGCTTAGACGCCCCTTCAAAATCACCTTTCGAATTGTTCCATTTCGCTTTCAAATCGATCATCGTTCCATCATCACCTTCACACGTTGGATATATGTTCTGGACATCTGATTTTTTTCTATATGTTTTGAGCTTGTGATCTTTCATTTGTTGGCCGATTCAACACGAATCGAGCATCCTATCTTGTTAATTGCAGGTTCAAGATCATCGCTATCCAACTCTTCCGATCTGGGAGGCTTAGTTCGTCATGAAAAGCCATCTCCAAGGAGCCTCGTCGCAACATAGCCACCTCCAGGAAGCTTAGAGCGCCGTCTTCATCGACACTCCACCACCGCTCCGAGCAACCTCCGCCACTACTCTTCCACGGGCGAGCTCGAGGGGTGGAGGCTCCACCCCTCTGGCCCCGCCGGCGTGCCAAAGTCGTTGTCGGTCGGCCGCGAGAATTCGGAGAAGACGAGCCCTTCGCCAGCTGCTTCAACTGGCCAAGAACAGGGGAAGCACAGGTGCGCGACACGTAACGCACCCGTGACCTTCCGATCCGCTCCAGCCAAATCTAATCGAGGCCGTTGAAGACGAATCGGTGGAAATTTTGCATAATAAACCCAGCAGGTCTCCATAATATATCTCCGCCCCCAGGTTTTACATAATTGCATTTAGGTCCCTCCGCAGGGACCTAAATGTAAAGTTTTGTACACTTTTTCTTCAGAACAGTCCTTGAGGACCCATTTGCAAACATTTTAATTAGATTTTTCTTGCATTTATGCCCCTGGGCTGTAGGGGTTGTTTCTACTTTGTGTGACCTCGGTTTTTGACGATTTCTTGAGGGTAGTTACACAACTACCCCAACTACTTAGTATAAAATTTTCGTGGATTTTTGACGAGTTTTCGACGTGTTTTGATTTTATCGAAAGCCGTCTTGTTTTGGTTTATTTTCTTGAGTAGTTCGAGCTCGCGGCTCGAACCTCGATCACTTTACTATATAGTATCACCTATATAATATCCACCTATTATATAATAAATAAATCTTTTGAAAAATATCCCTTTTTGAAAATTAAATAAAAATATGAAAATAATAAAATCAAATAAAAATAATAAAAATAAAAATCAATAAAAAAAGAGGTGTTTTGACTTGATCACTTAGAGAAGATTAAAAATAAGATTACAAAGATATAAAATCTGAGGAATTTATTCTGCCTCCTTAAGTTCGACCCAGGAACACTTGCCTGGTAAAATATTAGTGAACGGTTTTCCGAAAGGAGAACCGTAATTGTTTGATAGGTTTTTAAGGATCGATCTTGTTTCACGGCTTTTGCTACAACCGACCACTTTAATTATCAAATAAAAAGCCGCGAAACCGATTCTTAGCCTCATCAAAATGGCGCCGTTGCCGGGGAGGCTTTAGATTCTTTTGATTTTTCATTTCTCGTGATTTTATTTTTTCTCTTCTCTTTGTTTCGTTTTTCGTACGGTTTTTTGTACGACTTTTTCAAATTTATTTTCTAAGTCTCTCTTTTGTTTTCTTACGGCTTTCTCGGCTTTCTCTATCGGCTTTTCTTTGCTAACCATCTTTACAGGGCCTGCAGGATCAACCGGCTTCTTCGAAAGCCGAGCCAGTTGAAAGAGCAGAGGTCGGCTCCTTCTTCACGAGTCGACTGCAGAGGAGCAAAGTAGTTAGTATCCTTTTGTTTGTAAAAGAGAGAGAAAGGGAGAGAGTTGTAATTAGTAATAAAATAAAACCCCCCCATTTTTTTCGGGGCCTGACTCACCGGATACCGTGTATTTGGGAATCAGGGCACCCACCACGGCTTTTTACCGCTCATCGGTTTTCCGCGGTTTTTCTAGACGCTTGTTTACGTTTTTTTACTCTATCTGCTTGTGCCGCGTAGCTAGTCTTAGGACTCGCAACCTAGGTGCTTGCTTTAGGGTTTTTAAATAAAAAGAAAAAAAATCGATAGACGTTGACTGAAAAAACCCATAAAAATTACAAAACTAAAATCGGGACAGCTAAAAATATCTGACTAAAAACCGTAAATCGATTCAAGTGATTTGGGGAAAGTAACCCCCGCACATTTCTCAGAGTGCGTGAGCTCGAGAGCCGACACATTAGGATAGATCCCAAACCACGTATTTCTCGCGAGATACTACTAGGTCCATACATTTGATCGTTGTTCCTCAGTGGGTAAGCTCGGGTAGCCGGAAACGGTCCGAGTTTACTTAGCAGAGTGGGAGATTTAGAGGACACTGTGCAAGGCTCCGTCCTCAAGTAACACGGGTAGCCGGAAACGGTCCGTACTTACTCCCATACTGGCTGAGTGCGAGCGGTCTCGTGTAAGGATTTGGGCTAGTGTCTCGGGGAAACTATCGGGCACCTATTGGCTTGCTCAGCCCGCGTAATCGAAACGTCTGCTAATCACAATCCTAAAACTGAAAAGATAAAAAGACCGAACTCTTACGGTCTTCATCAGGGTTGAGTCGGTGAAAACGGTGTTTTGCTTTGTGTTTGTTTGCGGGGCGTGAGTTTCCGCGGCTTTCGCATTTCTCCTTCATTTGAATAGTACACGTGCTCTCCCGAAATCTCTCTTGACATCGAAGATGACGTCTCGACGGCTTTTTGGCTCATACTCTGTGAGCTTTCGACCGTCCACCGTCGAGCGTATGTCTTCACAGGCTCGGGATGACCCTCTTCCCGAGCCGGTCCCATCCGATCTCGAGGCGAGTCAGACCCAGACTCCCTCACCTCCTGGCCAGATCATTGAGGCAGACCCTTGCCTCAATACATCATCTATATCTCCTGAGTACTTTTTGCTGAGTTCTCACGAGAGTTTCTACTTTACAGACGATCAGATAGCTCGCGGGAAAGGACCAGCAGCAGACGAGAGGGCACCAGATGGGGACAATCAGGAGGGAAGAGCAGAGCTGAACGGTGATATTACGACAGGTATTCTCGATACATTACAGCAGATGAATCTACAGATTCGAGAACAATATAGAGTTCAGACCGAACTGCGGGCTGAAATAGCTGCACTAAGAGCAGGGGTCGGGAACCATTTACCGCCTGCGGTTCCCGCCACTTTACGGGACGAGTATGACCTGGGCGCTCGAACGCTCCATCACTGGATTCAGCTACCGCCAAATCAAGGGCCATACGAACTCCGACCTTCCTTCATCTCCTTGCTTCCCAAGTACTATGGGAATGCCGCAGAGGAGCTGTTCACGTTTCTACAGCAGTTTGAGATGATATGTGAAACGGCTTGTTATCCAGGAGTGTCGCAGGAAGCCGTGCGCCTCAAAGCCTTTCCCTTTGCCTTAGCCGATAAGGCCCTTTATTGGCTGAGCCATCTGGGGAGAGAAATCTCCACCTGGGACGACCTGAAGTTCACCTTCCTGCGCAAATATTTTCCTCTAGGAACGACGAACATGATGAGGAGCCAGATCTCCAATTTTACGCAACTGCCGCATGAATCATTCAATGAGGCATGGGATCGATTCAAGGACCTGACGGAGAGATGCCCGCATCATGAGATCCCGATGAAGGTGCTCATGCAGAACTACTTCGGAGGACTCCAGCCGGAAGTACAGGGGCTCGTGAGTGCCGCATGTGGCGGCAGTTACTTGAACAAGGACGCCGAGTCAGTCTGGGCCATCTTCGAATGGATGGCCGAGAACTCGAGAGTCGTAGACTCTACTCGGGCATTTCAGAAAGCCCCGCAGCCACCACATCACCGAGAACATCATAAGGTGGCGAATATCTCAGACTTTGAATCCAACACCAACATGGGATTTATTAGTGAGAAGTTGACGTTGGTGGACGTGATTCAGAAGCAGGTCCAGGAGCTACAGCCGCTGCGAGAGTTGGAGAAACTCTCATCTCTACCTTAGCAACTGAGTGATCTTTCGAAGAAGGTCTCTGATCTTCAGCTCCAGTACCAGCAGAGCCAGACTTCTTCGAACACACAGCCAGCACGGAGGATCGCACCCGCTCCACCCACCCGTCAGATTCATTACATTCAGAGCGAGTCAGAGATTCCGCAGATTGATTGGCATGAGGATCAGTCTCATGCCAATTCCGGCCAGATCATCAGCGCTGTAGAGATGGAGGTGGAGCCGCAATCCACTCTCGAGATCAACGGGATTTGGTATACTCCGGTGCAGCAGCCGAGTATACCGAATCAGCAACAGCAGCAGCCGTACGATCATCCGCAGCATGGACGTCCGCAAATCCAGCACTGCCAGAGCTTCACGCCGCAGCAGTCTCATCCGAATGTCTACCATCAGAGACCGCAGCCTTCATATCAGCACCCTGCCCAGTTTTCACCGAATTATTCTTTTCAGCAGCCGTAGCAGTCTTCCTCCACACCTCAGCGCTACTCCCAGCCTTCCACCTCTCAGCATTTCATGCCAAGGCAGGAGAGAGGAGCAAGCCAGGGCCACCACACCGAACCGGAGATGTCTTCACATGCCCAGGCGCTCAACCAGATCATAGATATGCTCAGTACGCTCCAGATCGCGCACAAGACAGAGATGGAGCAGGTTAACCGTCGTCTGGATGAGTTAATCGTGCCAAAGACCACTCTCCCAACTGTTGAACAGGGTTTTTCACAGGTCTAAAGTAATCCACACAAGGCGGGATCACAATGTCGCTGAGGCGACCCGCGAGAAATCCTAATTCAAACAACAATTAACGCACAACAGATAAATCAAGCAATGAAAATAAATGTGCGGAGTTAAAATTTATTATAACTCTACAACAAAGATGTGTATAGTGCAAGTATGTGTAGAGGTCGAACACAGGGAGCAGACAGGTAGAACGGGGCAAAATTGCTCAAATGTGTGTGAATGTGATCAAGTGTCTACTATGCTATTTTTTGTGGGTTTTTAATTTTCATATTTTTTATTTAATTTTTAATTTTCTATTTTTGTATTTTGATTTTTTTGATTTTTTTGATTTTATATTTTCTTTTTATATTTTATATTTTATATTTTCTTTTTCAATATTGGATTATACAAACTATATAAGAAAAGAGGTGATAAACTATTTATAAAAAGAAGGGAAAAGCTCAAAAATTAGGAAATGAAATGTTTTTGGTATTTTTATACTTTTCTACTATTTTTGTGATTTTTTGGGGAATTTTTAGAATATTTTTGGTATTTTTAAATGTCAAAATACAAGAAAACAGTGAATAAAAGTTGCTGTCCGAAATTAAATTGAGGATAAAAAATAGTAAACAGTGTCAAAAATTTCTCAAATTAATTTTCCATAAAAGAAAACAAAATAGAGAAACTACAGGAACTTAGTTTATATTTTTAGGATTTTTCTAGGATTTTTTAGAATTTTAGGAAGGTTTTTGGGATTTTCTACTTTTTAGGAGTTTTGTTTTGTATATTTTAATGATTTTTGGACTGGAGCTAAATGATACTAAAATACACAAAATATATATTTTTGGGACTTTTTTGGGTAGTTTTTATAATTTCTAGGGATTTTATGACGCAAACTGTGCTGAAAATAGATGTTTTTGATTTTTTATAAATATTAAAAAGACTCAAAATTCAAAATAAAAATATTGGCGTGAAAGAACAATGCATCATGAGCTTAAATCTATTTTTTGAGATTTTTTTGAATTTTCTAGATGCATGAAATAAATAGGGAAAGCATACAAAAAATACAAGGCCTAACAAGGGTATGAATGTAAATAGAGCAAAGTTCAAGGGCCGATATGTAAATTATACAGAACAAAATAGGCTGCAAATGAATGCTTTGAGTCCCAAATAAACATTACACAAAATGGCAGGGAATTGGCGCAAAATACCCACGCCCAAGGTGATCCGACGGCGGGCAGGGGCGATGAACAAACTGGGAGGAGACCACGGCGAGATGGTCCTCCGGCGATCTGATCTTCCTCTTCCGCCACCGAGTGCTGCTTCAAAGCAAGTCCAGCAGCTCCTGGAGGGATGCTCTACCTTCCGGCGGTGCCAAAATGGCCAGGAGGGCACGGGTGCGCCGTCGCGAGGTCAAGAAACCGACACAGCTCCATGTACCTGTTCTTTGGCAAAATCTGACTCTAGATGGAGTCTCTTGACTCCAGGAACCTGCAAAGAAGATGCACACACAGCGAGAAGAAGGTTCCAGGAGCAAATGAAGGTTGAGGGAACATTAAATGGCGTGAAATGAAGCTCGCCGGAGCAAGCTTCGACGAGGGTGTTCGATAATGGGATTAAACTAGAGACTCGATGAAATGCCAAGTTAAATGCATGAAATAAACGCTAATGCTACAGCTAATTAATCACACAAAGAAAACAAGGAAAAACGACCTCAAATAGTGGAGAAACTGCGAGATGAACCTCACGGCCAAGGGCCGGAGATGGGGGTGGATACGCCTTCGCGCCGCTCCTCCGCTCCTCCTAACGGCGAGGTGAAGTTGCTGTCACCTCCCTCTAACCTCAGCACATGAAAGAAGGGAGGAGGAAGGGGCAAAAGGAGTTCAAAATTGAAATGGAGGATTGGAGGTCTTTTTGAAAGAGTGGTCGATGAGGCACAAAGAACGGTGCTTCTGGAGCACACCAGTGATGCACTCCCCGAAAACAACCATGGGCGTGTATCCTCAATATATGGTGAACAAAAGTCAAGAAGGAAGCAATGCCAAATGGTGAAAGACGCGCTCTCCAAAATTCGGAGAAAACGCCAAAAAAATGCAGTCTGACAAGCTTCAGAACATTGGGCAGAGAGTGGCCGAGATGGCATGAAGATCGAGGTTTATCGAGCAAATCTTCGATCCAAAGACCAATGTAAGTACTGGGCGTGTATGGTGGTTATATGGGGATAAAAAGTGAAGAAGGGCCCGAGGTCAAAATGTGAACGATGCGGCCTAGAAAATTAGGTGAAAATGGCTAAACAACGCAGCTGACAGGCTGCAGGAGCAGACCAAGGAGTTGACCAGCGGGTCAACTTCCACCTGGTTGGTCCACGTGGACCAACCAGAAAAATCCCTGGGAAAAACATTTGTAAAATCAATTAAAAATAGCAAATTAATTTATTATTTTTTGGTTATTGAATAAAAAATGTTTATTATTTTATGAATTATTTTATAGTGATTTTTATTTATTTTTATGGGATGTGTAATTATAAGTTACCATTTATACCCCTTATAGGTATCTATATCTATATATTTAAGTATTTTATTTTTATTTTGTATATTTAACTTATTCATTTATGTTTATTATTTTATAAATTTATAAAGTATTTTTATACTCTTAAATACATTTTTATTTTATTTTTTGAAGTGATTTGTACACTTAATAAAATAAAAGTATAGTTTATGTATGTATATTTACAAGTATAATACCTATGTATTTTATATACAAGTATTTTACTTTGAGTTTTCTTTGAGTTTTTGTTCTGATTTTAATAAACAAATATATTATAAGTAATATTTACAAAATTATAAAAGTATAAAATTATAAAAATAATAAATAAATAATAAATTGAATATTTTATTTTGTGCAAGTATACAATGAGGGTCCAAAACTCAACTTTCAAACCGTAGCTCCGCCAAATACGAAACCACCCCCATTAAATAGCTCATTTTACACTATATACAATTAAAGGTGAGTTTGATGCATTTGGAGTTTTTATTTGTGAGATACGGGTCTGGGAAGTTGGGATTCTGGATTTTTATTCAGACCATAACTTTTTATCTGTACATTATTTTTCCGTGAAATCAATTTTGTATTTTTCTTTATAATATTATCTACAACTTTCATGTACAAAGTTTATTTATTTGATGAGTAAAAAGTGGAACCAAAAATAGGTCCCAAAATGAATAAAGAATGAATAAAATAAAAGGAATTTTATTGGTATTTTTGGCCCTTATCTCCCCCTACTATATTCGTTGTCGACCTATTCATCAAGATGCCTAGGTCTCGGGGTTTTGGGTCATAAAATATTTACAATATTTTATTCTTTTTCTTTTCTTTATTTATTCTATAATTTTGGCTTTAATTACAGTATTTTATACACTAAATAGATGCACATGCATGAATGCTAAGATGATGATTTTAATGCTATTTACAGGCATTTGCTAGGGTTTTTGGTGCCAAAATGATAGAATAAAGATGATGAAATGTGGATTCATCATCCCCCTATACTTTACCTTTGCTAGTCCCTAGCAAACACTTATGGTGCATAAAGAAAACAAAAGAAAAGAAAAATAAGAACTTGGATTTAGTTTAATTATCAACTTGTCTTCACAAAATCAAAGTTTGGAGCTTATGTCGGACCTTTGAAAATTTTAGTGCGGGCGGAACCTTAATGACAACCGAATTTGAAATCCAACAGTCCCTGAGAATCCCAAAACTTTGTCCAAGTCTCCTCAATAGACAGGTCAGAAATACTTCAACTCATACGCAAACTCTTACGACTATGAGTCTGACTCGTACAGTGTAAGTGATGGTGGCTCTTCCCAACTAGAATGACAAAGAAACTGAGTTCTCCAGTACGACAACCCAATGATTCCCCAATCCAATAACTCCATCCTCGAGGAGCGGGGTATTCCCTTCTAAGTTCAAGTGGCAACCAGCTCAAGAGGAGGGGGTGAAGAGAAGAATGGACGGTAGCCAGTGTAGCTACCTATCTTGGGATGCAAGACCAGTGTAGTCAAGTCATCCTGCTGCAGGCTCAAATGATATGACTTTGGAACTCAAGCTTGCTTATTGACTTTACAACATATTCACATACTTTTGCAGGCATTTTATTTTTGTACAAGCCTCTCTTTTTTTTCTCTTTTTTTTCTTTTTCTTTTTCTTTTTTTGAAATACTATTTACAGCAGCATTTACATAAGGAGTTTTTCCTCTTAAGCCAGTAGACTATCCCTCTTTTGAAGCTTTATTACAACCCACACTCTCATGTCTTTAGACTTCCTCATCACTTGGACGGGTTGGAGTGCACTTCCCTCCCTAGAGGAGGACAAGTGTTTCCACTTGTGTGCGTCTCATACCAGCAAATCCAATCCCCTCACCACTCCAACTGAGTTGAGCCATGTGAAAGGTGCAGGTGTCCAAGTTAGGTCATTATCAACAAGAGTCGTACGTGTGCTCCGAAATACTCTACTTAGGCAGTCAAGAATCCATTGAACCAAGTCTCGTGATCCTCAAAGAATTAAGTCAACTAGGCCTGAAGTACCTCAAACCTAGTTCCCATAAGGTTCCTGTTATTAGGTAGATTTTAAGGTCCAATCAAGCTCAAATCTTCGGATTTTACTTAGACTTGTTCAACTATCAAACTCAATCCTAAAAATGCTCATGCTATGCAATGAAATGCAGAAAATGTTTTTGTGATGCAATTTTCAAAGACTTTGAACTTTTTATGGATTTTTGAAAAGATGATGATGATGATGCATATGCATTTTTTGTATTTTTCAAAAAGATTTTTCAAATGTTTTTGGATTTTATTTTTTGCAAATGTTTTTTTGGGAATTTTTGAAAATAAAAAGATTTTGGCTAAAGACTAGGTTAAAAATATGTACACGGGAGTGCTTCTTATATATACAAGAAGTGGATTTTAGAATTTACAAGGTAAGTGATCAATTTTATACATATATATATATAATGGATTTTGGTGAGATGTAAGTATTCCTCAAACTTATTTGACACAAGCTTTCACACAATTTTTGAAAACTATAGTCCAAAATAATTTTTACAAACTTTTTACAAACATGTACACACATTTGAAAATCATTTTGCAAAGGTTTTTCAAACAGCATATATAGGTTTTTCAAAATATTTTTGCAACCATTTTTCAAACCATTTGCAAATCATTTTTCCAAACATTTTTATTTCACACAAAGAAAATAAATTTTTCAAATCACACATTTTTACAAAGGTTGAAAACATGTAACAAAATATTTTCAAAATAGTTTTCAATAAATGTTCACAAGGATTTTCAAACTATTTTTCAAACATTTTGCAAAAAATATTTTCACCTGATTTATTAATCAGTAAATACAAAAAGAATTTGAGGAATAACCACATCTTTTTATTAAGGATTTTTAATGAATTTTAAAGAATTTTTAAAGAATTATTAGCCATATTTATTAGGAAAATACGAAAGTACGAGTTATGGCTAAAGTATATACGTAGTATATACGACCCCCCTATACTTAGCTTGAGCTATGTCCTCATAGATTAGAGAGAAAAGAGAAGACATAACTCGTATTGAGTATAGGAAAATCTAAAGAATGAACGAACAAAGAAAGGAATGAATCAATGAGAAGTTGACCGTCCCCCCTATACTTAGGATCAGATTGTCTCCCCCTATACTTAGGGTAAGATATCCCTAAGTATAGACAAGAAGAGGATACAATGGAGAGGATCGAAATGAATAGAAAAAACTCGGGGTGCACACCCCCTATACTTAGGACAAAGTACGTCCTAAGTATGGAAAACTGTCTACAAGGGCGGCACCTTTTTGATACAAACAGAAGATAGAAAATGAAAAGAAGAAAAGAAGAAAAGAAGAAAAGAGATCAGAGTGGAAGAAGATATCGTGAGAATGCACACATCACTCCCCCTATACTTAGGGTAAAAGAAGCCCTAAGTATAGGCAACAACCGGAGTGATGAAACGGAACGAAGAACGAACACTCGGCTCGTCCACCCCCTATACTTAGGACAAAGTACGTCCTAAGCAAGGCAAACATGAGGAATGGGTGGACGAGCAAAACGGAAGATAGACAGAGATACATGAGAGAGAATATACAACATAGATGGATGTACAGATGATCAAGAAGGTTGAAAGCGAACCTTCTTGCGGGACTGTTGAGGAATGGATCTGGTGTGATGCAGGTCGACATCGGGGTCGACAGTGGATGGAAGCCGATCAAGATCGACAGAGTGTGTGTCCTCAGGGGCCCTAAGGTGTGAAGGCACAGACTGGTGAGTGGAAGAAGTACGGCTAGGTCCGGCCTTGGGAGTCTCGCTGATATCAAAGTGGAATGGGACGAACTCATCATCATCGGAAGTAGTGTACTCGAAGTCGTCCTGCGAGGTGTCATCCAGGTCAAAACGAAAAGGAACGAACTCATCGGTGGAAGTAGTCGAACTCTATTCGTCCTCTATAATCTCAACCGGATCATCTTTCTCATCAAAAGGCCCGAATTTCTGAAGAAAATCAACTAAATCAAATTTGGCCTTTGGCTCATCAGAATCTATGTGGACAGGAGCTGACCCATCAGTGAAAGTAGTCAAAACATGTCCGTCATGTCTAGTCTCTACATCTGCCCTCCGCTCTAAGGTATCGATCGTGTAAATCCCGCGGATGTCATCAACACAACGCCAAGTCCCAGAAGAAGGAACTCCGAGGTCCATGATTTCCGAGTCTTCCTCAACAGGGAGGAATTCTCGGGTCTCAGTAGAATCCAATAAACAACAAAATTCTCTGATAGTATCATCAAGGTCATGGTCCTCGAGGTCAGCCAGAAAAGGTGTAGTCACATCAGGTGCAGGTCTCTGGTCGGTAGTAAGTGCGGTGATCAATGCTTCACTCTCGTCAGCAGGACGGAAGCGAATCTCTCCTAATTCGTAATCAATAACGACCCTTGCAGAGGCGAGGAATGGTCGTCCCAGGATGATTGGAGAGTGCTCCCCTGTGGAGGTCTCCATGGGCAAGATGACAAAATCAACGGTGTAGCTCATGCCCTGAATCGAGATGACGGTGTTTTCAAGGATACCCTTCGACCTCTTTATTGATCCATCAGCAAACTGTACGATCATCCTGGTCTTATTGAGAGGCCCTAAGTGAAGAGACTGTACCAGTAAGAAGGGTATGATGCTAATCGAAGCACCGCCGTCGAGGAGAGTGTGATCACATGTAAAGTCAGAGATGATGCAGCTAATGAAAGGTGTGCAGTGTTCTTCTTCCGAGGAATGGGACGATGAGTGATGGCGTGGGCAGTGGCCATAGTCAAGATATGGCGCTCAGATCTGCTCCTCCGCTTTCTCTTCTTGGGAAGAGGAGCAGGTAAATCGGTCATGGCCCTCTGAAGTGGGGCACGAATGATCTCATGAATGTTTGCCACCACTTCAGGTTCAGTCAATATTTTTTTAAATTTTTGGACCTACTCCATACAAGGGAGGAAGTCGGAATCAGCATATACACGAGGCATGCCAAGAGCAGTCTATACAGCGGCATCCTCGGGGTCAAAGGTGGGACGGGGTGTGAATGAATGTGTGGTCAAAGGGTCTGGCAAGTGGGCACTCTCCTCGCAGTCCGACTCAACCAAAGGTCTCCCGAACTCTTTTTGTTTTTTTTTTAAATTTTTCTCATTTTTTTGAATTTTGGGCGATTGCAAGCTCTCATGGAAATCCTCGAGTGAACCCATATCATCAAATAGTGGAATATCATGGTCGCTCTTATTGGTACTAGTGAGGGTGTCAATCCTCTGTCTCATGTGATCCATCATCTGGGTCAAGTGCTCAAGGGTGGACTCCATGAAAGGTGACTCCAACAGCCCGGCCTCGGGTGGATGTGAAGGTGGAGAATACGGAGGTGGAGGTGGGTGTGGGTAGAAATCCGAAGTCTGATACTGTGGCTGAGGTGGATATGTACAAAAGTCAGGAGCAAAGTCCTCATGGAAAAAAGAAAGTGGACCGGCTGGAGTGAACGAGTGATCCGCAAAGTCCGGATAAAATATGCTCCAGTCGGCCATCTCGAAACAAAAGAAAATGATCGGGAGAGCACGATGGTCAAGTCAAGAAAAGTGAGAAGAAAGGCGCAAGTGCGCAGCGACGATCTAGGACACACAAGCAATCACAAATAAAAATGAAAAGAATACAAACTCCTCAATTCACCTACTCAACTCGGTAGAAACCGAAAATTCGGTCTTTTTATCTTGTCTGTTTTAGAGTTATGTGAGAAGTCCAAAATTGCACAAACACTTAGGGGCTGAAAATGGGATTTGGGCACTAATCCTTAGCGTGTGCGCGGGCAAGTAAAACGAAGACAATGAGGGGATTACTCGTCCCAAAAATTTTTTCTTTTTGGTCGGTTTTAGGGTCAAATAATATTATCACAGTCCCAATTTTATTGATTATCACTTTTTTTGGATTTTTAATAAAAATGCACGAGCCTAACGAGGAGTCAATCTCACTTAGCACCTAGGTGATCAAAATCAGAGGTAGAGGAGCGAAAAAGCAATGCAAGCGACAAAACAATGATGAATGCTAAAGCGTAAATGCTCACCTTGCCTCCAGCACTCTACATGCAAGGATGTTCAGCAGAATTGAAACCTATCTATATGCAAATGCAAAGCCGATGAAATCGCCCTAAGTTCAGAAATTGCTATTAGCGGGAAGCACCACAAGTTGACCACCAATCCTCAACCCTAATGTCCGGTCTAAGCTCACCCCTCCTCTGCTCAACACACTTGAGTTTAGGAGAAAGCGCTTTGCGAGGAGAGTGATGACACGAAAATCCGAGCAACTAAGGTAAAAGTACAAAAATGGTCGTTGCGACCTCGGTCACTCAGATGTGTCAATCAAGAAAAATGAACCACTCGAATAGATAAAAGCAATAAAATCACGAAATAGCGGTCCTGCTATTGGATTAACCTGGTATAGCACCCAGGGTCGAACTCAAGGAGTACGGATTGGCCTCTCGGCCTACGAAGTAGTAAAAAGGAATAAAATATAAGAAGAAACTATTTTTAGTGCTTTTTAATTTGTTTTGTATTTTTTTGAATTTTTAATGTGTAAAGAAAATAAGAAAAACAAGGAAAAGCACACTTCAACAATTTATTCAAAGCACTAAAAATTAAGCAAAAATTCCAACAAAAATATTTTAGGTGTTTTATATCTTTTAGTGTTTTTGGTGAATTTTTGAGAATTTTCTGATGTTTATTTAATTTTCTAAAATTCAAACAGTAGCTGAAATAGAGGGTAATGTCCAGCCGAGCCAAAAAGCCCTAGATAAAATATCTAAGAGCCCCAAAATGGCTAGGAGGTAATTTTCCTATAAAGAAGACAAAATGAGGAAAATTTAGGTACCAATTTTATTGTTTTTGGATTTTTAATTTATTTACTAGAATTTTTATAGGTTTTTGAGTGTTTTTAAGTTTTTAGTGGTTTTCAGCAATGAAAAGTAGCCAAAATTGGCTAGAAAATCAAATTAAGCAAGACAAACAGTAGGTAATTTTTATAGAATTTTTAAATGAGTTTTAATATTTTTTTTGGTTTTTCAGGTTAGACAGTAGCAAAAATGAAGGTTTTTGATTTTTTAAAAATATCAAATGAACTCAAAAATGTCCTCAAAAATCCACAAAAATCTTACACCATGGCAGGAGCCATGTGTCCAATTTTCGTTGGATTTGGAGGTGTTTTGATATTTTATTCAAAAATAAAGGAAGGGTACTGTGCACAGGGACCAAAGTGCAAATACCCATGAGTCTGGGGGGTCTGGTGCAATTTACCCAGCAAAACACGCGCCACGCGCGTTCCTGGGGCACTCAGGGACCCAAATGTAATAAAAATAAGTCCCGAGGACTTATTGGTAACAGGTACCAAAAGTCCAGGGGCTTATCTGCAAAACACCCAAAATATAACGCACATGCTCAATTAAACCACGCACAGGGGTATAAATGCAAATAAGTAAAACTTTTCATTCATTCCATAACATCCAGAACTACAGGGGTCTCTACTGCAAATAACCTAGATAAACACGTGACGAAGCACGTGGCATACAACGCACAGGGGTATATAAGCAAATAAACTAAAGCACGGGGTCCACTATGCTAATAAACCTAAAACTAAACAACTAACTTCGATATTTACAGGACTAAAACGAAATAAAAGACAAGACATGGCCTAAGGGTAAATTACCCTTTATTATGCGGACGGGCTGGATGCGCGCCACGTGGATGATCGGATGGCGGCTGACGGTGGGCGCTCCAGATGTCGCCTCCTCAGATCGGACGATGCTGGCTGCTCCGGAGATGGATGGCTCGGATTGAAACTGGAGTGGGAGGGGACGATCGACGACAACGGAGGGTCCTGGATGAACAGGTCCCCGGCGAGATTCGCCGGGCTCGGGTGTGCGCAGCTGACCTCCTGGGTGCACTATGAAGGTCGGAGAAGAATCGTGGAGGGCTCCCGCGTCTGCCGGTAGGATCCGATGATCGAGCCGAGCTCCGAGGAGCTCGGGCGAGGTCGGCGGAGCTGGGCCTCCTGGCCTGAATGACCAAAGCCCTCAGATGGGCTCGGTAGCACCTGCAAAGATCACCAGAAGACTCGCGGGTCGAGGGCAAACTGCCTCGACCCGGTTAGGCGTAGCGACGGTGGCTGGTGGGTCGGAATGGCGAGCTCCGGCGAAGGTGGTGGACGGAGGAGCTCGGCTCCCAGCTCCTGTGCGAGCTGGGTTGGGCGAATGGGTGAAGAAGGTGCGTCGGAGAAAGGCGGATGCGATGGTCGATTCCGATGATCGAACGGAGTGAAGGGATGGTCGGAATCAAAGATAAACGGCGGCGGTGCTATTTGGGCGTAAACGAAATTAAAGGAAACGGGAAGCCTAAGGGGATACCTGGGTGGTCGAAGAGACTGGGGAGGAGCTGCTGAAGCTCCTGGTCGTCGCCTCAAGGATCGTCTCCCTCCGAGGCTCGGAGCTCACGCTGGTGGCGGAGCTACGGCGGCTGTGCTCGCCGGATCGATGGGTCCTCCTCCTCTCCTCGCTGCGACAGGTCGAGGCGCAAGCTGTCACTCTCGCGGTCTCTCTGGAGCTCACAGGTGAAGGAGGCGAATGGCCAAAGATGGAGCAATCGAGTGGCGGAGCTGCAGCTATATACGGCTAGGGGTCCGAGAAAGATGGGTCCGGGCAAGCTCTGGAGCGCGCGGATCCTGAGGATGCGGCTCCGACGAGGATGTCGGATGTATCGCGAAGAATTCGGACCCGGGGTTTGGTGAAATGGGTGTCGGATCAAGCGGGTAAAATTCTGAGAAATCGGGTCCGGAGCTCAGATCCGCGGGAGGTGGTCCTGGGGGGTAGTTGACCGGGCGGTCAACATCCCCAGGACCCAATGGAAATCGGCCACGTGGCTGGATCTTGAATTGAAAATTAAGGGTAGCTAGGGGCCGATTTAGCGAAAACTTAAAACATGAATTATTTTTCTTTTATTTTTTTCTATTTTTTAGTGATTTTTAATAATTTTTTCGAAATAAAAATAAGCTATATACAATATAGTACTATACATAGGTATATGTACAATATATATAGGGTTTTGATTTTTAATTTTTAATTGTTATTTTTGTACAATTTTTATTCCCCTTTTATATTTTATTTAATTACATTATAAAATAAGGAACAAAAAGATATTTTTATTTAATTTTTATTATTTATTTACATAGGTAAAATAAATATATATGTACATCTATATACATGGTATATGTACAATGTATTTTTGTATTTTTAATTTTGCTATTTTTATTTTTCTTTTGTTTTAATTGTTTTTATTTTATTTATTTACAATATATAACATAAAATATTTAAAAAAAGTTTGGAAATTTATTTTATTTATTTACAAGGTTAAATAAATACATAGAAGTGGTTTATGTATATGATGAAAGGGGTATTTTAATTCTTTTTTGATTTTTAACTTTTTTCTTTTGTTTTTATATTTTAAATATATACAAGTATTTACAAGCATAATTTAAGCTATTTTTGTTGAGGAAAATATCTTTATTTTATTTACATAAATATTTACACAAGAGCCCCTATCTCCCTCTACTTTGGCTTTTATGCGGTCAGGCCCATGCTGAGCCCTCCCTTGGGTTAGGTTGCTCAATATTTATTCTAAATATTTCCTCTTTTTCTTTTTAATCTTTATTCTTTTATTTTTGCACAAAAACATGCTAATTATAGGTTTTTACATAATGCATGCTTTTGGTAATTATTTGTATTTACACATATCTACATGCATTTGCAAAGGTTTTTGTAGCTAAAATATAAGAATAAAGAGTGATGAATGAGTATTCATCACCCCCTATACTTAACTTTGCTAGTCCCTTAGCAAACACTTATTTGAAAAAGAAGTGAAAAAGAAAGAAAGAAAAAAGAAAAAGAGGATGTACATGGATCAAGGTTGATTATTAAACTTGCCTTCATCAAATTGGGGTGTGGAGCTCGATCATATCTTTGGATTATTAATGTGTCGGAACCTTATTTAGACTTAAGCTTAAAACTCAACAGCCTCTAAGTTCCACTAATCTATAACCAAGACTCCTCAATGCTCCAGATCAGAACAAGTCATCAATCACAAACCCTGAAGACCATGAATCTTTTCTTGTCCTGTGAATGTGAAGTCTAAGCTCTCCACCTCAGAAATGGCAACTTGACAACCCTCCCCAACAAGGTAACTCTATGACCTCAATCTGGCCACTCTTTCCTCGAGGAGCGGGGTATTCCCTTCTAAGTTCAAGTTCAACCGGCTCAAGAAGAGGAGGAAGAAGAGAATGGGTCAAGGCCAGTGTAGCCAAGTACCCTTGGGAGCTTGACCAGTGTAGCCAAGTCTCCCTGCTGCAAGCTACAACAGGTGGATCATGAAACCAAGCTTTGCTTATTGCACTCTATATACATACTGCGGTGGGATTATCATTTTCTATCAGACCCACCACTTTTTTGGAGTTCTTTTCTTTTTGCACATTTTTTTTTCAAGTGCATCTGTACAACATATACATGTGCAGCATATACAAGGAGTTTTTCCTCTTGAGCCAGTAGACTATCCCTCTTTTGAAGCTTTATTGCAACCCACAACTCCCGTCGTTAGACCTCATGGCAACCAGACCAAGTTGAGACGCACTTCCTTCACTAAAAGAAGAAGAGAGGTTCCGCCTAGAAGTACTACCCTCATATGCTACCCCAAGTCAAGGAAGACTGCCTCCTCACCACCTCATCCGTAGAGAGCTCGGTGCATAGTGCTGGTGTCCAAGTAAAGCCATTGTCTATATGAGTCATGTGTTGTTGTTATGTGCTCTACTTAGGCTCATTGAGATGACATGTGATCATAGCCTAGTGGACTCAAAGAATTAAGTCATCATGGACCTGAAAAGCCTTAAACCTAAGCCCTATAAGGTTCCTCTTAGAAATTAGGTGGATTAAGATCTTAATCAAGCTCCATTTCTCAATTTGATTCCAGGCTAGTTTAAATGTCAACTATCATCCAGAAAGACTATATACAAATGTACAAAAGATGCTTATTTACACAAATTTTACAATCATGCAAAATTTTTGAAAAATGTTTTGAAATCATGTATGGATGATGCATGAAGTGCAAGTTTTGCAAAAGATATTTACACGCATTTACACAAGATTTTTGCAAACTTTTGATTTTCAAAACATTTTGGAAAAATTTTGTACTATATACATAATTTTGATAAGAAAATATTTACACAAGCTTTACACAAAAGATTTTTGAAATCATTTTTACAAAAATAATTTGTACACTAGCTATTTATGTGCAAATAAAAGAAGTTTATGTACATGAATATTTTTAATTTTTTGTGGTTTTTAGCCATTTTATTTATTAACACACTCACGCAAAGTACGAGTTATGGCTAAAGTATATATGAAATATATACACCCCCCTATACTTAGCTCGAACGATGTCCTCAGAGTCAAGAGCGATGAAGAAGACATAACTCGTGCTAGGTGTAGAGAAGTGAAAAGAAAGGCTATATACAAAGAGGAAGAATAAAATAGAAAAGTGAAGATGGTCTCGGGTCTTCCCCCTATACTTAGGGGATCAAACAATCCTAAGTATAGCAGGCTGTACACTAAGGGAAAACCGAGTGGAGAATGTACAGGGTCTACCCCCCCTATACTTAGGGTGAAATGTCCCTAAGTATAGGCAGCAAAAACAGGGGTAGACAGAAACAAAAGAAATACCCAAAAGGTCGCACATCCCCCCTATACTTAGGGTAAAGTGCACCCTAAGTACAACATAATCACAAGATGAAGAAAGGGATGTGGGACTAAGGAATGTGGTGATATAGACATCTGGATCTATACAAGGCGGAAGATCAGTGAAACTCAGGCGTGAGATGCATTAGATGTGAGTCAAAGACCACATCTCACGCAAAATGAATAGGGGCAAGATCATCGACCCGCGGCTCATGATCTAGAAATGGCTTGAGCCGCTGGCCGTTCACTCGAAAGGTACTCTCAGAAGACAACTCAGATATGTCGATGCTACCGTTGTCGTGTACCTTTCTGACCAAGTAGGGTCCCTTCCATTTGCTCTGTAGCTTCCCTGGAAATAATCGTAGCCTCGCATCAAACAGCTATACTCTCTGTCCAATCTCAAAATGCTTGTGGCTGATATGAGAATCATGCCACTTCTTCACTTTCTCCTTATAATGTAGGCTGTTTGAGAAAGCTGCATCTCGAAGCTCCTCCAGGGCAGCTAACTCTGCCCTCCTCTGGTCTCCCATACCATCTGGATCCATAAGAATGTCAGTAACTGCCCAAAGTGACTTGTGCCTCAGCTCAACAGGTAAATGGCATGGCTTGCCATAAACGAGGCGAAAGGGAGATGTTCCCAATGGTGTCTTGAAAGACGTCCTATATGCCCACAAGACCGAGTCCAAAAGCTGTGACCAATCCTTTCGGTCAGGGCGGACGACTTTCTGCAATATAGTCTTAATCTCCCCGTTCGACACCTCGGCTAGACCATTCGTCTGTGGATGGTAAGGTGTAGCAACACGATGATCTATGCCGAACTCGCTAGCAAGTGCCTTTACCTGGTCGTTGATGAAATGAGACCCCCCATCAGAAATCATAACTCGTGGAACCCCGAACCGCGTGATGATATGTTTCCTCAAAAATATGCAAACTGTCCTTGCATCAGCGGCTCGGGCGGGGATAGCCTCCACCCAACGACTAACATAATCCACGGCCAACAGAATGTACTCAAATCCCTGACTCTTAGGGAATGGACCCATGAAATCGATGCCCCATGCGTCAAAAACCTCACAGAAGTGAATGGGCTGCATCGACATCATATCACGCTGTCCACAAGTGCCCATCCTCTGACAGTCAGTACACCTCTTCACAAACTCATCTGAGTCCTTGAAGAGGGTAGGCCACCACAAGCCGGATTGGAGCACTTTCTGTGCCGTTCTCCTCCCAGAATGATGTCCTCCTGCCTCAAGCTTGTGGCAGTAAGTGAGGACGCTATGGTGTTCCTCCTGAGGAATACACCGACGCCAGACGCTATCCCCTCCTTCGTGGTAAAGGATGGGATCCTCCCAATGGTAAGACTTGGCCTTCGCAAGGAAGGTCTCAAGCCTCTGCCTGGGCCAATCTTGTGGGACTTTCCCAGGAACGAGAAAGTTCACAATATCGGTGTACCATGGGAGTGAGGCGATAGCAAGGATCGCCTCATCTGGGAAGGTATCTCTTATGGGATCAATCTGCTCAGACTCCTCAGGCTGCTCTAAACGGGAGAGATGATCCACCACCACATTCTTGACTCCAGGCTTATCCTTGATCTCAATGTCGAACTCCTGGAGTAGAAGGATCCATCTAGTCAATCTGGCCTTGGCATCCTTCTTTGCCATGAGGTACCTGATGGCGGTGTGATCTGTGTACAAAGTCACTCTAGATCTGATGATATACGATCTGAACTTATCTAGGGCAAACACTACGGCTAGCATCTCCTTCTCTGTGACCGTGTAATTCCGCTGGGCGGAATCCAATGTGCGGCTAGCATAGTGTATGGCAAATGGAACTCCATCCCTCCTCTGTCCCAGCACTGCCCCTACGGCAAAATCGGAGGCATCCGTCATGATCTCGAATGGGAGAGACCAATCAGGCGGCTGAAGGACATGAGCCTCAATGACACACTGCTGGAGAGTCGCGAAGGACGAAAGACACTTGTCATTGACAAGGAACTCGGTGTCTTTCGTCAAGAGATCAGTCAACGGCCGGGCAATCCTGCTGAAATCCTGAATAAATCTCCTATAAAATCCAACGTGCCCCGGGAATGACCGTAGCTGCCTCAGATTGGACGGCGGTATGAGTTTCCTAATGACATCAACCTTGGCCGGATCAACCTCCATGCCCCTGTTGGAGATGATATGGCCAAGCACCGTCCCTTGAGTCACCATGAAGTGACTCTTCTCCCAAGATAGAACCAAATGGTATTCAATACATCGCTGGAGTACTCGGTCTAGGCAGTCAAGACAGGAGTCGAATCCGTCGCCGTAGACCGAGAAATCGTCCATGAAGACCTCCAAACACTCCCCTACCATGTCCGAAAAGATCGACAGCATGCACCTCTGAAAAGTCGCAGGGGCATTGCATAGCCCAAATGGCATGCGTCGAAAAGCATATGTGCCGAAGGGACAGGTAAAGGTGGTCTTCTCCTGATCCTCAGGAGCGATGGCCACCTGGTTGTAGCCCGAGTACCCATCCAGGAAGCAATAATGGCTCTTCCCTGCCAGTCTCTCAATGATCTGGTCAATAAAAGGCAGGGGGAAATGATCCTTCTTGGTGGCCTGGTTGAGTCTCCTATAGTCAACGCAGACCCTCCAAGAGGTGGGTACTCGTGTAGCAATCTCCCACCCCGACTCACTGATCACAGTCGTGATGCCCGTCTTCTTGGGCACCACATGCAAGGGGCTAACCCACTTGGAGTCGGAAATGGGATAAATAAAATCTGCACTCCACCATTTCGATATTTCCTTCATCACAACCTCTCTCAGGTTGGGGTTCAGTCGCTGGAACTCACGCGACGGCTTCGCCCCCTCCTCGAGATAGATATGGTGGGAGCACACTGATGGACTAATCCCATGGAGATCTGCTACGCTCCATCCGATAGCCTTGCGGTTCTTTTCAAGAACCCCCATCAAACGGGATTCCTGCTCTCCAGTCAGATCGGCGGAGATGATGACTGGGTACATCTCAGGCTCGCCCGCAAGGAATCAATACTTCAGCGAAGTAGGGAGCGGCTTCAGCTCTGGAATGCTGGGTGCTGGCAAATCTGGCTGCGGAAGGAAATGCGTGAATGCTGCTAAGTCTGCCAAATCTGCTTGGGAGAAAGAAAGCGAACTCTCACAAACTGGATCTGGAGAAGGCTGCTCAACTGTGTTGTCTCTGATATGCTCTGCCTCTACCTCCTCCTTATCTGTAGGCTCAGGTGGACTCAGGTCTGGTATCTGATCATCGCAATCTGCCCAATCAGACTCTGAATCCGAGGGATCTGTATCAACCGCGGTGGCATCAGTACCACCGTAAAACAAGGTGGCCTCAGCACTACCATCACTAAAATCCGTGTCGCGATCAAGGACCGGCTCTGCTGCCTCTGTTGTATCCTGAACCAGGGCTGTGCTCTCCAGACTCTCCTCTGCTATCATCTCGGCATCAGCTGTATCTGAAAATGAGAGGATGGTCTGTGCTGCGGGATCTGCCCATGCTGCCTCGTCGTCTATGATCACAAAATCACAGTCCTGGTGGATGTCTGGCTCTGCGTCTATCAGCTGCTCTGAATCTGTGCTAGCCTCTGAGCGTGCTCTCTCTAGCTCTGAAGTCCTCGACCGTCTCTATTTGTATACTCTCGCCCTCGACACGAAAGTACACCTTCCCGCTATCATGATCAGTCACCACCTTGGCTGTGGCCAAGAACGGACGACCAAGGATGATGGGGGTATCGGCCACTGAATCAAGGATCTCCATGTCCAACACTACGAAGTCCACAGGGAATTTCAGGCCCTGAATCGTGACGATAACGTCTCGCAACAACCCCTTCGGCCTCTTGACAGATCGATCAGCGAACTGAAGGACTGTCCTGCTCTGTCGAAGAGTGCCCAACTCGAAGCGGTCGAGAAGGGCTGCCGGAAGAAGGTTGATCGACGATCCGCTATCTAATAGAGTCCGGTCGAACCTCTGCTCACTAATCTGGCATCTGACATACGGTGCCCCTGAATCTGGCCTCTTGGCTGGCAGACGGTTCTGGATCGCAAAACACGTGGCTTTCGTCAGCACATGAATCTCTGAAGTGTGGTTCCTCCTCCTCCTCCTGATTGTGGTCCTGTCTCTCAACGATCGCTGAAGAAGGGGGATGTGCTGCAAAGCCTCCTGGAGGGTCAGCTGGATGTGGAATCTATCGATCATGCTCTGACTGAACTCCTCCTGCTCTCTCTTTTTTGGATTTTTTCTTTTTTCTTCCCCTTCCCCATCTGAAGGGCTCTAGGGAAGGGGATCACAGGGTCCTTCGCAGATGAAGGACTAGGAAAAGGCCTAGACGGCTCGACGGTCGGATCCACACATACATCACTCACCACAGTGGGACCAGAAGAAACTAAACCTTTTCATTTATTCAAAATAGAGTTTTGAGATACAGTAACACGAGGAAAGACAACATCTCTGTCAAAACAAACACCGGTGGCCTCGGTACCACCACGGGCTGACTCTGCTGCTGCTGCTGGACGTCTCGCGGCATCAGTACCGCGGGCTGGCTCGGCTAAACTGGTGGCGTCAGTACCACCTCCTCGAACTGGTGAAGCGGCAGCCTCAGTACCGCCGGTGGGATCAGCATCCTTGGTGGCTTCAGTGCCACCATCATCATCTGGAGCGACCTCAGTACCACTCTCCTCCTCCTCATGTGGCGCCCCGGAAGTATCCTCGTGGTGTAGCTCAGATGAGGCGCCGCCGCCTGCTGGGGTCCTACCGCTCCTAAGTGTAACAAAATCAACATCAAATAGATCCGAAGACATATCATCAAATGGGTCACTAGGAGTGGCAAGCTCAGTGTGTACTACCTGCTCCGATTTCCTCTTGAGGTTATTCGGGTTCGGCTCGATCTGTGCAGGGATGGTGGCCTTCCCTCTCACCAAGTCCCGCATCTCCTGGCGGAACTCGTCCATCTCCCATCTGAAGATGGCCTGCTGGTCCGTGAGGAGGCGGGCTATATCATCCAAGGCGGGGCTCTCGTGGGAGCCCGACGGGTAGCCTCTCTGGGGATGAGGCTGCTGGAACTGCTGCTGAGGGGGGTAAGAGGGAGGATGCTGCTGGTATGCTGGGTGAGCCTGCTGCTCACGTCTCCAAGACTGTCCCTGCTGCTGATAGGGACGAGGACCGAAGGATGATGGCTGGTGTGACTGGTATGCTGGGGGTTGCTGCTGCGGCTGGTGATCTCTCTGCTGACCGTACTGCGCTCCCTGACCGGCTGGCTGCTGCTGGGGCTGGGTACCTCCACTCCCCCACCTGAATCCGGGATGGTCTCGTCGGGTCCCAGGCTGGGGGCGGTCATACCAAATCCCGTTGACATCCATCAACGGCTCTGCATCGTAGGGGGCTGGTGGGAGTACTGCCAGAGGCTGATCCGGCTGGTAGACCACCATCTGCATGTCTGGAGATGGTGGGGACTGGTAAGAGGGCTGCGGCTGCTGGTACGGCTCCGCCTGTACAAGATGTACCTGTCTAGGCTGCTGTAGGGAGCTGGAGCGCTGGGACGAGCTGCTGCTGCTGCCGGAGTCGCCTCGCGACTGAAGACGGGGCTGTGGAGCCGTCTGTGCCTCCTGGAGACACATGAGCTGTGTCTTCATGTCGCTCAGAGTCTGTGCCATCTGCTCCATCTGAGTGATGCCCTGGCACTGCTTCTTCTCTATCAGCTCCATGCGGTCCAACTTCTCGCTGATGATACCCATGTCCGCAGCGGACGACTCTGCCTGTGCTGCTGCGACTGCGGACGAACTGGATGGACCTGCATCGACCCGTGCTATCCACTGATACTGCACGGGTCCTGGCTGCTGCTGGGGTCTCTGTGTGTACAACCGGGTCTGGGACATCACCATGTAATTCTCGGCCATCTCCTCATAGATGGCCCAGACCTGGTCGTGGTCCTTGGCGAAGTAGGACATGCCGCAAGAAGCGTTCACCAGACCCTGGAGCTCTGGTGTCAACTCGTTGAAGAAGCTCTGAACTAGGTTCGGCTTGGAAATGTCGTGGTGCGGGCATCTGTCGGTGAGCTCTCGGAACCTCTCCCATGCCTCGTGAAACTGCTCGTTGGGGAGCATGGAGAAGTTGCTGATCAGGGCCCTCGCTGCATTCGTCCGCCCGAGTGGATAGTACTTGTTCAAGTACTCGGTGCGGAGCTGCTCCCAGGTATATACAAACTTCCCTAGATGCTTCAGCCAGGTGGCTGCTCTATCTGCCAGTGAAAAAGGGAAGGCCATCATACGAATCGTATCCTGGTCCACGTGGCGGTCGTGGACAGTGCTGCAGATCATCAGAAACTCCTGGAGGTGGAGGTGGGGCTCCTCAGTAGCAAGTCCGTGGAAACGGGGAAGTAACTGCAGGGTGTTTGGGGGGAACTTGAAGTCCCCCACGATCGCCAGCACCACTACCCAATGATGCATCAGTGTTGATCCGGGGTTGTGTAACTCCCGCATCGGTCATGGTGGTCCTCCTGCCGCGGCGGCTGCCGCTGCGGTGGCGGCGGCTGCTGCTGCGGCTGCTGCGGCTCGTGCCTCTGCATCAGGTATGTCCTCAGGCTCGCTCTGCTCGGAGTCTCTCCAACTCTCTCCTCATCTCAATCATAAACGCTCCCTGTTCGCGTAACTGCTACTGAACTGTCTCTAATGATGCGATCAAGGTGGAGTTGATCGCTCCCTGATCCAATACAAAGTGCTCGGGCTGACGGGAACGATCCTCTGAACTGCCGGCCATGACGTCTGCAAAATCAAACGAGCCCAACTCAGGTGCTGTCAAATCTATAAGTCTCTCCTCGGGCTCGTGTCTCTCAGGTCTGAAAGAAAGGGGGTCGAGGGGGAACATGGCGGAATCGTACTCGGGCTCGGAGAGCTGGTCTCGGCTCTCGCGGGCCAACCTAGATGATTGGGTAGACGTGCCCGAAAGCGGTGCAGCCAGAGGCTGCCTAAGAGAGCGTCTACCCATCATCTCGATCTGGCGAGTAGTGCGGATGAGATCTGGAGAAACTATGATCACAAAACAAACCCCCGGTTCACCAACGCAACGCGAGCTGAAGACCGTGAAAGTTCGGTCAAATTATCTTGTCAATTTTATTAGGTGAACACACAAGATATCAGAGCGCTTACGTGACCTGTTAGGATACCCGATGCTACCCCAACCGACTGGCCCGCACGGAAAAGTCGGTAATCAGTCGGGACTAGCACCGGAGGGCTCTACCTAGGGTGCGGGTCACTCTCTCGCACATCCAAACCATACAATGAGGGGGTTGCTCTCCCCAAGACAAAATTTTTAGGGTGAGCGTCTTTTAAGATCAATAGTGTTAACCGGTCCCAATTTTATGGTTTTTCTTTTTAATGTTTTTCAAATAAAAACAATGGCCTAACGAATTTTTCGGTTCTCCTGGTTATTTAATCCAAAACAGGGGGAGAAGACGAAAAAGCCGATGCGCGATGAAATCAATGATGCATGCTGAGTAAGAAATGCGTACCTTGTCTCCAGCACTCTACCTGCAAGTGATCCGTGCAGAATTTAAAGACCGAAAGTAAACTACCTAAATGATGCAACGGGAAAAACCGAGTCCTAGATGAGCAATTTCTATCGCAGAACCGTCTAACCGGTCACGGACCTCCAAGCCAAAGAGTCCGGTCTTGGCCCGTCCCTCCTCTGTCCGACAAATCGGGGGTAGGAGAAAGTGCTTTACAGGACGGGCTGCGGCACGTAGGCTACGAAGGAGATGAGTCGGTTATTTTTATTAATTGATTATTAGTAGGTCCAATTAGCGTTCTATAGGAACAGGCAAGCAATTAGGTGTGGGGACCCTACTAATTACGGCACAAGCAAGAGAAATTCCTAAGTCTAGGGGCTCGATGAAAACCGCGTAAACACCGGAAAAGGCAGTAAAAAATGAAAAGAAAACAAAGCCACGAAAAAGCCGCGAAAATCCTAAGGGTCCCCCGAGCACACCGGTGCTCGGCGAAACAGACCCGCTAAGTCACAAGTCCACAAATGTCCAGTCTGAGAGTCCCTGTATTATTATAATAATAATGGAATAAAAATGAAAATCCTCTCCCACTCAACTCTCTCTCACTCTCTCCTGCGGCTCCGCAAAGAAAAGAGCCGCCTCCGAATCCCGCGGTTGCGTCGGCTTCTCGAGATCAGCTGCCTCGGTCCTCGGGCCCTCGCAAGAAAGAGAAGAATGGTCAGACCAATAAAAATAATCAAATAATGAGGAAAATAAAATGAAAGAAAAATGAGGGTATATATGCAAAAATGCAATATAAAATAAACACTCAAAATAAAAAAAACAAAAATAAAAGAAAAAGAAAATAAAACAAAATAAAGCAAAAATAAAGTATAGACAAAAGCCGCAAAAAGCCGCGAGCTCTGAAAGAGCCGCGAAAAGCCGCGAAAACGAGAATGAAAAGAAAATAAAACTACTAAGCCGTGCTCCCAGGCAACGGCGCCATTCTGATGACACGAAAATCCGAGCAACTAAGGTAAAGGTACAAAAATGGTCGTTGCGACCTCGGTCACTCAGATGTGTCAATCAAGAAAAATGAACCACTCGAATAGATAAAAGCGATAAAATCACGAAATAGCGGTCCTGCTATTGGATTAACCTGGTATAGCACCCAGGGTCGAACTCAAGGAGCACGGATTGGCCTCTCGACCTACGAAGTAGTAAAAAGGAATAAAATAAAAGAAGAAACTATTTTTAGTGGTTTTTAATTTGTTTTGTATTTTTTTGAATTTTTAATGTGTAAAGAAAATAAGAAAAACAAGGAAAAGCACACTTCAATAATTTGTTCAAAGCACTAAAAATTAAGCAAAAATTCCAACAAAAATATTTTTAGGTGTTTTATAATTTTTAGTGTTTTTGATGAATTTTTGAGAATTTTCTGATGTTTATTTAATTTTCTAAAATTCAAACAGTAGCTGAAATAGAGGGTACTGTCCAGCCGAGCCAAAAAGCCCTAGATAAAATATCTAAGAGCCCAAAATGGCTGGGAGGTAATTTTCCTGTAAAGAAGACAAAATGAGGAAAATTTAGGTACCAATTTTATTGTTTTTGGATTTTTAATTTATTTACTAGAATTTTTATAGGTTTTTGAGTGTTTTTAAGTTTTTAGTGGTTTTCAGCAATGTAAAACAGCCAAAATTGGCTAGAAAATCAAATTAAGCAAGACAAACAGTAGGTAATTTTTATAGAATTTTTAAATAAGTTTTAATATTTTTTGTAGTTTTTCAAGTTAGACAGTAGCAAAAATGAAGGTTTTTGATTTTTTAAAAATATCAAATGAATTCAAAAATGTCCTCAAAAATCCACAAAAATCTTACACCATGGCAACATGTTTCTAATTTTCGTTGGATTTGGAGGTGTTTTGATATTTTATTCAAAAATAAAGGAAGGGTACTGTGCATAGGGACCAAAGTGCAAATACCCAGGAGTCTGGGGGGTCTGGTGCAATTTACCCAGCAAAACACGCGCCACGCACGTGCCTGGGGCACTCAGGGACCCAAATGTAATAAAAATAAGTCCCGAGGACTTATTGGTAACAGGTACCAAAAGTCCAGGGGCTTATCTGCAAAACACCCAAAATATAACGCACATGCTCAATTAAACCACGCACAGGGGTATAAATGCAAATAAGTAAAACTTTTCATTCATTCCATAACATCCAGAACTACAGGGGTCTCTACTGCAAATAACCCAGATAAACACGTGACGAAGCACGTAGCAAACAACGCACATGGGTATATAAGCAAATAAACTAAAGCACGGGGTCCACTATGCAAATAAACCTAAAACTAAACAACTAACTTCGATATTTACAGGACTAAAACGAAATAAAAGACAAGACAGGGCCTAAGGGTAAATTACCCTTTATTATGCGGACGGGCTGGATGCGCGCCACGTGGATGATCGGATGGCGGCTGACGGTGGGCGCTCCAGATGTCGCCTCCTCAGATCGGACGATGCTGGCTGCTCCGGAGATCGATGGCTCGGATTGAAACTGGAGCGGGAGGGGACGATCTACGGCAACGAAGGGTCCTGGATGAACAGGTCCCCGGCGAGATTCGCCGGGCTCGGGTGTGCGCAGCTGACCTCCTGGGAGCACTCTGAAGGTCGGAGAAGAATCGTGGAGGGCTCCCGCGTCTGTCAGTAGGCTCCGATGATCGAGTCGAGCTCCGAGGAGCTCGGGCGAGGTCGGCGGAGCTGGGCCTCCTGGCCTGAATGACCAAAGCCCTCAGATGGGCTCGGTAGCACCTGCAAAGATCACCAGAAGACTCGCGGGTCGAGGGCAAACTGCCTCGACCCGGTTAGGCGTAGCGACGGTGGCTGGTGGGTCGGAATGGCGAGCTCCGGCGAAGGTGGTGGACGGAGGAGCTCGGCTCCCAGCTCCTATGCGAGCTGGGTTGGGCGAATGGGTGAAGAAGGTGCGTCGGAGAAAGGCGGATGTGATGGTCGATTCCGATGATCGAACATAGTGAAGGGATGGTCGGAATCAAAGATAAACGACGGTGGTGCTATTTGGGCGTAAACGAAAATTAAAGGAAACGAGAAGCCTAAGGGGATACCTGGGTGGTCGAAGAGACTGGGGAGGAGCTGCTGAAGCTCCTGGTCGTCGCCTCAAAGATTATCTCCCTCCGAGGCTCGGAGCTCACGCTGGTGGCGGAGCTACGGCGGCTGTGCTCGCCGGATCGATGGGTCCTCCTCCTCTCCTCGCTGCGACAGGTCGAGGCACAAGCTGTCACACTCGCGGTCTCTCTGGAGTTCACAGGTGAAGGAGGCGAATGGCCAAAGATGGAGCAATCGAGTGGCGGAGCTGCAGCTATATACGGCCAGGGGTCCGAGAAAGATGGGTCCGGGCAAGCTCTGGAGCGCGCGGATCCCGAGGATACGGCTCCGGCGAGGATGTCGGATGTATCGCGAAGAAGTCGGACCCGGGGTTTGGTGAAATGGGTGTCGGATCAAGCGGGTAAAATTCTGAGAAATCGGGTCCGGAGCTCAGATCCGCGGGAGGTGGTCCTGGGGGGGTAGTTGACCGGGCGGTCAACATCCCCAGGACCCAATGGAAATCGGCCACGTGGCTGGATCTTGAATTAAAAATTAAGGGTAGCTAGGGGCCGATTTAGCAAAAACTTAAAACATGAATTATTTTTCTTTTATTTTTTTCTTTTTTAGTGATTTTTAATAATTTTTTCGAAATAAAAATAAGCTATATACAATATAGTACTATACATAGGTATATGTACAATATATATAGGGTTTTGATTTTTAATTTTTAATTGTTATTTTTGTACAATTTTTATTCCCCTTTTATATTTTATTTAATTACATTATAAAATAAGGAACAAAAAGATATTTTTATTTAATTTTTATTATTTATTTACATAGGTAAAATAAATATATATGTACATATATATACATGGTATATGTACAATGTATTTTTGTATTTTTAATTTTGCTATTTTTATTTTGCTTTTGTTTTAATTGTTTTTATTTTATTTATTTACAATATATAACATAAAATATTTACAAAAAGTTTGGAAATTTATTTTATTTATTTACAAGGTTAAATAAATACATAGAAGTGGTTTATGTATATGATGAAAGGGGTATTTTAATTCTTTTTTGATTTTTAACCTTTTTCTTTTGTTTTTATATTTTAAATATATACAAGTATTTACAAGCATAATTTAAGCTATTTTTGTTGAGGAAAATATCTTTATTTTATTTACATAAATATTTACATAAGAGCCCCTATCTCCCTCTACTTTGGCTTTTATGCAGTCAGGCCCATGCTGAGCCCTCCCTTGGGTTACGTTGCTCAATATTTATTCTAAATATTTCCTCTTTTTCTTTTTAATCTTTATTCTTTTATTTTTGCACAAAAACATGCTAATTATAGGTTTTTACATAATGCATGCTTTTGGTAATTATTTGTATTTACACATATCTACATGCATTTGCAAAGGTTTTTGTAGCTAAAATATAAGAATAAAGAGTGATGAATGAGTATTCATCAGAGAGCTCGCGGCGCGACGGATTGAAGGTGATGATCAACTGTTTAAAATTTGACTAAGTCCAAATGAAACTATAGGCACATGCAAGGGTGATTAATGTGTTTGGACCTAATCTATCGCAAGCAATCCTAGAACTAGGGGCTCAATCACACAAAATAAAGAAAATCGAAAATCGAAAAACAAAGTAAAAAAATGCGATGAAAACTGAAAAACTGCGGTGAGCCCCCAAGTGAACAATCACTTGGAAATTAGGCTCAAGAGTCCAAGTCCGGGTGTACCTGTATTATTACAAATAAGTCACTCTCTCACTTAAATTACACTAATAAATACAAGAAATAAATTCTACAATTAAAGGTGGAGCTCGGTCTTCAAAAATCTCTCCTAGTCTCCTTGGTGCTAAGCTGGCAGAAGCCGGCTTCACGTGGGTGAGTAGACGCCTAGGGTGGAGCGCCTCCCTCGATCTGCGATTCCCACGCACAAAGTCAACAAGAGAAGGGGTTAGACGGCTCAACAAATATATCAAAAATAAAGAAAAATAAAATAGCAAGAAATGAAAGCCGCAAAATAGACAATAAATCACAATCACAAACAAGACTCGAACTAAGCGCTGTTGCTCCCCGGCAACGGTGCCATTTGTTGAATAGGGTTTTTCACAGGTCTAAAGTAATCCACACAAGGCGGGATCACAATGTCGCTGAGGCGACCCGCGAGAAATCCTAATTCAAACAACAATTAACCCACAACAGATAAATCAAGCAATGAAAATAAATGTACGGAGTTAAAATTTATTATAACTCTACAACAAAGATGTGTATAGTGCAAGTATGTGTAGAGGTCGAACACAGGGAGCAGACAGGTAGAACGGGGCAAAATTGCTCAAATGTGTGTGAATGTGATCAAGTGTCTACTATGCTATTTTTTGTGGGTTTTTAATTTTCATATTTTTTATTTAATTTTTAATTTTCTATTTTTGTATTTTGATTTTTTAATTTTTTGATATTATATTTTCTTTTTATATTTTGTATTTTTTTATTTTCTTTTTCAATATTGGATTATACAAACTATATAAGAAAAGAGGTGATAAACTATTTATAAAAATAAGGGAAAAGCTCAAAAATTAGGAAATGAAATGTTTTTGGTAATTTTATATTTTTCTACTATTTTTGTGATTTTTTGGGGAATTTTCAGAATATTTTTGGTATTTTTAAATGTCAAAATACAAGAAAACAGTGAATAAAAGTTGCTGTCCGAAATTAAATTGAGGATGAAAAATAGTAAACAGTGTCAAAAATTCCTCAAATAAATTTTCCATAAAAGAGAACAAAATAGAGAAACTACAGGAACTTAGTTTATATTTTTAGGATTTTCTAGGATTTTTTAGATTTTTAGGAAGGTTTTTAGGATTTTCTAATTTTTAGGAGTTTTGTTTTGTATTTTTTTAATGATTTTTGAATTAGAGCTAAATGATACTAAAATACACAAACTATATTTTTTTGGGAATTTTCTGGGTAGTTTTTATATTTTTTTGGGATTTTATGACGCAAACAGTGCTGAAAATAGATGTTTTTGATTTTTTATAAATATTAAAAAGACTCAAAATTAAAAATAAAAATATTGCCGTGAAAGAACAATGCAGCAGGAGCTTAAATCTATTTTTTGAGATTTTTTCGAATTTTCTAGATGCATGAAATAAATAGGGAAATCATACAAAAAATACAAGGCCTAACAAGGGTATGAATGTAAATAGAGCGAAGTTCAAGGGCCGATATGTATATTATACAGAACAAAATAGGCTGCAAATGAATGCTTTGAGTCCTAAATAAACATTACACATAATGGCGGGGGAAATGGCGCAAAATACCCACGCCCAAGGCGATCCGACGGCGGGCAGGGGCGGTGAACGGACTAGGAGGAGACCACGGCGAGATGGTCCTCCGATAATCTGATCTTCCTCTTCCTCCACCGAGTGCTGCTTCAAAGCAAGTCCAGCAGCTCCTGGAGGGATGCTCTACCTTCCGGCGGTGCCAAAATGGCCAGGAGGGCACGGGTGCGCCGCCGTGAGGTCAAGAAACTGGCGCAGCTCCAGGTACCTGTTCTTTGGCAAAATCCGACTCTAGATGGAGTCTCTTGACTCCAGGAACCTGTAAAGAAGATGCACACACATCGAGAAGAAGGTTCCAGGAGCAAATGCAGGTTGAGGGAACAGTAAATGGTGTGAAATGAAGCTCGCCGGAGCAAGCTCCGACGAGGGTGTTCGATAATGGGATTAAACTAGAGACTCGATGAAATGCCAAGTTAAATGCATGAAATAAACGCTAATGCTACAGCTAATTAATCACACAAAGAAAACAAGGAAAAACGACCTCAAACAGTGGAGAAACTGCGAGATGAACCTCATGGCCAAGGGCCGGAGATGGGGGTAGATACGCCTTCGCGCCGCTCCTCCGCTCCTCCTAACGGCGAGGTGAAGTTGCTGTCACCTCCCTCTAACCTCAGCACATGAAAGAAGGGAGGAGGAAGGGGCAAAAGGAGTTCAAAATTGAAATGGAGGATTGGAGGTCTTTTTGAAAGAGTGGTCGATGGGGCACAAAGAACGGTGCTTCTAGAGCACACCAGTGATGCACTCCCCGAAAACAACCATGGACGTGTATCCTCAATATATGGTGAACAAAAGTCAAGAAGGAAGCAATGCCAAATGGTGAAAGACGCGCTCTCCAAAATTCGGAGAAAATGCCAAAAAAACGCAGTCTGACAAGCTTCAGAACATTGGGCAGAGAGTGGCCGAGATGGCATGAAGATCGAGGTTTATCGAGCAAATCTTCGATCCAAAGACCAATGTAAGTACTGGGCGTGTATGGTGGTTATATGGGGATAAAAAGTGAAGAAGGGCCCGAGGTCAAAATGTGAACGATGCGGCCTAGAAAATTAAGTGAAAATGGCTAAAAAACGCAGCTGACAGGCTGCAGGAGCAGACCCGGGAGTTGACCAGCGGGTCAACTTCCACCTGGTTGGTCCTCGTGGACCAACCAGAAAAATCCCTGGGAAAAACATTTGTAAAATCAATTAAAAATAGCAAATTAATTTATTATTTTTGGTTATTGAATAAAAATGTTTATTATTTTATGAATTATTTTATAGTGATTTTTATTTATTTTTATGGGATGTGTAATTACAAGTTACCATTTATACCCCTTATAGGTATCTATATCTATATATTTAAGTATTTTATTTTTATTTTGTATATTTCACTTATTCATTTATGTTTATTATTTTATAAATTTATAAAGTATTTTTATACACTTAAATACATTTTTATTTTATTTTTATGAAGTGATTTGTACACTTAATAAAATAAAAGTATAGTTTATGTAGGTATATTTACAAGTATAATACCTATGTATTTTATATACAAGTATTTTAGTTTGAGTTTTCTTTGAGTTTTTGTTCTGATTTTAATATACAAATATATTATAAGTAATATTTACAATTATAAAAATAATAAATAAATAATAAATTGAATATTTTATTTTGTGCAAGTATACAATGAGGGTCCAAAACTCAACTTTCAAACCGTAGCTCCGCCAAATACGAAACCACCCCCATTAAATAGCTCATTTTACACTATATACAATTAAAGGTGAGTTTGATGCATTTGGAGTTTTTATTTGTGAGATACGGGTCTGGGAAGTTGGGATTCTGGATTTTTATTCAGACCATAACTTTTTATCTGTACATTATTTTTCTGTGAAATCAATTTTGTATTTTTCTTTATAATATTATCTACAACTTTCATGTACAAAGTTTATTTATTTGATGAGTAAAAAGTGGAACCAAAAATAGGTCCCAAAATGAATAAAGAATGAATAAAATAAAAGGAATTTTATTGGTATTTTTGGCCCTTATCTCCCCCTACTATATTCGTTGTCGACCTATTCATCAAGATGCCTAGGTCTCGGGGTTTTGGGTCATAAAATATTTACAATATTTTATTCTTTTTCTTTTCTTTATTTATTCTATAATTTTGGCTTTAATTACAGTATTTTATACACTAAATAGATGCACATGCATGAATGCTAAGATGATGATTTTAATGCTATTTACAGGCATTTGCTAGGGTTTTGGTGCCAAAATGATAGAATAAAGATGATGAAATGTGGATTCATCACCAGCCCAGCCTCAGATGAACCCGAACAACAAGAGGAGGCATCCAGAGCAGGTAGATACTACAGGTCAGATCTCGTTTCCTGAATTTTTATCTAACTTCATTCGTCTCAGGAGCGGTAGATCACCGCAAACACCTGCTGGAGAAGAGGAGAGGGCACCAGAGGAGCATGAGTGATTAGGCAAAATAATCGAGTTTCACGGCTTTCTTTTATTTGATGATGGAAGTAGTAGTCGGTTGTAGCAGAAAGCCGCGAAACAAAAGAGATTCGATTCTTGAACCTATCAAACAATTACGGTTTTCTGTCGGAAAACCGTTCACTAATATTTTATCGGGCAAGTGTTCCTGGGTCGAACTCAAGGAGGCAGAATAAATTCCCTAGATTTTTCTCTTCGTAATTTTATTTTTAATTCTTCTCTTAGTGATCAAGTCAAAACCCTTTTTTATTGATTTTTATTTTTCTTATTTTTATTTTCAATTTTTTATTTAATTTTCAAAAAGGGATATTTTTCAAAAGATTTACTTATTATTTAATAGGTGAATAATAGCTAGGTGATACTATATAATATGGTGAGCGGGGTTCGAGCCGCGAGCTCGAACTACACAAGAAATCAAAACAGAACAAGACGGCTTTCGATAAAATCAAAACGTGTAAAAAACTCGTCAAAAATCCTCGAAATCTTTATACTATGTAGTTGGGGTAGTTGTGTAACTACCCTCAAGAAATCGTCAAAATCCGAGGTCACAAGAAGAAGAAACATCCCCTACATCCCAGGGGCATAAGCGTAAGAAAAACTAATTAAAATGTTTGCAATTAGGTCTTCAAGGACTGTTCTGAAGAAAAAGTAAACAAATGTTTACATTTAGGTCCCCGTAGAGGGACCTAAATGTAAATAAAGAAAACTGATGAGGCGGGATGAAAATGCTGGAAGCCTGCTGGGTTTACTTTGTAAATTTTCCACCGGTTCACCTTAAACGGCTGAGATTAGAAGTCCAATGCGCGGATCGGATGCTCACAGGTGCGCCATGTGTCGCGCACCTGTGCGTCCCCTATTCTTGGGCGGTTGCGGCTGTTGGTGAAGACGCCTTCTTCTCTGAATTACTCCGGCCGATCAACGAAGGCTTGGGCGCTCCGGCGGGGCCAGAGGGATGGCTTCTCCACCCCTCGAGCTCGCCCGCGGTAGAGTGGCGGCGGAGGATGCTTCGAGCAGTGGTGGCATCGCGATGAAGTCGGCGATCTAAGTCTCCTGGAGGTGGCTCAGAGATGGCGACCCATCTTTGAAGACGATTCCTGATGGCTATCAAATGTTTCCAGTGGTGAATCAATGCCTCGCGACGAACTTGAATCTGCAAGGAACACACGCGTATGCTCGATTCGTGTTGAATCGGCCAACAGATGAAAGATCACAAGCTCCAAAGATGATGAAAAACCTTAAGCTCCCAGCAAAACAACCAGAGGCGTGAAAACGATGATGGTTTGAGATCGATTTGAAATGAATTGGAAAACGAATCGAGATGGATTTTGAATATGCGTCTAAGCTGGATGATTAGACTACCTAAATCACGGATTATCGTCGCTAATCGACGCACACAAATCGAGAAGAAAACTAAGGAAAATGGAGGAAGAGGCCTGGGGAGTCTAGGTATATTACTTGGACAAAGAAGCTCGACGACGGCCAAAGACCGGAGCGGAACACGGCGCTGGGCGGCGATGCAAGGCGATGCTCCACCTTGGAACCTTCTCCGACGTGCCTTCTTCCTCGCGAGCTCCTCCTCGACGCTGTCGCCGCCTCGATATGGCTGGAACAAAGCTTGGAAGTAGGGTGGTCGAACAACCTGGAGCTGGGCTCTTGGGTGGTTGAAGAGTTAAGCTTTAATGGCGACCTTGGGGCCTTTATATAGGGAGCTTGCTTGGGCTCCAAGGTGAAATCGACGACCGGCGAGGTAGAGGGTTGTTAGGAGGGTAGGATCGACGGCTTAGGTGGGTCGGAAGGTTCTGGAGTGGCACAGGGTAAATGGGTGAAGTTGGCAGGTTGAGCAGCTGGGCGCAACAACTTCTTGGGGAAGACTACCCAGGTGCTGACAAGTGTCAGCACCTGGTTGGCCCGAAGGTGAAAATACATGGTAAATTAAATATAAAATAATAAATTATATTATTTTAAATAATTATAAATACAAAAAGTGTAGATAAATTAATTTCCTAACTTATGGACTAATTACTTTTAATAAATAATAAATATATTTTAAAATATAAATATTATATTAATAAATATGTATTTATAAATAGGTTTTAGATTTTTAGTTTAATAAATAGATAAGTAAAAATTAATTTTATATTTTCTTAATTATTAGGGTATTAAATGAGGTTTATACGAATTTTTATAGATTTTTATAAATTAAGTTACATATTTTAATAAATAGAGTTAGTATCTAAATAGGTCATTTATACCTATATTTTGAGGTTTTTGATTTTATTAAAATAATAAATAGTCTCCAAAAATTATGAAATAATTTATGGTGAAACTACAAGATCATGAAATAATCTAAAAATTATAAAATTGAGAAAATGATACATAGTATGTGTTACATAAAATAAATAGCCTAGAAACCCCGTTGTCTTTTGGTCCCAAAACCGACTTTTTGCAAACGGACTCCGAATTCGATGAAACCACCTTTATTAATTAGAGAATATTATTTTATGAACTTTAAAGGTGAGTAGAGTGAAATTGGAGTTCGTATGAGGAAGTTATGATGTTCGGAAGTTGAGATTTTGACAATTTGCAGGCTGGGTTTCTTGGCATATATATGGGGTAATATTTTTAACTTATTTTTATATTTATATATATATATATTTAGGAATAATTAGGAGAAGAGTTTGGTGAAAAATATGTTCATATGAAATACCTAAAATTCTTTAAAGTTTTGTATTTATTTTATAAATAGTGAAAGGTGTATATGTGTGTGTTAAATTTTTTTTAGATTTCTTTCCTTATCTCCCCCTACTTATTGGTTTGTCGACCAATCCATGCTGACTTGGTCTCGGAGATTGGACTATAAATATATCTTACAGCTATATTTATACTTTAAGTCATATTGTATATATATACATATATTCAATCAGCCTTTTTCTTTATTTTTCCGGTTCTTTATTTATTTACATGATTTTAGTGGTTAAAAGTGAATATTTACACATGAATATGCGACAGAAAAGTTAATGAATCATGGATTCATCAACCCCCTATACTTAAACTTTGCTAGTCCCTTAGCAAACACTTATTCTGAAAAAGTAAGTGAAAAAGAAAGAAAGTTAGAATGAATTTGATTTCCTAAACCAATTCACGAGAACAGACAAAGGACAGTGCTCGATCGGACCTGAAACAAGCATTTTGTCGGAACCTTAACTAGGATTAGGATTTTATCCTCAACAGTCTTCAAGTTCCATAATCCTTACTCAAGATCAATTCATCGGCTAGTTCAGACTCACTTATTCATATCGCAAACTCTATCATCCTTGAAGTCAAATTGTACAGTGTGTGAATTGATTTAGCTCTTCTTGCTTAGAGAACCGAAGAAACCATCAATCCCGGCTATACACTCCTATGGCTTCCTCATCCCACTACTCTTTCCTCGGGGAGGGAGGTATTCCCTTTTGAGTTCAGTTCTGCTATGTCCACAATCGAATATAGATAGAAGTTAGAAGAATGAGAAAAGAAGTGGAGTGCGACCAGTGTAGACGCATCTCCTTGTGAAGCCCAACCGGTGTAGCTGAGTCTCCACTAAGATGTGCAGACATATTTGGTGGAAGCTTTGACCAGTTTGGTCTTATTTGGTGGCTTTTGTATTGCTTTGACTTTGTAATTTGCTTGCACTGCATTCATATTTTATGCCTCGACGGATATAGAATCTTTTTGGTCCGTCCATTTTTTGAGGTCTTAGAAAAATTGTGTCAGCAGATCCTTCCCTCATCCGAAGCAACTATCGCAACCCCAATCTCTCCCGTCTTTAGACGTCAATGCCGCAAAGATAAGGATAGGAACGCACTACCAAGGTGTACTGTCCTTCGAAACTCTATGCGAGTCGAGCTAAGTGTAGAGTGCATGTGTTCAAGATTGGTTCACTGGTGTAGAGTTGTACGGATGACTCCAAATGGTCTACTTAAGCTCAGATGACTTGATTTCCCGAATATGGTTTTACGGAACCCAAAGATTTTAAGTCACCAGACCTGAAGAGTCTAAATTCCAGTTCCTAATCAGGCTCCATACAACGAGAATTAAAGGCCGTAATCAAGCTCCATCCTTTAGACTAGACTCAGTCCTTAGTTCCGGAAATCAAACTTATTCTGAAAAATGCGAATGCAAATGCAACCATGTTTTTGTGAAGTATATTTTCTGAATTTTACTCGTTTTTGTGGATTTTAAGGATTTTGTAATTTTTACGAATTTTAGGACTTTGTATTTTTTATGGATTTTATGATTTTTATAAACAAGGTTTTATTCACAAATTTTACAAGATATATTTTATTCAAGTTAAGTATCTAATGTATTTTACAAGTTTTATCTACAAAGTATTTTACAAGGGTTGACTGGTTTTTATACATGTTTTAATAAATAGGATTTTAAATAAGTATTATACAAATTTTAAGTACAAATTTTAAGTACAAATTTTAATTACAAGTTTTAAGCATATTTTTACTTATTTACCAGGATTTTATAAATAAGAGAGTAGATTTTAAATTAACCCGCACCCACTTTTTTTTATGGATTTTATAGATATAGAAAATACATAAAAGTACGAGTTATGGCCGAAAGTATATATACAATATATACGCACCCCCATATACTTAGCTTGAGCCATGTCCTCATAGCGTCAAAAGAGAAAAAGGAGGACATAACTCGTGTTAAGTAAAAGTGGGTGAAAAAGGATATCGATCACAAGTCAGTCAATCCCCCTATACTTATGATCAGGTCATCGTAAGTATCACAGGAGAGCAAAAACGGATGACCGAATGAAAAGGATAAATAACGAAAGTTCAAAAGGAAAAGGAAACGAAATCATCGAAATCACTCGGTCCCCCCTATACTTAGGATAAGGCATCCTAAGTATAGAAAAGAGTGTAGCCAAAAATTGGGGACCAGTGATTTGTGAAAAAGAATGGCTATACAAAAGAATTAGTACAAAAAATAAAACGTAAATCAGCAGGCAATCGGTCCCCCCTATACTTAGGATCTGGTATCCTAAGCACAGAAGACGAGCAAAAACGGGGACGATTGTGGTCTACGAAGAATATACAAGTGTTGTGAATCTCCAGAAAAGAATGGCTCAAAAGAATTTGTACATGAAGAAGTGAAGGAATGATCATGATTCTTGTACAAAGTAGATCACTTCAGTACGGGCCAGATGATCAGTAGTCTCTACGAAGTTCTTCAGCATCTGCCCGTTAACCACGAACGGCTCTGCACCAGGTGACACATCTGATATCGCAATACTGCCATTGTCGTGCACCGTTCTGACTATGTACGGTCCTTCCCACTTGCTTTTCAATTTTCCTAGAAAAATTCTCAACCTTGCATTGAACAACCAGACTTTCTGCCTAGGGACAAAGCTCTTGTGCCGAATATGTCTGTCATGCCATTTCTTCACTTTGTCCTTATAGATAAGTGTGTTCTCGTATGCTTGATTTCGAATTTCTACCAGCTCATTCAGATCTATCTTTCTCTTGGCCCCTGCTTTCTGTTCATCCATCAATATTTCTCGAATTGCCCACTCAGATTTGTGCATGATCTCTACGGGCAAGTGGTACGGCTTTCCATAAACTAGCCTGAATGGTGAAGTGCCTAAGGGAGTCTTATACGCAGTACGATATGCCCAAAGAACCTGATCTAGAAGAAGTGACCAGTTCTTCCTATCCGGTCGTACTAGTTTCTGGAGAATTGATTTCACCTCCCTATTCGAGACTTCAACCATGCCATTCGTCTGCGGGTGGTAAGGAGAAGCTACTCTGTGATCGATGCTGTATTGTTTCACTAGATTCTTCACTTCCTTATTAATGAAATGGCTACCCCCATCAGAGATAAGAATACGAGGGATCCCGAACCGCGAAATGATGTGTTCCCTTAGGAACTTGCAAACGGTCTTGCTGTCTGCAGTTCGTGCGGGTATAGCCTCCACCCATCTGCTAACATAGTCTACAGCGAGAAGAATGTACTCAAAGCCGCTGCTAGAAGGGACGATCCCATAAAATCTATGCCCCATGCGTCAAAGATCTCGCAGATAATGACGGGTCGCATCGGCATTGCATCTCTGGAACTGACTGTCCCTACAGCTCTCTGACAATCTGGACAACTCTTCATGAATGTGCAGGCATCTCTGGTAAGAGTTGGCCACCATAATCCGCTCTATAGTACCTTCTGCGCTGTCCTCTTCCCTGAATGATGTCCTCCTGATTCTGGAGAATGACACAAAGTGAGGACACTATTATATTCCTCCTGAGGAATACATCGCCTGTAAACACAATCCGGTCCTTCGCGAAAAAGAATCGGATCCTCCCAATGGTAGTATCGTGCCTCAGAAACTAGTTTCTCAACTCTGTTCTTCGGCCAACCCTGAGGACTTTTTTGTGTGACCAGAAAGTTCACTATGTATGCATACCACGTAAGTTCTGTAACCGCAAAGATGCTCTCGTCAGGAAATCTCTCTACGATCTCTGGCGTGTACTCATCTGAAGGATGATCTGACTGCAATCGGGAGATGTGATCGGCTACCACGTTCTTTACTCCAGGTTTATCCTTGATATCCAAATCGAATTCCTGAAGTAAGAGAATCCATCTAAGAAGGCGTGCCTTGGCATCCTTCTTTTCCATTAAAAATCTGATAGCTGAGTGATCGGTGTAAACTGTGATTTTGGAGCCAAGCAAATATGATCGAAATTTGTCTAATGCAAACACTAATGCCAACATCTCCTTTTCTGTCACTGTGTAGTTTCTCTGAGCATCATCTAAGGTTTTGCTGGCATAGTGAATAGCTACGGGAAGTCCATTCCTCCTCTGCCCTAATACAGCCCCAACCGCAAAATCTGATGCATCCGTCATGATCTCGAAGGGTAGAGACCAATCAGGCGGCTGTAGGACCGGAGCACTGATTATCTTTTCTTTTAATGTGAGGAAGGCATTAAGACATTTGTCATTTAAAACGAACTCGATGTCTTTGCCTAGCAATTCAGTTAACGGTCGGGCAATCTTGGAGAAATCTTGGATAAACCGTCGGTAAAAGCCGACGTGCCCTAGAAATGACCGTAACTGCTTGATGTTGGATGGTGGCTCGAGTTTTCTGATGACGACCACCTTGGTAGGGTCAACCTCCATGCCTCTCTGGGAGATGGCGTGCCCCAACACGATCCCATGAGTAACCATAAAATGGCTCTTTTCCCAGGACAGAACGAGATCTACCTCACAACACTTTTTCAGAACCTGGTCTAGGTGCGCTAAACAATCGTCAAAGGACTCACCATAGACCGAAAAATCATCCACAAAAACCTCTAGAAAATCACCGACCATGTCCGCAAAAATAGCAAGCATGCACCTCTGGAAGGTCGCAGGAGCGTTGCACAGTCCAAAGGGCATCCGTCTAAAAGCATACGTGCCAAACAGACAAGTGAAGGTGGTTTTCTCCTGGTCTGCAGGAGCAATTGATACCTGGTTGTATCCGGAGTAACCGTCAAGGAAACATAAGTACCCCTTCCCTGCCAACCGTTCTATGACCTGGTCTATGAAAGGCAAAGGAAAGTAGTCCTTCTTCGTCGCGGTGTTCAGCTTTCTGTAATCAACACATACTCGCCACGACATGGTTACTCTCTTTGAAATCTCCTCTCCACTCCCGTTTTTCACCATCTGAATTCTCGACTTCTTCGTGACAACATGTAATGGGCTAACCCATTTGGAGTTGGAGATGGGATAAATGAACCCTGCGTCGCACCATTTCGTTATCTCTTTCTTGACAACTTCTCGTAAAACCAGATTCAGCCTACGCTGAAACTCTCTGGAGGGTTTGCTGTCATGATCGAGATAGATATGATGCGAACACAAAGCAGGATTAATCCCGCGGAGATCAGATACAGTCCACTGATGAATACTCATTCATCACTCTTTATTCTTATATTTTAGCTACAAAAACCTTTGCAAATACATGTAGATATGTGTAAATAGAAATAATTACCAAAAGCATGCATTGTGTAAAAACCTATAATTAGCATGTTTTTGTGCAAAAATAAAAGAATAAAGATTAAAAAGAAAAAGAGGGAAATATTTAGAATAAATATTGAGCAACTTAACCCAAGGGAGGGCTCAGCATGGGCCTGACCGCATAAAAGCCAAAGTAGAGGGAGATAGGGGCTCATGTGTGTAAATAACTATGTAAATAAAATAAAAATATTTTCCTCACAAAAATAACCAAAATAAGCTTGTAAATACTTGCACATATTTATAAGTATAAAAACAAAAGAAAAAGATAAAAATAAAAAAGAACAAAAACACCACTTTCATCATGTATATGAACCACTCTTATATATTTATTTAACCTTGTAAATAAATAAAATTAATTTCCAAAATTTTTGTAAATATTCTATGTTATAAAATTCAAATAAATAAAATAAAAACAATCAAAACAAAAACAAAATAAAAATAGCAAAATTAAAAACGCAAAAATATATTGTAAATATACCATGTATATAAATGTATATATGTATTTATTTTACCTATGTATATAAATAATAAAAATAAAATAAAAATACCTTTTTATTCCTTATTTTATAATATAAATAAATAAAATATAAAATAAGAATAAAATTGTCTAAAAATAATAATTTAAAAATCAAAATAAAAAACCACTATAGTGTACATATACCTATAGTATATAGTGTAAATACCTATTTTTATTTCTAAAAATTAATTAAAAATCACAAAAAATAGAAAAAAATAAAATAAAAATATTTCATGTTTTGAGTTTTGTGAAATTCGGTCATTTTCTATTTATTATTTAATTTCTAAAATTGGAATAATTGGCGGGCTCTGATTGGTCCACGGGGGATGTTGACCCCCGGTCAACTCTCCCCCCAGGACCACCAGAGCCGAATTCTGCGCCCGACCCGCATGTTCTCCCATTTATTGCGTCATGATCCGATCGCCAAAACCCAAAACCCCGTGTCCTAATCCATCAATGTTCATCCCTGATCCACGCCCGGGGTGGGTTATGGGGATCCGTGCTCCGACAATCTTGCCCGAACCTCTCTTAGCCGGACCCCTAGCCATATATAGCCGTTGCTCCGCCTCCTCGATTCTCTATCTTTGGCCATTCGAATCCTTCCCCTGTGAGCTCCAGTGAGTGCGCGAGAGTGTCAGCTCGCGTCCGGTGCTGTCGAAGCGAGGAGAGGAAGAGAGACCATCGATCCAGCGAGCTTCGCCGCCGCTGCTCCGCCATCAGCAGGAGCACCGAGCCTCGGAGGGAGAAGCTCCTCGAGGCGAAGACCCAGAGCTTCCTAAGCTCGTCCCCAGTCTCCTCGTCCACACAGGTAACCTTGTAAGCCTTTCTTTTTCTCTGATTTTTGATTACGCCCAATTCGTGCCGCCGCCGTCTCTAGCTGATTCCGACCATCCCATCACTCCGTTCGACCATCGGAATCGACCATCGCATCCGCCTTCTTCTCACGCACATTCTCCGCATTCCCATCCAACCCAGCTCGCACAGGAGCTGGGATTCGAGCTCCTCCGTCTACCCCCTTCGCCGGAGCTCGCCATTTCGACCCACCGTTCACCGTCACTCCGCCTAACCGGGTCGAGGCAATTTGCCCTCGACCCGTGAGTCTCTTGGTGGTCTTTGCAGGTGCTACCAAGCCCATCTGAGGGCTTGGGTCATTCAGGCTAGGATCCTCGCCTCCGTCGACCTCGCCGGAGCTCCCCAGAACTCGGCTGGGCCATCAGAGGGCATCAGCAGCTGCGCATCACCACGCCGGAGCTTCTCCGATCCTCAGGCGCAACAGGGGAGGTCAGGAGCGCACGCACGAGGCCGGCGAACTTCGTCGGCCACCTGTTCTTCCTCGACCCTCCGACGCCGTTCGATCAGCCCTCCTGCTCCAGTTCTTATCTGGACCGTCCTTTCCCGGAGCCGCCTGCACTGTCAGATCTGAGGAGGACCGATCTCAGCCGCCCGATGCTCGTGGGTTAAGCCACAGAGAGCCACGACCGTTGATCACACCACGTGGCTTGACCTCGAGCGTCGGATCATCCCGAGGAGCGCAACATTGGACCGCCAGCCGATCCTCACCGCCGATCTCTCCACGTGGCGTCCATCGCGCGGTCCGTGTAATAAAGGGTAATTTATCCTTAGGCCCTCTTTGTTATTTTATTTCTCTTTTAGTCGTGTAAATATCTAGCGTAGTTATTTAGTTTTGGGATATTTGCATAGAGACCCTTGTGCTTGCATTTATTTGCTATTATACCCCTGTACATGGTCTGACACGTGCTTCGTCACGTGGTTTTGTTGGGTTAATTGCATTGTATGCCCCTGTTGTTCTGGATGTTCCTTAATGAATGAATACTTTTTAAGAATTACATTTATCCCCCTGTGCGTATTGTATTTGAGCATGTGCGACTATTCGTGGGTATTTTGCAGATAAGCCCTTGGGCTTTTGGTACCTGTTACCAAAAGGCCCTCGGGACTTATTTTTCTCACATTTGGGTCCCTGAGTGCCCCAGGCACGCGCGTGGCGCGTGTTTTCCTGGGTTAATTGCACCAGACCCCCCAGACTCTCGGGTATTTGCACTTTGGTCCCTGTGCACTATGCCCTCTCTTTATTTTTGAATAAAATAGCAAATTACCTCCAAATCCAACGAAAATTGGACACATGGCTCCTGCCATGGTGTAAAATTTTCGAGGATTTTTGAGGACATTTTTGTTTTCATTTGATATTTTTAGAAAATCAAAAACCTTTAATTTTGCTACTGTCTAACTTTAAAAATCACAAAAAATAGTAAATAGTGTCTAAAAATTACAAAAAAATTGTCTACTGTTTATTTTCTTGTGTTTGATTTTCTAGCCAATTTTGGCTATTTTTCATTACTGAAAACCACTAAAAATTGAAAAACACTCAAAAACTTATAAAAATTCTAATCATTAAACCAAAAATCCAAAAATAATAAAATAGGTGCCTAAATTTTCCTTGTTTTATTCTCTTTACAGGAAAATTACCTCCCAGCTAATTTGGGGCTTTTAATTATTTTATCTAGGGCCTTTTAACTCGGCTGGACAGTACCTACTGTTTTAGTTACTTTTTGATTTTTAGAAAATTAAATAAACATCAGAAAATTCTCAAAAATTCAACAAAAACACTAAAAATTATAAAACACATAAAAATATTTTTGTTTGATTTTTTGGTTGAATTTAGTGCTTTTAATAATTTGTGGAAGTGTGTTGTTTTATTGCATTTATCATTTTCTATATATATTAAAAATCCAAAAAATATAAAAAGAATTAAAAACCACTAAAAATACCTTTTTATTTCCTTTTCCTTTCTTTTTGACTACTTCGTAGGCCGAGAGGCCAACCCGTGCTCCTTGAGTTTGACCCTGGTCGCTATACCAGGTTAATTTAATAGCAGGACCGCTATCGCGTTTTTGATTGATTTTATCTATATTAGTGGTTCATTTTTCTTGATTGAGCACACTTGATCGTGTGGGTCGCAACGACCAATTTAGCACCTATACCCTAGCCTTCAGGTCGCTCATCATCCACCCAATGGCCTTGCGGTTTCTTTCTAGAATCTCCATCAGGCGAGATTCTTGATCATCGGTCAAAGTTGAGCTGATAATGACCAGAAACTGTTGATGTGGACCCGCAAGGAAGGCATATTTCATGTTTGGTGGCAAAGTTTTAAGTTATGGCAAGGTAGTATCTGGATCTGCCGAAACATCATCTGTAATTGTATGGGGATTTGTATCGGTAGGTGATGTGTCTGCGATTTGATTATCCACCATCTCAATGTGCTCTAGAGTCGGACTACAGAAGATGTTCAAGACATCATCTGACTCCTCAGAATGATCAGAAGAGAATAAGTCAGCTAGATAGAATTCTGATTCATCTGAGACGGAGGAATTGTGTAGAGTTTCTGATTCTGAAAGATCTGCATTGATTTCATCAGAAGTCTGATCCCTTTGGTTCTCATCATCCAGACTAAAATATAAGGTCCCGTCGGAAGAATTACCCTCTGAGGTCTCGGACCTGTCCTCTGTGAAACATTCTTGGGTCTCTACCTGATACCTTTCGAGGTCGTCAAGATGGACCTCATCCATGTAATCGCAGGAGGCTAAAGAACTCAGAAAATCTGAAGATGCATCACTGAAAGTGTTCGATTCTCTCGCCATCTCTATATGTACCTTTTCGCCCTCGGTGCGAAAAGATACCTTCCCTGTATCATAATCGAAGAGGGCTTTTGCGGTCTCTAGAAAAGGCCTCCCGAGAATGATCGGGGTAAGGTGTAACTGTGCAGGGCAATTCATATCTAGGACCGTAAAGTCCACTGGAAATTGCAGACCCTGCACGGTTACGATAACGTTCCTAAGTATACCCTTAGGTCTCTTCACGGATCTATCAGCAAACTGAAGGATCGCTCGGGATTTGTAAAGAGGACCTAACTCGAGCTTCTCGAGTAAGGAAGCGGGTATCAGGTTGATCGAGGAACCGTTATCTAATAGAGTGCGATCAAACTCGGCTTTTGCGATCTCGCATCTGACATAATGTGCACCTGAGTCTTTCTTCTTGGAAGCTTATTCTGTATCGCACATGATGTTGCCTTAGTCAATACATGCTTTTCTGTTCGGGATCTCTTTTTCCTACGCGTGGTGCATCTGTTTTTCAATTGATTTTTGAGCGTAGGAAATTGATCTAAGGCATCATGGAGAGGGATCTTTAGAAAAATGTGATCTTTGAGTAACTTTTCGATCTGTGGAGATTCGAGATTATTTTTGGTCTTTTTCTTTCCTTTTCCAAACAAAGCATCGGGAAAAGGAATAAAGTCAGGAGTCAGAAAATTAGAAGTTTTATTCAACTCATAATCAGCATTTACATCGAGAGTCTCAGAATTATTTACAAAACTCTCTAAAACAGGAGAAGCAATGTTTCTGTCCGGGCTCTCTGCCTGATTTGGCGTGATATCATCGTCTGAGTCGCCAGTATCCATATCTGATGAGTTGGCATTACTCCCGTCTCTTGATTCTGCATCCTCATCCTCTTGCGGTTTCTCCTCCTCGGCTTCAGGATTATGCTCGTGCTCCTCTAGTGCCCTCTCCTCTTCTCCAGCAGGTGTTTGCGGTGATCTACCGCTCCTGAGACGAATGAAGTTAGACAAAAATTCAGGAAACGAGATCTTACCTGTAGTATCTACCTCATCTGGATGCCTCCTCTTCTTGTTCGGATTCATCTGAGGCTGGGATGGGAGAGTGGTCTTCGGCACGGTTAACTCGTCCAGACGACGGTTAACTTGCTCCATCTTTGTCTTGTGTGCGATCTGGAGCGTACTGAGCATATCCATGATCTGGTTGAGCGCCTGGGCCTGTGAAGACATCTCCGGTTCGGTGTGGTGGCCCTGGCTTGCTCCTCTCTCCTGCCTTGGCGTGAAATGCTGAGAGGTGGAAGGCCGGGAGTAGCGCTGAGGTGTGGAAGAAGGCTGCTGCGGCTGCTGAAAAGAATAGTTCGGTGAAAACTGGGCAGGGTGCTGATATGAAGGCTGCGGTCTCTGATGGTAGACATTCGGATGAGACTGCTGCGACGTGAAGCTCTGGCGGTGCTGGTATTGCGGACGTCCATGCTGCGGATGACTGTACGGCTGCTGCTGCTGATGATTCGGTATACTCGGCTGCTGCATCGGAGTATACCAAATCCCGTTAATCTCGAAAGTGGCTTGCGGCTCCACCTCCATCTCTGCAGTGCTGATGATCTGGCCGGAATTGGCATGAGACTGATCCTCATGCCAATCAATCTGCGTAATCTCGGGCTCGCTCTGAACATAATGTATCTGACGGGTGGGTGGAGCGGGTGCGATCCTCCGTGCTGGCTGTGTGTTCGAAGAAGTCTGGTTCTGCTGGTATTGGAGCTGAAGATCAGAGACCTTCTTCGAAAGATCACTCAGCTGCTGAGGTAGAGATGAGAGTTTCTCCAACTCTCGCAACGGCTGTAGGTCCTGGACCTGCTTCTGAATCACATCCACCAACATCAACTTTTCGCTAATAAATCCCATGTTGGTGTTGGATTCAGAGTCTGATATATTCGCCACCTTGTGATGCTCTCGGTGATGTGGTGGCTGCGGGGCTTTCTGAAATACCCGAGTAGAGTCTACGACTCTCGAGTTCTCGTCCATCCCTTCGAAGATGGCCCAGACTGACTTGGCGTCCTTGTTCAAGTAACTGCCGCCACATGCAGCACTCACAAGCCCCTGTACTTCCGGTTGGAGTCCTCCGAAGTTGTTCTGCACTAGGACCTTCATCGGGATCTCATGATGCGGGCATCTCTCCGTCAGATCCTTGAATCGATCCCATGCCTCATGGAATGATTCGTTCGGCAGATGCGTAAAGTTGGAGATCTGGCTCCTCATCATGTTCGTCCTTCCTAGAGGAAAATATTTGCGCAGGAAAGTGGACTTCAGGTCATCCCACGTAGAAATTTCCCTCCCTAGATGGCTCAGCCAATAAAGAGCCTTATCGGCTAAGGTAAAGGGGAAGGCTTTGAGGCGCACGGCTTCCTGCGACACTCCTGGATAACAAGCCGTTCTGCAGATCATCTCAAACTGCTGCAAGAACGTGAACGGCTCCTCTGCGACATTCCCATAGTACTTGGGAAGCAAAGAGATGAAGGACGATCGGAGTTCGTATGACCCTTGATTCGGCGGTAGCCGAATCCAGTGATGGAGCGTTCGAGCGCCCGGGTCATACTCGTCCCGTAAAGTAGCGGGAACCGCAGGCGGTAAATGGTTCCCGTCCCCTGCTCTCAGTGCGGCTATTTCAGCCTGCAGTTCAGTCTGAACTCTATACTGTTCTCGAATCTGTAGATTCATCTGTTGTAATGTATCGAGAATACCTGTCGTGACATCTCCGTTCAACTCTGCTCTTCCCTCCTGATTGTCCCCAACTGGTGGCCTCTCGTCTGCTGCTGGTGCTTTCCCACGAGCCATCTGATCGTCTGTAAAGTAAAAACTCTCGTAAGAACTCAGCGAAAAGTACTCAGGAGATCTAGATGATGTATTGAGGCGAGGGTTTGCCTCAATGATCTGGCTAGGAGGTGATGGAGTCTGGGTCTGACTCGCCTCGAGATCGGATGGGACCGGCTCGGGAAGAGGGTAATCCCGAGCCTGTGAAGACATACGCTCGACGGTGGACGGTCGAAAGCTCACAGATTCTGAGCCGAAAAGCCGTCAAGACGTCATCTTTGATGTCAAGAGAAAGTCGGGAGAGCACGTGTACGATTCAAATGAGGGAGAAATACGAAAGCCGCGGAAACTCACGCCCCGTAAACAAACACAAAGCAAACCTCGTTTTCACCAACTCAACCCTGATGAAGACCGTAAGAGTTCGGTCTTTTTATCTTTTCAGTTTTAGGGTTGTGATTAGCAAACGTTTCGATTACGCGGGCTGAGCAAGCCAATAGGTGTCCGATAGTTTCCCCGAAACACTGGCTCGAATCCTTACGCGAGACCACTCGCACTCAGCCAGTATGGGAGTAAGTACGGACCGTTTCCGGCTACCCGTGTTACTTTAGTACGGAGCCTTACGCAGTGTCCTCTAAACCTCCCACTCTGCTAAGTAAACCCGGACCGTTTCCGGCTACCCGAGCTTACCCACTGAGGAACAGTGATCAGGTGTATGGACCCAGTAGTATCCCGCGAGAAATACAGGGTTTTGTCTCTATCCTTAAATGTCGGCTCTCGAGCTCGCGCACTCTGAGAAATGTGCGGGGGTTACTCTCCCCAAATCACTTGAATTGATTTACAGTTTTTGGTCAGATATTTTTAGCAATCCCGATTTTAGTTTTGTATTTTTTTAGGGTTTTTTCAATCAACGGCTATCGATTTTTTTCTTTCTTTTTATTAGAATCCCTAAAAGCAAGCACCTAGGTTGCGAGTCCTAAAACTAGCTACGCGGCACAAGCAGATAGAGTAAAAAAACCTAAACAAACATCTAGAAAACCGCGGAAAACCGATAGCGATGAAAAGCCACGGTGGGTGCCCTGACCCTCAGATACACGGTATCCGATGAATCAGACCCCGAAAAAAAGGAGGGGGGAGTTTTGTTTATTGCTAATTACAACTCTCTCCCTTTCTCTCTCTTTTACAAACAAAAGGATACTAACTACTCTGCTCCTCTGCAGTCGACTCATGAAGAAGAAGCCGACCTCTGCTCTTTCAACTGGCTCAGCTTCCGAAGAAGCTGGTTGATCCTACAGGCCTTGCAAAGATGGTTAGCAAAGAAAAGTCGATCGAGAGAGCCGAGAAAGCCGTAAGAAAACAAAAGAGAAACTCAGAGAAAAAGCCGTACGAAAAACCGTAAGAGAAACGAAACAAAGAGAAGAGAAAAAAAAAATAAAATCACGAAAAATGAAAAATCAAAAGAATCTAACGCCTCCCCGGCAACGACGCCATTTTGATTAGGCAAAAGAATCGAGTTTCACGGCTTTCTTTTATTTGATGATGGAAGTAGTAGTCGGTTGTAGCAGAAAGCCGCGAAACAAAAGAGATTCGATTCTTGAACCTATCAAACAATTACGGTTTTCTGTCGGAAAACCGTTCACTAATATTTTACCAGGCAAGTGTTCCTGGGTCGAACTCAAGGAGGCAGAATAAATTCCCTAGATTTTTCTCTTCGTAATTTTATTTTTAATTCTTCTCTAAGTGATCAAGTCAAAACCCTTTTTTATTGATTTTTATTTTTCTTATTTTTATTTGATTTTTTTTTTCAAATTTTTATTTAATTTTCGAAAAGGGATATTTTCAAAAGATTTACTTATTATATAATAGGTGAATAATAGCTAGGTGATACTATATACTATGGTGAGCGGGGTTCGAGCTGCGAGCTCGAACTACACAAGATATCAAAACAAAACAAGACGGCTTTCGATAAAATCAAAATGCGTCAAAAACTCGTCAAAAATCCTCAAAATCTTTATACTAGGTAGCTGGGGTAGTTGTGTAACTACCCTCAAGAAATCGTCAAAATCCGAGGTCACAAGAAGAAGAAACAACCCCTACAACCTAGGGGCATAAGCGCAAGAAAAACTAATTAAAATGTTTGCAATTAGGTCCTCAAGGACTGTTCTGAAGAAAAAGTAAACAAATGTTTACATTTAGGTCCCCGCAGAGGGACCTAAATGTAAATAAAGAAAACTGGTGAGGCGGGATGAAAATGCTGGAAGCCTGCCGGGTTTACTTTGGAAATTTTCCACCGGTTCACCTTGAACGGCTGAGATTAGAAGTCCAATGCACGGATCGGACGCTCACAGGTGCGCCACGTGTCGTGCACCTGTGTGTCCCCTGTTCTTGGGCGGTTGCGGCTGCTGGTGAAGATGCCTTCTTCTCCGAATTACTCCGGCCGATCGACGAAGGCATGGGCGCTCCGGCGGGGTCAGAGGGGTGTCTCCTCCACCCCTCGAGCTCGCCCGCGGTAGAGTGGCGGCGGAGGATGCTTCAAGCAACGGTGGCGTCGTGATGAAGTCGGCGATCTAAGTCTCCTGGAGGTGGCTCAGAGATGGCGACCCATCTTTGAAGACGATTCCTGATGGCTATCAAATGTTTCCAGTGGTGAAACAATGCCTCGCGACGAACTTGAATCTGCAAGGAACACACGCGTATGCTCGATTCGTGTTGAATCGGCCAACAGATGAAAGATCACAAGCTCCAAAGATGATGAAAAACCTTAAGCTCCCAGCAAAACAACCAGAGGCGTGAAAACGATGATGGTTTGAGATCGATTTGAAACGAATTGGAAAACGAATCGAGATGGATTTTGAATATGCGTCTAAGCTGGATGATTAGACTACCTAAATCACGGATTATCGTCGCTAATCGACGCACACAAATCGAGAAGAAAACTAAGGAAAATAGAGGAAGAGGCCTGGGGAGTTTAGGTATATTACCTGAACAAAGAAGCTCGACGACGGCCAAAGACTGGAGCGGAACGCGGCGCTGGGCGGCGATGCAAGGCGATGCTCTGCCTTGGAACCTTCTCCGACATTCCTTCTTCCTCGCGAGCTCCTCCTTGGCGCTGTCACTGCCTCGATATGGCTGGAACAAAGCTTGGAAGTAGGGTGGTCGAACAACCTGGAGCTGGGCTTTTGGGTGGTTGAAGAGTTAAGCTTTAATGGCGACCTTGGGGCCTTTATATAGGGATCTAGCTTGGGCTCCAAGGTGAAATCGACGGCCGGCGAGGTAGAGGGTTGTTAGGAGGGTAGGATCGACGGCTTAGGTGGGTCGGAAGGTTCTGGAGTGGCGCGGGGTAAATGGGTGAAGTTGGCAGGTTGAGCAGCTGGGCACAACAACTTCTCGGGGAAGACGACCCAGGTGCTGACACTTGTCAGCACCTGGTTGGCCCGAAGGTGAAAATACATTGTAAATTAAATATAAAATAGTAAATTATATTATTTTAAATAAGTGTAAATACAAAAAGTGTAGATAACTTAATTTCCTAATTTATGGACTAATTACTTTTAATAAATAATAAATATTATTTAAAATATAAATATTATATTAATAAATATGTATTTATAAATAGGTTTTAGATTTTTAATTTAATAAATAAATAAGTAAAAATTAATTTTATATTTTCTTAATTATTAGGGTATTAAATAAGGTTTATACGAATTTTTATAGATTTTTATAAATCAAGTTACATATTTTAATAAATAGAGTTAGTATCTAAATAGGTCATTTATACCTATATTTTGAGGTTTTTGATTTTATTAAAATAATAAATGGTCTCCAAAAATTATGAAATAATTTATGGTGAAACTAAAAGATCATGAAATAATCTAAAAATTATAAAATTGAGAAAAATGATAAACAGTGTGTGTTACATAAAATAAATAGCCTAGAAACCCCGTTGTCTTTTGGTCCCAAAACCGACTTTTTGCAAACGGACTCCGAATTCGATGAAACCACCTTTATTAATTAGAGAATATTATTTTATGAACTTTAAAAGTGAGTAGAGTGAAATTGGAGTTCGTATGAGGGAGTTATGATGTTCGGAAGTTGAGATTTTGACAATTTGCAGGCTGGGTTTCTTGGCATATATATAGGGTAATATTTTTAACTTATTTTTATCTTTTTATATATATTTTTAGGAATAATTAGGAGAAAAGTTTGGTGAAAAATATATTCATATGAAATAATTAAAATTCTTTAAAGTTTTGTATTTATTTTATAAATAGTGAAAGGTGTATTTGTGTGTGTTAAATTATTTTTTTAGGTTTTCTTTCCTTATCTCCCCCTACTTATTGGTTTGTCGACCAATCCATGCTGACTTGGTCTCGGGGGTTGGACTATAAATATATCTTACAACTATATTTATACTTTAAGTCATATTGTAAATATATACATATATTCAATCTGCCTTTTTCTTTATTTTTCTGGTTCTTTATTTATTTACATGATTTTAGTGGTTAAAAGTGAATATTTACACACGAATAGTGTTTTGTTAAAATATGAGAATTAATGGGTATTTACATGTATTTGTTAAGGGTTTTAAGACAAAATGCGACAGAAAAGTTAATGAATCATGGATTCATCAATGAGCTGAACCATGATCCTGATGCCGAGGAGGAGAAACCACAAGAGGATGAGGACACAGACTCAAGAGACGGGAGCAATGCCAATACTTCATATATGGATACTGGCGACTCAGACGATGATATCACGCCAGATCAGGCAGAGAGCCCGGACAAAAATATCTCTTCCCCTGTTTTAGAGAGTTTTGTAAATAATTCTGAGACTCTCGATGTAAATGCTGATTCTAAGTTGAATAAAACTTCTGATTTTCTGACTCCTGACTTTATTCCTTTTCCCGATGCTTTGTTTGGAAAAGGAAAGAAAAAGACCAAAAATAATCTCGAATCTCCACAAGTTGAAAAGCTACTCAAAGATCACATCTTTTTGAAGATCCCTCTTCATGATGCCTTAGATCAATTTCCTACGCTCAAAAATCAATTAAAAAACAAATGCACCACGCGTAGGAAAAAGAGATCTCGAACAGAAAAACATGTCTTGACTAAGGCAACATCCTGTGCGATACAGAATAAGCTACCGAAGAAGAAGAAAGACTCAGGTGCACATTATGTCAGATGCGGGATTGCAAAAGCCGAGTTCGATCGCACTCTACTAGATAACGGTTCCTCGATCAATCTGATACCCGATTCCTTACTCGAGAAGCTCGAGTTAGGTCCTCTTTACAAATCCCGCGCGATCCTTCAGTTTGCTGATAGATCCGTAAAGAGACCTAAGGGTATACTTAGGAACGTTATCATAACCGTGCAGGGTCTGCAATTTCCAGTGGACTTTACGATCCTAGATATGAATTGCCCTGCACAGTTACACCTTACCCCGATCATTCTCGGGAGGCCTTTTCTAGAGACCGTAAAGGCCCTCTTCGATTACGATACAGGGAAGGTATCTTTTTGCACCGAGGGCGAAAAGGTACATATAGAGATGGCGAGAGAATCGAATACTTTCAGTGATGCATCTTCAGATTTTCTGAGCTCTTTAGCCTCCTACAATTACATGGATGAGGTTCGTCTTGACGACCTCGAAAGATATCAGGTAGAGACCCAAGAATGTTTGACAGAGGATGGGTCTGAGACCTCAGGGGGTAATCTTCTGACGGGACATTATATTTTAGTCTGGATGATGAGAACCAAAGGGATCAGAATTTTTATGAAATCAATGCAGATCTTTCAGAATCAGAAACTCTACACAATTCCTCCGTCTCAGATGATTCAGAATTTTATCTAGTTGACTTATTCTCTTCTGATCATTCTGAGGAGTCGGATGGTGTCTTGAACATCTTATGTAGTCCGACTCTAGAGCACATAGAGATGGTGGATAATCAGAATGCCGACAAATCTACAACCGACACAGATCCCCATGCACATACAGAGGTTGTTTCGGCAGATACAGATACTACCTTGCCAGAACTTAAAACTTTGCCACCAAACATGAAATATGCCTTCCTTGCGGGTCCACATCAATAGTTTCCGGTCATTATCAGCTCAACTTTGACCGATGATCAAGAATCTCGTCTGATGGAGATTCTAGAAAGAAACCGCAAGGCCATTGGGTGGACTGTATCCGATCTCCGTGGGATTAATCCTGCTTTGTGTTCACATCATATCTATCTCGATCATGACAGCAAACCCTCCAGAGAGTTTCAGCGTAGGCTGAATCCGGTCTTACGAGAAGTTGTCAAGAAAGAGATTACGAAATGGTGCGACGCAGGGTTCATTTATCCCATCTCCAACTCCCGAATGGGTTAGCCCATTACATGTTGTCCCGAAGAAGTCGGGAATTCAGTGGTGAAAAACGAGAGTGGAGAGGAGATTCCAAAGAGAGTAACCACGTCGTGGCGAGTATGTGTGGATTATAGAAAACTGAACACCGCGACGAAGAAGGACCACTTCCCTTTGCCTTTCATAGACCAGGTCATAGAACGGTTGGCAGGAAAGGGGTACTTCTGTTTCCTTGACGGTTACTCCGGATACAACCAGGTATCAATTGCTCCTGAAGACCAGGAAGAAAACCACCTTCACTTGTCCGTTTGGCACGTATGCCTTTAGACGGATGCCCTTTGGATTGTGCAACGCTCCTGCGACCTTCCAGAGGTGCATGCTTGCTATTTTTGCGGACATGGTCGGTGATTTTCTAGAGGTTTTTATGGATGATTTTTCGGTCTATGGTGAGTCCTTCGACGATTGTTCAGCGCACCTAGACCAGGTTCTGAAAAAGTGTTGTGAGGTAGATCTCGTTCTGTCCTAGGAAAAGAGCCATTTCATGGTTAATCAAGGGATCGTGTTGGGGCACGTCATCTCCCAGCGAGGCACTGGAGGTTGACCCTGCCAAGGTGGATGTCATCAAGAAACTCGAGCCACCATCCAACAATCAAACAGTTACGGTCATTTCTGGGGCACGTCGGCTTTTATCGACGGTTTATCCAAGATTTCTCCAAGATTGCCCGACCGTTAACTGAATTGCCTGGCAAAGACATCGAGTTCGTTTTAAATGACAAATGTCTTAATGCCTTCCTCACATTACAAGAAAAGATAATCGGTGCTCCTGTCCTACAGCCGCCTGATTGATCTCTACCCTTCGAGATCATGACGGATGCATCAGATTTTGCGGTTGGGGCTGTATTAGGACAGAGGAGGAATGGACTTCCCGTTGCCATTCGCTATGCCAGCAAAACCTTAGATGATGCTCAGAGAAATTACACAGTGACAGAAAAGGAGATGTTGGCAGTAGTGTTTGCATTAGACAAGTTTCGATCATATCTGCTTGGCTCAAAAATCACAGTATACACTGATCACTCAGCTATCAGATTTTTAATGGAAAAGAAGGATGCCAAGGCACGCCTTCTTAGATGGATTCTCTTACTTCAGGAATTCGATTTGGATATCAAGGATAAACCTGGAGTAAAGAATGTGGTAGCTGATCACCTCTCCCGATTGCAGTCAGATCATCCTTCAGATGAGTACACGCCAGAGATCGCAGAGAGATTTCCTGATGAGAGTATCTTTGCGGTTACAGAACTTCCGTGGTATGCAGACATAGTGAACTTTCTGGTCACACAGAAAAGTCCTCAGGGTTGGCCAAAGAACCGAGTTGAGAAACTAGTTTCTGAGGCACGATACTACCATTGGGAGGATCCGATTCTTTTTCGCGAAGGACCGGATTGTGTTTACAGGCGTTGTATTCCTCAGGAGGAATATAATAGTGTCCTCACTTTGTGTCATTCTTTAGAATCAGGAGGACATCATTCATGGAAGAGGACAGCGCAGAAGGTACTACAAAGCGGATTATGGTGGCCAACTCTTACCAGAGATGCTTGCACATTCGTGAAGAGTTGTCCAGATTGTCAGAGAGCTGTAGGGACAGTCAGTGCCAGAGATGCAATGCCGATGCGACCCGTCATTATCTGCGAGATCTTTGACGCATGGGGTATAGATTTTATGGGACCGTTCCCTTCTAGCAGCGGCTTTGAGTACATCCTTCTCGCTGTAGATTATGTTAGCAGATGGGTGAAGGCTATACCCGCATGAACCGCAGACAGCAAGACCGTTTGCAAGTTCCTAAGGGAACACATCATTTCGCGGTTCGAGATTCCACGTATTCTAATCTCTGATGGGGGTAGCCATTTCATTAATAATGAGGTAAAAAAGCTAGTGAAACAATACAACATTGATCACAGAGTAGCTTCTCCTTACCACCCGCAGACGAATGGCATGGCTGAAGTCTCGAATAGGGAGGTGAAATCAATTCTCCAGAAACTAGTACGACCGGATAGGAAGAACTGGTCACTTCTTCTAGGTCAGGTTCTTTCGGCATATCGTACTGCGTATAAGACTCCCTTAGGCACTTCACCATTCAGACTGGTTTATGGAAAGCCGTGCCAGTTGCCCGTAGAAATCATGCACAAATCTGAATAGGCAATTTGAGAGATACTGATGGATATGCAGAAAGCAGGAGCCACGAGAAAGATAGATCTGAATGAGCTGGTAGAAATTCGAAATCAAGCATACGAGAACACACTCATCTATAAGGACAAAGTGAAGAAATGGCATGACAGACATATTCAGCACAAGAGCTTTGTCCCTGGGCAGAAAGTCTGGTTGTTCAATGCAAGGTTGCGAATTTTTCCCGGCAAATTGAAAAGCAAGTGGGAAGGATCGTACATAGTCAGAACGGTGCACGACAATGGCAGTATTGCGATATCAGATGTGTCACCTGGTGCAGAGCCGTTCGTGGTTAACGTGCAGATGCTGAAGCACTTCGTAGAGACTACTGATCATCTGGCCCGTACTGAAGTGATCTACTTTGTACAGGAATCATGATCATTCCTTCACTTCTTCCTGTACAAATTCTTTTGATCCATTCTAGAGATTCACAACACTTGTATATTCTTCGTAGACCACAATCGTCCACGTTTTTGCTCATCTTCTATACTTAGGATACCAGATCCTAAGTATAGGGGGGACCGATTGCCTGCTGATTTACGTTTTATTTTTTGTACTGATTCTTTTGTATAGCCATTCTTTTTCACGAATCACTGGTCCCCAATTTTTGGCTACACTCTTTTCTATACTTAGGATGCCTTATCCCAAGTATAGGGGGACCGAGTGATTTCGATGATTTCGTATTCTTTTCCTTTTGAACTTTCGTTATTTATCCTTTTCATTCAGTCATCCCGTTTTTGCTCTCCCTTGATACTTACGATGACCTGATCGTAAGTATAGGGGGGGTTGACTGACTTGTGATCGATATCCATTTTCACCCACTTTTACTTAGCACGAGTTATGTCCTCCTTTTTCTCTTTTGACACTATGAGGACATAGCTCAAGCTAAGTATAGGGGGGTGCTTATATATTGCATATATACTTTCGTCCATAACTCGTACTTTTATGTATTTTCTATATCTATAAAATCCATAAAAAGTGGGTACGGGTTAATTTAAAATCCACTCTTTTATTTATAAAATCCTTATAAATAAATAAAAAACATGCTTAAAATTTGTAATTAAAACTTGTAATTAAAATTCGTAATTAAAATTTGTCCTTAAAATATGTATAATACTTATTTAAAATCCTATTTATTAAAACATGTGTAAAAACCATTCAACTCTTGTAAAATACTTTGTAGATAAAATTTGTAAAATATATTAGATACTTAACTCGAATAAAATATAATTTGTAAAATTTATGAATAAAACCTTGGTTATAAAAATCATAAAATCCATAAAAAATATAAAGTCCTAAAATTCATAAAAATTACAAAATCCTTAATATCCATAAAAATGAGTAAAATTCAGAAAATATACTTCACAAAAACATGGTTGCATTTGCATTCGCATTTTTCAGAATAAGTTTGATTTCCGGAACTAAGGACTGAGTCTAGTCCAAAGGATGGAGCTTGATTACGGCTTTTAACTCTCGTTGTAAGGAGCCTGATTAGGAACTGGAATTTAGACTCTTCAGGTCTGGTGACTTAAAATCTTTGGGTTCCGTAAGACCATATTCGGGAAATCAAGTCATCTGAGCTTAAGTAGACCATTTGGAGTCATCCATACAACTCTACACCAGTGAACCAATCTTGAACACATGCACTCTGTACTTAGCTCAACTTGCATGGAGTTACGAAGGGCAGTACACCTTGGTAGTGCGTTTCTATCCTTATCTTTGCGGCATTGACGTCTAAAGACGGGAGAGATTGGGGTTGCGATAGTTGCTTCGGATGAGGGAAGGATCTGCTGACACAATTTTTCTAAGACCTCAAAAAATGGACGGACTAAAAAGATTCTATAACCGTTGAGGCATAAAAGATGAATGCAGTGCAAGCAAATTACAAAGTCAAAGCAAAGCAGAATCCACCAAATAAGACCACAATGGTCCAAGCTTCCACCAAATATGCTTGCACATCTTAGTGGAGACTCTGCTACACCGGTTGGGCTTCACAAGGAGATGCGTCTACACTGGTCGCACTCCACTTCTTTTCTCATTCTTCTAGATTCTCCCTATATTCGATTGTGGACATAGCAGAACTGAACTCAGAAGGGAATACCTCCCTCCCCGAGGAAAGAGTAGCGGGATGAGGAAGCCATAGAAGTGTTTAGCCGGGATTGACAGTTTCTTCGGTTCTCTAAGCAGGAAGAGCTAAATCAATTCACACACTGTACAAGTTGACTTCAAGGATGATAGAGTTTGCGATATGAATAAGTGAGTCTGAACTAGCCGATGAAGTGATCTTGAGTAAGGATTATGGAACTTGAAGACTGTTGAGGATAAAATCCTAATTCTAGTTAAGGTTCCGACAAAATGCTTGTTTCAGGCCCGATCGAGCTCTGTCCTTTGTCTGTTCTCATAAAGTGGTTTAGGAAAACAAATTCATTCTAACTTTCTTTCTTTTTCACTTACTTTTTCAAAATTAGTGTTTGCTAAGGGACTTGCAAAGTTTAAGTATAGGGGGTTGATGAATCCATGATTCATTAACTTTTCTGTCGCATTTTGTCTTAAAACCCTTAACAAATACATGTAAATATCCATTAATTCTCATTTTTTAACAAACACCATGCATGTGTAAATATTCACTTTTAACCACTAAAATCATGTAAATAAATAAAGAACCAGAAAAATAAAGAAAAAGGCAGATTGAATATATGTATATATATACAATATGACTTAAAATATAAATATAGCTGTATTTATAGCCAACCCCCGAGACCAAGTCAGCATGGATTGGTCGACAAATCAAAAAGTAGGGGGAGATAAGGAAAGAAAACCAGAGAAAAATAATTTAACACACACATATACACCTTCCACTATTTTTAAAATAAATATAAAACTTCAAAGAATTTTAGTTATTTCATATGAACATATTTTTCACCAAACTCTTCTCCTAATTATTTCTAAAAATGTATATAAATATATAAAAATAAGTTAAAAATATTACCCTGTATATATGCTAAGAAACCTAGCCTGGAAATTGTCAAAATCTCAACTTCCGAACATCATAACTTCCTCATACGAACTCCAATTTCACTCTACTCACCTTTAAAGTTCACAAAATAATATTCTCTAATTAATAAAGGTGGTTTCATCGAATTCGGAATCCGTTTGCAAAAAGTCGATTTTGGGACCAAAAGACAACAGGGTTTCTGGGCTATTTATTTTCTGTAACACACATTATTTATCATTTTCTTAATTTTATAATTTTTAAATTATTTCATGATCTTGTAGTTTCACCATAATTTATTTCATAATTTTTGGAGACTATTTATTATTTTAATAAAATCAAAAACCCTAAAATATAGGTATAAATGAACTACCTAGTTACTTATCTTATTTATTAAAATATGTAAATTAATTTATAAAAAGCTATAAAAATTCATATAAACCTTATTTAATACCCTAATAATTAAGAAAATATAAAATTAATTTTTACTTATTTATTTATTAACTTAAAAATCTAAAACCTATTTATAAATACATATTAATTAATATAATATTTATATTCTAAATAATATTTATTATTTATTAAAAGTAATTAGTCCATAAATTAGAAAATTAATTTATCTACACTTTTTGTATATACACTTATTTAAAATAATGTAATTTACTATTTTATACTTAATTTATAAGATATTTACACTTCTAGGCCAACCAGGTGCTGACACTTGTCAGCACCTGGGGCCTTCTTCCCCAAGAAGTTGTTCCACCGGACTCTGCTCGACTGGCCGACTTCAGCTAATTATCCCGCGCGATTCTAGAGACTTCCAACCGATCCACTCCGTCGATCCTACCCTCCTAACAACCACCTCCATCGCCGGCCGTCGATCCGACGTTGGAGCCCAAGTAATCGTCCTATATAAAGCCCCCAAGGTCGCCATTAACAACCAACTTTCCAACTACCCAGAGCCCCAGCTCCAGGTTGTTCGACCCCCCTACTTCCAAGCTTCGTTCCAGCCGCATCGTGGTGGTGACAGCGCCGTGGAGGAGCTCGCGAGGAGGAGGGCACGTCGGAGGATCGTTCCAGGGATTCATCGGCTCTGCATCGCCGCCCAGCGCGCGTCGGAGCTCCGGTCAAGGGTGGCCGTTGAGCAGCCATTCCATGTAATACACTTTGGAACTCCCAGACCTCTTCTTTCATTTCATTCGATTTTCTTTTCGATTTGCGAGCCACGATTAGCGTGGCTAATCCTTGTTTTCGATAGCTTAATCACTAGGCTTAGATGCCCCTTCAAAATCACCTTTCGAATCGTTCCATTTCGCTTTCAAATCGATCATCGTTCCATCGTCACCTTCACACGTTGGATATATGTTCTGGACATCTGATTTTTTTCTATATGTTTTGAGCTTGTGATCTTTCATCTGTTGGCCGATTCAACATGAATCGAGCATCCTGTCTTGTTAATTACAGGTTCAAGATCATCGCTATCCAACTCTTCCGATCTGGGAGGCTTAGTTCGTCATGAAAAGCCATCTCCAAGGAGCCTCGTCGGAACAGAGCCACCTCCAGGAAGCTTAGAGCGCCGTCTTCATCGACACTCCACCACCGCTCTGAGCAACCTCCGCCACTACTCTTCCGTGAGCGAGCTTGAGGGGTGGAGGCGCCACCCCTCTGGACCCACCGACGTGCCAAAGTCGTTGTCGGTCGGCCGTGAGAATTCGGAGAAGACGAGCCCTTCGCTAGCTGCTTCAACCGGCCAAGAACAGGGGAAGCATAGGTGCGCGACATGCGGCGCACCCGTGACCTACCGATCCGCTCCAGCCAAATCTAATCGAGGCCATTGAAGACGAATCGGTGGAAATTTTGCATAATAAACCCAACAGGTCTCCAGAATATATCTCCGCCCCCCAGGTTTTACATAATTGCATTTAGGTCCCTCCGCAGGGACCTAAATGTAAAGTTTTGTATACTTTTTCTTCAGAACAGTCCTTGAGGACCCATTTGCAAACATTTTAATTAGATTTTTCTTGCGCTTATGCCCCTGGGCTGTAGGGGTTGTTTCTACTTCGTGTGACCTCGGTTTTTGACGATTTATTGAGGGTAGTTACACAACTACCCCAACTACTTAGTATAAAATTTTCGTGGATTTTTGACGAGTTTTCGACGTGTTTTGATTTTATCGAAAGCCGTCTTGTTTGGGTTTATTTTCTTGAGTAGTTCGAGCTCGCGGCTCGAACCCCGATCACTTTACTATATAGTATCACCTATATAATATCAACCTATTATATAATAAATAAATCTTTTGAAAAATATCCCTTTTTGAAAATTAAATAAAAATTTGAAAATAATAAAATCAAATAAAAATAATAAAAATAAAAATCAATAAAAAAAGAGGTGTTTTGACTTGATCACTTAGAGAGGATTAAAAATAAGATTACAAAGATATAAAATCTGAGGAATTTATTCCGCCTCCTTGAGTTCGACCCAGGAACACTTGCCTGGTAAAATATTAGTGAACGGTTGTCCGAAAGGAGAACCGTAATTGTTTGATAGGTTTTTAAGGATCGATCTTGTTTCGCGGCTTTTGCTACAACCGACCACTTTCATTATCAAATAAAAAGCCGCAAAACCGATTCTTAGCCTCATCATACATCTAGACAGAACCTCTCATCTTCCTCTCGGGAAGGAAGTGCGTCTCAACCTAGTCTAGCGATGTTGAGGTCTAAAGATAGGATGTTGTGGGGTTGCAATAATGCTTCAATAGAGGGATAGTCTACTGGCTCAAGAGGAAAAACTCTTTATGTACATGTTGCACCTTGTATATGCTTTCAAAAAAAAGTAAGGAAAAAATGCAGAATCTCCAAAAGTGGACATGCCCGATTGAAAAGTAAAATGCCTGTCGGAGTGTATATACAAGGATAAAAAATAAAAAAAATCAATAAGAGCTTCAAAAATAATTTATATACATAGGTAATATGTACAACATAGAGTAGGCCCTATCTCTCTACTTATTTTATTTGGCAATCAGGTCAAGGCTAGACCTTCTCTTGGGGTTCGGACCACTCTGTATTTATTCTAAATACCTCCTCCATTTTCTTTTCCTTTATTCTTTTATTTTTGCACAAATACATGCTAAATATATAATGTTAACATATGCATGTTGAATGTTAACTTATTGTATTTACACCAATTTACATGATGCTTTGCCAAGATAAAAAGCTAAAATAAAAGAATAAAGAGTAAGAATCTGGGATTCATCACCCCCCGTATACTTTACCTTTGCTAGTCCCTTAGCAAACACTTATTTGAAAAAGAAGTGAAAAAGAGAAGAAAATAAAACGAAGGAGAATCAAGGTTGATTATTAGACTTGTCTTCATTAAATTAAAGTATGGAGCTCAGTCAGACCTTTGGATTACTAGTTTATCGGAACCTTATTTAGACCTAGGTTTAAGACTCAACAGCCTCTAAGTTCCACCAATCTATGGTCAAGACTCCTCAATAATCCAGATCAGAACATGTCTACATACACAAACTCTAATGACCATGAATCTTTTCTTATACTATATAAGTGATATGTAGCTCCCCACCTCAAAATTGAGAAGGCAACAACCTCCCTCAGCAAGGTAACTCTAATGCCATAGTTTAGCAGCTCTTTCCTCGAGGAGCGGGATATTCCCTTCTAAGTTCAAGTTCAACTGGCTCAAGAAAATGGGGTAAGAAGAGAATGGACCGTGGTCAGTGTAGCCACGTATCCCTGGGAGCCCAACCAGTGTAGCTAAGTCTCATGCTGCAAGCTTCATGAGATGAAAAGGTGTAACATAAGCTTTGCTTTATTTGGCTATATACTCCGGCAGATATTTTATTTTTCTACCAGGCCCACCACTTTTTTGGATTTTACTTTCTTTTGCACATTTTTTGATGTGCATATGTACAACATATCTACATGGTGCAACATATATACATGAGGACTTTTTCTTCTTGAGCCAGTAGACTATCCCTTTTTTGAAGCATTATTGCAACCCACAACTCCTGTCTTTAGACCTCAACACCGCCAGCCCAAGTTGAGGCGTACTTCCCTCCCTAAAGAAAGATGAGAGGTTCCGCTTAGAAATACTAACCTTGTATGCTACCCCAAACCAAAGGAAACTGCCTCCTTACCACCTCATCCGTATGGAGCTGAGTGTAAAGTGCTGGTCCAAGTAAAGCCATTGTCTGTGAGAGTCATGTGTGCGTTGTTAAGTGTTCTACTTAGGCTTATCAAGATGACATGTGAACATAGCCTAGTGGACTCAAAGAATTAAGTCACCAATGGACTTGAAAAGTCTTAACCCCAAATCCTATAAGGTTCCTCTTAGAATTAGGTGGATTAAGGTCTTAACCAAGCTCCATTTTCTAATTTAATTCCAGACTAATTTAAATGTCAACTATGATTCAGAAGAATATATAAATATTTACAAAAATATTTTTATGCAAAGTTTTTGAAAATGTGCAAAATTTTCAAAAATGTTTGAATGCATGCGTGAATGCAGAAGTTTTGTAAACTATTTACAAATATTTACACAAGGGTTTCTGCAAAATTTTATTTTTCAAACATTTTACAAAAATTTTATACTATATACATAATTTTGATACAAAATTTTTTTACAAACTTTTCACAAGCAAAATATTTTTCCAAACATTTGTATAAAAATAGTTTTTATAAACAGATATGTATGTGCAAGAAAGATTTTTTATGTGCAAGATTTTTTTTGAAATTTTTGTGATTTTTAATAAGTGATTTTTAGATATTTTTATTTATTAACACACTCACACAAAGTACGAATTATTGCTGAAGTATATATATACAATATATACGACACCCCCTATACTTAGCTTGAACGATGTCCTCAGAGTGATCAAGGAGCGATGAATAAGGCATAACTCGTGCTTAGCCTAAGGAAGCAAAAAGAAAGGCTATACTACAATGACGAATAAAAGAATAGAAAGAAGCGAGCTTGACGATTTCCCCTATACTTAGGATCAAGTAATCCTAAGTATAGCATACTGTACACAAAGGGAAAACCAAGTGAGAGAATGTACAGGGTCTACCTCCCCTATACTTAGGGTACGATCTCCCTACGTATAGGCAACAAAATAGAGGTAAAAAGAATCAAAAGAATAATCGAAAATCTAACACCTCCTATACCTAGGGTAAAGTACACCCTAAGTATAGCATAATCACATGATGCAGATGGGGTGTTAGACTAAAGAATGAGATTATATGGACATCTGGATCTATACAAGGCGAAAGACAGTGACAATCAGGCATGAGATGCAATTGATGTGAGTTAAAGACAACATCTCATGCAAAATGAATATTGGCAACGTCAACGATCAGTAGCTCATGATCTAGATATGGTTTGAGGCGTTGAACGTTAACACGAAAGGTGAACTCAGATGACATCTCAGATATATCGATACCACCATTGTCATGCACCTTTCGGATCAGGCATGGTCCTTTCCACTTACTCTGTAACTTCCCTAGAAATAATCTAAGCATGGCATCAAACAACCCTACTTTTTGATCTGGCTCAAACTATTTATGGCTGATATGAGAATCATGCCATATCTTCATTCTCTCTTTATACTGTAGGCTATTTGAAAAGGTTGTGTCTCTAAGATCCTCCAAGGCTGCCAATTCTGCCTTCCTCTGATCTCCTATACTCTCTGGATCCTATAATATATCGGTTATAGCCCAAAGTGACTTATGCTTAATCTCGACATGTAAATGGCAGGGCTTGCCATAAGACGTACCCAAAGGAGTCTTGAAGGAAGTCGATATGCACATAAGATCGAGTCCAAAAGCTGTGACCAATCCTTTTGGTCTGGGCGGACTACCTTCTGCAGTATCATCTTTATCTCCTTATTCGATACTTCAGCAAAACCATTGGTCTGAGGATGATATGGAGTGGCAACTCGATGGTCTATGCTGAACTCGTTAGCAAGGGCCTTTACCCTTGTCATTGATAAAGTGAGACCCCCCGTCAGATATCAATACTCTAGGCACCTGAATCGTGAAATGATATTCTTCCTCAAAAATCTACAAACAGTTTTAGCATCTGCGGTTCAGGCAGGTATGGCCTCAACCCAATGACTCACATAATCGACAGCCAACAGAATGTACTCAAATCCCTGACTTTTAGGGAATGGACCCATGAAATCAATGCCACATGCATCAAAAACCTCACAGAAGTGAATGGGATGCATCAGCATCATATCGCGCTTCCCACAAGTGTCCATCCTCTGACAGTCAGTACACCTCTTCACGAATTCATCAGAATCCATGAAGAGGGTAGGCCACCATAGGCCAGATTGAAGCACTTTTTGTGTTGTTCTCCTACCAGAATGATCTCCTCTTGCCTCAAGCTTGTGACAGTATGTGAGGACGCTGTGGTGTTCCTCCTGAGGAATGCACCGATGCCAGACGCTATCTCCTCCTTCATGATACAGGATGGGGTCCTCCCAATGGTAGGACGTGGCCTTCGCAAGGAACGTCTCAAGTCGCTGCCTGGGCCAACCTTGTGGAACCTTATTGGCAACAAGATAGTTTGCAATATCGGCGTACTATGGGAGAGAGGCGATAGCAAGGATCGCCTCATCTGGGAAGGTCTCTCTAATAGGACCAGTCTGCTAAGATTCCTCAAGATTTTCTAACCGAGAGAGATGATCCACCACCACATTCTTAACTCCAGGTTTATCCTTAATCTCAATATCAAATTCCTGGAGTAGAAGGATCCATCTAGTCAGTCTAGATTTGACATCCTTCTTTGCCATGAGGTACATGATGGCGGTAATGATCAGTAACGATAGTCACTTTGGATTCCAAAATATATGATTGAAATTTGTCCAAAGCAACAACTATGGCTAGCATCTCTTTCTCTGTGACATTATAGTTCCGCTGCACGACATCCAATGTACGGCTAGCGTAGTGAATAGCAAATGGTACTCCATCCCTCCTTTGTCCTAGCACAACCCCTACGGTAAAATTGGAGGCATCTGTCATGATCTCGAATGGAAGAGACCAATTAGACGGCTGAAGGACATGAGCCTCAACAACTAAGCTCTTGAGAGTCTTAAATAACGCAAGACACTTATCAATGATGAATCTATGTTTCATCATCTTTATTCATTTATTTTAGCTTAAAATCCCTTATAAAACACCCATATATAATACTAACTCCATATTCTTACTAACTTGCATTTGTGTGTAAATATTATATATTTGTATATTATTTTAACCTAAAATAAAGAAAGAAAGAAAGAAAGGAAAAATAAAGAAAAGAAAAAAAAGAAGACTGCATATATGTAACAGATACAGACTGACCCGAACCTCAAGAGAATGTCAATACTTGACTTGATCGACCAGGAATAAAGTAGGGTGAGATAGGGTCCTCAATTAGAAAATCCAAAAAAATTGTGCGATGTGTATATTTGTATATTTCACTATTTTATTTGTATGTTAATTGACTACAAAACAAAATAATTTTCAAAACAAAAGTTGTAAATAAAAATGTCTTCTAATTAATAAAAATATTCACACAATTAAATCATGTACAGAATAAAAGCAACCACACTTGGAAAAAAACCATTGAGCACTAATCGAAAGACCAATGCCGGCTCCATATGAACTCAAATTGAACCAATCTCACTTCCATTGTATTTTAAATTAAATTATCTTTAAAATGGCCGTGATTTCATAATTTTTGGAGTTACGGGTGAAAAGCTGGTTTTCTGTGGTGGTTTATGCAATTTCCCATGTATTTTGTGCATATTGTATTTTTTAAATATGTGTAAATATATTTGCTAATTAATTAAAATAAAAAATAAAAATAAAAAAAAATAAAAAAACTAATTTCCTTATTTAACTATGTATATAATGTACCATATGTATATAGTATATGTATATAGTTGCTATTCTTAATTAACCACCATAAAAAATAAAAAATAACATTTTTTATTCAAATAAATAAAGTGACGAAAATTCAAAAAAATAAGTTAATTTTTGTAAATATTTTTTAACACTTATCTTGTTATTTTATCTCATTTCAATTTTGTTCTCTCTCTTATCCCTCATCTTCATCCAAAAATTCAAACTCCATTATCTTTTCTATTTAGGGTAAATTACAATTTGGGTCCCCATCTATGGATTCGATCCCATAATGGGTCCTGATCTTTAAATTGTAACGATTCGGGTCCCATGACCATTAATGTAAGGAACTTTTGGGGGCTAATGATGAGTATGCCCTTGTTTAAAAGTTGGAACCCAACCCCCATTCCCTTCCCAATAAGGGCATATTTGTCATCAACCTCAAAATTTCCATTTCCTAAATGATTCTGGGACCCGAATCGTTATAATTTAAAGTTCGGGACCCATTCTGGGATTGGACCCATAGATGGAGATCCAAATTGTAATTTACCCTTCTATTTATATGGCTCCTTCTTCCTCATTCCAACTTGATCAATCTTTGGTGAGAGGAGCCCGATCTCCGAGAGCCTTCTTATCGTAGAAGGGTACCTAGCCTCCGAGCCGTCCCGTGACAGTGCGTCGGCCTTCGTCGAGGTGATCAAGGTCATTTCCGACCCTGAGGTGAGATCCATTTTATTTCTCATTTTTTTCCTTAGATAAATCATACGATTATTTTCACTCCTATTTTATTGCTCTTTAGATATCCAAAATCACAAAAAAAATCCATATCGATTTGATCCGCCTCCGACACTGAAACTATCCTCTCATATCGCGATCTTCCCATTTTCACATTCTACCTCACGCAATCCTCCACCTTCGGTCACGCACGGTGACCGGAGACAGGGATCTTTCTTTCATCTCGCAAAGATCCATCCCCAATCACGTGCTCTATTTTGTTTATAAATAAATTGAAAAAGCAAGCATATCTTTTTCTAACATTTTTGTAGGAACATAAAAAAAGAAAAAAAAAGAAAAACATTTTTACTTCTGTTTATTTTCCCTGTTTCAAAAAAATAAATAAAAAAACTTTTATCAGTTGTGTTTATAGTTCATAAAAAACAAAATAAAACAAAAAAAAACAAAAAAAATGAGCAGGTCCACCACCGTCCATGAGCCGCTCAGCCATCCCCCAGCGGTGCCGCCCGCGTCGTCCTCCAGGGTACGGCACCACCAGTGCCCTTCCAACGCCTCACCGATTACCTCCACACGGAGGCCCGCCCCATTCCAGCTGCCCTCCTTGCACCACGCATAGCAACGCCGTCCAGACCCCCACCACCGTAGAAGAACCTTCAGTGGGCGGCTCTTCCGCAGTGCGTCGCGGCGCAGATCCCCTCTACCGATCTCCTGCTATACTCTTGCGTCGTCCCTCACCACCCGCGCGTGCGCCGCATGGCCGTACGCCGCCGTCAACTCCTCTGCACTGCGACTGTGGGTGTCGTCACCGCGCCCTGCAGCTCCAAGGTCCCCACGCCACATGCCACTATGCAGTGATCCTTCGCCGAGAGCCTTCGCCTCACACCTGCCACCTCTCCCGCGAGCGCCGCCGTGCATGCCTGCGTGGGAGGAAGAGGGAGGGCAGCGCCCCTCCCCACATCCCTTTTGTGTTGAGAATGAACGAGGAACCAAACATGGAACCCTATGGTATTTTATTTAAAAAAATGGGAAAATTGCGTTAAAGCCCCTGGAGTTTTTCAAAATTGCAGAAGTGCCCCTACCGACATCCAGCACGTGTGTCGCACGCTTTTAGTGGGTAAATTACGAGTTGTTCCCCCGCATTTTATTTATGCATTATTTCGTGCAAAAACTTCTATTATTTGCAATCTAGTCCTTGTGTTCAAGCAATAAACTTGCTTGCTATTTTTGATGGAATAAATGTTTTTTCTTGCTCAATAAATTCTGAAAAAAATTGTTTATACCCCTACTATGCCTGTGAACATTGTTTAAAATTTTCATAGCATTTCATTGACGTTTCGTATTTTTAAAATTCAAAAATACTGTCAATTTGCTTGCCCGAAATTAGAAAAAATCATTAAAAAATTAAAAAAATTGTTTTAAAATTCTCAAAAATTACTACAGTTGTATTTTGGTGTCTTTTAATATCTCTCCAATTTCCATGCATAAATCCTTTATAAATACGAAAAAATTGCGAAAAATTAAAAATATTAAAAAAATGTATAAAGTTCTAAAAAATCCAAAAAAATGTAATTCCAGTCTCTATTTGTAGATATTAAATTTTAGTTTAGCTTAAAAATAATTTCTAGGAGTATTGGGAATTGAAAGTATTTTTAAGTTGCAAAATACTCTCGACTGTGCACTGTTTCCTTTATTTTCCACTATTTTATTTTTATAAAATCACAAAAAACATCAGAAAATCCTACAAAAACTCCCAAAAATAATTCAAAATATTTAAAACACAAAAATATTTTCTCTAATTTTTTAATATTTTTATATAATAAAAAATACAAAAAGAATTTGGTGTGCGTGGTTCTTATTTTGTGCATATTATTCTTGATTTAAAAATAAAAAATTACAAAAATAAAATCATTCAAAATTTGAAAATCGAAAAATAAAAAAGGAAAATAAAAATAATTAAAAAAATAAAAAGAGAAAAATTCCACAAAAACCATGGATAATTTACCTTTGAGATTTCTTTTTTCTTTTAATTGATTTTTTGTCGATTAATTGAATAACACTCGGGAATTGTAGCCTCCCTGAGTTCAATCCTGTCCGCTATACAGGTAAATAAGTAGCAAAAAAATTCTTTTGCTCCACATTATTTTTTGTAATTATTTCGCGATGAGAGAAAAAAAATGTTTGTTTATCGCGGGAATTTTGGGGATAACAACGACTTTCATACTATTAAAAATATCAATCCTCGAAGACCCCGTGCCAATAAAATGGCACCATTCACGGGCAGTGCACGTGCAAACAGACGACACACACATGATGATGGGCTGACACCTCGTCACTCTAGTTGGGCGCGGCCTTCGTGGTTGGATGCGCTGTGATTCTAGTGAGGAACTGCGGGTTCGGCGCCGTGACTAAGTTCGAGGGGCTGAGGTGCCGCCACGGCGGAGGGGAATGGCGGGCGCCGCTGGTGCGGTTGAGACGGATGGCAGGTCGTGGCGGGGCAATATGTGCCATCGCTGGCTGAGGATGGTGGGGGGCACTGCCGATGGCAGAAGACGGCAGTGCCTGCCGCCCGAGCTTTTTATTTTTTTTATTTTTTTGTAAACAGAATGAAGACGAAAACTTTATATATATATTGTAAATTCAAAATAAAGAAATTAAAGACTGAAAAATGATTTTTTTTATTTTTTATTTTTTAATCCCTTCAGAACAAATGTTAGGCAGAAAAATAATAAATATTTTTTTGTTTGTCTTTTTTTATTATATTTTATTTATAAATAATTAGAATGCGAACACGATGATTCAATCTAAAAATCAAACGGAATAAGCGAACTGGATCCGACGAAAATGAGGAATCGAATCCGGTTCTCCGACCACTGTACGTGGTCGGAGTTGATAGATCATGGGAGATAGAAAAGAATGCGAAGAGATCACAAAAATGAGATGAAAAATCAAGTTGGTTGTGAATCAAATCGTGATGGATTTTAAGATCTAAATAAATAAATAAATAATGACGATGAAATTAAAATGCGACAAATGAAACTACGATTAATCCTAGATTAAGAATAAGAGAAAATGATGATGGATCTCACCTTAGGAGCAGAAAGACCTTGGTCACATTGATGAAGGCCGACGCGCTGTCACCGGACGGCTCGGAGGCTAGGCACCCTTCTGCGATAAGAAGACTCTCGGAGATCGGGCTCCTCTCACCAAAGATTGATCAAGTTGGAATGAGGGAGAAGGAGCCATATAAATAGAAAAGATTATGGAGTTTGAATTGTTGGATGAAGATAAGAGAAGAGAGAGAACAAAATTGAAATGAGATAAAATAACAAGATAAGTGTTAAAAAATATTTACAAAAATTAACTATTTTTTTGAATTTTCGTCACTTTATTTATTTGAATAAAAATATTATATTTTATGGTGGTTAATCAAGAATAGCAACTATATATATACTATATACATATTGTACATTATATACATAGTTAAATAAGGAAATTAGTTTTTTTTATTTTAAAATTTTTATTATTTTAATTTTAATTTTAATTTTTATTTAAAATAATTAGCAAAAATATTTACGCATATTTACAAAATACAATATATACAAAATACATGGGAAAAATGCACAAACCACCCCGGAAAACCAACTTTTCACCCATAACTCCAAAAAATATGAAATCACAGCCATTTTAAAGATAATTTAATTTAGAATACAATGGAAGTGAGATCGGTTCAATTTGAGATCATATGGAGCTGGAATTGGTCTTTCAATTAGTTCTTAGTGGCTTTTTCCAAGTGTGGTTGCTTTGATTTTGTACATGATTTAATTGTGCAATTATTTTTATTAATTAGAAGATATTTTTATTTACAACTTTTATTTTGAAAATTATTTTGATTTGCGGTCAATTAATGTACAAATAAAATAGTGAAGTATACCAATATACACAACACACAATTTGTTTGGATTTTCTAATTGAGGACCCTATCTCCCCCTACTTTATTCATGGTCGATCAGGTCAAGTCTTGACCTTCTCTCGGGGTTCGGGTCAGCCTGTATCTATTACATATATGCAATCTTCCTTTTTTCTTTATTTTTCCTTTCTTTCTTTCTTTATTTATTTTAGGTTAAAATAATATACAAATATACAATATTTACACACAGATGCAAGTTAGTAAGAATACGGAGTTAGTGTTATATACATGTGTTTTATAAGAGATTTTAAGCTAAAATAAATGAATAAAGATGATGAATTGAAGTTGGATTTGAACAAATTACTGGAATTCCGAGACTTTGCATGTGATAACTCACTTATGTATAAGGAGAAAGTCAAGCGTTGGCATGATAAACACATTCGAAGAAAGACTTTCTCTCCTGATCATAAAGTTTGATTATTTGATGCTAAGTTGAAGTTGTTTCCAGGAAAATTGAAAAGCAAGTGGTCAGGACCATTCATCGTGAGAGTTGTGCGTGACAATGAGAGTATTGTCATATCTTGATTGTCATCTGACGCACAGCCATTTGTTGTGAACGGACAGTTGTTGAAGCCATATCTAGATCATGATACATTCCTGTCCGTCGTTGATTCGATATATGTGGTATCGGATGATTTGATTCCATCTTCTGCGTCTGATACACGAGCATCTACTGCTCTTGTATATCCTTTCATTTTTTCTTTGTTCTCCTGTTTAATCATTCAACCCTTTTCCATGTGTGTATATATGCTATACTTAGGATGTGCTTTATCCTAAGTATAGGGGAGTGAATGATTTGTGTTGTTCATATTCGTCCTGTTCATCACTCTTGTTGTTGCCTATACTTAGGGATACTCTACCCTAAGTATAGGGGGTGATGTTGTTCATATCGTGCTTTTTTTATTTTTGAGCCTATACATTCTCTCCATCGGTTTCCCCCTTTTGTACAGTCCACTATAATTAGGATTACTTGATCCTAAGTATAGGGGGATCACCGACTTCTCTTCTTTTTATCTTTTCTTTGAGTCGTTGTAGCATAGGAGTCTTTTCACTTTTCTATACTTAGCACGAGTTATATCTTCCTTTGTCGCTCTCTGATCACTATGAGGATATAGTTCGAGCTAAGTATAGGTGGGTGTCATATATATTGTATATATACTTTAGACATAACTCGTACTTTTAAATATGCTTATTTGGGGGGATATGTGTATAATTTTGTAAAATCCATGTGTGTAAAAAAACTAAAAAAACAAAAACACAAAAAAACAACAAAAAACAACAAAAAATGGAGAAGAAAAAAAAACGAAAAATGTATATACTTGTATATATTTTACTAACCCTTTTTCCTTTAAAAAAACTACAAAACCAAAAATCTATAAAAACTTGCATAAATAAAAAAACCTTTCTTTTACACCTGCATTTTCTCCAAAAAAATCCATAAAAAGTTCAAAATTAGAAAATTATTTTAAAAAATATTCTTTTCACATGTGCATCATTTTCCAAAAAAAAATCTTTTACATCTGCATTTTTCTCTAAAAAATCCATAAAAAGTTCAAAATTAGAAAATTGTTTAAAAAATGTATGCATCATTTTTTAAAAAAAATTTGCTTTCTTTGCATTGTTCATATTTTCTTGCATTTGCATGTGCATTTTTCATGATAGTACTGACATTTAAACTACGTTTGGAATAAAGTTGAAGAATGGAGCTTAGTTGGGCTTTAATCCACTTAATTTCAGAGGAACCTTATAAGAAATGGAGTTAAGACTTTTCAAGTCCTAGTGACTTAATTCTTTGAGTCCATAAGACTATGTTCACATGTCATCTTGATTAGTCTAATTAGAACATTTAACAACACATGCATGACTCTTTCAGACCGTGGCTTATCTTGGACAAATACTCGACACGTAGCTCTTCATGGATGAGGTAGTGAGGAGGCAGAATCTTTTGGCTTAGGGTAGCATACGAGGGTAGTACATCTAGGAAGAACCTCTCGTCTTCCTCTCGGGAAGGAAGTACGTCTCAACCTGGTCTAGCGATGTTGAGGTCTAAAGACAGGATGTTGTGGGGTTGCAATAATGCTTCAATAGAGGGATAGTCTACTGGCTCAAGAGGAAAAACTCTTTATGTACATGTTGCACCTTGTATATGCTTTCAAAAAAAAGTAAGGAAAAAATGCAGAATCTCCAAAAGTGGACATGCCCGATTGAAAAAAATGCCTGTCGGAGTGTATATACAAGGATAAAAAATAAAAAAAAATCAATAAGAGCTTCAAAGATAAAATTTTGTAAGCTTGCAGCGGATGACTTGGCTACACTGGTCATGCATCCAAAGATAGGTAGCTACATTGGTTACCGTCCATTTTTTTCTCCATCCCCTCTTCTTGAGCTGGTTGTACTTGAACTTAGAAGGGAATATCTCTGCTCCTCGAGGAAAGAGTTGCTAGATCGGAGAACTAGAGTTACCTTGTTGAGGGAGGCTATTTCTTTGCTACTTCTGAGATGGGGAGCTATACCTCACTTACACCGTACAAGTAAAGATTCATAGTCATAAGAATTGGTGTATGTAGACTTGTTCTGACCTGACTGTTGAGGAGACCCGAATAGGAGTCTTATGGAACTTAGAGGCTGTTAGGTTTTAAGTCCATCTACCATTAAGGTTCCGACACACTAATAATCCAAAGGTCCGACAGAGCTCCAAACTACAATTTTATGAAGAAAAATTTAATACTCAATATTATCCTAATTTCTTTATTTCCCCTTTCCTTTTCTTTATATTCACTTATTCTTTCAAATAAGTGTTTGCTAAGGGACTAGCAAAGGTAAAGCATGGGGGGATGATGAATCTGCGATTCGTCATCTTTATTCATTTATTTTAGCTTAAAATCCTCTATAAAACACCTGTATATAACACTAACTCCATATTCTTACTACCTTGCATGTGTGTGTAAATATTGTATATTTGTATATTATTTTAACCTAAAATAAATAAATAAAGAAAGAAAGGAAAAATAAAGAAAAGAAAAAAGGAAGATTGTATATATGTAATAGATACAGGCTGACCCGAACCCCGAGAGAAGCTCAAAACTTGACCTAATCGACCAGGAATAAAGTAGGGGGAGATAGGGTCCTTAATTAGAAAATCCAAAAAAATTGTGTGATGTGTATATTTGTATACTTGACTATTTTATTTGTACATTATTGACCGTAAAACAAAATAATTTTCAAAATAAAAGTTGTAAATAAAAATGTCTTCTAATTAATAAAAATAATTGCACAATAAAATAAAGTATATAATAAAAGCAACCACACTTGGAAAAAGCCACTAAGCACTAATTGAAAAACCAATTCCGGCTCCATATGAACTCAAATTGAACCAATCTCACTTCCATTGTATTCTAAATTAAATTATCTTTGAATTGGTTGTGATTTCATAATTTTTGGAGTTACGGGTGAAAAGTTGGTTTTTTGGGGTGATTTGTGCAATTTTCCCATGTATTTTGTACATATTGTATTTTGTAAATATTTTACTAATTATTTAAATAAAAATAAAAATAAAAATAATAAAAAAATTTAAAACAAAAAAGCTATTTTCCTTATAGCTATGTATATAATGTACCATATGTATATAGTATATGTATATAGTTGCTATTCTTAATTAACCACCATAAAAAAATAAAAAAAATAACATTTTTTTATTAAATAATAAAGTGACAAAAATTCAAAAAAAAGTTAGTTTTTGTAAATATTTTTTAACACTTATCTTGTTATTTTATCTCATTTCAATTTTGTTCTCTCTCTTATCTCTTATCTTCATCCAAAAATTCAAAATCCATTATCTTTTCTATTTATATAGCTCCTTCTCCCTCATTCTAACTTGATCAACCTTTCGTGAGAGGAGCCCGATTTCCGAGAGTCTTCTTGTCATAGAAGGGTACCTAGCCTCCGAGTCATCCGGTGACAGTGCGTCGGCCTTCGTCGAGGTTATCAAGGTCATTTCCGACCCCGAGGTGAGATCCATTTTATTTCTTGTATTTTTTCCTTAGATAAATCATAAGTTTAATTTTTGCTCCTATTTTATTGCTCTTTAGATATCCAAAATCACAATAATTTTCCATACCGATTTGATCCGCCTCCGACACTGAAATTATCAACTCATATCGCGATCTTCCCATTATCACATTCTACCTCACGCAATCTCCCACCTCCCGTCACGCACGGTGATCGGAGACATGGATCTTTCTTTCATCCCGCTAAGATCCATCCCCATTCATGCGCTCTATTTTGTTTATAAATAAATTTAAAAAAACTTGCATCTCTTTTTCTAACATTTTTTATTGCAGGAAAATAAAAAATAAAAAAATAAAAAAAGGAAAAATTTTTACTTCTACTTATTTTCCCTGCTTAACAAAATAAATAAATAAACTTTTATATGTTCTGTCTACAATTCATAAAAAAAAATAAAACAAAAAAATAAATCAACAATTCCATCGCCATCCACGAGCCACTTTGCCATCCCCTAGTGGCGTCGCCCGCGTCGTCCTCCAGGGTGCGGCACCACCGGTGCCCTTCCAACGCCTCATCGATTACCTCCGCACAGAGGCCAACCCCATTCCAACCGTCCACCTTGCATTATGCATAGCGGCGCCGTCCAGATCCTCCACCACCACAGAAGAACCTTCAGCGGGCGGCTCCTTCGCGGTGCACTGTAGTGTAGATCCCCTCCGCCGATCTCCTACTATACTGCTGCGTCGTCCCTCACCACCCGCGCGTGCGCTGTGCGACCGCGCCATCGTCAGTTTCTCCGCACAGCGGCTGCAGGCGTCATCATCGTGTTCCGCAGCTCTAAGGTCCCCATGCTGCATGCCACCGCACGGTGATCCTCCGTCGAGAGCCTTCGCCCCACACCAGCCACCTCTCCCGCGAGCACCGCCGCGCCTGCCTGCATGGGAGGAAGAGGGAGGGCGTCGACGCCCCCATTCCTTTTGTGTTGAGAACGGATGAGGAACCAACCAGGGAACCCTAGGGTATTTTGTTAAAAAATAGGAAATTACGTCAAAGCCCCTAAAGTTTTTCAAAATTGCAGAAGTGCCCCTGCCATCCGGCACGTGCGCCACTCGCTTTTAGTGAGTAATTTGCATGATTTTCCCCGCATTTTATGTCTGTTCTTTATTTCGTGCAAAAACTTCTATTATTTGCAATCTAGTATGTGTTTAGACAATAAACTCGCTTGCTATTTTTTATGGAATAAATGGTTTTTCTTGCTCAATAAATTCTGAAAAAAAATTATTTATGCTCCCGCTATGCCAGTGAACATTGTGTAAAATTTTCATAGCATTTTGTTGACGTTTAATATTTTTAAAAATTCGAAAATAGTGTCATTTTGCTTGCTTGAAATTATAAAAACCATAAAAAATAAAAAAAATTTGCTTAAAATTCCCCAAAAAATTTTGTAGCTGTATTTTGATGTCTTTTAATTTCTCTCTAATTTTCATACATAAATCCTTTATAAACGCAAAAAATACGAAAAACTAAAAATCTTTAAAAATTTTGTGGAAAATTCTAGAAAAATCCAAAAATTGTGATTTAAGTCTCTGTTTGTAGATATTTAATTTTAGTTTAGCCTATAAATAACTTCGAAGAGTATTAGGCATTAAAGTGTTTTTAAGTTGCAAAATACTCTCGACTGTGCACTATTTCCTTTATTTTACACTGTTTCATTTTTATAAAATCACAAAAACATTAGAAAATTCTACAAAAATTCCCAGCAACATTTCAAAATCTTTAAAATACAAAATATTTTCTCTGAATTTTTCTGAGCATTTTTATATAATAAACAAATACAAAAAGAGTTTGGTGTGCACAGTTCTTATTTTATGCATATTCTTGATTTAAAAATAAAAAAATGCAAAACTAAAATCACTAAAAATTTGAAAATCAGAAAAAAATAAAAAAATTAAAAAGAGAAAAATTCCACAAAACCAAGGATAGTTTGCCTTTGAGATTTCCTTTTTCTTTTAATTGTTTTTTTGTCGATTAATTGAATAACCCTCGGGAATTTTAGCCTCCCCGAGTTCGATACTGTCCACTATACAGGTAAATAAGTAGCAAAAAAATTCTCTTGCTCCACTTTATTTTCTGTAATTATTTTGCAGCAAGAGAAAAATTTGTTTATTTGTTGCAGGATTTTTGGGGATAACAATGGCTTTCATATCATTAATAAATATCAATCCTCGAGGACCTCGTGCCAACAATCATCTACAATGAACTCGGTGTCTTTCATCAGCAGATTAGTCAACGGTCAGGCAATCTTGCTGAAGTCATGAATGAAACGTCGGTAGAAACCGACATGCCCCAGAAAAGACCGCAACTGTCGCAGGTTGGACGGTGGATTGAGTTTCCTGATGATATTCACCTTGGATGGATCAACCTCCATGCCGTTGTTAGAGATGATGTGACCAAGCACCGTCCCTTGAGTCACCATGAAGTGACTCTTCTCTCAAGACAAGATAAGATGAACCTCTACACTGCTATGAAGAACACGATCTAGGCAATCAAGACAAGCATCAAACCCATCGTCGTAGATTAAAAAGTCATCCTTGAAGACCTCTGAACAGTCACCCACCACATCCGAGAATATGGACAACATGCACCTTTGGAATGTCGCCGTGGCGTTATAGAGACCAAAGGGCATCCGCCAGAAAGCATAAGTCCCAAACAGACAGGTGAATGTCGTTTTATCCTGGTCATCGAGCGCTATGACACCTAATTGTAGCCGGAGTACCTGTCGAGAAAGCAATAGTGACTCTTCCCTGCTAGTCTCACTATAATCTGATCAATAAAAGGCATCAGGAAATGATCTTTCTTGGTGGCCTGATTCAATCGTTTGTAGTCCACATAGACCCTCCAAGAAGTGGGTACCCTGGTAGCTATCTCCTCTCCAGACTCACTCACAACTGTAGTGATGCCTGTCTTCTTGGGCACCATATGTAATGTACTAACCCACTTGGAGTCGGAGATGGGGTAGATAAAATTAGCGCTCCACCATTTCAATTTTTCCTTCATGACTACCTCTCGAAGATTCAGGTTCATCTGTCGCTGGAACTCACACGATGGCTTCGCGTCCTCCTCGAGATAGATATGGTGGGAGCACATGGCTGGACTTATCCCCTGAAGATCAACTACACTCCATCCTATCGCCTTGCGGTTCCTTTCAAGAACCTCCATCAAACGAAATTCTTGTTCTCCAGTCAAATCTATTGAGATAATGACTGGGTGCATCTCATGCTCACTCGCAAGAAATCTATACTTCAGCGATTGCGGCAAAGGCTTCAATTCAGGACAATTGAGAGCTGGCAGATATGGCCTCTAAAAAGTCTGAGTGAATGCTACCATATCTGAATGAGAGAACTCTCGCTGATCACGCAAAACTAGTGAAGACTACACTGCTAGTGTATCTGTACTCGATGCTGGCACTGTCTCCATCCTAGATGTTGGCTTTATGGAAATCAGACAAGGTAATAGATCATCGAACTCTGCCCAATCTATGTTTGAATCTGAGGTATCTGAATCAGAATCACATGATACAAAATCTGCTTCGCTGTCCTGAATGTGACCGTCAGCCTCCAAAGTGTTCCCGGCCAAGAGTGTGCTATCCGAACTCTCCTCTGCTAGAAACCGTGGATCTGCAGCATCTGAAAGGTGAGAGAAGGGCTCGTAAAATGGGATCAAACCAAGCAACTTCATCATCAGTGATCATAAAGTTGCACTCCTGGTGGACGTCTTGCTCTGCCTCTATCTTCTGCTCTGCATCACTAAACTGCTCTGAGCAAGCTAAGTCTCGCGCTCTGGTCTCATAGATCATCTTTTTTTGTATACTCTCATCCTCAACACGAAAGTATACCTTCCCACTATCATGGTCAGACACCGCCTTGGCTGTGGCCAAGAATGGTCATCCTAGATTGATGGGGGTATCGATCATAGACTCAAAGATCTCCATGTCCAACACAACAAAGTACACGGGGAATTTCAGGTCCTGAATTGTGACGACCATGTCCTTTAACACCCCCTTCGGCCTCTTGATAGATCTATCAGCAAACTGAAGGACTGTCCTGCTCTGTCGAAGAGGGACAAACTCGAATCGGTCGAGTAAGGCTGCTGGAAGGAGGTTGATAGAAGAGCCGTTGTCTAATAAAGTATGGTCAAATCTCTGCTCATGAATGTGGCATCTGGCGTAGGGATCTCCTGCATCTGGCCTCTTATCTGGCAGATGGTCCTGAATAGCAAAGTAGGTGGCATGAGTCAGCACATGGATTTCTGCCTGATGGTTCCTCTTCTTCCTGTGGATAGTGGTCTTCTCTCTCAAATTCTTCTGGAAGAGAGGGATGTGCTCAAGTGCCTCCTATAGAGTTAGCTGGATATGGAATCTATCAACCATCTGCTTGCTGAACTCTAAATGCTGATCTTTTTTGGATTTTCTTTTTTATCCCCCTTCGCCAAGCAGAGTGCTTGAGGGAAGGGGATGGCTGGACTCTCCTCAGATAGAGGGCTAGGAAGGGGTTACTGATGCTGAGAAGGCATAAACTCCGTACAAATATCATCATGCATCACAGATGGTTTCAAAGATGAAGAAACCTTTCCTTTATTAATTTTCTTGGTATTTTTCATATAGTCCCGAGGTATAGAAACTGGAGAAAACATAATTGGAATAGAAATGGTAGCATCAGTACCACCCACGACATCTGTCATCACGGCATCATCACTGTCCCTAGCTCAGCATCATGGCCGATCTTTAAGAAAAATTTTGGCACCTAACTGCTCGCTAATTATTTTCCAAGATTGTTTTATCACCAACTTAAATTGAAAAGATAATTATCAAACTCTTGTGGTTAAATTTTCAATGATTACCTAAATAAAATTGGGACTGCTAAATATAGCCGATTTTAAACAACCCATAAAATCAAGAATTTTTGCGGGAGAGTAACCCCGACCTTGGATGCATTTATTTTTCTGAGTGAGCAATAGACGACACTTAAGGTTAGAGCCCAGCTCCGAAATTTTTGTTTAGACTACTGATTCTAAAAATGATTAGCTACTTCTCAGTGAGGATCTACAGGTAGCCGGTAAACAGTCCGGATTTCCTTAGCAGAGTGGGTGGTTTAAAGGACACTGTGTAAGGCTCCATCCTTAATTAACACAAGTAGTTGTTTTACGGTCTGTACTTACACCCATACTGGCTGAAAGTAGGTGCAACTAGTCGTAAGAATTCGAGCCAGTCTTTAAGAAAATTTTCGGCACCTAACAGCTCGCTAATTATTTTCCAAGATTGTTTTATCACCAACTAAAATTGAAAAGATAATTGTTGAACTCTTGCGGCTTCATTGTGTGAGTTGGTGAACCTAGGATTTGATTTGTGTTTGCATTGGTGTGCGTGAATCGATTTCGAAGTTCAAACGCCGCACAATTCTATCATCAATCTCCTTGATAAAAATTTATTTTGAATATCCTGTGTACTTGCACCGAGATCAACCATGTCGATTCATCATCAACTTCCTTTGACAAAGACAAGATAATGGTCTGAGTACCCATATGATCTGTATTATGAAAATGAATTTGTCTTGTTCAGGTCCAAATTGACTAAACCCTCTTCTTTCAATAATCCTCTAACAGTTGAGGGAGATTTTCACTCTCAGATGAATACGATCCCCTCATTGAATTCCAAGACATTCTACTCGAATCATCCGACCACACCTAGCTCATACAGGAAATGGAAGTGACTGGATCTCAAATACAAGAATACACACTGAATGCTCCCATGATTAATCATGAAAAGATTTTGGAGGATGATATTTCGAGGATAAATAAGAGATTTGATTTAATGGAGGATAGATTTCGAAAGTTTGTAGACCAACTAATTTCACTCTCTGGTAGATCAGATATAAAAATAGATGAGGAAAAGATTGGATCTCATATTGAAAATTATGAGGATATTCAGAAACCTAGAGAAGATGTTCACCTTAGGGATGGCCCTGACAATGACACTTCTGCATATTACTCCCATAGGGATGACCATGCCTCTGATTCTTACTCGGAACATCAGAGCCCCTTCTCATCTGAGGAACACAACTCATCTACACACCACATAGAAAATATAAAAAAATTGAAATATTAAAAAACAACCAAAAAATTGAAAATCTCAAAAAATACATAAAAATTGAAACTGAAGAAGATCTGAAGAATTTGGATCCTGCTTTATGGGAAGCACTGGAGAAAAGATTGATTTTTGAACTTCCCTTTAACAGGCCATTGAATACTTCCCCGACCTTAAAGGATTTGTAATGGACAAAGTAATGATGAAAAAGTCGGGCATGATAAGAACAAAGACTGAAAGACATATCTTGTCAATGGCTACATCCTTGGTGTTTAGGAAAAAAGCCAAGAGCCGCATAGTGAAGCGGTTGCCCAGATTTGACCGTGGAATCAAAGACACAATATTTACCCATGCTCGAATTGGTGATGATTCTCCAATCAGCCCGACCTCTGTATTTAATGAGCTCAAACTCAGACCTATCAGGAAGATACGAGAGATCATTCAATTAGCTGACCGGTCGATAAAGCGGCCGAGAGGAACCAGTTCTGTCATCATTACATTCCATGTGCTCCTCTCAAAGTAGACTTCACGATCATTGATATTGAGCATCAAGGATAATTCACCTAGTCTCTAATTATTCTCAGAAAGCCATTTTTAGCATTGGCTAAGGCAATTATTGAGTGTGAGACTCGGGAAATCAATTTTACAACATTGGGAGCACTTGGATCTCAACAAGTCTTTGAGGAACCACGATTTTCTGAGGCAACCCATGAACTCGTCAGTCGTAACCATCAAGTGGTAGAAGAGCCCTACCCCGTCGCTACATCTGAGATAGCGGCTACTGATGAGGCTATTGGTTTAGAGACTCTTCCCCCTGTTCCATTCCACGCTTCTCTCACCATGGGAAATGACTCCGATTATGATACTGAAACTTATGCAGGGGCACATCCTAAGTCGGCTCAAATCAACCTGACACCGGAATGCTCCAACATCAAGTCAATTGAGAACGAACATGCAGAGACTCTCCCTACTGTTCCATTTCCCGCTTCTCTGACCATAGAAAAATGTTTCTTATATGATCATGAGATATATGCATGGGTTCACCCTGAGTCAACCTTCTCTGACTACCTTGAACAAATCAATCCAACTCAGGAGTGCACCAACATCAAGAAAACTAAGAACAAACATGCAGGATGGACACCGACCAAGGAGAAAAATTTCAATGGTTATTCATCTGGATAATCAAGTGTTAACACCTCACTCCCATGACCAACATCTTCACGAAACAAAATGACCGCTCCTGCATCTAAAAAGAAAGTCGCATTTGACCTTCCGAAAGAGGAATCGTCTGATGATCCCTCATCAGGTCCGGAAAAGGTAATCTACATGAGTGAGGTATATTCCGCAGACTTAAAACCTTATCTTTGCAAGGATCCAAACCTTGATTCCCGTTGGACGACTCCCATTCCTCACTATTATTCATCCAAAGCCGATTCTCCTGGTCTCATCAAATATACTGGAATAATTTCTTACGAGCTTACAGAGACTAGTGCTTCAGAGTATTTGTATGAGGACAAATCGCTTGATCCCAAGAAGGAACGAATTTCGAGAAAACAACTGAAGAAACTAAAAGAAAAGAATATTTGGAGTGTGTCCACTTTCAAATACTATTCCTCTGAGCATAACTCTGATGATGGTTACCTTTCATCTGACTTATATGTGTCATCTACTATCCATCACGATTTCTCTGAGGATAACACTGATAATAGTTGGGAATCATATGCTTCATCTTCTTCTCATCATTACTATCTCCCACCATAGGCTCACAAGAAGATCGGTCGAAAACCGCCTTAATCATCGGCTACCCACCCTCCCTCTCGACCACATTGATCTCCTTGTACATATTTCTTCCTCTACTTAGGACAAGGCCTAATTATAGGGTGGGACCGATGCCATCTGTATATACCATTTTCCTCATCAAACTCTTTCTCACGATCGCCTCATTTCCACCCTTCTTCCGTACTTAGGCTGACCAGAATCTAAGTATAGAGGGAATCGATGCCCATTTGTATATACTCTCCTCATTCACATATCCCGATCGCTTCAATTTTGCTCTTCTTCTATACTTAGACTGTTCACAGTCTAAGTATAGGGGGGCAGACCGATCTATCTTTTTATTTTTCTTTTACTTTCTTACGCTTAGCTCGAGCTATGTCTTCTTTACGCTTCTTGTGCTCTGAGGACACAACACTCGCTAAGTATAGGGGTGTGTGTATATATACTGTGTATATATTTTACCCATATCTTGTACTTTCGTGTAAGTCTATATGTATTTACAGGGAGGGTAACTAACTCAAAAGAAAAGATACAAATAAAAAAAAGGGAAAAAAGAGTTTTACTACTAACACTGACTGTGTCCAACCCATTTTTTTTGAAAAAAATGGCTTCTTATTCATTTTTGCATAAAAATCTCAAAAAATATCCCTTGCACAAAAAATTTAAAAAAATGTAAAAGTAAAAAAAATTGTCTACATTTCACAAACCTGCACTTCATCCAACATTACATTCATTGCACTAGTGAAAAGCCTTTGGGTTCTGAACCGAGTTATTAGCAGAAACCGAGAGTGATCTGGACTTGACCTTAATCCACCTAATTTTCAGAGGAACTTCACCGAGAAATAGGATTTTAGAAGCTTCAGGTCTATGACTTAATTCTTTGACTTCCACATGACAATATGCATAATTTGACTCTTAGTGTCTAACCTGGTCTCTTCATTGTGGATACAACTCTGGAATAAGGAATTAATTTGTACTCTTGCACTATGCACTTAGCTCAACTCAAACGGGATTGAAAGACTGTGTAAGTTTCTTTTCTGGTAACGTGGAAATCTAAAGACCGAAGTACATGTTGAAATAAAGCTTCGGAAAAGGGATGGACGGCTGGGAACAATTTTTTCTAAGACCCCAAAACATGTACGGAAAAAAAGATTCTATATCCGTAGGGGCATAACAAGATCCAAGCAGAACCACTAAAAATTCAAATACAAAGAAGCCTTCTACCAAATAAATATCTGACCAAAAAGGTCCAAGCTTCAAGAAAACCTGCAGATCTTGGTGGAGACTTGGCTAAACTGGCCGGCTTCACAAGGAGAGGTGACTACACTGGCCACCCTCCAGTTCTTTTCTCCTTCTTCTAGCTTCTCTCCATTTCGATTGTGAACACAACACAACAGACCTTAGAAGGAAATACTTGACTCCCCGAGGACGAGTTACTAGAGAGGAGGTTTGCATGGTAGTCCGATATTCTGGATGGGAAGAACTAAAACCCTTCACACACATGAGTCGAATGTTCAATGTTCATGGGGTATGCTTTGGAAAGAGGATTGATCTAAGATGACTTTTGAGCCGAAACTATGACAATGATGTGTAGAACTTAAAGAATGTTGATTTTAAAATTCTAAGTCTCACAGAAGTTCCGCCAAACTAATAAATTAAAGGTCGAGTCTTTTATTTTCACCTTCAGCTCATGGTCTTGGTATGGAACCCAATCTCATTTCACCTCATGGAATTGCTTTTGATGCTCTGGGACAAGCATGGTTTAAGTATAGGGGGATGATGAATCTCAGATTCATCACTTTAAAAGTCATTAATTAAGATCTAATCCCTAAAAATCATTGACATTTCTTCTTGTATTCTGCATTAATATCATTCATGCATGTTTTGATAAGAATTGCATTTTATCACTTATTTTCTCACAAAATAAGAAGCCAAAAATCATAGTCCAATTAACCTGCAAATAGTCTAACTTCACCAATTTTTAACTAATTCATGCTAACTCCAAATGGCCTGAAACTATCTCCATTGTGCACATATCACTGACAAGAATAAATAAAAAATACAAAAAAATCACTAACCTAAATAAGTGGACCAAAAACCCAAACCTTAGTTCTAGGATTTCCAGACTAAAACCTTCATATCTTCCTCATCCAGTGTCCGTTTTGATCCTACTCACTTTTGAACTAATGTACATTCAACTACCTTCAAAGCTAGATCAAGTCCAAGTGAATCAAAGCTCATATGTGAAAGTTGGGTTTTGGGCCTCTTTAGTATATTTTGTATTTTAACGGTTTTTGACCTATTATTTTTTGTACATAATTGACTCATTTTTTTATTTCTTTCTCATTTGTCTTATTTGATGAAAGTTTTATTAAAATACATAAAAATCCAAATCTAAACTGAGCTTGAAATCAAAGAAACTAACTGAGTCCGAGTCTCCACTAACAATCTATACAAAAATTATCTTTTTCGTCTTTTATTTTATTTCTTCTTTTTCTTAATTAATAAAAATCCAAAAAATTAGATTAGTGTGTAAATATTTATCTTCTATTTTATCATATTTTTTCCGGATTTTTATCTGGTTTAAAAATGACAAAAAATTATAACACCCAAAAATCAAAGTATTCTGTGTACGTGGGATACCCCAAAAATATCACTTTTCACAAATGATCGATTTTGGTTTTGGTGTCTTCATGAAAGTTGTAGATCTCATCGAGACAAGCAACTTTTGTGAAGAAAATTTTTCGATCTGAGGTCATTTACTATTTTTTATGTATTTATTAAGGTATTTATTTCATTTTTTGTGGAGCTGACATGTGGCAGCTCCTGGAGCCGCCATGTGTCACCTATTTTTAGGCTTTTTATATTTCGTTTTTATAAAAAAATAAAAAGCATCGCATGTGCATCCGGGCACATACCCATCACGTGCTTCATCCTCCCCTAAATTGATGCCACGTGTCGCGACTTCAGCCGCCCAATCTCGGTCGATCGGACAGTCGAGGCCCAACGTCTTCCTCCCCCAAATATCGCCGCCCTCCGTACGTGAATCTCGCCGCCACCTCCCAATTCCGTCGGCCGCCGCCTGCCCCGCGAATCCCTCCTCCGCCGATCTTGCTCGTCATCACATCCTTCCTGATTAGTTCTGCCGTCAATCTCAACTACTCCGTGATCCTCGCCAATCTCGCGATGCCTGGCCACCGTCAATCATTGCCTCCGCCTTACTCTTCAAACCCAATCGCTCCCAAACCATAGCCGGTCTTCCTTCTCTTCGCCTATTTAAGCGACCATTGGCCCCTCCGTTGAACCCATCCGCCAATAGCACCCATATCAGAGGAAGACTGGTGGTTATAGTCCGACCCTCCTCCTCCCTCGGCGAGATCTGATCTCAAGGAGCTCGTCGCATTGGGGCCTCCGTGCCTGCTGCTTTGCTCCGGCCATCATAACCGTCGAGCCAATGCCATCTTCATCTACAACTGTCGTCTTCTTCAATGCCACCAGACACGCCTTTGCCTTCATCGACCTCTAGACTCCAGGAGTTGCTTTGCCCTCCACGATGCCTTCGTACCTTCACCAGCTCCGCCTCCTCTTCATCGCCATTTGGAGACAAGGCCGTTCATCCTCCAGTCGATCGGCCCTTCGAGCACGACTGCATACTCTTCGAGGGGATTCACTGACCACCTCAGCCACCACCCCTCGTTCCGCCAATCTCCACATGTCGTCATCAGCAACATCCTCTGCCTTGCAGCTCTAACGACATCGAAGAGGACTCCACCGCTCTGTCAGAAGCTTCGCCTCTCCTCGCCGCAAGCCACCGCTAGGCGGTGGGCCCGAGGCCCTCCCCGCGTGCATGGCACGTGATGGGAGAGAACATTTACGGAAAGCCCTCAAGTTCCATAATTTTGCAGAACCGCCCCAACCATCCAAGGGCACGTGCATAGCACATGCCCCTTGGTATTTTTTGCAAGAAATCCCCGACGTTTCTCTTATTTGCAAAGAAGTCCACAGCCAGAGGTCACGTGCTACGCACGTGACCCTCTGGCAATTTGCAGACTCGCCCCCTGGAATATGGGTATATTTATTTAAATATTGTAATTGCAAAAATATCCCTGTGTTTCCCCCTCAATTTGAACTGCTTTTTCGCATCATTTCATCTTCATAAAAATAACATGATGTTCTTCAACTAATTCTTTACATTATGGCATATGTTTGATATTTTTGTGGTCGGTGGTTAATTACTAATTAATTTTTGTGTGGAAAATTGCATATTTTGCCCATTCTGTGCTTGAAAATTCATAACTAATTGACCATTGCTCTGAAAATTGCCAAAAATCACAAAGTGTAGATTTAATTGTATTTCACATTGTGCCCAAAAATATTTGCATTTGCATGCATTGTTTTCCCTCTAAAAATCATTTTGCCTATTTCGATCTTTGATTTTTAATAGGTATTAAATCTCATATTTTCGAGGATTAGGTTTTTTTCTGAGATGGATCACCTAGTGATAGATCTTGGATAATTTTATCTCTCAAAATTAAATTGGTTTAATATTTATTATAATTAATAATTGAAATTCGTATCGTTTGCATTCATAAATTCATAAAATATTTAATTTATATCCAAAAATTCCAAAAAAATACAGTACATTGATTTCTTCATAATTGTCATGTTGTCCAAGTTTCATATTTTTCGGACATTGTTTGATTGATATTCATTTTATTGTCCTTAAGATTGGCCAAAGTTCCATTTCGCATCCCAAATTGCATTAAAAATTAAAAAAAGACCGCATCGAAAATCGTGCACGGACTTGGATAGAAAAAATTCTAGGTTGTTCCTTTGCCTCCTTGAGTTCAACCTTGGGACTTGCCCAAGTAAAATAAACATAAAACCGCATTAATCAAAATTGACTAAAATTTCTTGTGGTTTTTTCTTGACCGATTCCGATTACCCTCCTATAACGAAACGACATTCATAATTTCAACACATGATAATTACGACATTTAACATTGGCTAAAATAGATTCGTCAGGTCATCAACCTATTAATATGCCAAATGTACATACTCAAGCATATAGTAACACATATGTCTTCGGTTAGAGGATGCATGCCTATATCGCGACAACATACGATATAGGTCTTTGGTTATTTCAATCTCATTAAGTCAACTCTTTGACCTAACTTATCTAACACCTCGGAATCTCTATTCCCATGCAGAGGACCTGCATCAAGAGGTCAGTTAGATATCTACCTTTAGAGAAGGATTGCCATTTCCTTCTAAGGCTGAAGATCATCTCTTAATAATCATTTGACAGTGCTAGATGAGTCCTCAATCTAACTCTTTAGATATTCATCCAAGAACCAACCTCTACGATTCAATAATTAAATCAACAACTGTATGATTATTGAGATGGACATGGTACATAACCCTAATTGTACTAAAGGACCCATTATGTGAATTAATTATTCTTCATTTCAGATCAGGGAATGATATTCACAATAACATTTATTGCATAATAGCTCGTCGTGGGCTCGCATGTCCAATAATAAGTTTCCGAAAGGAGCTAGCTTAAGCCTTAAGTTTTCGGGAGGAGCTATCTTAAGCCCTATGTTTCCGGGAGGATCTAGCTTAAGCCACAAGTTTCGAGGAGGAGCTAACTTAAGCCCTAAGTTTCCGGGAGGATATAGTTTAAGCCCTAAGCTTTCGGGAGGATCTGGCTTAAGCCTTACTTTTCGAGAGGATCTATCTTAAGCCCTAAGTTTTTGGGAAGAGCTAGCTTAAGCCCTAAGTTTTCAGGAGGAGCTAGATTAAGACTTAAGTTTCGGGAAGGAGCTAGCTTAAGCCATAAGTTTCCTGGGAGGAGCTATCTTAAGCTCTAAGTTTTCAGAAGGAGCCAGCTTAAGCCTAAGTTTCCAGAAGTAGCAAGTTTAAGCCCTAAGTTTCCGGGAGGAGATAACTTAAGCGCTAAGTTTTCGGAAGGAGCTATCTTACGCCCTATGTTTCCGGGAGGAGCTAGCTTAAACCTTAAATTTCTGAAAGGAGCTAACTTAAGGCCTAAGTTTCCGGGAAGAGTTAACTTAAGCCCTAAGTTTCCGAGAGGAACTATCTTAAGCTCTAAGTTTCCTGAAAGAGCAAGCTTAAGTCCTAAGTTTTCGGGTGGAGCTAACTTAAACCCAAAGTTTCCTAGAGGAGCTTACTTAAGCTATAAGTTTTCGGAAGGAGATACCTTAAGCCCTAAGTTTCCGGAAGGAGCTATCTTAAGCCCTAAGTTTTTGGGAGGAGATAACTTAAGCCCTAAGTTTCTGGTAGGAGCTATCTTAAACTCTAAGTTTTCGGGAGAGCTAACTTAAACCCTAAGTTTCCGAGAGGAGCTAACTGAAGTCCTAAGTTTCCAAAAGGAGATACCTTAAGCCCTAATTTTCCGGAAGGATCTACCTTTTGCCAGCCTTAAGCCCTAAGTTCTCGGGAAGGAGTTAGCTTAAGTCCTAAATTTCCGGAAGAAGTTATCTTAAGCCCTAAGTTTTCGGGAGGAGCTAGCTTAAGCCCTAAATTTCCTGGAGGAGCTAGCATAAACACTAAATTTCCGGGAGGAGCTAGCTTAAGCCCTAAATTTCCAAAAGGAGCTAGTTTAAGCCCTAAATTTCCGGAAGGAGGTAGCTTAAGCCCTAAGTTTCCGTAAGGGGGTATCTTTAGCCCTAAGTTTCTGAAAGAAGGTAGCTTAAGCCCTAAGTTTCCGAAAGGAGGTACCTTATGCCCTAAGTTTCCTAGAAGGAGATAGCTTAAGCCCTAAGTTTCCGTAAAGATCAACTTAAGCGCTAAGTTTCCGCAAGGAACTAGTTTAAGTGCTAAGTTTCTAGACAGAACTAATTTAAGTCCTAAGTTTTCGGAAGGAGCTAGCATAAGCCCTAAGTTTCCGAGAGGAGATAACTTAGGCCCTAAGTTTCCGGGAGGAGCAATCTTAAGCCTTAAGTTTCCGGAAGAAGCTATCTTAAGCCTTAAGTTTCTGGGAGGAGCTAACTTAATCCTTAAGTTTCCGGAAAAGCTAGCTTAAATCCTAAGTTTTCAAAAGGAGCTAGCTTAAGTCCTAAGTTTTTAGAAGGAGTTACCTTAAGCCCTAAGTTTCTGAGAGGATCTACCTTAAGCCTAAGCTTCCAGGAGGAGTTAGCTTAAGCATTAAGTTTCCGGGAGGAGTTAGGTTAAGACCTAAGTTTTCGGAAGGAGCTAGATTAAGACCTAAGTTTCCGGAAGGAGCTAGATTAACCCTGCATTTCCGGATGGAGCTAGCTTAAGACCTACGTTTCCGAGAAAGAGCTATCTTAAGCCCTAAGTTTATGATAGGAGGTAGCTTATACCCTAAATTTCTTCAAGGAGCTAGCTCAAGTCCTAAGTTTCTGGAAAGAGTTATCTTAAGTCCTAAGTTTCCAGAAGGAGCTAACTTAAGCCTTAAGTTTACAGAAGGTGCTATCTTAAGTCCTAAGTTTCTGGAAGGAGCTACCTTAAGCACTAAGTTTTCGGAAAGAGCTAACTTAAATCTAAGTTTCCTAGAGGTGCTAGCTTAAGTCTTAAGTTTCTGGGTGGAGTTAACTTAAATCCTAAGTTTCCTAGAGGAGCTTGCTTGAGCCCTAAGTTTTCGGAAGGAGCTACCTTTAGACCTAAGTTCTGGGAAGGAGTTAGCTTAAGCTCCAAGTTTTCGAGAAGGATATATCTTAAATCCTATGTTTTCGGGAAGGAGTTAACTTAAGCCCTAAGTTTCCGGAAGGACCTACCTTAAGTCCTAAGATTTCGGAAGGAGATGGCTTAAGCCCTAAGTTTCCGGAAGGAGCAACCTTAAGCTCAAAGTTTCCGAAAGGAGCTATTTTAAGCCCCAAGTTTCCGGGAGGAGCTAGCTTAAGCCCTAATTTTTCGGAAGGAGCTACCTTAAGACTTAAGTTTCCGGGAGGAGCTACCTTAAGCCCGAAGTTTTCGAGAGGAGATATCTTAAGCCCTAAGTTTTCAGGAGGAGATATCTTAAGTCCTGAGTTTCCGGGAGGATCTAGCTTAAGTCCTAAATTTCTTGGAGGTGCTAGCTTAAGCCCTAAGTTTCCAGGAGGAGTTAGTTTAAGCCTTATGTTTCTGAGAGGAGCTAGCTTAAGCCCTAGGTTTCTAGGAGGAGCTATCTTAAGCCTTAAGTTTTCAGGAGACTAGCTTAAACCCTAAGTATCCGGGAGGAGCTAGCTCAAGTCCTAAGTTTCTGAAAGATCTACCTTAATCCCTAAGTTTCCGAGAGGAGCTACCTTAAGCCTAAGTTTCCGGGAGGAGCTACCTTAAGTCCTAAGTTTCCAGGAGGAGCTAGGTTAAGACCTAAGTTTTCAGGAGGAGCTATCTTAAGACCTAAGTTTTGATGGATATGGTGAGATCCTTAAGCGCATCACGGAAGCGTGAGGATCGCATCGTATGCAATCAGGAGTGATTAGTCGCACCAATTGCTCGAGGAAATAGAAATTAAAAAAAATATATACGGTGAAACCACATTATCCAAGAACACTTCTCGGTCATTTCACGTAAATCACAAACAAGTAGTAGGGTTACCTCTTGAAGCGTAGTTGCAATCGAGTCTTTAAATGAAGAGACCTCCTGTCTCAAGTCCGATCTGACGGAGGAGACGCTTGCGAGGGCGTTGATGAAATGCGCGCTTCTCGTAATCCATGTTGATGATCCAAGTGACGAATCTCCTGATCTCATTACACGAGATCCGACGTCTTCTTCACGAGCAAGGTGCACCGAAGGAGACGGAGATCCACGAGCAAACAATTGGGAAACATAACGGCGACACTACGGTGATGACGACTCTTTCTAGGGCATCATGGTGGACGACCACAGCAGAGAGAGGAAGCGAGATGGCATGTAGAGAATGAGGGAGAGAGAGAGAGAGCATTATTTTCATAATCTCTTTGAAGATCAAGGGGCACCCTTCTATTTATAATATTTTGGGACCCATGGATCTCAATCCATGGACAACACCAATCCATTGACTCACATTGATTTGTGTTTCTTTTAATGGCTATGATCTTGTTGTTAGCAATGTGAGCCCAAGGCGAACCATTCCTACAATAAATGCTATTGTAATAAATGATTTATCAATAAAAGTTATTGATTATGTTTCACTCCCTTTTTGAAATTAATTGAATGAATACACTATAAGGTCCCTCTGTACAATAAGGGTTATGTACCATAGCCAACTTGATAATCATACAGCTGTTGATTTATTGATTGAATCATAGAGGCTCATGCTTGGATGGATATCTAAGGAGTTAGATAGAGGACTCATCAAGCATCATTAAATGATTGTCAAGTGATGATCTCCATCCTGAGTAGGAGATGGCAATCATTTCTCATTAGGATGATGTCTGATCGACCTCTTGATGCAGGTCCTATGCATGGGAATAGTGATTCGGAGGTATCATATTAGTTGAGTCAATGGGTTGACTTAACGAGATCGAGATAACCAAAGACCTATGTTGAATACTGTCACATCATACGCAAACATCCTCTGACCAAAGATAGATGTATTGCTATATGCATGTATGTGTACATTTGGCAGACCAATAGGTTGATAACCTAAGCAAGGTCTATACACCAGCGAGCTGGTGTGCATGTAAGGACATATGAGTAATACGATCTCTCAAAGGGATCACACAGGTTCACTTGTGAACCGTGAGACATGAGCTCACTCATGATATATTGGGACTGATCAAATTACATGCATGGTCATCATGCTTTGGAAGCATGACATGAATTTGAAGGTAAGATATATGCTTTGTGAAAGCATATGATCTGTATCAAATCCCAAGGACAAGGATCGAGAAACTTAGTGATCAAACCATGAAGATGACAGTGTAAAAGTGATCTATATCTTCAGGATGATCATAGTTATTCCAGTATGCAGGATGTACAGGTATTGGGAATACCTGAGGGTGATTTGATCATAAACGATTGTATAACCATGACGCTTCCATTCCGAGGGAGTGATGAAACAGGTCTGGATTTTAGTGACTCCTCTCAATAGAGAAGTGACCTAATCTTAGTCCATGTATTGGACATTGATCTGAATAAGATTCAGATGCCATGAGAAGATTAGGTTTACGACCTTGATTTAATCAAGCATCTAAGAGAGGTTCATGGGATCTGGATTTGAGATGTGATCTCAATATCTAAGTCACTATACATGAAACAATACAATCGCCCTATCCTTAGCTCCAAGTATTTGAGGAGAAATAGTATTATACTTGAAAGGGTTCAAGAATAATTCCATAAGATCTAAGCATTAAGACATTTATAATTAAATGTGATTTTATTATCTTGATGTATGTGGAAATTATCCAATATAACTAAATGTGATTTAATTATTATGGATAAGAATAATGTGGATAATAATATCCAATTATTCATAATATATTATAAATGTGATTTATAATGTATTAAGTGAGCTAATTATAATTTATATTTGTTGATTAATTATTAATGTGTATTATATACACACTGTGTAATTATATGAAAATGTAAATTATATTTTGTTTTAGGTTGTGAATATGATTCACAATTTTCTAATAGCAAGATTGTAATATTCTCAAAATTAATTATGAATTATTTTTGAAGAATAAATCACAACAAAAGTTGTTGGATTAAATAATGGAGAATTTCATGGAGACATGCAATCTCATGAGATTTCATGAGATTGCCCCCACTTGGTAATAAGTGGACGGCTACCAAGTCCTATATGGAATTGGTGGCCGTCCACTATATTCCATGTGGATATTAGATCTTCGTAGTAGTTGTCTCCTTATTTGATTGGTTTAATTTTAGGATTGATGTATATTTGATTTGTTAAATATATTTGAACTAAATTAAATCATAAGTTGTTGGTTTTTACCAACAACAATCTTGACCATTGGATTGATCATAAATCAATCTCATCCATTGATTTTATGAGTCCCATGGATTGAGATCCATGGATCCCAAAACCCTATAAATAGAGAGGCATACCATGCTCTCTAGGGTTAAGCTTTTGAAGCACATCTCTCTCTGTTTCTTCCTTCCACATGCCAGCCCTCTCTCCCTCACCTTGGTGGCCGTCTACCAAACCCTAATGGAAAATAGCCGTCGTCGCATACGCCACCGCACCGCCGCTTCGACGTTCTTTGGTTCTCCGTCTTCTTGGAGTGCTACTCTCGTGAAGAAGATGATCGATCTCGTACGATGAGATCGGGAGTTCATCGTGCTTGGATCAACTTGTTGGATTGTGAGGATCACGCAACTCATCCCTGCGCTCGCAAGTTTCTTCTCCGATGATCAGACTTGAGACAGGAGGTCTCTTTTCGTAGAGACTCGATCAACCATGCTTTAAGAGGTATTCCTTATACTTGTTGTGGTTATAGATGAAACTATCCGAGAATCGTTCTTAGATCATGTGGTTTCATCGCATGAAATTTTTTAAATTCCGCTGCACAGAACAACTAGTATGACTAGTCGTTGTTCATCGTATTCGATACGACGCTCACGCTTCTGTGATGCGTTTGAGGATTATTACATATCCTTCAAGTGGTATCAGAGTCTTAGGTCGAAGGTTTTGGATACGATCCGCAAACCTAGGACGACTTGGGTTCGTAGAGGTCGCGAAAGTTTTTGTCGCATTTGATTTTCGCACTTCTGTTTATTGAATAAATTCGGACCTATTTAGATTGTTTAAAAACGAATTAATCACTTGGATTTTGTTCCTCGTTAAATAAGGAAACCATAGGATCTGAGTTTACATAATTTGCATTCCGTTTGCTCGAGATATGGTTGTTTTAATGAACATGTATTCACTGTTGCAGGAATTGCAATTCTTAACATGATTAATGAGTTGATAACTGTTCTGATCTGCCTCGAAATACGTGAAATATCACTTAGGTGCTGTCCTAAATCAAATTAGTAATCTTTGAAAATTAATTTTGTTTAATTTGGATTTAAATTGATTGAGATATGTTAATTTTAGTAAGTAGAAGTCACTGCTGAAATTACAGTCCTAATCAAGAACCATGTGATTGTCAATTAGTGAAATTAATTCTTAATTTCATGAAATAATTATGGAAAATATTTGAGAAATATTGGAAGATGATTATTTTCTTAGTTGACTTGGCCTCAACCAACAATTTGATTAGATTTGATCTAGATCATAATTGGAAACACAATCATCAAACTCCTTACTTGAATATGATTGAGAATTTGTCTAGCATATTTCCTTATAATCAAAAAATGTTTTGGTTATTACTGTATGGTATAATTTCGGTTGAAGAACCGATGATCATCTCAAGTACAAATCGATCTATTTGGCATTATCCTTTCCTGAGGCGGATATGGTGTCTAGTCAGAGAGCATTGGGGTAGCGGGTTGCAACGTATGCGGTCCGTCCCACTCTCGTTGGTACTGGCCATGACAGCGGGTAGGGACTTGATAATACCGAAGAAATTAAGATGTATTTTCTAATTATTAAAATTCAAATTAATACGTACTTTGAGATAATACCATATATATATATATTCAAGTAAAACAATCAAGTTTGTTGATTGAATTGGATTGATAATTAATTTAATATGATTGAATTAGTTATGTCCAATCAAAACACTCTATTATGAATAGAGTTGTTAATTCCCTTGGAAGAAGTAATTACATGAACATGATTCATAATAATTAATTAAAATTTGAATATGAGATGGAGGATCACACAAGTGACATCCATGGTCTCCCGTCAAGGCGAAGGCTTTCGTCGCCAGATATTATATGTAGGAGACACCTGTCCATAGTGACAACTCCTGCATATGATCCATTTGGATCGGGCTCGTTGCTTCTCGAAAGAGTAAGGACGTATGCGTAGTGACCCCAATATCGGGTCCTCATATTATTGGGGCGATATTGGATTGCGCATAGTGAGTTGTATTCCTGTTGACGGTTGGTTCAATTAATGACGGGTCAACATCACCTTAGGGGTGGTGGGCCCGGGTATTAAAGACCAAATTGGGAAATGCAAGTTGGACTTGCAAGGCGGAATGTGTTCCCGCTTCTCTTTATTGAAGTCATAGGTTCTCATATTATTGGTATATGATAAAGATAAAGAGGAGATCCAAGTTCTTGCTTGAGATATAGTGGTAAGTATATCTCTTACTTTGAAAGTGATTAAGGGAATAAACTTTCATAGTTGACAGAGCAAGACTAATTTGATTTAAAATGCTTTAATTAAATATCATAAATTGAATGTATGATTATATATTCTAATATAGTGCATTCTTAATTTCATAAAATGAAGTCCATGAACCCACTAAGCAGGCTTCTGGAGGTCAACCAGTTGACCAAACCAAATTACTTGGATTGGATCCGTAATTTGGAGCTTGTTCTCTCGACTGAGCGCATAAGTTATGTTCTCTCAGAAGACAAGCATGAAAACCCTAAATCAAAGGAAGAAAAAGCATACAATGACAAGTATGATGAAGATCAAAATCAGTTCGCAGCTTTTTTTAGAGAAAGAAGTTGTCGATTGTAGAAAAAGCTGCGAAGATCAAAATCTTTTGATTTTTTTAGGAGATATTTTTGTACTTTTATTTTTATCTCTTTTTAAAGTTATCAAAGAAACGAAACACTTTTTGTTTTATTTTTATTTTTTTATTTTTATTTGATTTTACTCTTTTCAAATTTTTATTTAATTTTCAAAAAGGGATATTTTTCAAAAAGATATATTTATTATATAATAGGTGAATAATATGTAGATGGTAAAATATAATATGTGGAAGCGGGTCGAGCAGCGAGCTCGAACAACACAAGAAAACAAAACAAAACGAATGCGGTTTTCGACAAATCAAAACTCGACGAAAACACGACAAAAGTTCACGAAAACTTAATACCAACTAGATGGGGTAGTAGCGTAACTACCCTAAAAAAATGTCTAGAAAAAAAGTCAAACGAGGTCAAAAGAATCCCTACAGCCCAGGGGCATAAGCGCAATAAAACTATTTAAAATGTTCTGTAAAATGGTCCTCAAAGGACTGTTCTGTAAAAAAACAAAGTTCTTTTACATTTAGGTCCCTGCGGAGGGAACTAAATGCAATATCTGGAAACCTGTGGAGCGGGGATAAACTCTGGAAACCCTTCTGGGTTTAAGTTGCAAATTCTCAACTGGTTTGCTGTGGACGGCTGCGATTAGAAGCTTATCCGCGCGGATCAATGGCTGTTAGCGTGCCACGTGTCAAAGAATTGTGCACCGTCTGTTCTTCAATCCGTTCTTGAGCAGTTAGAATCTTGGCGACAAGCTCTTCTTCTCCAGTTTATCCAGATTGAACGCCGGCATCTTTGGCTCTCCGGTGGGGCAAGAGGGGTGGCTCCTCCACCCCTCGAGCTCGCCTACGGTAGGTGGGGGTCGGCAGTGGCTCCGAGCGGCGATGATGTCGTGATGAAGACGGTGGTCCGGTGTGATAGCGTATGAAGAACATGATGTTACGCCCTCTTTGGAATTGATTCTTGTGATGAACGAAAGCTTACAGATCTATATCTTTTGCTCCTTGATGAAGATGAATCTGCGAAGAACAAATTGGTATGCTCGATTCACCAGGAATCGGCTCAAATGTGATGAATCCGCAAGCTCAAAAATGGTAAAAATAAGATTTCCAGAAAAGCTGAGCGAATTGCATGAAGTGACGACGAAATGGAATGTGAATCAAGATATGAATCGAAATGATTTGATGAGGTTTTGGATTGGGCGTCTAACCTAGAACATTAGGCTACCTAATGATGCGATTAGCGTCGCTAATTGACGCATGAGAATCGAAAAAGAAAACTGAGAAATGGATGAATAAGTCTGGGGAGAATCTAGGTATATTACCTGGACAGAAGCTCGACGGTCGACCTTCTGCCGGAGCGAAACGCTGCGGTTGCGGCGATGCAAGGCTGAGCACAGCCTTGGAACCTCCTCCGACAACTCCTCCTCCACGCGGGCTCCTCCAAGGTGCTGTCACCACCACAGTTGGCCGGAGCGAGGCTTGAAAGATGGGGGGTCGGCTATTGGATCTGGAAGTCCTGGGTAGTTGGAGAGTTAGGTGGCGATGGCGGATCTTTAGGGCCTTAAATAGATAGGTTTCGTGGGCTCCAAGCTAAGATCTAACGGCTGGCGGTGGAGTAGGTTGTTAGGAGATTAATATCAGTGGTTTAGATCGACTGGAAGTGTTGAGATGCATGCAGAATAAATCAGGGAAGTTGGCCGGTCAGAGCAAGCCGGCTGAACTGATTCTTGGAGGAAGACAACCTAGGTGCTGACAAGTGTCAGCACCTGGTTGGCCCTGATATGCGAAATTACTTCTAAATTCAATAATAAATAGTATTTAAGGTTATTTTAAATAGTTTTAAATACAAGAAATGTAAATAATTTAATTATCTAATTTATGGAATAAATACTTTTAATAAATAATAAATATTATTCAAAATATAAATATTATATTAATAAATATGTATTTATAAATAGGTTTTAGATTTTTAATTTAATAAATAAATGATTAAAAATTAATTTTATATTTTCTTAATTATTAGAATAATAAATAAGATTTATGTGAATTTTTATAGATTTTAATAAATTAATTTACATATTTTAATAAATAGAGGTATAAGTTATCTAGTTCATTTATACCTATAATTTAGGTTTTTTGATTTTACTAAAATAATAAATATGCTCCAAAAATTATGAAATAATTTAAGGTGAAAATACAAGATCATGAAATAATTTAAAAATTATAAAATTAAGAAAACTATAAATAATGTGTGTTATATAAAATAAATAGCCCAGAAACCCCGTTGTCTTTTGGTCCCAAAATCGACTTTTTGTAAACGGACTCCGAATTCGATGAAACCACCTTTATTAATTAGAGAATATTATTTTATGAACTTTAAAGGTGAGTAGAGTAAAATTGGAGTTTGTATGAGGATGTTATGATGTTCAAAAGTTGAGATTTTGACAATTTATAGGCTAGATTTCTTGGCATATATACAGGGTAATATTTTTAACTTATTTTTATATTTTTATATACATTTTTTGAAATAATTAGGAGAAGAGTTTGGTGAAAAATATGTACATATGAGTTAATTAAAAATCTTTGAAGTTTTGTATTTATTGATAAATAGTAGAAGGTGTATGGTGTGTGTCAATTTATTTTTATGGTTTTCTTTCCTTATCTCCCCCTACTTTTTGGTTTGTTGACCAATCCATGCTGTCTTGGTCTCGGGTTTAGGATATAAATATACCTTACAGTTATATTTATATTTTAAGTCATATTGTATATATTTACATATATTCAATCTGCCCATTTCTTTCTTTTCTTATTCTTTATTTATTTACATGATTTTGATGGTTAAAAATGAATATTTATACATGAATGATGATTTGCTAAAATATGAGAATTAATGGATATTTACATGCATTTGTTAAGGGTTTTAAGACAAAATGTGACAGAAAAGTTAATGAATCATGGATTCGTCATCCCCCTATACTTAAACTTTGCTAGTCCCTTAGTAAACACTTATTTTGAAAAAGTAAATGAAAAAGAAAGAAAGTTAGAATGAATTTATTTTCCTAAACCAATTCATGAGAACAGACAAAGGACAGTGCTCGATCAGGCCTGAAACAAGCATTTTGCCGGAACCTTAACTAGGATTAGGATTTTGTCCTCAACAGTCCTCAAGTTCCACAATTCCTTACTCAAGATCACTTCATCGGCTAGTTCAGACTCACTTATTCATATCGCAAACTCTATCATCCTTGAAGTCAACTTGTACAGTGTGTGAATTGATTTAGCTCTTCCTGCTTAGATAACCGAAGAAACCGTCCATCCCGGCTATACACTTCTATGGCTTCCTCATTTTGCTACTCTTTCCTCGAGGAGGGAGGTATTCCCTTCTGAGTTCAGTTTTGCTATGTCCACAATCGAATATAGGGAGAAGTTAGAAGAATGAGAAAAGAAGTGGAGTGCGACCAGTGTAGATGCATCTCCTTGTGAAGCCCAACCGGTGTAGCTGAGTCTCCACTAAGATGTGCATGCATTTTTGGTGGAAGCTTGGACCATTGTGGTCTTATTTGGTGGTTTCTGCTTTGCTTTGAATTTGTAATTTGCTTGCACTGCATTCATCTTTTTGTGCCTCGACGGATATAGCATCTTTTTATTCCGTCCCCTTTTTGAGGTCTTAGAAAAATTGTGTCAGCAGATCCTTCCCTCATCCGAAGCAACTATCGCAACCCCAATCTCTCCCGTCTTTAGACGTCAATGCCGCAAAGATAAGGATAGAAACACACTACCAAGGTGTACTACCCTTCGGAATTCCATGCGAGTCGAGCGAAGTGCGGAGTGCATGTGTTCAAGATTGGTTCACTGGTGTAGAGTTGTACGGATGACTCCAAATGGTCTACTTAAGCACATATGAGTTGATTTCTCGAATATGGTCTTACGGAACCCAAAGATTTTAAGTCAACAGACCTGAAGAGTCTAACTTCCAGATCCTAACCAGGCTCCTTACAACGAGAGTTAAATACCGTAATCAAGCTCCATCCTTTAGACTAGACTCAGTCCTTAGTTCCAGAAATCAAACTTATTCTGAAAAATGCGAATGCAAATGCAACCATGTTTTTGTGAAGTATATTTTCTGAATTTTACTCGTTTTTATAGATTTTCAGGATTTTGTATTTTTTATGAATTTTAGGACTTTGTATTTTTATGGATTTTATGGTTTTTATAAACAAGTTTTTATACAAGAATTTTACAAGATATATTTTATTCGGGTTAAATGTCTAATGTATTTTACAGATTTTATCTACAAGGAATTTTTACAAGGATTAAATGATTTTTACACATGTTTTAATAAATAGGATTTTAAATAAGTATTATACAAATTTTAAATACAACTTTTAATACATATTTCAATTACAAATTTTAAATACAAGTTTTAAACATATTTTACTTATTTACAAGGATTTTATAAAAATATATAAATATATAAGTGGATTTTAAATTAACCCTTGCCCACTTTTTATGGATTTTATAGATATAGAAAATACATAAAAGTACAAGTTATGGACAAAAGCATATATACAATATATACGCATCCCCCTATACTTAGCTAGTGCTATGTCCTCATAGCATCAAAAGAGAAAAAGGAGGACATAACTCATGCTAAGTAAAAGTGGGTGAAAAAGAGTATCGAGTACAAGTCAGTCAACCCCCCATATACTTACGATCACGTCATCGTAAGTATCACGGGAGAGCAAAAACAGGATGACTGAGTGAACAAGAATAAATAACGAAAGTTCAAAAGAGCAAGAATACGAAATCATCGAAATCACTCGGTCCCCCCTATACTTAGGATAAGACATCCTAAGTATAGAAAAGAGTGTAGCCAAAAATCGGCGACCAGTGATTTGTGAAAAAGAAAGGCTATACAAAAGAATCAGAACAAAATAAAACATAAATCAGCGGACAATCGGTCCCCCCTATACTTAGGATCTGGTATCCTAAGCATAGAAGACGAGCAAAAATGGGGACGATTATGGTCTACGAAGAATGTACAAGTGTTGTGGATCTCCAGAAATGAATGGCTCAAAAGAATCTGTACAGGATGAGATGAAGTGAAGGAATGATCATGATTCCTGTACAAAATAGATCACTTCAGTATGGGCCAGATGATCAGTAGTTTCGATGAAGTGTTTCAGCATCTGCCTGTTAACCACAAACGGTTCTGCACCAGGTGACACATCTGATATTGCTATACTACCATTGTCGTGCACCGTTCTGACTATGTACGGTCCTTTCCCACTTGCTTTTTAATTTACCGAGAAAAATTCTCAACCTCGCATTGAACAACCAGACTTTCTGCCCAGGGACAAAGCTTTTGTGTCGAATGTGTTTGTCATGCCATTTCTTTACTTTGTCCTTATAAATGAGTGTGTTCTCGTATGCTTGATTTCGAATCTCTACCAGCTCATTCAAATCTATCTTTCTCTTAGCCCCTGCTTTCTGTGCATCCATCAATATCTCTCGAATTGCCCATTCAGATTTGTGCATGATCTCTATGGGCAAGTGGCACGGCTTTCCATACACCAATCTGAATGGTGAAGTACCTAAGGGAGTTTTGTATGCAGTATGATATGCCCAAAGAACCTGATCTAGAAGCAGTGACCAGTTCTTCCTATCCGATCGTACTAGTTTCTGAAGAATTGATTTCACCTCCCTATTTGAGACTTCAGCCATGCCGTTCGTCTGTGGGTGGTAAGGAGAAGCTACTCTGTGATCAATGCTGTATTGTTTCACTAGCTTTTTCACCTCCTTATTAATGAAATGGCTACCCCTTCCAGAAATGAGAATACGTGGGATCCCGAACCGTGAAATAATATGTTCCCTTAGGAACTTGCAAACGGTCTTACTGTCTACGGTTCGTACGGATATAGCCTCCACCCATCTACTAACATAATCTACAGCGAGAAGGATGTACTCAAAGCCGCTGCTAGAAGGGAACGGTCCCATGAAATCTATGCCCCATGCGTCAAAGATCTCGCAAATAATGAGGGGTCGCATCGGCATTGCATCTCTGGCATTGACTGTCCCTACAGCTCTCTGACATTCTGGGCAACTCTTCACAAATGTGCAAGCATCTCTAGTAAGAGTCGGCCACCATAATCCGCTCTGTAGTACCTTCTACGCTGTCCTCTTCCCTGAATGATGTTTTCCTGACTCTAAAGAATGACACAAAGTGAGGACACTATTATATTCCTCCTGAGGAATACAACGCCTGTAAATGCAATCCGGTCCTTCGCGAAAAAGAATCGGATCCTCCTAATGGTAGTATCGTGCCTCAGAAACTAGTTTCTCAACTCGGTTATTTGGCCAACCCCGAGGACTTTTCTGTGTGACCAGAAAGTTCACTATATCTGCATACCACGGAAGTTCGGTAACCACAAAAATGCTCTCGTTAAGAAATCTCTCTACGATCTCTGGCGTGTACTCATCTGAAGGCCGATCTGATTGTAATCGGGAGAGGTGATCAGCTACCACATTCTTTACCCCAGGTTTATCTTTGATATCCAAATTGAATTCCTGAAGTAATAGAATCCATCTAAGAAGGCGTGCCTTGTCATCCTTCTTTTCCATTAGAAATCTGATAGCTGAGTGATCTGTGTAAATTGTGATTTTCGAGCCAAGTAGATATGATCGAAACTTATCCAAAGCAAACACTACTGCCAACATCTCCTTTTCTATCACTGTATAATTTCTCTGAGCATCGTCTAAGGTTCTGCAGGCATAGTGAACGGCAACGGGAAGTCCATTCCTCCTCTGTCCTAATATAGCTCCGACCACAAAATCTGAAGCATCCGTCATGATCTCGAAGGGTAGAGACCAATCAGGCGATTGTAGGACACGAGCACTGATTATCTTCTCTTTCAAAGTGAGGAAGGCATCAAGACATTTATCATTTAACACGAACTCGATTTCTTTGCCTAGCAATTCAGTTAACGGTTGGGCAATCTTGGAGAAGTCTTGGATAAACCGTCGGTAAAAGCCGACATGCCCCAGAAATGACCGTAACTATTTGATGTTGGATGGTGGCTCGAGTTTCTTGATGACATCCACATTGGCAGGGTCAACCTCCATGCCTCGCTGGGAGATGACGTGCCCCAACACGATCCCGTGAGTAATCATAAAATGGCTCTTTTCCTAGGATAAAACGAGATCTACCTCACAACACTTTTTCAGAACCTAATCTAGGTGCGCTAAACAATCGTCAAAGGACTCACCATAGACCGAAAAATCATCCATAAAAACCTCTAGAAAATCACCGACCATGTCCGCAAAAATAGCAAGCATGCACATATGGAAAGTACCAGGAGCGTTGCACAATCCAAAGGGCATCCGTCTAAAGGCATACGTGCCAAACGGACATGTGAAGGTGATTTTCTCTTGGTCTTCAGGAGCAATTGATACATGGTTGTATCCGGAGTAACCGTCAAGGAAAGTAAAGTACCCCTTCTCTGCCAACCGTTCTATGACTTGGTCTATGAAAGGCAAAGGGAAGTGGTCCTTCTTCGTCACGGTGTTCAACTTTATGTAATCAACACATACTCGCCACGACGTGGTTACTCTCTTTGGAATCTCCTCTCCACTCTCGTTCTTAACCATCTGAATTCCCGACTTCTTCGGGACAACATGTAATGGGCTAACCCATTCGGAGTTGGAGATGGGATAAATGAACCATGCGTCACACCATTTCGTAATCTCTTTCTTGACAACTTCTCGTAAAACCGGATTCAGCCTACGCTGAAACTCTCTGAAGGGTTTGCTGTCGTGATCGAGATAGATATGATGCAAACACAAAGCAGGATTAATCCCGCGGAGATCGGATACAGTCCACCCAATAGCCTTGCGGTTTCTTTCTAGAATCTCCATCAGACGAGCTTCCTGATCGTCGGTCAAAGATGAGCTGATAATGACTGGAAACCATTGATGTGGACCCGCAAGGAAATCATATTTCATGTTTGGTGGCAAAGTCTTTAATTCTGGTAAGGTAGTATCTGGATCTGTTGAAACATCCTCTGTATGTGTACGGGGATCTGTATCGGTTGTGGATCTGTCGGCATTCTGATTATCCACCATATCGATGTGCTCTAGAGTCGGACTACAGAAGATGTTCAAGACATCATCCGACTCCTCAGAATGATCAGAAGAGAATAAGTCAGATAAATGAAACTCTGAATCATCTGAGACGGAGGAATTGTGTAAAGTTTCCGAGTCTGAAAAATCTGCATTAAACTCCTCAGCATTCGGATCCCTTTTCTTCTCATCATCCAGACTAAAATATAAGGTTCCGTCGGAAGAATCACCCCCTGTGGTCTCGGACTCGTCCTCAGTTAGGAATTCTTGGGTCTCTACTTGATACCTTTCGAGGCCGTCAAGACGAACCTCATCCATGTAATTACAGGAGGCTAAAGAACTCAAAAAATTAGAAGATGCATCACTGGTTGTGTTCGATTGTCTCGCCATCTCTATATGTACCTTTTCGCCCTCGGCGCGAAAAGATACCTTCCCTGTATCATAATTGAAGAGAGCCTTTGTGGTCTCTAAGAAAGGCCTCCCGAGAATGATCGGGGTAAGGTATAACTGTGTAGGGTAATCCATGTCCAGGACCGTAAAGTCCACTGGGAATTGCAGTTCATGCACGGTTACGATAACGTTCCTAAGTATACCCTTAGGTCTCTTTACGGATCTATCAGCAAACTGAAGGATCGCGCGAGATTTGTAAAGAGGACCTAACTCGAGCTTATCGAGTAAGGAAAAGGGTATCAGATTGATCGAGGACCCGTTATCTAATAGAGTGCGATCGAAATCGGCTTTTGCGATCTCACATCTGACATAATGTGCACCTGAGTCTTTCTTCTTCTTCGGTAACTTATTCTGTATCGCGCAGGATGTAGCCTTAGTCAAAACATGTTTTTCTGTTCGGGATCTCCTTTTCCTACGCGTAGTGCATCGGTTTTTCAATTGATTCTTCAGCGTAGGAAACTGATCTAAGGCATCATGAAGCGGGATCTTCAGAAAGATGTGATCTTTGAGTAATTTTTCGATCTCTGGATGATCAACATTCTTTTTGGTATTTTTCTTTCCTTTTCCAAATAAAGCATTGGGAAAAGGAACAAAATCAGAAGTCAGAAAATCAGACTTTTTATTCATTTCAGAATCATCTTGTACATCGAGAGTTTCAGAATTATTTACAAAACTCTCTAAGACAGGGGAAGAAAGATTTTTTTCGGGGCTCTCTGCCTGATCTGGCATGATGTCATCGTCTGATTCGCCAGTGTCCATATCTGTTGTGTTGGCATCGCTCCCGTCTCTTGATTCTGCATAGTGGTCCTCATCATCTTGCGGTTTCTCCTCCTCGGCTTCAGAATCATGGTTCTGCTCGTGCTCCTCTAGTGCCCTCTCCTCTTTTCCAGCAGGTGCTTGTGGTGATCTACTGCTCCTGAGATGAATGAAGTTAGATAAAAATTCAGGAAACGAGATCTTACCTGTAGTGTCTACCTGATCTGGATGCCTCCTCTTGTTGTTCGTGTTCATCTGAGGCTGGAATGGGAGAGTGGTTTTCGGCGCAGTTAACTCGTCCAAACGACGGTTAACCTGCTCCATCTCATTCTTGTGTGCAATATGGAGCGTACTCAGCATGTACATGATCTGGTTGAGCACCTGGGCCTGTGAAGACATCTCTGGTTCGGTGTGGTGACCCTGGCTTGCTCCTCTCTCCTACCTCGACGTGTAATGCTGAGAGGTGGAAGGCTGAGAATATTGTTGAGGTGTGGAGGAAGACTGCTGCGGCTGCTGATAAGGATAATTCGGTGAATAATGAGCAAGGTGCTGATATGAATGCTGTCTCTGGTGATAGACATTCGGGTGAGACTGCTGCGGCGTAAAGCTCTGGCGATGCTGAAAGTTTGGACGTCCATGCTGTGGTGACCGTACGGCTGTTGCTGCTGATTCGGTATACTCGGCTGCTGAATCGGAGTATACCAAATCCCGTTGATCTCGAGAGTGGCTTACGGCTCCAACTCTATCTCTACGGTGCTGGTGATCTGACCAGGATTGGCGTAAGACTGATCCTCATGCCAATCGATCTGCGGAATCTCGAACTCGCTCTGGACATAGTGGATCTGACGGGTGGGTGGAGCGGGTGCGATCCTCCGGGCTGGTTGTGTGGTCGAAGAAGTCTGGCTCTGCTGATACTGGAGCTGAAGATCAGAGACCTTCTTCGAGAGATCACTCAGCTATTGAGGTAGAGATGAGAGTTTCTCCAACTCTCGCAACGGCTGTAGGTCCTGGACCTGCTTCTGAATCACGTCTACCAACGTCAATTTCTCGCTAATAAAGTCCATGTTGGTGTTGGATTTAGAGTCTGATATTTCGCCACCTTGTGATGTTCTCGGTGATGTGGTGACTGCGGGACTTTCTGAAATGCTCGAGTAGAGTCCACGACTCTCGAGTTCTCGGCCATCCCTTCGAAGATGGCCCAGACTGACTCAGCATCCTTATTCAAGTAGCTGCCGCCACATGCGGCACTCCCGAGCCCCTGGATTTCCGGCTGGAGTCCTCCAAAATAGTTTTGCACGAGCACCTTCATCGGGATCTCATGATCTGGGCATCTCTCCGTAAGATCCTTGAATCGATCCCATGCCTCATGGAATGATTCGTGCGGCAATTGCGTGAAGTTGGAGATCTGGTTCCTCATCATGTTCGTCCTTCCCAGAGGAAAATATTTGCGCAGGAAGGTGGACTTCAAATCGTCCCATGTAGAGATTTCCCTCCCCAGATGACTCAGCCAATTAAGAGCCTTATCAGCTAAGGTAAAGGGGAAGGTCTTGAGGCGTATGGCCTCCTGCGTGACTCCTGGATAGCAAGCCGTTCCGCAAATCATTTCAAACTGCTATAAGAATGTGAACGGCTGCTCTGCGGCATTCCCATAGTACTTGGGAAGTAAAGAGATAAAGGACGGTCTTAGTTCGTATGGCCCTTGATTCGGCGGTAGCCGAATCCAATGGTGGAGCATTCTAGCGCCCGAGTTATACTCATCCCGTAAAGTTGCGGGAACCGCAGGCGGTAACTGGTTCCCGGCCCCTGCTCTCAGCGCGGCTATTTCATCCCGTAGTTCATTCTGAACTCTAAACTGTTCTCAGATTTGTAAGTTCATCTGCTGAAGTGTATCGAGAATGCCAGTAGTAACATCTGCATTTGGTTCCGGTCTTCCTTCCTGATGTTCCCCAGCTGGTGGCCTCTCGTCTGATGCTAGTCCTTTGCCGGGAGCCATCTGATCGTCCGTGAAATGAAAACTCTCGTAAGAACTCAATGAAAAGTATGCGGGAGATCTAGATGATGTATTGAGGCAAGAGTCTGCCTCAATAGTCCGACCAGGAGGCGAGGGAGTCTGGTTCTGACTCGCCTCGAGATCTTATGGGACCAGCTCGGAAAGAGGGTCATCCCGAGCCTGTGAAGATGTACGCTCGACGATGGACGGTCAAAAGCTCACGGAGTCTGAGCAAAAAAGCCGTCGAGACGTCATCTTCGATGTCAAGAGGAATGATCGGGAGGGCACATTTTACGATTCAAATGAGAGAGAAAATGCGAAAGCCACGGAAACTCATACCCCGCAAGCAAACACAAAGCAAACCCTGTGTTCACCAACTCAACCCGATGAAGACCGTAAGAGTTCGGTCTTTTTATCTTGTTGGTTTTAGGGTTGTAATTAGAAAACAAGTTGAGGTTATCGCGGGCTGAGCGAGCCAATAGGTGCCCGATAGTTCCTCTGAAACACTGGCCCGAGTCCTTACAGAAGACCACTCGCACTCAGCCGGTATGGGAGTAAGTACGAACCGTTTCTGGCTACCCGTGTTACTTGAGGACAGAGCCTTGCGCAGTGTCCTATAAACCTCCCACTCTGCTAAGTAAACTCGGACCGTTTTCGGCTACCCGTTCTTATCCACTGAGGAACAATGATTAGGTGTATGAACCCAGTAGTATCTCGCGGGAAATACGGGGTTTGTGCTCTAACCTTATGGGTCGGCTCTCGCTCGCGCACTCTGAGATGTTGTGCGGGGATTACTCTCCCAAAACAATTGAGTTGGTTTACGGCTTTTAGATCAGATATGATTAGCAGTCCCGATTTTAGTTGCAGTTTTGAATTTTTTTGGGTTTTTTTCAAGCAACGTCTACCGATTTTTTTTCTTTTTATAAAAACCATAAAATCATGCACCTAGGTTGAGAGTCCTAAAGCTAACTACGTAGGCACAATCAGATAGAGTAGAAAAATCTTAAGCAAGCACCTAAAAAAGCCGCGGAAAACCGATAGTCGAGAAAAACCGCGGTGGGTGCCCTGATCCCTCGGATACACGGTATCCGGTGAATCAGACCCCGAAAAGACAATGGGGGGGGGCTTTTTTATTGTCTATTACAGCTTCTCTCCCTTTCTCTCTCTTTTACAAAAATAATTTTCTAAGTACTTTTTCCCTCTGCAGCCGACTCGTGAAGAAGGAGCCGGCCTTTGCTCTTTCAACTGATTCGGCTTCCAAAGAAGCCGGCTGATCCTGCAGGCCCTGCAAAAATAGTTAGTTGTACAAATACCGTACGAAATCGGTCGAGAGAACCGTCGAGAAAGCCGTAAGAAAAGCTGAAAGAAACTATGACAACAAAACACGAAGAAAAGCCGTACGAAAAATCGTACGAAAAGCAACGAAAAAAACGAAACAAAAAGAAGAGAAAAAATAAAATCACAAAGAAAGGAAAAAAAATCAAAATATTCTAACGCCTCCCCGGCAACGACGCCATTTTGATAAAGCTGAAAATCAATTCACGGCTTTTTTTAGAGAAAGAAGTTGTCGATTGTAGAAAAAGCCGTGAAGATCAGATCTCAACTCTAATCAAACAAATTCGATTTTCAGGTCGAAAACCTACACTAAATATTTAACCAGGTAAGTGTGCCTGGGTCGAACTCAAGGAGGCAGAATAGAATCTTTTGATATTTTAGGAGATATTTTTGTAATTTTATTTTTATCTCTTCTTAAAGTTATCAAAGAAACGAAACACTTTTTGTTTTATTTTTTATTTTTTATTTTTATTTGATTTTATTCTTTTCAAATTTTTATTTAATTTTCAAAAAAGAGATATTTTTCAAAAAGATTTATTTATTATATAATAGGTGAATAATATGTAGATGGTAAAATATAATAGGTGGAAGCGGGTCGAGCAACGAGCTTGAACAACACAAGAAAACAAAACAAAATGAATGCGATTTTCGACAAATCAAAACTCGAGGAAAACACGATAAAAGTTCACAAAAACTTAATACCAACTAGATGGGGTAGTTGCGTAACTACCCTAAAAAATCGTCAAGAAAAAAAGTCAAACGAGGTCAAAAGAACCCCTGCAGCCTAGGGGCATAAGCACAATAAAACTATTTAAAATGCTCTGCAAAATGATCCTCAAAGGAATGTTCTGTAAAAAAACAAAGTTCTTTTACATTTAGGTCCCTACAGAGGGACCTAAATGCAATATCTGGAAACCTATGGAGCGGGGATAAACTCTGGAAAACCTTCTGGGTTTAAGTTGCAAATTCTCCACCGGTTCGCTGTGGACGGCAGCGATTAGAAGCTTATCCGCGAGGATCGGCGGCTGTTAGCGTGCCATGTGTCAAAGAACTGTGCACCGGCTGTTCTTCAATCAGTTCTTGAGCAGTTAGAATCTTGGCGACAAGCTCTTCTTCTCCGATTTATCTAGATCGAACGTCGACGTCTTTGGCTCTCCGGCGGGGCAAGAGGGGTGGCTCCTCCACCCCTCGAGCTCGCCCGCGGTAGGTGGGGGTCGGCGGCGGCTCCGAGCGGCGATGATGTCGCAATGAAGACGGTGGTCCAGTGTGATAGCGTCTGAAGAACATGATGTTACACCCTCTTTGGAATTGATTCTCGTGATGAATGAACGCTTCCAGATCTATATATTTTGCTCCTTGATGAAGATGAACCTGCGAAGAACAAATTGGTATGCTCGATTCACCAGGAATCGGCTAAAATGTGATGAATCCGCAAGCTCAAAAATGGTAAAAATAAGGTTTCCAGAAAATCTGAGCGAATTGCATGAAGTGACGATGAAATGAAACGTGAATCAAGATATGAATCGAAATGATTTGACGGGGGTTTGGATTGGGCATCTAACCTAGAACATCAGGCTACCTAATGATGCGATTAGCGTCGCTAATTGACGCACGAGAATCGAAAAAGAAAATTGAGAAATGGATGAATAGGTCTGGGGAGAATCTAGGTATATTACCTGGACAGAAGCTCGACGGTCGACCTTTTGCCGGAGCGAAACGCTACGGTTGCGGCGATGCAAGGCTGAGCATAGCCTTGGAACCTCCTCCGACTCCTCCTCTTCCACGCGGGCTCCTCCAAGGTGCTGTCACCGCACAGTTGGCCGGAGCGAGGCTTGAAAGATGGGGGGTCGGCTACTGGATCTGGAAGTCCTGGGTAGTTGGAGAGTTAGGTGGCGATGGCGGATCTTTAGGGCCTTAAATAGATAGGTTTCGTGGGCTCCAAGCTAAGATCTAAGGGCTGGCGGTGGAGTAGATTGTTAAGAGAATAATATCAGTGGTTTAGATCGACTGGAAGTATTGAGATGCGCGCGGAATAAATTAGGGAAGTTGGTCGGTCAGAGCAAGCCGACTGAACTGATTCTTGGAGGAAGACAACCCATGTGCTGACAAGTGTCAGCACCTGGTTGGCCCTAATATGCGAAATTACTTCTAAATTCAATAATAAATAGTATTTAAGGTTATTTTAAATAGTTTTAAATAAAAGAAATGTAAATAATTTAATTATCTATTTTATGGAATAATTACTTATAATAAATAATAAATATTATTCAAAATATAAATATTATATTAATAAATATGTATTTATAAATAGGTTTTAGATTTTTAATTTACTAAATAAATGATTAAAAATTAATTTTATATTTTCTTAATTATTAGAATAATAAATAAGGTTTATGTGAATTTTTATAGATTTTAATAAATTAATTTACATATTTTAATAAATAGAGGTATAAGTTATCTAGTTCATTTATACCAATAATTTAGGTTTTTTGATTTTATTAAAATAATAAATATGCTCCAAAAATTATGAAATAATTTAGGGTGAAAATACAAGATCATAAAATAATTTAAAAATTATAAAATTAAGAAAACTATAAATAATGTGTGTTATATAAAATAAATAGCCCAGAAACCCCGTTGTCTTTTGGTCCCAAAATCGACTTTTTGCAAACGGATTCCGAATTCGATGAAACCACCTTTATTAATTAGAGAATATTATTTTATGAACTTTAAAGGTGAGTAGAGTAAAATTGGAGTTTGTATGAGGAAGTTACGATGTTCGGAAGTTGAGATTTTGACAATTTATAGGCTGGATTTCTTGGCATATATAAAGGGTAATATTTTTTTAACTTATTTTTATATTTTTATATACATTTTTAGGAATAATTAGGAGAAGAGTTTGGTGAAAAATATGTACATATGAGTTAATTAAAAATCTTTGAAGTTTTGTATTTATTGATAAATAGTAGAAGGTGTATGGTGTGTGTGTTAATTTATTTTTATGGTTTTCTTTCCTTATCTCCCCCTACTTTTTGGTTTGTTGACCAATCCATGCTGTCTTGGTCTCGGAGGTTAGGCTATAAATATACCTTATAGTTATATTTATATTTTAAGTCATGTTGTATATATTTACATATATTCAATCTGCCCTTTTCTTTCTTTTCTTATTCTTTATTTATTTACATGATTTTGATGGTTAAAAGCGAATATTTATACATGAATGATGATTTGTTAAAAGATGAGAATTAATGAATATTTACATGCATTTGTTAAGGGTTTTAAGACAAAATGCGACAAAAAAGTTAATGAATCATGGATTCATCAATGCTATATCTTGGGTTCTCTCTCCAATGTTCTTCAGAAGCAACATGTGGAGATGAGCACATGATAGGAAATAATGCAGAATCTAAAAGATGTGTTTGGTGACATTAACCGCACCCAGCGATACAACGTTATGAAAGAACTCGTTCTTTGCAAGATGCAGGAAGGAACTTCGATCCGTGAACATGTACTCAAAATGTTTGGTTACTTGTCGGAGCTGGAAACTCTTGGGGCAACCATGGATGCAGACATGCAATCTGATTTCATTCTGATGTTTTTGCCCAAGTCTTTCAATAACTTTGTGGTTTCATTCCACATGAACAAACTAGAATTGACAAACGCTGGACTTCTTGCTGCATTAAAGTCTACAGAAGACGTAATGAAGAAAGATAGTCCCGTTGGCAGTGTAATGGTTGCTCAGGTTAGAGGGAAGCACGGTCGGAAGTAAGGTTCTCGGAAGAGCCCGGCCCAGAAGAGAAAGAAGAATGGACAAGGTGTTGGCTCATCTTCTAATGCATCCACTCTAATGGCATCGAAGAAAACCAACGTATGTCGCCACTGCAAGAAGCCGGGGCACTGGAGGTGTAATTGCTCGGATTACCTGAAGTCGGCCGACAAAGGTAAAGCCCTAACAGGTATGAAATCTAGTTTTATCATTGAAACCAGTTTTCTCGTTGGACGAGAAGGAAGTTGGGTTGTTGATTCCGGTGCTTCTGTTCATGTATGCAATTTGTTGCATTTGTTTCAGGAAACTAGAAAACTTGAAGAAGGGGAGATAGTCATCCAGATGGGATCTGATGCAAGTATTGCATCAATCGCCGCCGGGACTTGTCGACTATCATTATCTAGTGGTAGAGTCCTAGTACTTAAAGAGTGTCTTTATATTCCTGAAGTCAGGAGGAATTTCATATCTGTATCTAAGCTAGTTAGAAGTGGATATTCATTCCTTTTCTGTAATAAATTAGTCATAAATCATTACAATAAATATGTTGTAGATGGTATTTTAACTTCTGGTGGACTCTATGAATGGTGCATTAATGAGCATGTCATGAATGTTGCAACCACTAATAAAAACCCTAAAAGATCCAAGGGAAATAAAAATCATTCAAATATGATTTGGCATTAAAGCTTGGTCATTTATCTGTTGATAGGATCAATAGATTGATAAAGGATGGACCTTTGGATTTTCTACAGGTTCAATCTTTACCTACCAGTGAACATTGTATTCGAGGTAAAATGACTAGGTTGCCTTTCCGTAACAAGGTTACAAGATGCGAAGGTATTATTGACCTAATACATACCGATGTATGTGGTCCCTTCAGTACCGTGACTCGAAATGGATATCGATATTATTTGACGTTTATTGATGACCATTTGCGTTACAGGTTTGTCTTCCTATTACGTCATAAATCTGAAACCTTTGAAAAGTTCAAAGAATTCAAGGCTTTGGTTGAGAACCAAACCGATAGGAAGATTAAACGGATTCGATCTGATCGAGGTGGCGAGTACCTCTCAAATGAATTCAAGGAATACCTTAAAGAGAATGGAATTGTCTCCAATCTCACTAGTCTTGGAACTCCCCAACTTAATGGTGTTGCTGAAAAACGCAACAGGACCATCATGGATATGGCCCGTTCAATGATGAGCAAAGCACATTTACCACTTAGTTTCTGGGGATATACAGTAGAGACTGCAATATATATCCTGAATAAGATTCCTAGCAAATCTGTACCTAAGACTCCTCATGAGCTCTAGTATGGAACCAAACCTAGTGTTAATCACTTGAGGGTTTGGGGTTGCTTGGTTCATGCAAAGAACGTGGATGCAAGTAAGCTAGAATCTTGCACTCGTGAGTGTTACTTCATTGGGTATGTTAAAGATGGTATTGGATACCAACTCTATGACCTTGAGACTCAAAAGGTTTTTGTCTCTAGAGATGTGAAATTTATGGAGGATGATTTCCTTAAAGATCAAGACAAAAGTGAAGTAGAGGAACTCATAGAATCCCCTGAGGATTCTGAGCTTCCTAGACCAAAACTGAAGAAGTAAATAAAGATGAAACACCCATACCTCTTAGAAGAAGTTCGAGGGTGGTTGCACCACCTGAAAGGTATGGATTCCATGTGTCAAGTGAAACTGACAATGATCCTACTTCATTTGATGAAGCACTCGTAGATCATGACATGGATAGATGGATGCTAGTAATGAAGTCAAAAATTGACTCCATGCATAAGAATGGTGAATGGACTCTAGAGGATCCACCTAAAGGGGTAAAACCCATTGGGTGTAAATGGATCTTCAAGAGAAAGAGGGGACCTGATAGGAAAGTAGAGACTTTCAAGGCATGACTCGTAGCCAAGGGCTACACACAGAGAAAAGGCATCGATTACGATGAGACATTCTCTCCTATGGCTATGCTTAAATCCATCATGACACTGCTAGCTATAGCTGCATATCTTGACTACGACATCTGGCAGATGGTTGTCAAGACGGCTTTCCTCAATGGATACCTCGAGGAGGATATCTATATGGAGCAGCCCCAAGGCTTCATAACTGAGGATGGCAAAGTATGCAAGCTGAAGAAATCCATCTATGGACTCAAGCAAGCTTCTCGTAGCTGGAACATCAGATTTGACGAAACCATAAAGAGTTATGACTTTGTGCAGAATCCTGATGAACCTTGTGTGTATAAGAAGCTTAGTGGGAGTGCCATTGTGTTCATCGTGCTTTATGTAGATGACATCCTTATCATTGGGAATGATACATGGATGATGACCAGTGTGAATATTTGGCTATCCCATACCTTTGAGATGAAAGATCTTGGAGAAGCCTCTTACATCTTAGGTCTGAAGTTGTTCAGAAACTGAGAAAAGAGGATTTTGGGATTGTCACAACATGGATACATTAAGAAGATTCTTGAACGATTCCGTATGGATAGTTCTAAGAAAGAATTCCTACCCTTAAGACATGGTATCCACTTGTCTAAAGGAATGACTCCTTAAATTGTTGAGGAAAAGAAAGCCATGGCTGGATGTCCTTATGCATCAGCTGTAGGAAGCTTAATGTATGCTATGATGTGTACAAGGCCAGATATCTGCCATGCAGTGGGAGTGGTAAGTCGTTACCAATCCTGTTATGCAGAACAACACTGGAATATAGTAAAGAACATATACAAATATCTAAGACGGATGCAAGATTACATCTTGGTCTATGGAGATGGTGATCTCCAAGTCTTGGGATATACAGATTCTGACTTCCAATCGGATATTGATGATCGAAAGTTGACATCGAGGTTTGTATTCCTGTTGAATGGTGGTGCTGTGAGTTGGAGAAACAAGAAGCAGGACACTACAACAGATTCAACAATAGAAGCTGAGTACATTGCCACATCAAATGCTGCAAAGAAGGCGGTATGGTTGCACAAGTTCGTCCTGGAGCTTGGCGTAGTTTCCTCTGATACTCTCGTCCCGCTACTCTGCGATAAGACGGGAGCCATTGCCCATGCAAAGGAACCCAGATGGCATCAGAAGAGAAAGCATGTAGAAAGGAATACCACATCATTCGGGAGATTCAAAAGCATGGTGACATCACCATCACCAAGGTGGCCTCTGCCGACAACGTTGCTGATCCTCTTACCAAACATCTGACACATAAGGTTTTTGACCAGCATGTAATGAGTATGTATTTAAGGATTGTTCCTGACTGGTTCTGAGGGCTAGTGGGAGATTGTTAGCAATGTGAGCCCGAGGCGAACCAATCCTACAATAAATGTTATTGTAATAAATGATTTATCAATAAAGGTTATTGATTATGTTTCACTCCCTTTCTGAAATTGATTGAATGAATGCACCATAAGGTCCCTCTATACAATAAGGGTTATGTACCATGGCCAACTTGATAATCATACAGCTGTTGATTCATTAATTGAATCATAGAGGCTTATGCTTGGATGGATATCTAAGGAGTTAGATAGAGGACTCATCAAGCATCATCAAATGATTGTCAAGTGATGATCTCCAGCATGAGTAGGAGATGGCAATCCTTTCTCATTAGGCTGATGTCTGATCGACCTCTTGATACAGGTCCTCTGCATGGGAATAGTGATTTGGAGGTATCAGATTAGTTGAGTCAATGGGTTGACTAAACGAGATCGAGATAACCAAAGACCTATGTTGAATACTGTCACATCATAGGCAAACATCCTCTGACCAGAGACAGATGTATTGCTATATGTCTGAGTGTGTACATTTGGCAGACCAATAGGTTGATGACCTAACCAAGGTCTATTACCGACGAGCTGGTGTGCATGTAAGGACATATGAGTAATACGATCTCTCAAAGGGATCATACAGGTTCACTTGTGAACCGGGAGACATGAGCTCACTCATGAGGTATTGGGACTGATCAAATTCCATGCATGGTCGTCATGCTTTGTAAGCATGACATGAATTTGAAGGTAAGATAGATGCTTTCTGAAAGCATATGATCTGTACCAAATCCCAAGGACCAAGATTGAGAAACTTAGTGATCAAACCATGAAGATGACAATGTAAAAGTGATCTATATCTTCAGGATGATCATAGGTATTCCAGTATGCAAGATGTACATGTATTGGGAATACCTGAGGGTGATTTGATCATAAACGATTGTATAACCATGACGTTTCCATTCCGAGGGAATGATGAAACAAGTATGGATTTTAGTGACTCCTCCCAATAGAGAAGTGACCTAATCTTAGTCCATGTATTGGACATTGATCTGAATAAGATTCAGATGCAATGAGAAGATTAGGTTTACGGTCTTGATTTAATCAAGCATCTATGAGAGGTCCATGGGATCTGGATTTGAGATGTGGTCTCAATATCCAAGTCACTATACATGGAACAATACAATCCCCCTGTCCTTATCTCCAAGTATTTGAGGAGAAATAGCATTATTCTTGAAAGGGTTCAAGAATAATTCCATAAGATCTAAGCATTAAGAAATTGATAATTAAATGTGATTTAATTATCTTGATGTATGTGGGAATTATCCAATATAATTAAATGTGATTTAATTATTATGGATAAGAATAATGTAGATAGTGATATCCAATTATTTATAATATATTATAAATGTGATTTATAATGTATTAGAGAGAGATAATTATAATTTATATTTGTTGATTAATTATTAATGTGTATTGGATACACATTGTGTAATTAATTGAAAATGTAAATTATATTTTATTTTGGGTTGTGAATATGATTCACAATTTTCCAATGGTAAGATTGTAATATTCTCAAAATTAATTATGAATTATTTTTGAAGAATAAATCACAACAAAAGTTATTGGATTAAATAATGAAGAATTTCATGGAGACATGCAATGTCATGAGATTTCCCCCACTTGGTAATAAGTGGACGACTACCAAGTCCTATATGGAATTGGTGGCCGTCCATTATATTCCATGTGGAGATTAGATCTCCATGGTAATTGTCTCCTTATTTGATTGGTTTAATTTTAGGATTGATGTATATTTGATTTGTCAAATATATTTGATCTATATTAAATAATAATTTGTTGATTTTTACCAACAACAATCTTGACCATTGGATTGATCATAAATCAATCTCATCCATTGATTTTATGAGTCCCATGGATTGAGATCCATGGATCCCAAAACCCTATAAATAGAGAGGCATGCCATGCTCTCTAGGGTTAAGCTTTTGAAGCACATCTCTCTCTCTCTTTCTTCCTTCCACACGCCAGCCCTCTCTCCCTCTCCTTGGTGGCCGTCCACCAAACTCTGGTGGGAGATAACCATCGTCGCCTACGCCACCGCACCGCCGCTTCGACGTTCTTCGGTTCTCCGTCTTCTTGGAGTGCTACTCTCGTGAAGAAGACGATCGATCTCGTACGACGAGATCAGGAGTTCACCGTGCTTGGATCAACTTGTTGGATTGCGAGGATCATGCGACTCATCCCCACGCTCGCAAGCTTCTTCTACGACGATCAGACTTGAGACAGGCGGTCTCTTTTCATAGAGACTCGATCAACCACGCTTCAAGAGGTATTCCTTCTACTTGTTGTGGTTATAGATGAAACGATTCGAGAATCGTTCTTGGATTATGTGGTTTCATCGCATGAAAAGTTTTAAATTCCGCTGCACAGAACAACTAGTAAGACTGGTCGTTTTCGTCATATTCGGTACGACGCTCACGCTTCTGTGATGCGCTTGAGGATTATTCCATATCCTTCACTTGTTGCTAAAAACACAACAATAATTAATATAATTAAATCAATTATATATTGAATATAATTTGATTTATATTAAATCAATCTTCATTGGAGCCTTCTTCCATATGAACAAGGGGGACGACCACTCATTCCATAAGGAGAGGGTGGCTGTCGACCCTCTTCATATGGCAAGGTGGCTCCTTCCAATTTTATGAGAATCCATATCTCATGAGTATCTCCAATATTTTTGCAACAACTTTTTATTGCAAATTTATTTCACAAAAATAAATCCAATTTATTTTTTGAACATTACAGTCATGCCATTGGAAATTTGTGAATCACTTTCACAATCCAAAATAAAATGTTAATTACATTTTCAATTTATTTTCCAATATGAATCCAATTCACATCACCATTTAATTAACAAATATAAATTACAAATAGCTCTCTCTTATATATTATAAATTACATGTATAATATATATGATTAATATGGATACTGCTATCCACATTATTCATATCCATGATAATTAAATTACATTTAATCATCTTGGATGTCTATTCTCATTGTGCCCAAATAAAATGAATCACATTCACATTATTCACATATTTGATAATTAAATCACATTTAGTTATCCAAGATAACTCCTTATAATATGAATCAAATTTGTATTATTCATGACAATTAGATCACATTTAATTGTCAATTTCATAATGCTCGGATACATAATATCAACAATGAGATTATCCTAAACTCTTTCAAGGATAGTGCGCTTTCTCTGCAGATACTTGGAGATAAGGATATGGAGATTGTATTGTTCTACGTATAGTGACTTGGATATTGAGATTAAATCTCAAATCCAGATCTTGTGGACCACTCAAAGATGCTTGATTAAATCAAGGCCATAGATCTAATCTTCTCATTGCATCTGAATCACATTCAGATCAATGTCTAATATTTGGATCAAGATTAGATTACTTCTCTACTGAGAGGAGTCACTAAAATCCAGATCCATTTCATCACTCCCTAGGGATGGAAGCATCATGGTTATCCAACGGTCACAAACCCGTCTTCTTCCTCCAGCATCCCTCTTTCCCACGTTCTCCACCTTGCGCACCACTCGCACCCTTTCCATTTTCTCCACCTCTCCTGCCTCTCCCTCATCCTCCTAACCACCCCATGACGTAGTCCACTCTTCCCTCTCCCTCGCGGGCGTCTCAGGTCGCCACGTCCTTCCTCCTCTCGCTCCATATCCCCCGCTCAATCCATGTCTCCCATCATCTGAACCTTCACCTTCCACCTTCAAATAACCCGTCGTCGCCGCCAGTACACCTGGTCCACCTATATGTGAGTCTCGACCTAGATCCTCTCCACCTCCCCGTGACAGGGGGAGGTCGGATTGAGGTCGCGATGACTGCTGTCGACTCTGGTGTCGACCCATGGACATGGTAGGCTACGCTCCGACCGCTCCACATCGACGAGCTGCTCCTCATGGCCGGTGGAGTCCAGCGAAGACTGGGACTTCATCTAGAAGCCCGCGTACAGGCCCGGCAACCGCCCAAATCCTCCAAGTAAGCTTTCTGATCCTTCTTAGATTTTTCTTTGGATTTCTTCTATTTTCTTAGACCTCTACTTGCTTCATCAACATCCTTCGATCACCACATCAGCTTCACCATGCATCAGTCACCTTTGTGCATCACTCTGCTCGATGTTTCCCCCTTCTCCAATACCTGACCACGTCCGACCCAACTCCTCTCCTGCTTTGCCTGAGATGGAGATTATGTTCCTCATTCCATCGCTCGCATGGATCTTCATCTTGCTCACACTCATCCGCACACGATGCTTCGGCTATAGAATTAACAACTGTAGGTTCATATATCTCAATGGTCGGAGATCGATCGGAGGGAACTTCTTCAGCTCTGTCTCCGACGAAGGGATGTCGATGGCCTCCTCCAGACAGCCCAGGGCCTTCTAGGTGCTTCCAAGTAGCTTACCTCATTTCCAGAGCCTTCCTAAAGCTTCACCGAGCTCGTTAGCCGGAGGCGGAGCCAACACGACGTCGTCAGAGCTCCACCAAGTCCGCCATAGGAGACGGCTGTTGAGAGACACCTTAACATTGATCACATCTGTATAGATCCATCTGTCCATATCATATATTCTTTCTGTCTCACACCCCATCTCCATCTCATGATCATTCCACACGTAGTGTGTGATGAATCCGCGATTCATCATCGCAATATCTTGATCTTAGCAAAATCCCCGAGTAAAATCCAAGAAAAATGTCCATAAAATCAATAAATTAACAAAATAACTCTTGTAAATAAAATACACTAATTATTGTATATTAGATTGTATAAAAAAATTAACACTAAAAAGCCACAAAAATAAAGGAGTTTTATACTTGTAAATAGCCCAAAACTTCATGTATTTTTAATAATTTCATTTCAACTCCTTTTTGCCTAATTCTTTCTCTAACTTGTTTATAAAAATGCATATAAAAATACAAAAATATAAAACAAATTTTATCTCAAATAAATGCTCCTAGATCCCAAAGGGAAAAGCTGTAAAGTCCAATTTCCAAGCTAAATTCCCGATCCGTATGAACTCCAAATTTATCAAACTCACTTTTAAAGTTTAAGTTAGAAAATTACCTATCCAACGGAAGTGGTTTCATTAAAATCGGAGATCATTTGCAAAAGTCGTATTTTGGGACCTAGATGTACATTGTACATTATGTATATATTCATACTTTCTTCATTTTTTTATTTTACCTTTCTTAATTACTAAAAATACAAAAAAAATCATACTTGTGTTGTATTTTAATTGTAGTATTTTATTGTATTTTTTCCGTTGTAAATATCTCTTATTAAAAAGACAAAAAAATACATATTAGAAAAGTAAAAAAATGTGTACATGGTGTTTTGTCTTCTTTTGTAAATTCTCCACTATTTATTTTCTTCTCTTTTATTCTATTATAATTAAAGTATCCTACTTTATTTTATATTATTTATTTATTTATTTTATATTCTCTACAATAACCACCAATTCAACTCCATTATTCCACCATTTTTCCCAACTTCCCATTCAACTCCATTAATAATACAACCTCCCATTCAACTCCACCACTTTAATAACCTCTCATTCCATCATCTTTATATACATGTCATTCTCCTCGTTTTTGCCTTTGATCCATCTTTATGTGAGGAGAGCCTAGTTCCCTGAGTTGAATCAGTGACAGCAACACAACCGCAGTCGAGAGACGACGACCCTCTCTCCGGTGAGATCCGTTGGCTTTTGGGCCAACATCGCGGCCGCAACCGTGCATTGCTCGAGCTCATCGCACACCGGCGATTGGAGCGAAGACCGTGCTCTCGTGAGCACTCCATAGGCGCACGCGTTCATCGTAGGCAATTTTAGTTCATCTTGTCTTTATTTTTATCTTTGTAATTTTTTAGTCCATCATATCACCACCAACCATCCATCATTTGTTTATATATCTTCATCTTCATCACCATCATCATCATATCATTTTGTTCCCCATATGTTTGTGTACATATAATCATATTGTCTCCTGTTTAAAGAAATTTAAAAAAACATGTTACAATTCCAGCAAAAAATAAAAAAAATAAAAAAAAAAACAGCAGCATCAACGGTGGGTGGGAGCACCCCACCGCCGCCGCTCATCCCAGCCACTACCAGCCGGTGGCCTCCGCCTCTCCGCCACCGCCGTGCGCAGGCGACTCTCTCCTCCTCGCGCGAGCGGCACCACTGCTCATCCTCTCTGCCCCTCCGCGCCTCGTCGCCCCACTTTAACCGCCCACGGCCGACTCCAACCGCCTCGCCGCCCTCGCCGACCACATCCTCCCCGCGCGGCCGCGCGCGGGCAGCCATCCCATTTGGGTTCTCCACCTTCGCCCCCGTGCTCCAAGGAAGAAGAAAGGTTAAACTTTTTTTTATTTTTTCTGTAAAAATTGTATATATTTCTTGTTAAGTTTTTGTAATTACATTTCAGTCCCTGTTCATGTTTTCTATTGTCAATTTTCAATTTCTGTTTTGCACAGAGACCCCTGTTTTTATAGATTAATTTGGACCTCAATTTTGTGTCATTTTATTCAAGAAAAAATACCATTGTGTTGAGCAACTAATTGTCTACATTTTGAATATTTATTTGAATTTTTATGATATTTGAGTAATTAATTAAAATTGTGAGACTAAAATTTTGTATATTTTACCCAAATTTAGCTCTTAAAATTATATCTCACACACAATTGCTCTAAAAATTCCACAAAAATTTGGAATCATGCCCTAATATATGATTAACTTACTATCCAAATTTCATCTAAAATGGAGTTATCTTTTGTCTGGAATAATTTATAGAGTGAATTCAGTGTTTGATTTTTAATTAAATCCACGTATATCCTTTTTGCAAAATTTCAAATCTCCTAGATTCTACATGAAAATATCTATTTGAGATAATATGCTCTCTGACTAATTTGATAACGTGGATTTAATAGAAATTATTTACTCATTGCCACGCTATTTTTAGTAAAAAATCCATAAAAAATTCATACTTTGTCAAAAAATTCTAAAAAAATTACTATAGTCTCCTTGCATCATGTTTAGTTTCAGTAATGTTTTCATAATTTGTGCTTACTGTTTGTGTGAGAAATTACTAAAAAACCCATAAAAAGTGTGTATTTTTCATTGTTGCATTTTAACCCATAAAATTCCAAAAAAAATAACTTGCATTCATCTCTGGATTAGGACTCTAAGAAAAATATATTTTGGCTAAATTGGACTATTTTGACATTAAAATTAATTTGGCCTATTGTATGATTTTTTTAGTGTCTTGATTCACTTGCATTTGCATTCTTGTTGCATAAAATATATAAAAAAATACCGCATTTGGAAATCTAGTCCTAAGTTTTCAAATTAAACCCAAGTTGTTCCTTTGCCTCCCTGAGTTCGACCCCGGACTTGCCCGGGATATAAATTAAGCCGAGACACTCTTCACGGATATCTTCTCTCGGTTCTGACCGAATCGCTAAGTACACGTATTACAACGAGACCAAATTATTTATCGTATTTAGTGACTCGTCAGATGGCGCCGTTGTCGGGGAGGCAAATAGCTTAGGGACTAATTTAAAAATTTGGATTTAGTTTTCCATTTACTCGGGTAGTTTGACCCTCGAGCCACTTGTATTTATTCCATTTTTTTGCAATTATTTCTCTTCATATTTTTGTATATATCTTGTTTTTATCTCTCTAACATAATTCTTATTTTCCTTGCGAGGGCCTGGTGGACTTGGAGTACATCGGATGTCGACGGACGCGACGCGTGCCGACTGCTGAAGTGCGAGGATAACTTATTTATTTTTGAGAGAAATTTTGTAAATTCTTGTAATTATTTACCTTGCTCATTTATAGCGGCTCTTGTTTGAGAGCTCGCGCGTGTAAAAAGACTTGGACTTTATTTGTGGTGTGTCGAGCCTGTTTCACTCTCCGGTGAGGGTGGGGCTCGACTTGAGTGGCGAAATTTAGGATCAGGCACACGGTAGTATAGAATCAAATTTGTTTGTGCCCATCGTAAATTAGGCCACACATATCTTAGAAGATTCACTTATCTGATATGATTCATAATGAGACGCACATAGACAGGTACTACTTAGCTCAAATTCAATCAATTCTTCCCCGCTAATAGTATACTGTTTAGGTGTGGTTTTCTCGATCTGCATGCATTTAGTGTAATATTTATAAATTCTGTTCTGCATAACGCATGAAGAGCGCTGGGATTCACTGTAAGTATACCTTCTTCTGAGCATGCATCATAGTTTCTCGTTTGCATTTTGATTTCCGATTCCCCTCTTGTTTTACAACTTAAGGTCAAAAGGAAATTGGGACTGAACGGTAGACGTGCTTGTGTGCTCACATAAATTTCAAGTGATAACCTAACTCTAAAAATTGGGACTGAATTGAGTGGGTCGATTTAATTAATTGGAATAAAAAGAACCCTTGTTCTCGTGTGCATAAAGCCCTCATTGTTTGTTTTACCTGCAAGTGAGAGAGAGACGGCCCTAGGATAGAGCCAAGTCTGGATTTCTTACTTACTACTGGTTCTTTATTTTTAGGCGATTAGCTACTTTTCAGTGAGGATTTACGGGTAGCCGGTAAACGGTCCGGACTTCCTTAGCAGAGTGGGAGGTTTAGATGACGCGTTAGTCCTCAAGGAACGGGTAGCCGTATTTATACGGTCCGTACTTACTCCTATACTGGCTGAAAGTAGGTCAAACTAGTCGTAAAAACCGGGCCAGTCTGTAGGAAAATACGGGCACCTAACAGCTCGTTAATCTTTCCAAGATTGTATTCTCACCAACTAAAATTGATCAGATAATTCGGCCGAACTCTTAGGGCCATCACGTGTTGAGTTAGTGAAATTGGGGGTTTGAATTGCGTTTGTATTGTGTGAGTTCACTCCGCACATTTACGTGCACCGTAGAACTAGTGCCTCATTGACTATCGTGATCTAATCGGTTCTTTTGACATCGAAGATGACTGATTTGGGGGGATATTTATTCGGACTTTGCGAATCTCTCGTCGAACCCTTCAAAAAGTACGTCTTCAAAGGTCCAAGCGCAACTTGGACCAACCTGGACTCATGACCTCGTGAGCCCAGGATCACTCACTCTCGGGATGGTTACTCTCAAACCATTCCATTTCTCTCTTCCCACCTCACCGAGGAAGACCATCACCTCGGTGAGAATATTTTGATTCATAAATCCTCTTCTAATCAAGAACACATTGCTGATTCAGGACACAAAGAATATTCAAGTAAAATGCCAAAGAAGAAAGAAGAGGAAGAAGAGAACCATGAAGACCCAATGAGAATGATACTTGCCCGATTAGCTGCATCTGAGCAGCAACATGCATTACTGAGAGCTCAGTTAGGACAGTTACATGTTGGGGTCAAACCACTAATGGATGCGGCATACAACCCCGGACAATATCAAATTCATAACTACTTGAATCCGGCCGAACCCACTGTTGACTTTGAATTGAAGCCGCATTTTCTGAACTTGCTGCCACATTTTGATGGGAATGCTTCTGAGGAGCCATATGCATTCCTAAGGGACTTTGACCTCATCTATGCTAACCTCAAACATAATAATGTCAGCCAGGATTATATTAGACTCAAAGCCCTTCCATTTACCTTGGGTGGAAAAGCCGATTACTGGGTAAAGAATGTTGGAATCATCGTCACCACTTATGCCCAGTTCAAGGACCTATTCCTAAAGAAGTTCTACCCTTTGAGTAGAACTAACATGATGAGGATGCGAATTACGAGTTTTTCCCAGTTATCCCATGAAGCCTTCTGTGATGCTTGGGAAAGATTCAAGGACTTCCTGCAGAAGTGTCCCTGTCACAATTTAGATGATAACATCTTGGTCCAATCCTTCTTCACTGGTCTCAACCCTGAGATGCAGGGTTTAGTGAGCGCTGCCTGTGGAGGCAGCTACACATCACGAGGAGCGGATACCGTCTGGATGGTATTCAAGTAGATGGCTGAAACTAGCCGCTCACAGGTGGCCAACAGGGCCTATACACCATCCCCCAGTTCACTCTCATTTGGAGGGGGAAAATCAGCTGTAGTCGATCTCTCTCAGGACGTGATCCCTAGCATGGGACTTCTTGCTGACAAGCTTACTGTAGTCGAGAAGATCGACAGGAGGATTGATGAGTTAGACCGGAGCGTCTCCAAACTTTCAAAACAGATGGAGGAGTTGACTAAGAAGGTATCTAAGATAAGGATACCCACCGTGACTGCACCCTCTTCTCCCGTATATCGAGTTCACCATGTTCAGGAGCAGTTGGTGTCAGGGCAACTCCAACCGTGGGAGCAGGACCAATCCTACACCCATTCTTTCCAGCAGCCACTTCCAGTAGCAGAGACAGTCCAGGAGGAGCCTCCACCAGTTTGGGAGGTGAATGGGATATGGTATACTCAGGACCCTACCAAGCAGGGAAGTACGGGAGACCGACAGACCTATCAGCGTCCCCCGACCTTTCACAACACCGCATTCACCTCTGCACCACCTCCTTCACAGCAGAGCCCTGGATTCCAGCCACCCCAGCAGCAGCGGCAACAATACCAGCAGTATGGCCGACAAGGCCATTACCAGGCGGGCCAGCAGGGCCCGCAACCCCAACAGCAGCAGCAGAGGTAGTATACTGGCCAGTAAGGCCAGTATTCCCGTTCTTCTTCACAATCTTATCCACTTCCTTCTTCGTCTAGTCCCGTGGATATTCAGCAGCAGATACTCGACGAGATACGTTCCTACAGGAACGAGATACAGGACTTATGGGTGGATGTCAACCGCCTATTCAGATGGCGAGACGAGCAGATTGCACCCTCTACCTCTATCCCAGCCCAAGTTCAGGCTAACCACAATAGCCTGAACCGTTCTAGTTCTCAGCAGCACTTTGGTCAGGTATACTATTCAGCATCTCCTAAATCTGAACATGAGATTCTTTCGTGTGACGAGGCTAACCACATGTCACTCAGGAGCGGAAGGACCGTGGTCGTACCTGACCGGGCGAGGGACACGAGGAGGGGCAACTCTGGAGCTCTACCTGAGGAGTCTTCAGAGGACGAGGAGGAGAGGCATCATATTTCAGAGCCCCATCAACACCATTCGAGGATTTCCATTCAGGGAGCCGAGAGGAGGAGGAGAGAACGTATGCAACATCGTCAGCATGGATATTCTGCTGAGTCTACGGAGGACCTTGCATCTCCGGTTATGGCGGATACCAATCCAGCTTCTATTCCTCAACCTTTATTAGATAGTTTTTATTTTGATTCCATGTTGCATCAAAAAGATTTATGTATGAAGAACTCTGTTTCCGTTAATGCAAAGAATGATCTTTCAGTTCATGATTCAGACTTTTCATCCTCTATTTCCCTAGCTTCAATCCCTTTCCCCCGTGCTCTTACGGCAGGAAAGCGCATCAAAAAGATTCAGAAAGATGATCCCGATATGGCACGGTTTTGTAAAGAAAACATCACAGTTAAGGTGCCATTTGATGAATATGTGGCTAACCATACGACCTTCCAAAAATACCTTAAGGTGAGATGCACACCTAGAAGGGTTAGCAGGAAGAAAGATAACCGCAATATAAAGACACATGTCTTATCAGTAGCCACAACCTATTGTCTCAAGAATCAGACTTTGCCAAAGAAAAAGAGAGACATGGGTGCTCACTATGTGGAGAGTTGTATTGACGACATTACGTTTGCACACACACTCTTAGATAACGGTTCTTCGATCAACTTACTTCCCTTAGCATTATATCAGAAATTGGAGTTGGGACCACTTCACAAATCTAGAGCTTTACTCTAATTCGCATATCGTTCAGTGAAGAGACCTAAGGGAGAAGTGAAGAACGTCGTTATCTCGATTGAGGGACAGAACTATCAAGTGGACTTCACAGTCTTGGACATGGAGACCCCCAATCATTGGAGAGAATCTTAGATCATTCTTGGGAGGCCCTTCCTTAGGACCGCAAGCGCAACTTTCGATTATGGTACGGGAATGATGAAGTTTCGTTCTCCAGGTGGAGAAGTGAACCTTGAGATGAAGCAAACCAAGTGTCAGCGACCCGATTCAGAGAGTAGCATAGAGTACTCATCTTCAGAGGCAGATTGCAGTATGATTAGCATAGTTGGGATTTGGGGACAGATTCCTTCAGGACAGAGCGAGACCCTTTCATCTGGAGAGGATATAATGCATGTTGCAGTTTGCCAGGTGTTGTCTGATCTTGCTACAGATGCATCAACTTATTCTCATGATGACTTAGAGATCCATCCGGATCTGTCAGTTCCATCCTCTTCGGAACAATCATGGGACATAGATGACGAGTCGGACGTGGCTTTTGCTGATTGTTTGGATATTTTTGACGATCCGACTCCCGATACTTCTGATTTGGTGGCGAGTACTACTCATCTTAGCCCACCTTCATACAGAACGGAACCCAATTCAGATTCAGTTCAGCCAGATCTGCTTGATGATACCACATTACCAGAACTGAAATCACTACCTCCTACACTCAAGTATGCCTTTCTTGTGGGACCCAAAGAGAGATATCCTGTCATCATTAGCTCAGACTTGACTTTAGAACATGAGTCTAGGTTGTTAGACGTCTTAGAGAGGAACCGCAAAGCAATAGGCTGGACAGTGTCGGATCTCGTGGGCATCAACCCCGCTCTCTGCTCGCACCACATTTTTATTGAGAATAACGTGAGACCTTCTCGTGAGTTTCAGAGGAGACTTAACCCCAATCTACAGGAAGCTGTGAAGAATGAAATTGAGAAATGGTGCAAAGCAGGGTTCATATACCCTATTTCTGACTCCAAGTGGGTGGCCCCACTTCATGTTGTCCCAAAGAAGTCGGGATTTCAGATGGTCACCAACGAGGAGGGGGTAGAGATCGCGACACGAGTACCCACGTCCTGGCGCATCTGTGTAGACTACAGGCGCCTGAATGCTGCGACCAAGAAAGATCACTTTCCCTTGCCTTTTATTGATCAGATCTTGGAGAGACTCGCAGGGAAAGAGTTCTTCTGTTTTCTTGACGGGTACTCAGGCTACAACCAGGTGGCCATAGCCCTTGAGGACCAGGAAAAGACCACATTCACATGTCCATTCGGCACTTATGCTTTCAGGCGCATGCCATTCGGGCTTTGCAATGCCCCGGTCACATTTCAGCGGTGCATGATAGCCATATTTACCGAGATGGTGGGAGATTTCCTGGAAGTGTTCATGGATGACTTCTCGGTCCATGATGATTCTTTTGATACATGTTTAGCGCACTTGGACCGAGTCCTCACGAGGTGTAGAGAGGTGAATCTGGTACTCTCCTGGGAGAAGAGTTACTTTATGGTGACAGAGGGTATCGTGTTGGGGCATGCCATCTCCAAAAGGGGAATGGAGGTTGACCCTGCCAGGTGGTGGTGATCAAGAAACTCGATCCACCTACCAACGTGAAGTCAGTGCGGTCATTCTTAGGGCATGTTGGATTCTATAGGAGATTCATTCAAGATTTTTCAAAGATCGCCCGCCCACTGACTGAGCTCTTAGGGAAAGACACATAGTTCATTGTAGATTACAGGTGTCTGGAGGCCTTTGAGCTCTTGAAAAGGAAGATTTGTGCCTCTCCTATCCTACAAGCTCCTGACTGGTCTCTCCCCTTTGAGATCATGACAGACGCTTCAGATTTCGCTATAAGAGCTGTGTTAGGACAACGACGAGAAGGGATTCCATTTGCGATCCACTACGCGAGCAAAGTATTAGATCCTACACAGAAGAATTATACAGTGACTGAAAAGGAAATGCTCGCGGTAGTATGGGCCCTCGAGAAGTTCAGATCATATATTTTGGGCTCTAAGGTGACAATTTATACTGATCACACAACCATTCGATACTTAATGGAAAAGAAGGATGCAAAGGCGCGTCTTCTTAGGTGGATTTTACTCCTCCAGGAATTTGATTTGGAGATAAAAGATAAACCTGGAGTGAAGAATGTTGTGGCTGATCACCTTTCTCGGATTGAACTTAAGGATTCTCCTGATCTTGAGCGGATTTGAGAGACCTTCCCAGATGAGCCAATTGGTGTTATTGACTCACTCCCGTGGTATGCCAACATGGTGAACTATCTTGTCTCCAAGCAGGTTCCCCATGGTTGGACTAGGAGCAGCATTGATCGACTGAAGTCGGATTCGAGGAGATACCACTGGGACGATCCTTTCCTTTTCTTCGAAGGACCGGATTGTGTTTAGAGAAGGTGTATTCCTCAGGAGGAATACCATAGTGTCCTCACATATTGTCATTCACTTGAGGCTGGAGGACACCATTCGGGAAAGAGAACCACTTACAAAGTACTTCAATGTGGATTGTATTGGCCGACCTTGTTTAGAGATGCCATTGATTTTGTACGGTCGTGCCCGATCTGTCAAAGGATGGGAGGGACCGTTGGACAGAGAGATGAGATGCCTATGCAACCGATGATTATTTGTGATATTTTTGATGCATGGGGCATAGATTTTATGGGTCCCTTTCCCAACAGCCATGGACATGAGTACATATTGTTGGCGGTTGACTATCTATCTAGGTGGGTGGAGGCTATCCCAACCCGAACTGCAGATAGCAAGACTGCCTGTAAGTTTGTGAGAGACCATATTATTGCTAGGTTCGGGGTGCCAAAAGTTTTGATATCTGATGGGGGTAGCCATTTTATGAACCGAGATATGAGATCTTTAGCTAAGGACTATGGATTTGAAAATAGAGTTACTAGTTCTTACCACCCACATTCCAACGGCATGGCAGAGGTTTCGAACAGAGAGGTGAAGAGTATTTTGCAGAAATTGGTTCGTCCCGATAGGAAGAACTGGTCTCAGCTCTTGGACCAAGTTCTATGGGCCTATAGGACAGCCTACAAGACACCATTGGGTACTTCACCATTTAGAATGATCTATGGAAAGCCATGCCATTTGCCCGCAGAATTGATTCATAAATCCGAATGGGCAATTAAGAAGATTAATTGGAGTTGTCACCCAGGGAAGCTTTGCCGAGACTTGAACTTGAACGAGCTCGTGGAAATCCGAAACAGGGCATATGACAACAGTTTGATTTATAAGGACAAAGTAAAGAGATGACATGATCAGCACATTAGGTGCAAAGACTTTGTTCCTGAGCAAAAGGTATGGTTGTTAAATGCCAGGTTGAAGATGTTCCATGGGAAGCTCAAATCTAAATGGACGGGTCCCTTTGTGGTTAAGAAAGTGCACGAGAATGGAAGTGTAGAGATAGCTGATCTCACAGATGGTGCACAATCTCATGTGGTGAATGGACAACTGTTGAAGCATTTTGTTGATTCGAAGGAGCAGTTAGTCCAAGTCGAGGTCATCAACTTCATACAGAGTGAGCACAGAGCAGATACATCTTAATACTCTTCATGAAGATGCAGAATCAAGATTCAACATCTTAGAAGATTCAATCACTCTTGTACATATTCTCCCTACTTTGTATATTCTCGAGATCACATCGGTTCTCACACTTACTCTTGTCCTATACTTAGGCTGACCAAAGCCTAAGTATAGGGGGGACTGATGCCCGCCATGTGTATATACTCATCATTTCTCCTCTTGACCTCGTCCGCCCCATTTTTGTTCTTCTTCTACACTTAGGCTGACCAGAGCCTAAGTATAGGGGGGTGGATCGACTTCTATACTTTTTTATTATTTTAGCTTTCCGACGCTTAGTACGAGCTATGTCTTTTTGTCACCTATTGCCTTGCGGACATAGCACATGCTAAGTATAGGGGGGCGTGTATATATTACAAATATACTTTACCCATAGCTCGTACTTTCACGTATTTTTGTATATATTATACAATAATTATGGGGTGGGTAAAAAAAACAAAAAAAGTCTTTTCTTATTTAGCTATCTTTTTCAAAAAAAATCTCTTAAAAAAACCCTTTTTCACAAAAATTTTTTTCCTCTAAAACAAAAAAACTCTTTTTCCTTATTTGCTAAAAAATAACTTTTCAAAAAAATCTTTTTTTTAAAACTTTTTCAAAAAAAAGTCCTTTCTTATTTATCTATCTTTTTCTTTAAAAAAATTCAATCATAAAAGAACTAACTAAAACTAAAAAAAAACTTACTAATAAGTTGGTTTAATCCCTGATACAATTCACTTTCACACAAGACTAGTGATGTTCAAGAACACTTGGTTTACGAGCTCCTGAGATTTTGAGTTAACCAGCCTTAGTCATTAGGGTCTTGGACTTAATTATTCACATTTCCCTAGTTTGAAAGATTTGTGTGCTATATTGCATGCTTAGTCTCCACCTTAAGAATATGATCAACACCTCACATACATGACTGTAGTTATGATGAGATGAGTTGAAATTTCACTTGAGGAACTGGGATGAGGGATTTGAGTTTGGACTTGATTTAATGATGCTCGAGGATGATAAAATCAATGAAGGCTTCATGAAACCTGAGTGTCGGCATCTTTAGCCAGTATGAGAACATGGTTCTTATACTATCTCTTGACATTTACCTATGTGCCAGGGTGTGATAAAATAAAAAAAATTGTTGATCAGTGTGCGTCAACTCTTGGTAAAAGCAGTGGAGCTAGCCAAAAATACTACAAAGCAAAGAAATGTCAAAGAAAAGCTCTCTTTCCACAAAGTCAACTATCAAAAGAGCTTCCACCAAAGGCGAGCGCTCCCAACCATTTTAAAGTGTCCACTTGGACCACCGCTATTAGGACCAGGAGTCGGGCTTGCACCAAAAAAGGGCTCTGCATCTTAAATGCTACAAGTCTGGGTGTAGAAGGTACGATAGGTACTCAAAAAAAGCACACCCCGGTGTACTCCCAGGAAAACAAGTGCAGACGGCTCCAACTTCTCTTGACGGACGCACTGATCAACACCAAAAAAAAATGCGTTGTGTAATAAGGGACTAGAGAGAATCCTTGTTCCAATGAGAGGGAGAGAAGAAATGACATAATCCTATGCCCTCCATCATCTGGCCTTCCATCTACACTTTTAAGTTTGACAACTAAAGAGATGGTGGATTGGATGCAAGAAATGGTTTATTCCCTAGTGTTGAGGATCGGGTCCTTAGGAGAGTCTCTTGGACTAGAACCTTGGGTGACGTTGCGACTCTACTCTTGTAACTGCGGTCAACACTTAAAGTCATATCCCTACTATATATGTATACAAAGAGAGTCTGATGATTAGGGAAATTGGATACCTTTTGACTAGAGCTTGGTTCAGCTTAGAATTTTAGGATCTCTAAAATCGAGAGTTCTTGAACGGATCAAGTCTTGTATTCACATGCACAGTCAGGTATTAATCCAACTTATTCATTCTTTATTTGCTCGAGGACTAGCAAAGTTTAAGTATAGGGGGGTGATGAATCCGCGATTCATCATCGCAATATCTTGATCTTAGCAAAATCCCCAAGTAAAATCCCAGAAAAATGTCCATAAAATCAATAAATTAACAAAATAACTCTTGTAAATAAAACACACTAATTATTGTATATTAGATTGTATAAAATAAATTAACACTAAAAAGCCGCAAAAATAAAGGAGTTTTATACTTGTAAATAGCCCAAAACTTCATGTATTTTTAATAATTTCATTTTAATTTCTTTTTGCCTAATTCTTTCTCTAACTTGTTTATAAAAATGCATATAAAAATACAAAAATATAAAACAAATTTTAACTCAAATAAATGCTCCTAGATCTCAAAGGGGAAAAGTCGTAAAGTCCAATTTCCAAACTAAATTTCCGCTCCGTATGAACTCTAAATTCATCAAACTCACTTTTAAAGTTTAAGTTAGAAAATTATCTATCCAGCGGAAGTGATTTCATTAAAATCAGAGATCATTTGCAATAGTTAGATTTTGGGACCTAGATGTACATTGTACATTATGTATATATTCATACTTTCTTCATTTTTTATTTTACCTTTCTTAATTATAAAAATACAAAAAAATCATACTTGTGTTGTATTTTAATTGTAGTATTTTATTGTATTTTTTCCGTTGTAAATATCTCTTATTAAAAAGACAAAAAAATACATATTAGAAAAGTAAAAAATGTGTACATGGTGTTTTATCTTCTTTTGCAAATTCTCCACTATTTATTTTCTTCTCTTTTATTCTATTGTAATTAAAGTAGCCTACTTTATTTTATATTATTTATTTATTTATTTTACATTCTCTACAATAACCAGCAATTCAACTCCATTATTCCACCATTTTCCCAACTTCCCATTCAACTCCATTAATAATACAACCTCCCATTCAACTCCACCACTTTAATAACCTCTCATTCCATCATCTTTATATACATGTCATTCTCCTCATTTTTGCCTTTGATCCATCTTTATGTGAGGAGAGCCTAGTTCCCTGAGTTGAATCGGTGACAGCGACGCAACCACGGTCGAGCGACGACGGCCCTCTCTCCAGTGAGATCCGTTGGCTTTTTGGCCAACATCGCAGCCGCAACTGCGCGCTGCTCGAGCTCATCGCACGCCGACGATTGGAGCGAAGATCGTGCTCTCGTGAGCACTCCATAGGCGCCCGCGTTCATCGTAGGTAATTTTAGTTCATCTTGTCTTTATTTTTATCTTTGTAATTTTTTTAGTCCATCATATCACCACCCACCATCCATCATTTGTTTATATATTCTCATCTTCATCACCATCACCATCATCATCATATCATTTTATTTCCCATATGTTTGTGTACATATAATCATATTGTCTCCTGTTTAAAGAAATTTAAAAAAAATTAAAAAAAACTAAAAAAACATAACAGTTCCAGCAAAAAAATTCAAAAAAAAAAAAACAGCAGCAGCAACGGTGGGTGGGAGCACCCCACCGCCGCCGCTCATCCCCGCCACTACCAGCCGGCGGCCTCCGCCCTCCCTGCGGCCACCGCCGTCGTGCGCGGTCGGCGCCCTCCGCCTCTCCGCCGCCGCCGTACGCAGGCAGCTCTCTCCTTCTCGCGCGGCCGCACGCAAGCAGCGCCACCGCTCATCATCTCTGCCCCTCCGCGCCTCGTCGCCCCACTGTAACTGCCCACGGCCGACTCCAACCGCCTCGCCGCCCTCGCCGACCCTCGCCGACCACATCCTCCCCGCGCGGCCGCGCGTGGGCAACCATCCCTTTTGGGTTCTCCACCTGCGCCCCCGTGCTCCAAGGAAGAAGAAAGGTTAAACTTTTTTTATTTTTTCCTGCGCCCCCGTGCTCCAAGGAAGAAAAAAGGTTAAACTTTTTTTATTTCTTGTTAAGTTTTTGTAATTAAATTCCAGTCCTTGTTCATGTTTTCTATTGTCAATTTTCAATTTCCGTTTTTCACAGAGACCCCTATCTTTATAGATTAATTTGGACCTCAATTTTGTATCATTTTATTCAAGAAAAAATACCATTGTATTGAGCAACTAATTGTCTACGTTTTGAATATTTATTTGAATTTTTATGGTATTTGAGTAATTAATTAAAATTATGAGACTAAAATTTTGTATATTTTACCCAAATTTAGATCTTAAAATTATATCTCACACACAGTTGCTCTAAAAATTCCATAAAAATTAAGAATCATGCCCTGATATATGATTAACTTAATGTCCAAATTTCATCCAAAATGGAGTTGTCTTGTGCCTGGAATAATTTATAGAGTGAATTTAGTGTTTGATTTTTAATTAAATCCACGTATATCCTTTTTGCGAAATTTCAAATCTCCTGGATTCTAATGAAAATATCTATTTGAGATAATTTGCTCTCTGATAATTTGATAACATGGATTTAATAGAAATTAATTACTCATTGCCACTCTGTTTTTAGTAAAAAATCTATAAAAAAATTCATACTTTGTCAAAAAATTCCAAAAAAATTATTGTGGTCTCCTTGCATCATATTTTAGTTCCAGTAAATTTTTCATAATTTGTGCTTACTGTTTGTGTGAGAAATTGCGAAAAAACCCATAAAAGTGTGTATTTTTCATTGTTGCATTTTAACCCATAAAATTCCAAAAAATACCTTGCATTCATCTCTGGATTATGACTCTAGGAAAAATATATTTTGGCTAAATTGGACTATTTTGACATTAAAATTAATTTGGCCTATTGTATGATTTTTTTAGTGTCTTGATTCACTTGCATTTTGATGACACACCTGAGCAACTCGGGTAAAAGGTAATCAAGGGTCGTTGCGATCCAAGTCACCAAGCAGTGTCGATCGAGAAAAATAGACCACCAAATCTGATAAAAACCAATCAAACACAAGTAGCGGTCTCGCTATTAGATTAACCTAGTATAGTGACCAGGGTCGAACACAAGGAGCACGTGATGGCCTTGCGGCCTACGAAGTAGTCTCAAAAATAAAATAAAACAAAAGAAATATATTTTTGGTGGATTTTTATTTTTTTTATATATATTTTTGGATTTTTAATTAATAAAGAAAATAAAGAAACAAGTGAATATGCCAAATACAAACAATTATTAAAGCACTCAAAAATCAACCAAAAATTCAAATAAAAAATGTTTTTATGTTTTTATGATTTTTACCATTTTTGGTTAATTTTTGGTATTTTTCTAATGTTTATTGAATTTTCTAAAAATAAAACAAGGTAAGGAAATGAAGATACTGTCCAGTTAGGAGTAAAAGGCCAATTTAAATTGCAAAAAAGGCCCTTCAAGCTCCTGGAGGTACTTTTCCTATAAACTAGAAAGTTTAAGGAAAATTTAGGCACTGGATTTATTGTTTTTGGATTTTTAAATTATTTATTATAATTTTTATAGTGTTTTTAGTGTTTTTCAATTTTTATGAGTTTTATACAATGAAAAATGACCAAAATTGGTCAGAATATCAAACAAGACAAAATACACACTAGCTACTTTTTTTGTAATTTTTAGATGAGTTTTAATATTTTTTGTGAATATTTAAATCAGACAGTAAAGAAAAAGGTTGTTTTTGAATTTTTAAAAATATCAAATAAAACCAAAAATGTCCCCAAAAATTCTAGAAAATTTTACGACATGGTAGGAGCCATGTGTCCAATTCTCATTGAATTTGGAGTGAGTTTGATATTTTATTCAAAATCAAAACCTAGGTATAGTGCACAGGGGCCTGTACGTAAATACCAGAAGTTCCAGGGGGTCCGGTGCAAAAATCCCAAGAAGTCATGCGCAAGGCGTGTGTCTGGGGCACACAGGGACCTAATTGCAAATAAAATAAGGTTCTCGGACTAATTGGTAACATGTACCAAAAGTCCAAGGGCCTTACTGTAAAATACCCACAAATAAACGCACATGCACAAATTCAACACGCACAGGGGTATAAATGCAATTATCTAAAACATTTCATTCATTCCATAACAACCCAGCACTACAGAGCTAAACATGCAAATAGCCCAACAAAACACGTGTCGATGCACGTGACACACTACACACAGGGGCATACATGTAAATAGCAAACAAGACAGGGTCTAGAGTGCACCTAACGTAAATAAAATGCAAAAAATATTTACAAGATTAAAACTAAACTAAACAAAAGATAAGGGCCTAAGGGATAATTTACCCTTTATTAAGTAGGCCGTCGGATGGGCGCCACGTGTGCTGATCGACGGCTGGGAAGGGGTGGCGCCCTAAAGCTGGAGTCCTCAGGCTGATCGAACGACGGTGGCCTCGCCATGTGCGGAATCGGCGGCTCTGGTGCGCTGGGGCTGATGCTCGTCGATCAACGGTCTGGATCGAGCCTCCCAAAGATCGGACGGTCGGAGCTGCGCCTCACACGGATGGCTAGGATCTGAACTGGAGCTGGAGGTGCATCGGACAGTAGCTGGAGGTCGAGGAAGAACTGATGGCCGGCGACCTTCGCCGGCCCGATGTGTGCGCTCCCGGCCTCCTCGCGGGACTCTGATGATCGGAGAAGAAGCTCTGTGGGCTCCCGCGTCGACTAGTGGCCTCCGATGGCTCGACGGAGCTCCGAGGAGCTCAGGCGAGGTCGGCGGAGACCAAGCTGCTGGACCAGATGGTCCAAGCCCTCAGATGGGCTCGGATATCCCTACAAAACACACCAGCAGACTCGCGGGTCGAGGGCAAAGTGCCTCGACCCTGTGAGAGGAGGTGACGGTGATCGGTGAGGCGGGGCGGTCGAGCTCCGGTGAGGGGTAGACGGTGGAGCTCGAAACCCCAGCTCCTGTGCGAGCTGGGTTGAATGGAAGGGTAGAGAACGTGCGTGGGGAGAAGGTGAACGATATGGAATGGTGCGATGATCGAATCGAAGGCGAAGGTCACCGGAATCGACGATGAATAGCGACGGCTAGATTTGGGCAAATCTAGAAATTAAAGAACATGAAAGGGAAATAGGGGTACCTGGGTGGACGAGTCGACTGTGGATGAGCTGGGCTAGCTCTGGGTCGTTGCCTCACGGGTCGTCGTGGCCCGAGGCTCGAGCTCCTGCTTCAGGCGGAGCATGGCGGCGCTAGCTCGTCGGATCAGAGGTCCGGTCACCTTCACCTCTCTTCGACACCACCAACGGAGAGCTGTCACCTCAGGGAAGGCAGTGGAGGTCACAGGACTGAAAGGTGGGGAGCCAAAGGTGGGAAAATGGGAGGCGGAGCTCGGCTTTTATGCGGTGGAAGGTCCGGGAAGAAAGGGATGGGTCCGGCTCTGTGGAGCACGGATCCCTAAGCTGAAGATCGGGCGAGGTTCCCGGATTATAGGAGAGTGATTAGGACCCTGGGTTTGGCAGAATAATGATCGGATCTGGAGGGGATAATTGGGAGAAGATGGGTCCGCGAAACGGATCCGTGGGAAGTGGTCCACAGGGGGGAGTTGACCAGGCGGTCAACATCCCCGTGGACCAATGGGAAGCAACCATCTGGAAATGATTTGGAAAATCAATAAAAAATAATAAATGGCCGATTTAATAAAAACTTAAAACATGAAAAATATTTGTTTTAATTTTTTCTATTTTTTGTGATTTTTAAATAATTTTTCAAAATGAAAATAAGGTATTTACATAATAGGGCTATATATAGGTATATATACAATATAGGATTTTTTTTATTTTTAATTTGTTATTTTTGTGCATTTTTATTCCCATTTTATAATTTATTTATTTGTACCATAAAATTAGGAATAAAAATATATTTTTATTTTTATTTTTATTATTTATAAACAAGGGTGAAATAAATAAGTATATACATCTATGTACAAGGTATATTTACAATATTATTTTTGGGTTTTTAATTTTGTGCTTTTTATTTTGTTCTTGTTTTTGTTGTTTTTATTTTATTTATTTACACCATAAAAGATAGAATATTTACAAAATTTTTGGAATTTTAATTTATTTATTTATAGGGTGAAATAAATATAGGAGTGGTTGTATGTACATGGTGGATATGCACAAGTGGAGTTTTTTTGTTTTCTTTTTAATTTTTCTATTTTTGTTTTGATTTTTATATTTATAAATATATATACAATATATACAAGCCATTTTATTCTATTTTTTAGAGGAAAATATTTTTATTATATTTACATATATATTTACACACATGAGCCCCTATCTCCCTCTACTTTGGCTTTTATGCGGTCAGGCCCATGTTGAGCCCTCCCTTCGGTTAGGTTGCTCAATATTTATTCTAAATATTTACTCTTTTTCTTTTTAATCTTTATTCTTTTATTTTTGCACAAAAACATGCTAATCATTACTTTTTACACCATGCATGCTTTTGGTAATTATTTGTATTTACAAACATGTACATGCATTTGCAAAGGTTTTTGTAGCTAAAATATAAGAATAAAGAGTGATGAATGAGTATTCATCACCCCCCTATACTTAACTTTGCTAGTCCCTTAGCAAACACTTATTTGAAAAAGAAGTGAAAAAGAAGAAAGAAAAAGAAAAAGAGAAGAATGTACATGGATCAAGGTTGATTATTAAACTTGCCTTCATTAAATTGAGGTATGGAGCTCGATCAGATCTTTGGATTATTAATGTGTCGGAACCTTATTTGGACTTAAGCTTAAAACTCAACAGCCTCTAAGTTCCACTAATCTCTAATCAAGACTCCTCAATAATCCAGGTCAGAACAAGTCATCAAACACAAACCCTGAAGACCATGAATCTTTCCTTGTCCTGTGAATGTGAGGTATAAGCTCTCCACCTCAGAAATGGCAACTTGACAACCCTCCCCAACAAGGTAACTCTATGACCCCAATCTGGCCACTCTTTCCTTGAGGAGCGGGGTATTCCCTTCTAAGTTCAAGTTCAACCGCCTCAAGAAGAGGGGGAAGAAGAGAATGGATCATGGCCAGTGTAGCCATGTACCCTTGGGAGCTTGACCAGTGTAGCCAAGTCTCCCTGCTGCAAGCTACATAAGGTGGGACATGAATCTCAAGCTTTGCTTATTGCACTCTATATACATACTCCGGTGGGATTATCATTGTCTATCAGACCCACCACTTTTTTGGAGTTATTTTCTTTTTTTGCATTTTTTTTCAAGTGCATCTATACAACATATACATGTGCATCATATATAGAAGGAGTTTTTCCTCTTGAGCCAGTAGACTATCCCTCTTTTGAAGCTTTATTGCAACCCACAACTCCCGTCGTTAGACCTCATGGCAACCAGACCAAGTTGAGACGCACTTCCTTCACTAAAAGAAGAAGATAGGTTCCGCCTAGAAGTACTACCCTCATATGCTACCCCAAGTCAAGGAAAACTGCCTCCTCACCACCTCATCCGTAGAGAGCTTGGTGCAAAGTGCTGGTGTCCAAGTAAAGCCATTGTCTATATGAGTCATGTGTTGTTGTTAAGTTCTCTACTTAGGCTCATTGAGATGACATGTGATCATAGCCTAGTGGACTCAAAGAATTAAGTCACCATGGACCTGAAAAGCCTTAAACCTAAGCCCTATAAGGTTCCTCTTATAAATTAGGCCGATTAAGATCTTAATCAAGCTCCATTTCTCAATTTGATTCCAGGCTAGTTTAAATGTCAACTATAATCCAGAAAAACTATATACATATGTAAAAAGATGCTATTTACACAAATTTTTACAAGCATGCAAAATTTTTGAAAAATGTTTTGAAATCATGAATGGATGTATGCATGAAGTGCAAGTTTTGCAAAATATGTACACACATTTACACAAGATTTTTGCAAACTTTTGATTTTCAAAACATTTTGGAAAAATTTTGTACTATATACATAATTTTGATACGAAAGTATTTACACAAACTTTACACAAAAGGTTTTTGAAAACATTTTTACAAAAATAATTTGTACACTAGCTATTAATGTGCAAATAAAAGAATGTTTATATACATGAAAATTTTTTTATTTTTGTGGTTTTTGGTTTTTAGCCATTTTATTTATTTACACACTCAAACAAAGTACGAGTTATGGCTAAAGTATATATGGAATATATACACACCCCCTATACTTAGCTCGAACGATGTCCTCGGAGTCAAGAGCGATGAAGAAGACATAACTCGTGCTATGTATAGGGAAGTGAAAAGGAAGGCTATATACAAAGACGGATGAATAAATAGAAAATCAAGAGGGTCTCGGCTTTTCCCCCTATACTTAGGATCAAATAATCCTAAGTATAGCAGGCTGTACACAAAAGGGAAACCGAGTGGAGAATATACAGGGTCTACCCCCCCTATACTTAGGGTAAAATATCCCTAAGTATAGGCAGCAAAAACAGGGGTAGAGAGAAATAAAAGAAATACTCAAAGGTCCCACATCCCCCCTATACTTAGGGTAAAGTACACCCTAAGTATAGCATACTCAAAGATGACAAACGGGATGTGGAACTAAAGAATGTGATGATATGGACATCTGGATCTATACAGGTCGGAAGATCAGTGAAAATCAGGCGTGAGATGCAATAGATGTGAGTCAAAAGACTATATCTCACATAAAATGAATAGGGGAAACATTAACGACCCGCGGCTCATGATCTAGAAATGGCTTGAGCCGCTGGTCGTTCACTCGAAAGGTACTCTCAGAAGACAACTCGGATATGTCAATGCTACTGTTGTCGTGTACCTTTCTCACCAAGTAGGGTCCCTTCCATTTGCTCTGTAGCTTTCCTGGAAATAAACGAAGCCTCGCATCAAACAGCCATACTCTCTGTCCCAGCTCAAAATGCTTGTGGCTGATGTGAGAATCATGCCACTCCTTCACTCTCTCCTTATACCGTAGGCTGTTCGAGAAGGCGGTATCTCTCAACTCCTCCAGGGCTGCTAACTCTGCCCTCCTCTGGTCTCCTACACTGTCTGGATCCATAAGTATCTCAGTGACTGCCCATAGTGACCTGTGTCTCAGCTCAACAGGAAAATGGCACGGCTTGTCATATACGAGGCGAAAGGGAGATGTGCCCAATGGTGTCTTGAAAGACGTCCTATATGCCCACAAGATCGAGTCCAAAAGCTATGACCAATCCTTTCGGTCAGGGCGGACGACTTTCTGCAAAATAGTCTTGATCTCCCTGTTCGACACCTCGGCCAGACCATTCGTCTGTGGATGGTAAGGTGTAGCAACTCGATGGTCTATGCCGAACTCGCTAGAAAGGGCCTTCACCTGGTCGTTGATGAAATGAGACCCCCCATCTGAAATCAATACTCGAGGTACCCCGAACCGCGTGATGATGTGCTTCCTCAGAAATCTACAAACTATCCTCGCATCAGCGGCTCGGGCGGGGATAGCCTCAACGCAACGGCTAACATAATCAACGGCTAGCAGAATGTACTCAAATCCCTGACTCTTAGGGAATGGACCCATGAAATCGATGCCCCATACATCAAAAGCCTCAAAGAAGTGAATGGGCTGCATCGGCATCATATCACGCTGTCCACAAGTGCCCATCCTCTGACAGTCAGTACACCTCTTCACGAACTCATCAGAGTCCTTGAAGAGGGTAGGCCACCACAAGCCGGATTGGAGCACTTTCTGCGCCGTTCTCCTCCCAGAATGATGTCCTCCTGCCTCAAGCTTGTGGCAGTAAGTGAGGACGCTATGGTGCTCCTCCTGAGGAATGCACCTACGCCAGACACTATCCCCTCCTTCATGGTAAAGGATGGGATCCTCCCAGTGGTAGGACTTGGCCTTCGCAAGGAAGGTCTCAAGCCTCTGCCTGGGCCAATCTTGTGGAATTTTCCCAACAACGAGAAAGTTCACAATATCGCCATACCACGGGAGTGAGGCAATAGCAAGGATCGCCTCATCTGAGAAGTTCTCACAAATGGGATCAATATGCTCAGACTCCTCAGGCTGCTCTAAACGAGGGAGATGATCCGCAACCACATTCTTGACTCTTGGCTTATCCTTGATCTTAATGTCGAACTTCTGGAGCAGAAGGATCCATCTAGTCAGTCTGGCCTTGGCATCCTTCTTTGCCATAAGGTACCTGATGGCAGTGTGATCAGTATACAAGGTCACTCTAGATCCAATGATGTAAGATCTGAACTTATCCAGGACTAATACTACGGCTAGCATCTCCTTCTCTGTGACGGTATAATTCCGCTGCGCGGAATCCAATGTGCGGCTAGTGTAGTGGATAGCAAAGGGGACTCCATCCCTCCTCTGTCCCAGCACAGCCCCCACGGCAAAATCGGAGGCATCCGTCATGATCTTGAATGGGAGAGACCAATCAGGTGGCTGGAGAACAGGAGCCTCTATAACACACTGCTTGAGAGTCTCGAAGGACGAAAGACACTTGTCATCGACAAGGAACTCGGTGTCTTTCGTCAGGAGGTCAATTAATGGCCGGGCAATCCTGCTGAAATCATGAATAAATCATCGGTAGAAACTGACGTGCCCCAGGAATGACCGTAACTGCCTCAAATTGGACGGCGGTGCAAGTTTTCTGATGACATCAATCTTGGCCGGATCAACCTCCATGCCCCTGTTGGAGATGATGTGGCCAAGCACCGTCCCTTGAGTCACCATGAAGTGACTCTTCTCCCAAGAAAGCACCAAGTGAACCTCTATACATCGTGGAGTACTCGGTCTAGGCAATCAAGACAGGAGTCGAATTTGTCACCGTAAACCGAGAAATCATCCATGAAGACCTCTAAGCACTCCCCTACCATGTCCGAAAAGATCGACAACATGCATCTCTAGAAAGTCGCAGGGGCATTGCATAGCCCAAATGGCATGCGTCGAAAGGCGTATGTGCCGAAGGGACAGGTAAAGGTGGTCTTCTCCTGGTCCTCAGGAGCGATGGCCACCTGGTTGTAGCCCGAGTACCCATCCAGAAAACAATATTGGCTCTTCCCTGCCAGTCTCTCAATGATCTGGTCAATAAAGGGCAGGGAGAAATGATCCTTCTAGGTGGCCTGGTTGAGTATCCTGTAGTCAACACAAACCCGCCAAGAAGTGGGTACTCGTTTAGCAATCTCCTCTCCCGACTCACTGATCACAGTCGTGATGCCCGTCTTCTTGGGAACCACATGCAAGGGGTTGACCCACTTGGAGTCGGAAATGGGATAGATAAAGTCTGCGCTCCACCATTTCGAGATTTCCTTCATGAAAACCTCTCTCAGATTAGGGTTCAGCCGCCGCTGGAACTCACGCGACGGCTTCGCCCCATCCTCAAGATAGATATGGTGGGAGCATCGTGATGGACTAATCCCATGGAGATCTGCTACGCTCCATCCGATTGCCTTGCGGTTCTTTTCAAGAACCCCCATCAAACGGGATTCTTGCTCTCCAGTCAGATCGGCGGAGATGATGACTGGGTACATCTCAGGTTCACCCGCAAGGAATCGATGCTTCAGCGAAGTAGGGAGCGGCTTCAGCTCTGGACAGCTGGGTGCTGGTGGATCTGGCCTCTGAAATGTCTCTGTGTATGCTGCCAAATCGGCATGGGAGAACTGAAACTCTCTCTCAATCTCAGGAACTGGAGAAGGCTGCTCCGACTGACTGTCTCTGCTTTGCTCGGCATCTACCTCCTCCTCAGCTGTAGGCTCTGTGGAACTCAGGTCTGGCATGTAATCCTCGCAATCTGCCCAATCAGACTCTGACTCCGAGGGATCTGCATCATCAGCGGTGGCGTCAGTACCACCGTCACACAAGGTGGCCTCAGTACCACCATCATCACTAGAATCTGTGTCACGATCGAGAACCGGCTCTGCTGCCTCTGTGGTATCCTGAACCAGGAATGTGCTCTCCAGGCTCTCCTCTGCTGTCATCTCTGCATCAGCGGGATCTGAAAATGAAAGGATGGCCTATGCTGCGGGGTCTGCCCATGCTGCCTCATCGTCTGTGATCACAAAATCACAGTCCTGGTGGATGTCTAGCCCGACATCTGTCAGCTGCTCTGTATCTGAAGTGGTCTCTGAGCATGATCTGTCTCTGGCTCTACTGTCCTCGACCGTCTCTATTTGTACACTTTCGCCCTCGACGCGAAAGTATACCTTCCTGCTATCATGGTCAGTCACCGCCTTGGCTGTGGCCAAGAACGGACGACCGAGAATGATGGGGGTATCGGTCACTGAATCAGGGATCTCCATGTCTAACACTACGAAGTCCATGGGGAATTGCAGGCCCTGAATAATGACGACAACGTCTCGCAACAACCCCTTCGGCCTCTTGACAGATCGATCAACAAACTGAAGGACTATCCTGCTCCGTCTAAGAGTGCCTAGCTCGAAGCGGTCGAGAAGGGCTGCCAGAAGGAGGTTGATAGATGATCCGCTATCTAATAGAGTCCAGTCGAACCTCTGCTCTCTAATATGACATCTGACATAAGGGGCTCTTGAATCTGGCCTCTTGGCCGGCAGACGGTTCTGGATCGCGAAACACGTGGCTTTCGTCAGCACATGGATCTCTGAATGGTGGTTCCTCCTCTTCCTCCTGACTGTGGTCCTGTCTCTCAGTGAATGCTGAAGAAGGGGAATGTGCTGCAAAGCCTCCTGAAGGGTCAGCTGTATGTGAAATCTATCGATCATATGCTGGCTAAACTCCTCCTACTCTTTTTTTTCGGATTTTCTTTTTTCTTCCCCTTCCCCATCTGAAGGGCTCTAGGGAAGGGGATCACTGGGTCCTTCTCAGATGAAGGACTAGGAAAAGTTCTAGACGGCTCGACGGCCGGATCCGCACATACATCACGCACCATAGTGGGACCATAAAAAACCAAACCTTTTCCTTTATTCACAACATGGTTCTGAGATACATCAGAAATGGGAGAAACAACATGACTCTCAAACTGAACACGGGTGGTCTCAGCACCACCATCGGCTGGATCAACTGAAGAACTCGTGGCCTCAGTACCGCGCTCGGACTCGGCATCAAGGGTGGCATCAGTACCACCTCCTCGAACTGGTGAATTGGCAGCCTCAGCACTGCCTGTGGAGTCAGCATCCTTAGTGGCATCAGTACCACCGTCATCATCTCGAGCGGCCTCAGTACCGCTCTCCTCCTCCTCCTCATCTGGCGCTCCGAGTGTGTCCTCGTGGTGTCGCTCAGACGAGGCGTCGCCTGCTGGTGTCCTACCGCTCCTAAGTGTGAGAAAATCAGCATCAAAAAGGTCTATAGACATATCATCAAATGGATCACTAGGAGTGGCATACTCAATGTAGGCTACCTGCTTAGATTTCCGCTTCAGGCTGTTGGGGTTCGGCTCGATCTGGGCAGGGATGGCGGTCTTCCCTCTCACGATGTCCTGCATCTCCTGGCAGAACTCGTCCATCTCCCGTCTGAAAGTAGCCTGCTGATCCGTGAGAAGGCGGGCTATATCGTCCAAGGCGGGGCTCTCGTAAGGTGAACCGTGAGAGCCCGACGGGTAGCCTCTCTGGTGATGAGGCTACTGGAACGGGTGCTGCTGAGAGGGGTAAGTGGGTGGATGCTGCTGCTGATGAGGCTGCTCACGCCTCCAAGACTGTCCCTGCTGATAGGGACGAGGACCATAGGATGACTGCTGCTGCTGTGGTGGTGGGTAGACTGGGGGCTGCTGCTGTGGGTGGTGATCTCTCTGCTGACTGTACTGGCCTCCCTGACCAGATGGCTGCTGCTGGGGCTGGGCACCTCCGTTCCCCCACCTGAATCCGGGATGGTCTCATCGGATACCAGGTTGAGGACGGTCATACCAAATCCCGTTGACATCCATCAACGGCTCTGCATCGTACTGGGGTGGCGGTAGCACTGCCAGAGGCTGATCTGGCTGGTATACCACCATCTGCAAGTCTGGAGATGGTGGTGACTGGTAGGTGGGTTGCGGCTGCTGGTACGGCACCGCCTGTACAAGATGAACCTGTCTAGGCTGCTGGTGTGAGCTGGAGCGCTGGGACGAGTTGCTGCTGCTGCCTGGATCGCCTCGCGACTGAAGACGGGGCTGTGGAGCCGTCTGTGCCTCATGGAGACACATGAGCTGGGTCTTCATGTCGCTCAGAGTCTGTGCCATCTGCTCCATCTGAGTGATACCCTGGCACTGCTTCTTCTCAATCAGCTCCATCCGATCTAACTTCTCGCTAATGATACCCATGTCCGCAGCTGATGACTCTGTCTGTGCTGCTACTACTACGGATGAACTGGAAGGACTGGCGTCAACCCATGCTATCCTCTGGTACTGCACGGGTCCTGGCTGCTGGGGTCTGCCCTGAGTATACAACCTGGTCTGGGACATCACCATGTAGTTCTCGGCCATCTCCTCGTAGATGGACCAGACCTGGTCGTGATCCTTGGCGAAGTATGACCTGCCACAAGAAGCGTTCACCAAGCCCGGGAGCTCTGGTGTCAGCCCGCTGAAAAAGCTCTGCACGAGGTTGGGCTTAGAAATGTCGTGGTGCGGGCATCGATCCGTCAGCTCTCGAAACCTCTCCTATGACTCACGGAACTGCTCGTTGGGGAGCATGGAGAAGTTGCTGATAAGGGCTCTCGCTGCATTGGTCCGCCCGAGTGGATAGTACTTATGCAAGTACTCGGTGCGGAGCTGCCCCTAAGTGTAGACAAACTTCCCCAAATGCTTCAGCCAGGTGGCTGCTCTATCTGCCAAGGAAAAGGGGAAGGCAATCATCCGTATCGTGTCCTGGTCCACATGTCGATCGTGGACAGTGCTGCAAATCATAAGGAACTCCTGGAGGTGGAGATGGGGCTCTTCGGTGGTGAGTCCGTGGAAACGAGGGAGGAGCTGCAAGGTATTCGGGGGGAACTTGAAGTCCCCCATGATAGCTGGCACAACTACCCAGTGATGCATCAGGGTCGATCCGGGGTTGTGCAACTCCCGCATCGGTCTCGGTGGTCCTCCTGCCGCGGCTGCTGCGGCTGCTGCTGCTGCGGCTGCTGCGGCATCTGGGGCCCTCGGCCCATCCTCGGGCTCGCGCTGCTCTCTCTCTGCTCTCATCTGCTCCAACTCTCTCCTCATGTCTAGCATAAATGCTCCCTGATCCCTCAAATGCTGTTGAACCGTCTCGAGGGAGGCAATCAGGGTGGAGTTGATCGCACCCTGGTCCAACACAAAGTGCTCAGGCTGTGGACCTTTAGAGAGATCGTCTGAACTGCCAGCCATGGTGTCTACAAAATCAAATGATCCAAACTCAGGTGCCGATAAATCTGCTAATCTCTCCTCTGGCACTGGTCTCTGGCAACCTAAAGAAAGGGGGTCGAGGGGGAACAGGACGGAATCATACTCGGGCTCGGAGAGCTGGTCTCGGCTCTCACGGGCCAACCTAGATGAACGGGTAGACGCGCCCGAAAGCGGTGCAGCCAGAGGCTGCCTAAGAGATCGTCTACCCATCATCGTGATGTAGCGAGTAAGGCGGATGGGATCTGGAGAAACTATGATCATAAAACAAACCCCTCAGTTCACCAACGCAACGCGCGCTGAAGACCGTAAAGGCTCGGTCAAATTATCTTGTCAATTTTATTTTGGTGAACAAACAATCTATCAGAGCGATTACGTAACCTGCTGGGATACCCGATACTACCCCAACCAACTATCCCGCACGAAAGAGTCGGTAATCAGTCGGGAATAGCACCGGAGGGCTCTACCTAGTGTACGGGTCACTCTCTCGCACAATCAAACCAACCAATGAGGGGGTTGCTCTCCCCAAGACAGATTTTTAGATCAGGTGTCTTTTAGGGTCAATAGTTTTAGCAGTCCCAATTTTATTGTTTTTCTTTTTAATATTTTTCAATAAAAACAAAAGGCCTAACAAATTTTTTGGTTCTCCTGATTATTAAGTCAAAAACAGGGGGAGAAGATGAAAAAGCCGATTCGCGATGAAATCAATGATGCATGCAAAGATAGAGATGCGTACCTGTCTCCAGCACTCTACATGCAAAGCGATCCGCGCAGAATTGAAAGACAAGAAAGAAACTACCTATATGGTGCAGCAGTGAAAACCGAGTCCTAAGAAGGCAATTTCTACTCGACAGAACCGTCTAACTGGTCACATGTCCTTCAAGCCAAAGGGTCTGGTCTCGGTCTACCCCTCCTCCTCCCGACACATCGGGTTCAGGAGCAGCGCTTGGCAGGGCAGGCTACGGCACGTAAGCTCGAAGGGAGTGAGTCAGTTATTTTTATTATCTTTTATTAGTAAGTCCAATTAACGCTCTATAGGTGCAGGCAATCTATTAAGTGTGTGTATCCTACTCAGTTACGACACAGTCAAACATAAAATCCTAACTCTAGGGGCTCGAGAAAAACCGCGTAAAACCGTAAAAGGCAGCGAAGAAAAACAAAACCGCGAAAAGCCGCGAAAAATCCTAAGGGTCCCCCGAGCACACCAGTGCTCGGCGAAACAGACCCGCTACAAAGAATCCAAGTCCACAGTCTGTCCCTGTATTATTACAATAATCAAATGAAAAAAATAAAAGACTACTCTACTCCTCGCCCACTCAGCCTCTCTCTCACGCTCTCCTGCGGCTCCGTGCAGAAGGGAGCTGCCTCCGAATCCCGCAGTTGCGCCGGCCTCTCGAAAGCTGCCGCCTCGGTCCTCGGGCCCTCGGAAGAAAGAAAACAAGTGTCACAAACCAATAATAAATAAATAAAAGCAAGAAGAAATAAACTGGGTATATGTGCAAAATAACAAATAAAGTAGACAAGCAAGAATCAAACACAAACAAAAAGAAAAGAAAATAAAATAGAAGAAAATAAAACAAAAACAAAAGGAAAACAAAAAAACCGCGAAAAGTCACGGACTCAGAAAAAGCCGCGGAAAGCCGCGAAAAAGAAAATGAAAATAAAAAGAAAACTACTAAGCCGTGCTCCCCGGCAACGGTGCCATTCCGATGACACGCCTGAGCAACTCGGGTAAAAGGTAATCAAGGGTCGTTGCGACCCAAGTCACCAAGCAGTGTTGATCGAGAAAAATAGACCACCAAATCCGATAAAAACCAATCAAACACAAGTAGCAGACTCGCTATTAGATTAACCTGGTATAGTGACCGGGGTCGAACACAAGGAGCACGTGATGGCCTTGCGGCCTACGAAGTAGTCTAAAAATAAAATAAAACAAAAGAAGTATGTTTTTGGTGGATTTTTAATTTTTTATATATTTTTTTGGATTTTTAATTAATGAAGAAAATAAAGAAACAAGTGAATAAGCCAAATACAAACAATTATTAAAGCACTCAAAAATCAATCAAAAATTCAAATAAAAATGGTTTTATGTTTTTTATGATTTTTACTGTTTTTGGTTAATTTTTGGTATTTTTCTGATGTTTATTGAATTTTCTAAAAATAAAACAAGGTAAGGAAATGAAGGTACTGTCCAGTCAAGAGTAAAAGGCTAATTTAAATTGCAAAAAGGCCCTTCAAGCTCCTGGAGGTAATTTTCCTGTAAATTAGAAAGTTTAAGGAAAATTTAGGCACTGGAATTATTGTTTTTGGGTTTTAAATTATTTATTATAATTTTTATAGTGTTTTTAGTGTTTTTCAATTTTTATGAGTTTTATATGATGAAAAATGACCAAAATTGGTCAGAAAATCAAACAAGAGAAAATACACAGTATCTAATTTTTTTGTAATTTTAGATGAGTTTTAATATTTTTTTATGAATTTTTAAATCAGACAGTAAAGAAAAAGGCTGTTTTTGAATTTTTAAAAAAATCAAATAAAACCAAAAATGTCCCCGAAAATTCTAGAAAATTTTACAACATGGCAGGAGCCATGTGTCCAATTTTCATTGAATTTGGAATCAAAACCTAGGTACAATGCATAGGGACCTGTACGTAAATACCAGAAGTTCCAGGGTGTCCGGTGCAAAAATCCCAAGAAGTCACGCGCAAGGCACGTGTCTGGGGCACACTGGGACTTAATTGCAAATAAAATAAGGTTCTCGGACTAATTGGTAACATGTACCAAAAGTCCAAGGGCCTTATTGTAAAATACCCACAAATAAACGCACATGCACAAATTCAACACGCACAGGGGTATAAATGCAATTATCTAAAACATTTTATTCATTCCATAACAACCCAGAACTACAGAGCTAAACATGCAAATAGCCCAACAAAACACGTGTCGATGCACGCGACACACTACACACAAGGGCATACATGTAAATAGCAAACAAGACAGGGTCCAGAGTGCAATTTACCTAACGTAAATAAAATGCAAAAAATATTCACAGGATTAAAACTAAACTAAACAAAAGCTAAGGGCCTAAGGGATAATTTATCCTTTATTAAGTAGGTCGTCGGATGGGCGCCACGTGTGCTGATCGACGGCTGGGAAGGGGTGGCGCCCTAAAGCTGGATTCCTCGGGCTGATCGAACGGCAGTGGCCTCGCCACGTGTGGAATCGGTCGGCTCTGGTGCGCTGGGGCTGACGCTCGTCGATCAACGGTCTGGATCGAGCCTCCCAAAGATCGGACAGTCGGAGCTGCTCCTCACACGGATGGCTAGGATCTGAACTGGAGCTGGAGGTGCATCGGACGGTAGCTGGAGGTCGAGGAAGAACTGATGGCCGGCGACCTTCGTCGGCCCGCTGCGTGCACTCCCGGCCTCCTCGCGGGACTCTGATGATCGAAGAAGAAGCTCTGTGGGCCCCGTGTCGACTAGTGGCCTCCGATGGCTCGACGGAGCTCCGAGGAGCTCAGGCGAGGTCGGCGGAGACCAAGCTGTGACACCCCGCCCCTCCGGCTACCGAAACTGATGAGATGGAAGCATCGGACCTACGGTCCAAATACGCCCATGATCTATGATACTCAGCAAACCATCTTATGCACATTAGATTAACATTTGAAATATAAATAACAACATGAGAACAATATGAAATGGAAAAAAAGCGACATCCATTCTCATCAATACTCATCAAGTCCATGTCCATGATATGAGATACATAAGAAAATCTCAAACTTTGTAGAAAAACTCTCCACATATCTCACTACGAAGTCTCTCAGAATAAAATAAAATAATACAGAAGTAAATAAATTACTCTAAGCAGGATGCACCCTGCCTGATGTGAGTATGACGAAGAAAGGTCTGATCTCCTCAAAGAGCGCTACTGTGGCGGTTGTTTCTCAGGTACACCTGTTGGGTTCACACGAGGGTAACGTTATGAGCAATTGCCCAGTAACGAGACAAATATTATAACGTCTAATGTAGGGGTAAGAAAAGAATGCATACTCAACTTTATTTAATGGCATATGCATGTATTGTAAAAATTTATAAAGAACACCAAGTCATTCTAATTCTCATTCGATGACCTTGATTCTATTTATTTATAAAAAAATAATCATTGAATATTACCACAATATTCTTGATATTTCTACAAGCTGGTTAGAGTCTAAACGGTATAAAATTTCCGACATCTGGTCATTTATCAGTTCTGATATTATTTTAGCACATGCAAGTACTCGACTCGCAGGCCTCCGCTATGCGGGAACTTGTTTGTCATCTTGGATAAACCTCCAAGTATCTCTGTCCAATCTAGAACAGGAAAAGATCTAAACCTCAAATTCTCCAACTTCAAATCATGTCCCGGAACACCTCTCACAATAATAATACTCGAAGTAAAATTCTATGTGGCCACATCAAATTTTAAACCGAGTCTTAAAATTATGTTTAAGTGCGAAGCCAAGAATGCCAACCACGCCACCTGCCTACTTCGTCAAGCGACTCCGGATACAACCGGGCTGCTAGGTGCAACGTCACTCAACTCGTCCGTTGAGGTCGCGGCCTTCATGGCATCTACCCGGGGCCCAAGGGTGCATGTCCAATCCCTTGAGGCTCCTACTCCATCTACCCAATGGCCGAGAAATCCCATGTATAAAATGATACCCATCACAGTATAAATAAAACCCGCAATTTATCTACAATATTAATCATAAATAATTTAATTCGTTATGGTGTAAAATGAATGCTCATGAGGTAAACTCCATAATGCAGTGAGGGAGGGTATTTGTAATTACTAAGTTTGAACTTATCACTAGATCTCTATCTATAATTATCTCAAAAAAACTTGCTCTACAATAATTACATATCACGTTAGTTCACCATTCTGCTTATAAAACATCTCAGACCAATATGCATTTATTTAATATTGATGGGCAATATTAGTCTGGTAATATTTCCAACAAGAGGAATTTTTCCATTTCCATATACCTGTAGTGACTGGTATTTGACAATTACCAATAACGTTAGGGCATCCCTATGAAAGAAAAACAATATAGTTGCTTGTTGAAGCGAAGCCCAATCATCTGTATAGTTTGGTCATAATGGTTTCAGATACTATGTTATGCAAAGTTTGTAATGACCAGTTACTGTGTTTATCTCAAAACTAATTAAGATGGAATAAAATTCAAGCTATTATAGTACCTTAAAGCCCAAGCATCCAACGTTTAAAAAAAAGGATCCCCGCATGTGTGCACGTTGGTATTCCAAAAGCATTGCACGTTACATCTAATTTCAATTACCATCTTTGAGTGTTATTGACATTATTACATAATCATGGTGGTGGATTCAAGTTATTGCCACTAGCCTACATATTAATACCATCCACGTGAATACTATTCCAGAATTACATAACGTAAGATCTAATCCGTGTATTTATGTGAATATACAATAAAAGAAAGAAGGGAAAGAAAGTAATACACGATGTCCATTTAGTTCTCAGCGATCATATCTATTCCAGTGTGTATTTAGTCAAGATCATCTACTCTAATAGACTGAACACCATTCAATATTACGAGGAGAAAAGTACTCCCCATGCCGATCACCAAAACATATAATCTTACACGATAAGATAAGAAAATAAGAGGTAACCTCCCGTATGGGAATACTACAAAAAAAATGACTGCAGGTGCTCAAGACATGGGATTTAAAATTTGTATACCAAATAACAAGAAAGTATAACATCATTACAAAAATCTTATTTTACTTGGATGTATATCAAAGCACTAAAAAGAATCGAGATAATATCATTGACAAAAAAAAGTTCATGGAATGCAGCACCAACACCTTGTATTGTTTATGCTACAAGAATGCGTAAGGCTCTAGAGATGTTCAAGAACATAGGAAAAATCCGTAGAACCCAACAGCAAGAGGAGGGTATTTTCGTTACCTCCGAGGATGTTCCCTCGGGATCTCCTCTCACACGGAAATGATATTTCCGTCTCTCGATGGTAGCGCGAATGTGTGTGCGAAGGTGACCTCATGATTTCCTACGTGATGGTGGTCGCGGATCTTCGATCGGAGCTCCTTCTCCGATTTCAACGGCGGCCCTCCTACGATAAAATCGACCAAGGTGGTGGTGCTCCAAAGAGAGGGAAAGACGGTTGTGGCTTGGGCTTTGAGAGAGCAGCCTAGCATCTCCTATTTATAGAAGGAGAGGTGGATTTGGATCTCGATTCGGATCCGGTTCGGATCCATATATGGGTCCCGACTATAATATGTAAAACAATGATAACTTGAGCTAGGAATGTCGGAATTGGGTGTTCTTGGGCTCGTTGGAAAGATCTCGATAAGATCCACGTAATGGGGTGATTACTTGAATTTTTTTGGATGCCAAAAATACTCCAGATTTTAGAAAAAAATTCGGGGTTTCACATCATAAAAATTTTAAAGGAAGTCTCGTCCTCGAGACGTAGGATTAAGGTATAAGTTTTGAATGTGGTGTAGATTTAGGCATAAAAATCTTAAAGAGAACGAAATCCATAAAAATCTTAAAGAAGATTGAAATAGGATCTCGTGAACATACCTTCAAAAAGATAGGGGTATTTCTGTCGCATATCTGCCTCAGGCTCACATGTGGCCTCCTCGACATGCTGACTTTGCCACAATACCTTGACCAAAGGGATGTCTTTCCGTCGTAACCTTTTGACTGCCCGATCTAAAATCTGCACGGGTGCCTCAAGAAAAGACAAATTCGATTCAACCGCGAGGTCCTCATAGCTAATCACATGTCGAGGGTCTCGAATATACTTCCGGAGGTTTGACACATGGAATACATCATGCACGCCTTCCAAGTGAGGGGGGGAGTGCTACTCGGTATGCTACCTTCCCAATATGAGATAAAATCTCGAAAGAGCCAACGAACCATGGTGCCAACTTGCCCTTGACACCAAATCTTTGAATACCTCTCATTGGAGGTACTTTGAAGAATACAAAGTTTCCAGCATCAAATTCAAGATCACGACGTCTCTGATCAGCATAGCTCTTCTGACGGCTCTGTGCAGTCAATAATTTCTTCCTAGCAGTTTCCACGGCTCTTGTTGTGTCCTCGATTATCTGAGTGGAATAAATATGCTTGTCACCCACTTCCTGCCAACACAAGGGAGTAGAGCATCTTCGTCCATACAATACCTCGAAAGGTGCCATGCCAATACTAGCATGGTAGCTTTTGTTATAAGTAAACTCCACTAAAGGAAGGTGATCTTCCCAAGATCCTTGCCACTCAATGGCACATGCTCTGAGCAGATCCTCAAGAGTCTGAATTGTCCTCTCTGGTTGTCCATCCGTCTGTGGATGATATGCTGAACTAAGACACAGTTCAGTTTTTAGGGCCTTCATGAATTCTCCCCAATAATGTGACGTGAAACGAGAGTCCCTATCAGATACAACCTCCTTCGAAATCCCATGCAAGCAAATAACATGTTGGATATATAGTTTGGCCAGATCCACCGGAGTGCATGTCATGTTCATGGGAATAAAATATGCAGACTTAGTCAACCTGTCCACAATAACTCAAATAGCGTCATATCCACCTACTGTACGAGGTAAGGATGTCACGAAGTCCATAGAGATACTCTCTCATTTCCACAACGGAATAGGAAGCGACTATAACAAGCCAGGAAGACGCTTGTGCTCTGCCTTCACCAATTGGCACGTAAGGCACCGACTAACATGTTCTGCAACATTTCTCGTCATTCCCTCCCACCAGAAGTGTTGACGGAGGTCTCTATACATCTTGGTGCTCCCTGGATGGATAGATAATCTAGAACAATGAGCCTCATCTAGGATGTCTCTTCTTAACTCACCATCATCGGGGACACAGACACGGTCTTCCTTCCATAAGATGGACTCACAGACTCTGAATCCATCAAACTCCTCCTTCATGCATTAATGGAATAAGTCTTGTAATTTCTGATCTGTTTGCTGACCATGCACAATGCTATCCCACAGTCCACTATACTTGGCAGGTACAGTTACAGCATCTGCAGTACTATCAAAGGGGTGCCACTCACTAAGTGTTGTGAGCATATCCCAAGTCTGTAGCCATGCTGCGGTGCCCTCGGTATGTGCTCTTCTACTCAAAGCATTAGCTACTACATTTCCCTTACCCGGATGGTAAGAGATAGTGCAGTCATAATCCTTCAACAGTTCCATCCATCGTCTTTGTCTCATATTCAACTCTCGCTGGTCAAAGATATATTTGAGACTCTTGTGATCTATAAAAATCTCAAACGTGACCCCATATAAATAGTGACGTCATATCTTCAACGCGAAGACTATAGCTGCCAACTCCAAGTCATGGGTAGGGTAGTTCCGTTCACGGTTCTTTAGTTGTCGTGATGCATACGCTACGACATGACCACGTTGCATCAACACTGCTCCTAAACCCTCCTTTGATGCATCAGTTCATACCATAAAGTCTAAGGGGCCTGAAGGAAGGGTGAGAATCAGAGCACTGCTCAGTCTTTCCTTCAACGTACAAAAGATCAGCTCGCACTTGTCGCTCCAAATGAAAGGGACATCTTTTTGTGTCAGACGAGTAAGTGGTAGAGCTAGCTGCGAGAAGCCCCTAATGAAATGTCTGTAGTAGCCGGCGAGGCCTAAGAAGCTGCGTATCTCGGTAACTGTCTTGGGCTGCTTCCAGAACATGACTGCCTCTATCTTGGCTGGATCAACTGCCACACCTACTCCTGAGATTACATGACCGAGGAAAGCTACTTCGGTAAGCCAAAATTCACACTTGCTATATTTTGCGTACAACTTGTATTCTTTGAGTGTCTCAAGAATAGTACGAAGGTGCTTCTCATGCTCATCACGTGAGTAGATCAAGATATCATCAATGAACACTACCGCAAACCGATCTAAGTATGGATGTAAAATTCTGTTCATCATGTCCATGAATGCGGCAGGTGCGTTCGTGAGTCCAAACGGCATAACCACAAACTCATAGTGACCGTATCTGGTACGAAAAGCAGATTTAAGCACGTCTGTATCCTTAATTTTTCAATTGATGATAACCCGTTCATAGGTCAATCTTTGAGAATACAGCTACTCCTTGCAATTGATCAAAAAGATCATCTATTCGTGGAAGTGGATAACGGTTCTTCACTGCCCTTTTATTCAATTGCCTGTAGTCGATGCATAAACGCATAGACCCCTCCTTCTTCTTTACGAAGAGGACCGTGCTCCCCAAGGTGATGTACTGGGATGGATAAATCCTTTTTCCAACAACTCCTGCAGTTGTACTTTGAGCTCCCTGAGTTCGGCTAGCGCCATTCGATATGGAGGTATGGAGATCGGTTGCGTGTCAGGTATCAAAGTAATCTCGAACTCGATCTCCCTCTCTGGCGGCAGTCTAGGTAATTCCTCTGGAAATACATCAGGAAAATCTCGTACAAATTTGACATCTTCAATCATACGATCTTCGGCAGGTAACTCCATAACATAGGCGAGAAAACCTATGCAAACCTGATCGAGTAGGTGTTGGGCCTTCAATGCCGATACATATAAGACCTTACTATCTGAGGCACGTCCATCAAACTGAAAGGTAGGTATGCCTGGGATACGGAACACTACCATCTTCTTGAAGCAATCAAGGCATGCGTGATGTTGCTCGATCCAATCCATACCTAAGATGAAATCAAAATCTTCTAACTGAATGAGTAAAGATATGCAGGCATTAGGTGCCCGTCAATCTGCACTGCTACCTTCTCCATCGCTTGTTGCACTATGAATAATTGGTCCCCTGGACCCTTGATGTAGTAAAGATATGGAACACAGACTGGTTCTTTATCTATCTTGGATACTAAGCGATGTGCTAGAAAAGAGTGCGTAGCTTCCGAATCAAATAAGGCATGTAAGGATATACCATGTACTGAAATCATACCTCGCACTATAGCTCCTGAGGCATGGGCCTGCTCCTGTGTGATTGCATTCAATTGTCCCTGAGGCTGTGGGGGGCATTAGAACCTGCAGCACTGAAGGTTGGTCGTGGTGGAGGACGTTGAAAACCTTGACCCCACGACAGGAAACTGATCCGTGTGACTATGCAGATGAGAAAGTTGGTCGTATACTTGGTGGGTGGCCACCAGAGCTGCTGGAAAGTAAAGGACACTTGTCCTTGAAATGGCTCGGCTGTTGGCAGTGGAAACATCTGTGATCTCCTGGCAGAGAGAAGGAGCCTCTTGAGACAAGGCTAGCACCTCCTGTCTTGCGACTCTGCGAGTGCGTCGAAGAGCGGAAGGAAGTAGCACCACGACTCGCCAAACCCTGCTCCAAAGTAGGTGTAGAGGCAAATCTTCTAACGGTAGGAGTAGTAGCCAGTGGGTGGAAACGATGCTCTCTACGAGCTCTATGGAAATCTCGGCGAGCAGATCTTCCGGACTAAGGTGGTTGGGAGTGTAATGGACTCCCCTGAAGTCGACTCTGAGTTGCCTCCATCTTGGTAGCTTTAGCAGCTACCTCCTTGATGGAAGTGAAATCCAATGTAGATAGCTGGTGTTGCACATATTCACGTAATCCCCGGATAAATTTCTGTAAATTTTCCTTAAGAAAAGCAGTAGTCGCTGGAGAGTGACGGGAGAGTTCAGTGTAGCGAATGAGGTATTCTTGGGCCGTCATTGACCCCTGCTTCAGCTCAGCAAACAACCTCCTCTGATCCTCAACCCAATGGTCTGGGTAGAACTAGCTACGGACCTCGTCAAGAAATATTTCCCATGTTATGGGATCCTCCAGATGTTCCTTGGTGGCGCACCACCAATGTTCAGCATAGACTGCTAGTGAAAATTCCATAAATGTAAGCCAAGACTCTTCAGGAGCATGGATCATCCGTAAGACCTTATATACGTGATCCATCCATAGTTCAGCCTCATCTGGTGTGACTGTGCCGAAGAATTGGGAACCTTAGACCTCTGGTAGGCGGCATAAGTCATCTGATGTTCCTGCAATGCCTCTAAATCCTCCGATCCTTCAGGGTCCAAAGACACCGAAGGATGAATACTGCCCTCTTCCTCACGGGAAGGTTGATAAGAGGAATTTTCCTACTGAAGTAGCCTCTGTTCCAATGCTTCCTGACGCTGTTGTATACCCTACACAGCTTGAACTAATAAGGCCAGTTGTTGTGCAACATCAGGGTCAACACGAGGCGACATGATTCCCTACGAGAATCATTATATCAGAATTTTTTTTCCATGATTAGAGAGACAATGGACACGTTGAGTATGACTTATATAATTCTCCTTAAACCAATGACAAGGTCAAAAGGCTTATCATTGTATTTATAATTCAAATCCCACTTATAATCTAATATACAAAAGAGGGAATGGAGTATCGGGCTCTGATACCATATGTGACACCCCGCCCCTCCGGCTACCGAAACCGATGAGACGGAAGCATCGGATCTACGGTCCAAATACGCCCATGATCTATGATACTCATCAAACCATCTTATGCACATTAGATTAACATTTGAAATATAAATAACAACATGAGAACAATGTGAAATGGAAAAAAAGCGACATCCATTCTCATCAATACTCATCAAGTCCATGTCCATCATATGAGATACATAAGAAAATCTCAAACTTTATAGAAAAACTCTCCACATATCTCACTACGAAGTCTCTCAGAATAAAATAAAATAATGCAGAAGTAAATAAATTACTCTAAGCAGGACGCACCCTGCCTGATGTGAGTATGACGAAGAAAGGTCTGATCTCCTCAAAGAGCGCTACTGTGGCGGTTGTTTCTCAGGTACACCTGTTGGGTTCACACGAGGGTAACGTTATGAGCAATTGCCCAGTAACGAGACAAATATTATAACGTCTAATGTAGGGGTAAGAAAAGAATGCATACTCAACTTTATTTAATGGCATATGCATGTATTGTAAAAATTTATAAAGAACACCAAGTCATTCTAATTCTCATTCGATGACATTGATTCTATTTATTTATAAAAAAATAATCATTGAATATTACGACAATATTCTTGATATTTCTACAAGCTGGTTAGAGTCTAAACGGTATAAAATTTCCGACATCTGGTCATTTATCAGTTCTGATATTATTTTAGCACATGCAAGTACTCGACTCGCAGGCCTCCGCTATGCGGGAACTTGTTTATCATCTTGGATAAACCTCCAAGTATCTCTGTCCAATCTAGAACAGGAAAAGATCTAAACCTCAAATTCTCCAACTTCAAATCATGTCCCGGAACACCTCTCACAATAATAATACTCGAAGTAAAATTCTATGTGGCCACATAAAATTTTAAACCGAGTCTTAAAATTGTGTTTAAGTGCGAAGCCAAGAATGCCAACCGTGCCACCTGCCTACTTCGTCAAGCGACTCCGGATACAACCGGGCTGCTAGGTGCAACGTCACTCAACTCGTCCGTTGAGGTCGCGGCCTTCATGGCATCTACCTGGGGCCCAAGGGTGCATGTCCAATCCCTTGAGGCTCCTACTCCATCTACCCAATGGCTGAGAAATCCCATGTATAAAATGATACCCATCACAGTATAAATAAAACCCGCAATTTATCTACAATATTAATAAATAATTTAATTCGTTATGGTGTAAAATGAATGCTCATGAGGTAAACTCCATAATGCAGTGAGGGAGGGTATTTGTAATTACTAAGTTTGAACTTATCACTAGATCTCTATCTATAATTATCTCAAAAAAACTTGCTCTACAATAATTACATATCACGTTAGTTCACCATTCTACTTATAAAACATCTCAGACCAATATGCATTTATTTAATATTGATTAGCAATATTAGTCTGGTAATATTTCCAACAAGAGGAATCTTTCCATTTCCATATACCTATAGTGACTGGTATATGACAATTACCAATAACGTTAGGGCATCCCTATGAAAGAAAAACAATATAGTTGCTTGTTGAAGCAAAGCCAAATCATCTGTATAGTTTGGTCATAATGGTTTCAGATACTATGTTATGCAAAGTTTGTAATGACCAGTTACTGTGTTTATCTCAAAACTAATTAAGATGGAATAAAATTCAAGCTATTATAGTACCTTAAAGCCCAAGCATCCAACGTTTTAAAAAAAAGGATCCCCGCATGTGTGCATGTTGGTATTCCAAAAGCATTGCACGTTACATCTAATTTCAATTACCATCTTTGAGTGTTATTGACATTATTACATAATCATGGTGGTGGATTCAAGTTATTGCCACTAGCCTACATATTAATACCATCCACGTGAATACTATTCCAGAATTACATAATGTAAGATCTAATCCGTGTATTTATGTGAATATACAATAAAAGAAAGAAGGGAAAGAAAGTAATACACGATGTCCATTTAGTTCTCAGCGATCATATCTATCCAGTGTGTATTTAGTCAAGATCATCTACTCTAATAGACTGAACACCATTCAATATTACGAGGAGAAAAGTACTCCCCATGCCGATCACCAAAACATATAATCTTACACGATAAGATAAAAAAATAAGAGGTAACCTCCCGTATGGGAATACTACAAAAAAATGACTGCATGTGCTCAAGACATGGGATTTAAAATTTGTATACCAAATAACAAGAAAGTATAACATCATTACAAAAATCTTATTTTACTTGGATGTATATCAAAGCACTAAAAAGAATCGAGATAATATCATTGACAAAAAAAAGTTCATGAAATGCAGCACCAACACCTTGTATTGTTTATGCTACAAGAATGCGTAAGGCTCTAGAGATGTTCAAGAACATAGGAAAAATCCGTAGAACCCAACAGCAAGAGGAGGGTATTTTTGTTACCTCCGAGGATGTTCCCTCGGGATCTCCTCTCACACGGAAATGATATTTCCGTCTCTCGATGGTAGCGCGAATGCGTGTGCGAAGTTGACCTCATGATTTCCTACGTGATGGTGGTCGCGGATCTTCGATCGGAGCTCCTTCTCCGATTTCAACGGCGACCCTCCTACGATAAAATCGACCAAGGTGGTGGTGCTCCAAAGAGAGGGAAAGATGGTTGTGGCTAGGGCTTTGAGAGAGCAGCCTAACATCTCCTATTTATAGAAGGAGAGGTGGATTTGGATCTCGATTCGGATCCGGTTCGGATCCATATATGGGTCCCGACTATAATACGTAAAACAATGATAACTTGAGCTAGGAATGTCGGAATTGGGTGTTCTTGGGCTCGTTGGAAAGATCTCGATAAGATCCACGTAATGGGGTGATTACTTGAATTTTTTTGGATGCCGAAAATACTCCAGATTTTAGAAACAAATTCGGGGTTTCACACAAGCTGCAGGACCAGATGGTCCAAGCCCTCATATGGGCTCGGATAACCTTGAAAAACACACCAGCAGACTCGCGGGTCGAGGGCAAAGTGCCTCGACCCTGTGAGAGGAGGTGACGGTGATCGGTGAGGCGGGGCGGTCGAGCTCCAGCGAGGGGTAGACGGTGGAGCTCGAAACCCCAGCTCCTGTGCGAGCTGGGTTGAATGGAAGGGTGGAGAACGTGCGTGGGGTGAAGGTGAATGATATGGTATGGTCCGAAGATCGAATCGAAGGCGGAGGTCACCGGAATCGACGATGAACAACGACGACGAGATTTGGGCGAATCTAGAAATTAAAGATCAGGAAAGGGAAATAGGGGTACCTGGGTGGACGAGTCGACTGTGGATGAGCTGGGCTAGCTCTGGGTCGTTGCCTCGCAGGTCGTCATGGCTCGAGGCTCGAGCTCCTGCTTCAGGCGGAGCACGGCGGTGCTAGCTCGCCGGATCAGAGGTCCGGTCACCTTCACCTCTCTTCGACACCACCAACGGAGAGCTGTCACCTCAGGGAAGGCAGTGGAGGTCACGGGACTGATAGATGGGGAGCCAAAGATGGGAAAATGGGAGGCGGAGCTCGGCTTTTATGTGGTGGAAGGTCCGGGAAGAAAGGGATGGGTCCGGCTCTGTGGAGCACGGATCCCTAAGCTGAAGATCGGGCGAGGTTCCCGGATTATAGGAGAGTGATTAGGACCTTGGGTTTGGTGGAATAATGATCAGATCTGGAGGGGATAATTGGGAGAAGATGGGTCCGCGAAACGGATCCGTGGGAAGTGGTCCACAGGGGGGAGTTGACCAGGCGGTCAACATCCCCGTGGACCAATGGGAAGTAGCCATCTGGAAATGATTTGGAAAATCAATAAAAAATAGTAAATGGCCGATTTAATAAAAACTTAAAACATGAAAAATATTTGTTTTAATTTTTTCTATTTTTTTGTGATTTTTAATTAATTTTTCAAAATGAAAATAAGGTATTTACATAATAGGGCTATATATAGGTATATATACAATATAGGATTTTAATTTTTGATTTTTAATTTCTTATTTTTGTGCATTTTTATTACATTTTATAATTTATTTATTTGTATCATAAAATTAGGAGTAAAAGGATATTTTTATTTTATTTTTATTGTTTATAAACAAGGGTGAAATAAATAAGTATATACATCTATGTACAAGGTATATTTACAATATTATTTTTGGGTTTTTAATTTTGTGCTTTTTATTTTGTTTATGTTTTTGTTGTTTTTATTTTATTTATTTACACCATAAAAGATAGAATATTTGCAAAATTTTTGGAATTTTAATTTATTTATTTATAGGGTGAAATAAATATAGGAGTGGTTGTATGTACATGGTGGATATGCACAAGTGGAGTGTTTTGTTTTCTTTTTAATTTTTCTATTTTGTTTTGATTTTTATAATTATAAATATATATAAAATATATACAAGCCATTTTATTCTATTTTTTTAGAGGAAAATATTTTTATTATATTTACAAATATATTTACACACATGAGCCCCTATCTCCCTCTACTTTGGCTTTTATGCGGTCAGGCCCATGCTGAGCCCTCCCTTGGGTTAGGTTGCTCAATATTTATTCTAAATATTTCCTCTTTTTCTTTTTAATCTTTATTCTTTTATTTTTGCACAAAAACATGCTAATCATTACTTTTTACACCATGCATGCTTTTGGTAATTATTTGTATTTACAAACATGTACATGCATTTGCAAAGGTTTTTGTAGCTAAAATATAAGAATAAAGAGTAATGAATGAGTATTCATCACATTTGCATTCTTATTGCATAAAAAATATAAAAAATACCGCATTTGGAAATCTAGTCCTATGTTTTCAAATTAAACCCAAGTTGTTCCTTTGCCTCCCTATATTCGACCCCAGACTTGCCCGGGATATAAATTAAGCCGAGACACTCTTCACGGAGATCTTCTCTCGGTTTTGACCGAATCGCTAAGTACACGTATTACAACGAGACCAAATTATTTATCGTATTTAGCGACTCGTCTGTGTGTACTTTACCCTAAGTATAGGGGGGTGTCGGACTTGTGATTATTCATTTGATTCTTTTTACCTCTGTTTTGCTGCCTATACTTAGGGATATTTTACCCTAAGTATAGGGGAGGTAGACTCTGTCCATCCTACTCTTCGGTTTTCCCCTTGTGTACAGTCTTCTATACTTAGGATTTCTTGATCCTAAGTATAGGGGGATAACCGACTTCTATTATTTATATTCTTTTATTCGTCGTTGTAGTATACTATTCTTTTCACTTTTCTATACGAAGCATGAGTTATGCTATTCTTTTCAGCTCTTTAATCACTATGAGGACATAGTTCGAGCTAAGTATAGGGGGGTGTCGTATATATTGTATATATATTTTAGCCATAACTCGTACTTTCATATTATGTATAAATACTTGTAAAAAAACTAACTAATAAAAAAAATGCAGATATTTCCTCAAAATTCTTTTTGTATATATTGATTAATAAATCAAGTTAAAATATTTTGAAAAATATTTTGAAAATAGTTTGAAAATCTATTTAAAAATCTTTTGAAAACTATTTGAAAAATATTTGAAAAATATTTTCAACCGTTGTAAAAATATTGTGGATTGTAAAAATTTTCTCTTTGTGTGAAATAAAATTATTTTGTAAAAACTATTTGCAAATGTTTTAAAAAAATGGTTGAAAAATTATTTTGAAAATCTATATATATTATTTGGAAAATATTTGCAAAATAGTTTTCAAATGTATGTAAAAGTTTGTAAAATTGTTTGAAAAATTATTTTGGACTATAGTTTTCAAAATTATGTGTAAAATTATTTTCAAATAAATTCGAGGAATATATGCATCACAAAAATAAAAAAATGAATAAAATTAAAATTAAAAAATTCCAACTGTGTATATACCTATTACTCAAGTTATAAATTCTTGAATCTTATTCTTGTGAAAGCTACTTGGAAGCACCTAGAAGGCCCTGGATTGTTTGGAGGAGGCCATCGACATCCCTTCGTCGGAGACGAAGCTGGAGAAGTTCCCTCCAATCGATCTCCGGCTATTGAGAGATATGAACCTGTAGTTGTTAATTCTATAGCCGAAGCATCGTGTGTGGGTGAGTATGAACGAGATGAAGTTCCACGTGAGCGGTGGAATGAGGAACATAATCTCCATCTATGATGAAGCAGGAGAGGAGTTGGGTCAGACGTGGTCAAGTGCTGGACAAGGGGGAAATGACGAGCGGAGTGATGCGTGAAGGTGACTGATGCATGGTGAAGTAGATGTGGTGATCGAAGGATGTCGATGAAGCACGCGGAGGTCTAAGAAAATAGAAGAAATCCAAAGAAAAAGCTAAGAAGGATCAGAAAGCTTACCTGGAGGATTTGGGTGGTCGTTGGGCTTGTGCGCGGGCTTCTGGATGAAGTCCTGGTCTTTGTTGGACTCCACTAAGGAGCAGCTCACTAGCGCGGAGCGGCCAGAGCATAGCCTACCATGGCTATAGGTCGACACCAGAGTCAACGACAGTCGTCGCGACCTCAATCTGACCTCCCCCTATCACGGGGAGGTGGAGAGGAGCTAGGTTGAGACTCACAAAAAGTGGACCAGGTGTACTGGCGACGACGACGGGTTATTTGAAGGTGTAAGGTAGAGGTTCAGATGATAGGCGACGTGGATTGAGCAGGGGATATGGAGTGAGAGGAGGAAGGATGTGGCGACCTGATACGCCCACGAGGGAGAGGGAAGAGTGGACTATGTCGTGGGGTGGTTAGGAGGATGAGGGAGAAGCTGGAGAGGTGGAGAAAATGGGAAGGGTGCGAGTGGTGCGCAAGGTGGAGAACGTGGGAAAGAGGGATGCTAGAGGAAGACGGGTTTGTGACCGTTGGATAGCCATGACACTTCCATTCCTAGGGAGTGATGAAACCGGTCTAGATTTTAGTGACCCCTCTCAGTAGAGAAGTAATCTGATCTTGATCCAAATATTGTATATTGATCTGAATATGATTCAGATGCAATGAGAAGATTAGATCTATGGCCTTGATTTAATCAAGCATCTTTGGGAGTTCCGCAAGATATGGATTTGAGATTTAATGTCAATATCCAAGTCACTATACGTGGAATAATACAATCGCCCTATACTTATCTCCAAGTATCCGCATAGAAAGCACACTATCCTTGAAAGAGTTTAGGATAATCTCATTGTTGATATTATGTATCTGAGCATTGAGAAAATTGATAATTAAATGCGATTTAATTGTCATGAATAATATGAATTTGATTCATATTATAAGGAGTTATCTTAGATAACTAAATGTGATTTAATTATCAAAGATGTGAATAATGTGAATGTGATTCATATTATTTGGGCACATGAGAATAGAGATCCAAGATGATTAAATGTGATTTAATTATCATGGATATGAATAATGTGGATAGCAGTATCTATATTAATCATATATATTATAAATGTGTTCTATAATATATAAGAGAGAGCTATTTGTAATTTACATTTGTTAATTAAATGGTGATTTGAATTGTATTCACGTTGGAAAATTAATTGAAAATGTAATTCACATTTTATTTTGGGTTGTGAATGTGATTCACAAATTTCCAATGGCATGACTACAATGTTCACAAAATAAATTGGATTTATTTTCGTAAAATAAATTTGCAATAAAAAGTTGTAGCAAAAATATTGGAGATACCCATGAGATATGGAATCTCATAAAATTGGAAGGAGCCACCTTGCCATATGAAGAGGGTGGACAACCACCCTCTCCTTATAGAATGAGTGGCCGTCCCCCTTGTTCTTATGGAAGGAGGCTTGCCTCCTTCCTATTTCTCCAATGAAGATTGATTTAATATAAATCACATTATATTCGATATATATTTGATTTAATTAAATTAATTATTGTTGTGTTTTTAGCAACAAGATCATAGCCATTACAAGAAACACAAATCAATGTGAGCCATTGGATTTGTGTTGTCCATGGATTGAGATCCATGGGTCCCAACATATTATAAATAGAAGGGCATCCCTTGCTCTTCAAAGAGATTATGAAAATAATGCTCTCTCTCATTCTCTACACGCCATTGATGAATCAGTGATTCATCACTCTAAAAGTTGAAAATAGATCTTTGTTCCTGAGTAATTAGCTGCATATTTCCACTTATATTGCATAATTAGCATTCATACATGCATAGATAATATCTGCATTTTAACATTCTTATTTGAATTAAATCAGAAGTCAAATTCACTTGTAAAAATCACCTGTATAGTCACCATAATACCCTATTTGTATTTATTTAATACTAACTCCAAATCCAATAAAACCAACTCTATAGTGTATATATTACTAACACTAATTAAAGAAAAATATCAAAAAAAACTAACTTTAAAAATGACCAATAAAACCCAAATCCAAGTTTGAAACTAGGAGCCTTAAAATGCACATATCTCTCCCATACAGTGCCCGATTTAGGTCTACTTACTTTTAAAGTAATATACATTCAAAGACCTTCAAAACAAGATCAATTTCATTAAAATCTGAGATCATATGTGAAACTTGGGTTTTGAGCCCCTATTGTATATTGTATAAATTTACCTTTTTGCCCTTTTATTTTATCTTTTTATTTTCTTAATTATTAAACATCCAAAAAATAGATTAAGTTTTAAATATTTCTTTCATATTTTGTCTATTTTTTTGATTTTTTATCTTTTTAAAAATGACAAAAAAATTGCAAAAGATAAAAATGCGGTATTTTATATCTATAAGGTACCATCTAAAAATACATTTTGTACAGATGACTTCTTTTTATTTTGACCCTTCACAAAAGTTGTAGATCTCGTCGAGACGAGCAACTTTTATGTTGACCACTTTTTGATCTGACCTCATTTGTTATTTCTTTTCAATTTTTTTACATTTAATTTTTGAATTTTCCGAGAGCGACACGTGGCAGCTCCTGGAGCTGCCACGTGTCATCCCAATTTTTTGGATTTTATTTTATTTTATTTTATTTATTATTATTTATTTTAATTAATTATGTATTTACATTTATTTATTTTAAATTATTTTGATATTTTCTTTTATCTATTTTTTAGATTTTTATTAATTAAGAAAAAGAAGAAATAAATAAAAGACGAAAATCACAGTTTTTGTACAGACAGTTAGTGAAGACTTGGACTTAATTAGTTTCTTTAATTTCAAGCTCAGTTTGGATTTGGATTTTTGCGTATTTTAAAAAAATTCATCAAAGAAGACAAATGAAAAAGAAATAAAATAAAATAGCTTTATTGTGTACATAAAATAATAGGTCAAAGGCCGCTAAAATACAAAACAAAAGAGGCCCAAAACTCAACTTTCACATATGAGCTCTGATTCACTTGAACTTGGTCATGTTTTGAAGATAATTGGATGTACATTAATTCAAAAGTGAGTAGGATCAAAACGAACACTGGATGGGGAAGATATGAGGATTTTAGTCCGGAAATCCTAGAACTAGGGTTTGGATTTTTGGTCCACTTATTTAGGTTAGTGCTTTTTTTGTATTTTTCATTTATTCTTGTTAGTGATATGTGCACAATGAAGGTGGTTTTGGTTAATTAGAGTTAGCATGAATTAGTTAAAAATTAGGGAAATTAGGTTATTTACAGGTCAATTTTGGCTGGGATATTTGGCTTCTTATTTTGTGCGAAAATAAGTAATAAAATGCAATTCTTATCAAAACGTGCATGAATGATAATTATGCAGAATAAATGAAGAAATGTCAATGATTTTTAAGGATTTGAGATTAATTAATGATTTTTAGAGTGATGAATATGAGATTCATCACTCCTCCCGGAAATTTAGGGCCTAAGTTAACTCCTCTCGGAAACTTATGGCTTAAGCTAGCTCCTTCCGGAAACTTAGGGCTTAAGCTAGCTCCACCCATAAACTTGTTGGATATGCGATCCCACGACGACCCATTATGCAATAAATGTTATTGCGAATATCATTCCCTGATCTGAAATAAAGAATAACTAATTTGCATAATAGGTCCCTTAGTACAATTAGGGTTATGTACCATGGCCATCTTAATAATCATACATATGTTGATTCAACTATTGAATCATAGAGGCTGGTGCTTGGATGAATATCTAAAGGGTTAGATTGAGGACTCATCAAGCACCGTCAAATGATTGTTAAGATGTGATCTCCGGCCTGAGTAGGAGATGGCAATCCTTTCTCACATATGTTGATATCTGACCGACCTCTTGATGCAGGTACTCTGCATAGGAATAGAGATTCGGAGGTATCAGATTAGTTAGGTCAAAGAGTTGACTTAACGAGATCGATATAACCAAAGTCCTATATCGTATACTATCACGATATAGGCACACATCCTCTGACTGGAGGCAGATGTATTATTATATGTCTGAGTATCTACATTTGGCATACCAATAGGTTGATGACCTAATCAAGGTTTATACACCGGCGTGCTGGTGTGCATGTAAGGGCATATGAGTAATATGATATCTCAAAGGGATCATATAGGTTCAGTCACTGAACCGGAAGACATGAGCTTTTTCATAAGATATTAGGAAGAATCAAATTCCGTGCACGGTCGTCTCGCTTTGGAAGCTTGATTGAATTTGTAGGTTTCATATATACTTTTGGAAAGTATATGATCAAGACAAAGGTATGATATATGCTTTTGGAAAGTATATGATCGATACCAACTCACAATGATCAGATGAGAAACTTACCGATAAAACCCTAAAGTAGACAGTATAAAGTTGATCTAATACTTCGGGTTTATTCTGAGTCTTCCAGTATGTAGGATGTACAGGTGTTGGGAATACCTGAGGGTGATGTGATCATAAACGAATGTATAACCATGACGCTTCCATTCCTAGGGAGTGATGAAACAAGTCTGGATTTTAGTGACTCCTCTCATTAGAGAAGTAATCTGATCTTGATCCAAATGTTGGACATTGATCTGAACTAGATTTAGATGCAATAAGAAGATTAGATTTGCGGTCTTGATTTAATCAAGCATCTATGGGAGACCCAAGATCTAGATTTGAGAAATGGTCTCAATATCCAAGTCACTATACATGGAACAATACAATTGCCCTGCCCTTATCTCCAAGTATCCGCGGAGAAAGGGCATTATCCTTGAAAGAGTTAATGGATAATTTCATTGTTGATATATGTATCCAAGCATCAAGAAAATTGATAATTAAATGTGATTTAATTATCATGGATAATATGAATTTGACTCATATTATAAGGAGAGTTATCTGAGATAATTAAATGTGATTTAATTATCAAAGATATGAATAATGTGAATGTGATTCATATTATTTGGGCACATGAGAAAAGAAATCAAAGATGATTAAATGTAATTTAATTATCATGGATATGAATAATGTGGATAACACTATCCATATTAATCATATATATTATAAATATGATTTATATTATATTAGAGAGAGAATATTGTGACTTATATTTGTTGATTAATTGTTAATGTGAATTGGATTCATATTGAATGATTAATTGAAAATATAATTATATTTAGTTTTGGGCTGTGAATGAGATTCACATAATTTCATTGGCATGATAGATATTTTCCATAAGATAAATTGGAATTATTTTTGTGAAAAATATTGTCAACAAAAGATGATGATATATATCATGAGATAATGAGATCTCATGATAATTTGAAGAGACGGACCAATTCCTCCCAAGAGGAGTGGACGGCTACAACTCTCAATGAGGAGGAGTAGCCGTCCCCTCTTATGAGGAGATTGGCTTATTCTCTTCATTATCTTTTCTCTTATCAAAGATGATTGAATTTGAAATTAATTTTGTTGATTTATCAATGAAAATTAATTTAAATTAAATCATTAGTTGCTGTATTTTTACAACAACATCTTAGCCATTGAAAGAAACACAAATCAATCTCAATCATTGATTGTGTGTTGTCCATGGATTGGGATCCATGGACTCCCAAAACCCTATATAAGAAGAGGCACCCCTTGCTCTTCAAGACACATCAATGAATGCTCTCTCTCTCTCTCTCTCTCTCTTTTCTCTCTACACGCCCACTATCTATCTCTCATGTGGCCGTCCACCATGGATGCCCTAGAGAGATCCTCCACCGCTGCAACGTCGTCGTTATGTTGCCCGATCGTTTGATCGTGGATATCCGTCTACTTCGACGTGCATTGCTCGTGAAGAAGACTTCGTATCTTGTTTGTCGAGATCAGGAGATCCGTAGCTTGGATCATCAACATGGATTGCGAGATGCACGCGTCTCATCCACGCGCTCGCAAGCATCTCCTCCGTCGGATCGGACTTGAGACAGGAGGTCTCTTTGTTTAGATACTCGATCACAACCATGCTTCAAGAGGTAATCATATTACTTATTTATGGTTTAGACGAAACAATCCGAGAAGTTTTCTTGGATCATGTGATTTCGTCACATAGAAAATTTTAATTTCCGCTGCATCGAGCAACTAGTGTGACTGGTCGCTCCGATCGCATACGATGTGATCTTCACGCTTCCTTGATGTGCTCGAGGATTTTTCCCATATCCTTCAAAGGTATCAGAGTCAGGTTTATCGAAGGTTTTGGATTAGATCCATGAACCTACGAAGATTCGGGCTCGTTTGGGTTCGTGAAGTTTTTAGCATTTCAATTTTCGCAGCCCTGTCTTGTGATAATTTTTTGGCCCTGTTTAAAATGTTTAAACATGAGTTTATCACTTATATAATGTTTCCCATTAAATAAGAAAAAATGTGGAATTTGAGTTTGCGTAATTTGGATTCCGTTTGCTCAAGATATGATCGTTTTATTGACCATATGTCCACTATTTTGGGGATGACGATTAGAGACGTAATTAAGATGTTAATTACGGTTTAAAACATCTGAAAATGCGTGTTTATCATATGGTTTCATTTTTAAATGAAGTTATCAATCTCTGGGATTTAAAATGAATGAGATATGCTATTTTTAGTTAGTGAGGGTCACTGCTGGAAATTACATCATTATCCAAAACCTTGTGATTGTCGTTTAAGAAAAACTGCAAAATTAATAGCTAATTTCTTGAAATAATTGTGGATAATATTTGAGAAATATTAGAACAATAATTATTTCCTTAAATGACATTGCCTCAACTAATGAAAGACTAGATTAGATCTAGATCAGCGATTGGTTGTTTGATACACTTTCAACAAACTTGTTACTTGAATAGGCTTTGGAAATTTGTCTAGCAAATTTCCTTATAATCAAAATGATTTTGATTATTACTATATGGTATAATTTCAGTTGAAAAACTGATGATCATCTCAAGTACAAAGTAATTGACTCGGCATTGTTTTTTCCCGAGGCGGATATGGTGTCTAGTCGGGGAGCGTTGGGGTAGCAGGTTGCACCGTGTGCGGTCTATCCCACACCCGCCGGTACTGACCATGATAGCGGGTAGGCAACGAATTATGCCTGAAAGATCATGATGTATTTTCTAATTATTAAAATTCTAAATAATACGTATTTGAGATAATGTAATAATTCAAGTAACAACTAAAGAATGTTTGTTGGATATTAATTAGATCATTAATTTAATATGATTAGATTAATTAGAATCCAATTAAAATTAAGACACTCTATCATAAATAGATGTGTTATTTCCCTTGTAAGAATTGATCATAATGAATGTGATTCATAATGATTAATTAGAATTTGAATATGATATGGAGGATCACATAAGTGACATCCATGGTCTCCCATCATGGCGAAGGGTTCCGTCGCCAGATATTGTATGTAAGAGACGCATGTCCGAAGTGACAGCTCCTGTATACAATCCATTTGGATCGGGCTCTTCGCTTCTCGAAAGAGTAAGGTCGTATACGTAGTGACCCCAATATCGAGTCCTCATATTATTGGGATGATATTGGATTGCGTATAGCGAGTATTAAGCATGTTGACGGTTGGTTCAATTAATGAAGGGTCAACATCACCTTGGGGGTGGTGGGCCCTGGTGTTAAAGACCAAATTGAGAGATGCAAGTTGGACTTGCAAGGTTGAATGTGTTCCCGCTTCTTTTTATCAAAGTCACAAGTTCTCATATTATTGGGATGCGGCAAAGATAAGGAAGGAGAACCCAGATCTTGCTTGAGATATATGGTAAGTATATCTCTTACATTGAAAGTAGTTAAGGGAATGATCTTTCAGTGTTGACAAGATAAGATAACTTTGATATAAAAACTCCTAAATCAAAGTAAAATATGTATATATAAATATATATATACATATGCAAATTTCTTATTTCAGATAATCCTTTATTAAACCCACTCAATGTTATACTCAATAATAACCAGTAAAATATCATGGATTGGACTCATGATCTAGATAGTGTACTTGCAGTCGGACACATATTGTATGTGGTTGTAATGTGCAATTTTCCTCATAATAATGAGGAATGACAATTAAATAAGACAATAAGACAATAAGACATCACCTTAGGATTCGTATGTCTCTTTAATCTTGATCTTTCATCGAGTGTACTTTGAAAGTGACATGTCGATGGTGATCGTAATTGTTGAACAATCCTTATGAAATTTAAGAAGATATTCTGGCATACATATGTGCTCTTGACATTTAATCATGAGTAACATGGTTCTCTGCATCAGGCAGAATGGTAGCTCTATAAGAGATGATGTATTCAAAATGTTTAAATGCCTACCTGAACCATTATTTTAAGAGTCTAGATGGATGTAGACTTGATGAGTATCATCATTCTACTGTCTATACTCTAGTCATTCATGAAGCTTCATAATATTCATATTGTATGAATTTAATGAAGCATGTATAAATATTGAAATGCTCTTACATTAAGTTCCTTTGAATTTAACATAAGAGATCCTTAGTCTTAAGCAATGGTTGTTCATAGATAAAGGGAGCGCAGTGGAAGCATGAGTCAGATCCAAGATGAGAAGGATAGTCAAAGAGTTGAGCATACTTATATGACTTCCATATGACATCCAAAGAGTTTGATGAATGCCAATACTGCAATAAGTTGATGTGTTGATAGTATGACTATCAAGTCTGTCTAAAATCCTTAGTGAAGGACTCAGATAGATCATCAGAATAATCTACATATAATCATTGACTTTGACTTACTTATTTCATAAGATAAAGTCTTATAATTGTATCTCAATCTTCTAACAACACTTGCAATGGGTTGCATACGTTTTAGAAGACTGGAGAATTTGATCTTCAGCTTTAATAGTCATCTACATGGATTTTGATGCAATTGTTGCAACAATCTCTATTGGATAGATGGTCTTCATATTCTCAGTGGGAGAGCCCTTAGTCTTAGATAATGTCTCTATGACCTAGATATTAGAATACACTCATTGTTTGTTTCTAAGTGTTGGAAATAAACATGAATTCTTGAATAAACCTATCATAAAGAGTTATGATGGATATATTTCAGATAGTAATCTAACATCTAGTGGACTCCACAAAATTAGAATATTAATGAATGGTTTATTGAGATTTCTAAAATGGAAAATTAAACCTTTAAAAGATCAATAGGATGATGAAGATCAATGATCTGGCATCAAGTTTTGGACATATGTCTATTGATGAGATCAATGGACTAGTAAGAGATGAAACTTTAGAATGTCTAAAATTTCAAATATTACATACATGTGAATATAGTATTCAAAGTAAAATGTCCAATACACCCTTCTATGGGAATGATGTTAGATGTCAAGGTATTCAGGATCTCATACATATTGATGTATGTGGATCATCTACATCATAATGAACATTGATGATATGTAATATCATTTAATGATTATTTGTGATATGAGATTTCTCCTCTTCACCTTAGAAAGCTTTGAAATGTTCAAAGATTTCACAATTTTGGTTTAGAACCAAAGTTTGAAGGAAGATGGAATGAATTGGATCTAACTTAGGTAGCAAGTACATGTTAGATGAATTCAAATAATACCTTATGGAGATATGAATTTCATTCCTATCTCAATCCTCCTAATGCACCTAAACTCAATAGAGTTATAGGAAGATACAATTGATCATGTGTGACATGATTTGATCAATGATTAATTTTAGCATAATTACCATTTAGTTTCCAGGTATATATGTAGTAGAGACTACATTATATATCCTTAATAAGATTCCATGCAAGTAAGCTGGAATTGAGCATTAGAGAGTGCTACTTCATTAGGAAAATAAAGGATGGTATCAGATATCTACTTTATAACCCTGAGATTCTTAAAAGATCTCATCTCTGAGAATGTGATTCTTAGAGGATGACTCTCTTGAGAATCAAGATGAAAATGAAGTGTAGGAACCCATTTAATCTTGAGAAGATAATGAGGCTCCTGAAATCAGGAACTAAAAGGACAATTAAAGATGAAACATTAATACCTCTTCAAATGAGTTTGAGGATGTACTCCATGTGTCAGTTAAGTCTGACAATGATCGGACTTCATGTGATGAAACTCCTGAGGATCATGACATGGAAAGATAGATTTTATCAATGAAAGTCTAAAGTAGACTTCATATACAAGTGTTGTATATGGACCCTCGAGGATCCACCTATATGGGTAAGACCCATAAAGGTGTAAATAGATCTTCAAGAGAAAGGGAACTTGATGAGAAGTTAGAAACCTTTAAAGCACAGTTTGTAGCCATGAGCTACACATCGAAGAGAAGACATCGCTTGCGATGAGACTTGCTCTTCAGTAACCATGCTTAAACCCATCAGATTATTGCTAACTATAGATATAGAACTTGGCTTTGACATCTTCGAGATGGAAGTCAAGATTGCATTCTTCTATGAATACCTCTCTGAGGATATTCACATGAAGTAGCCCCAGGGTTTCATGGTTGATGAAAGCAAGGTGTGCAAGCTAAAGAAATCCATCTATGGACTCAAATAAGCTTCTTGTAGTTGGAACATAAGATTTGATGAAATTATAAATGTTATGATTTCAAATAGAATCTTGATGAACCATGTGAAGCTTAGTAGGAATACCAATGTGTTCATCGTGCTAAATGTAGATAATATCCTAATCATTCGGAATGATATAAGGATGATAATAAGTGTTTTATAGACTGACTATTCCATATCTTGAGATATGATTTCAAGGATATCTCTTATATCTTAGTTCTGAAGTTGTTCAGAAGCAAAGAGAAGAGGATATTTGGACTGTCACATTTGTAGTACACCTTGGACATATTCCATTCTTAAAAATTCTAAGAAAGGCTTCCATCCCTTAAGATATGGTATGACCTATCTAAAGGGTTAGTACCTCAAAGAGTTGAGGAAGTGAATGCTAGAACTGCTTGCACTTGTGCATCAGTTACGAGAAGCTAAGTGTATGCTAGATATGTACAAAAACCAGGTATATGCCATGCAGTGGGAGTAGTAAAGTGTTGCTAATCCTACTATGGAGAGAAAACACTTGATTGTAGTAATACCAAAATCTTCATAGATGACAAGAGTTTTTGAGATAGTGATCTCAAAGTCTTATCTTCAAAAACTTAAGACTTTATAGATAGAGATCTAAAAGGTCTTAACTGTGGATACCTTAAGAGATAGTGATCTCCAGGAATAAGGATATTCTGATAAGGATTATGGAAATACTAGCTATGATAATTATTAAGATGTAGTGTCAAGGACACTATAACTAACAAGATTGAGTATTGGTTGCATGAGATGCAACATTCGCATTAGATGCGAGCACTGTTACTCGGGATATGCAAGTGGCGTAAAAGGACTTGGCGTAGTCTCGCGGGAACAGAGTGGTTGATCAGCTTACCTAGCTATTTTCTAAATAGCCTATGATTGTCATATGAGTGTGGGTTTAAATGATTAGCCCATTAATGGCTCTTTGGGCTAGTGGGAGATTGTTGGACATGCGAGCCCACGACGGGCCATTATGTAATAAATGTTATTGTGAATATCATTCCTTGATATGAAATGAAGAATAACTAATTTGCATAATAGGTCCCTTAGTATAATTAGGGTTATGTACCATGGCCATCTTAATAATCATACAGTTGTTGATTCAACTATTGAATGATAGAGGCTGGTGCTTGGATGGATATCTAAAGGGTTAGATTGAGGACTCATCAAGCACCGTCAAATGATTGTTAAGATGTGATCTCCAGCCTGCGGAGATGGCAATCCTTTCTCACATAGGCTTATATCTGACCGACCTCTTGATGCAGGTCCCTTGCATAGGAATAGAGATTCGAAGGTGTCAGATTAGTTAGGTCAAAGAGTTGACTTAACGAGATCGAGATAACCAAAGTCCTATATCGTATGCTGTCACGATACATGCACGCATCCTCTGATCGGAGTCAGATGTATTACTATATGTCTGAGTATCTACATTTGGCAGACCAATAGGTTGATGACCTAATCAAGGTCTATACACCGGTGCAATGGTGTGCATGTAAGGGCATATGAGTAATACGATCTCTCAAAGGGATCATACAGGTTCAATTACTGAACCGGAAGACATGAGCTCACTCATGAGATATTAGGAAGAATCAAATTCCGTGTACGGTCGTCTCGCTTTGGAAGCTTGACTGAATTTGTAGGTTTGATATATACTTTTGGAAAGTATATGATCAAGACCTAGGTATGATATATGCTTTTGGAAAGTATATGATCGATACCAACTCCCAATCATCAAATGAGAAACTTACTGATAAAACCCTGAAGTAGACAGTATAAAGTTGATCTAATACTTCGGGTTTATTCTGAGTCTTCCAGTATGCAGGATGTACAGGTGTTGGGAATACCTGAGGGTGATGTGATCATAAACGATTGTATAACCATGACGCTTCCCTTCCTAGGGAGTGATGAAACGGGTCTGGATTTTAGTGACTCCTCTCATTAGAGAAGTAATCTGATCTTGGTCCAAATGTTGGACTTTGATCTGAATGATATTCAGATGCAATAAGAAGATTAGATTTGCGGTCTTGATTTAATCAAGCATCTATGGGAGGCCCTAGATCTGGATTTGAGATGTGGTCTCAATATCCAAGTCACTGTACATGGAACAATACAATCCTTCTTCCCTTATCTCCAAGTATCTGCGGAGAAAGCGCATTATCCTTGAAAGAGTTCATGGATAATTTCATTGTTGATATATGTATCCAAGCATCAAGAAATTTGATAACTAAATGTAATTTAATTATCATGGATAATATGAATTTGACTCATATTATAAGGAGAGTTATCTGAGATAATTAAATGTGATTTAATTATCAAAGATATGAATAATGTGAATGTGATTCATATTATTTGGGCACATGAGAAAAGAAATCCAAGATGATTAAATATGATTTAATTATCATGGATATGAATAATGTGGATATCACTATCCATATTAATTATATATATTATAAATGTGATTTATAATATATTAGAGAGAGAATATTGTGACTTATATTTGTTGATTAATTGTTAATGTGAATTGGATTCACATTGAATGATTAATTGAAAATATAATTATATTTAGTTTTGGGTTGTGAATGAGATTCACATAATTTCAGTGGCATGATTGATATTTTCTATAAGATAATTTGGAATTATTTTTGTGAAAATATTGTCAACAAGAGATGATGATATATATCATGAGATAATGAGATCTCATGATAATTTGAAGAGATGGACCAATTCCTCCAAAGAGGAGTAGATGGCTACAACTCTCCATGAGGAGAAGAGTAGCTGTCCCCTCTTATGAGGAGATTGGCTTATTCTCTTCATTATCTTTTCACTTATCAAAGGTGATTTAATTTGAAATTAATTTTGTTGATTTATCAATGAAAATTAATTTAAAATAAATCATTAGTTGATGTGTTTTTACAACAACATCTTAGCCATTGAATGAAACACAAATCAATGTCAACCATTGATTGTGTGTTGTCCATGGATTGGGATCCATGGACTCCCAAAATCCTATATAAGAAGAGGCACCCCTTGCTCTTCAAGACACATCAATGAATGCTCTCTCTCTTTTCTCTCTACCCGTCCACTCTCTCTATCTCTCATGTGGCCGTCCACCATGGATGCCCTAGAGAGATCCTCCATCGCCGCAGCGTCGTCGTTATGCTGCCCGATCGTTTGCTCGTGGATCTCCGTCTACTTCGGCATGCCTTGCTCATGAAGAAGACGTCATATCTCGCTTGTCGAGATCAGGAGATCCGTAGCTTGGATCATCAACATGGATTGCGAGAAGCACACATCTTATCCACGCGCTCGCAAGCGTCTCCTCCGTCGGATCAGAATTGAGACATGAGGTCTCTTTGTTTAGAGACTCGATCGCAACCACACTTCAAGAGTTAATCCTAGTACTTATTTGTGGTTTAGACGAAATGATTCGAGAAGTGTTCTTGGATCATGTGGTTTCGTCACATAGAAAATTTTAATTTCTGCTGCATCGAGCAACTAGTGCGACTAGTCGCTCCCGATCGCATACGATGCGATCCTCCTACTTCCGTTATGTGCTTGAGGATTTTCCCCATATCCTTCAAAACTTCGGGCTTGAGGTAGCTTCTCTAAAAAACTTAGGGATTAAGCTAACTCCTCCCAAAAACATAGGGCGTAAGATAGCTCCTACCGGAAATTTAATTCTTAAGATAACTCCTCCCTAAAACTTAGGCCTTAAGATAACTCCTCTTGGAAACTTAGTACTTAATATAGTTACTTTCGGAAACTTAGCGCGTAAGATAAATCCTCTCGAAAACTTATGGCTGAAGATAACTCCTGCCGGAAACTTCTGACTTAAGCTAGCTCCTTTCTGAAACTTAGGCCTAAATCTAGCTCCTTCTGGAAACTTAGCACTTAAGCTAACTCCTTTCGAAAACTTAAGGCTTAAGATAACTACTTCCGAAAACTTAACATTGAAGATAACTTTTACTGGAAACTTAGGGATTAAGATAGCTCCTGCCAAAAATTTAGGGCTTAAGTTATCTTCTTCCGGAAACTTAAGCCTTAAGATAGCTCCTTCCGAAAACTTAGCGCTTAAGTTAGCTCCTTCCAGAAACTTAGGATTTAGGTTAGCTTCTTCTGAAAACTTAGCGCTTAAGTTAGCTCCTTCTAAAAATTTAGCGCTTAAGATAACTCTTCTCGAAAGCTTAGTGTTTAAGCTAGCTCCTCCCGTAAACTTAGCGCTTAAGATCGTTCCTTCCGAAAACTTAAGATAACTCCTTCCAGAAATATAGCGCTTAAGTTAAATCCTTCAAGTTACTTAGCTCTTGAGCTAATTTCTTCTGTAAACTTAGCACTTAAGGTAGCTCCTTCCGGAAACTTAGAGCTTAAGCTATCTCCTTTCGGAAACTTAGGGTATAAGATACCTCTTTCCAGGAACTTAGGACTTAAGCTACCTTCTTTCAAAAACTAAGACATAAGCTACCTCCTTCCGGAAACTTAAGGCATAAGCTAGCTCCTTCCGGAAATTTAGGGCTTAAGATAATTCCTTCCAAAAATTTAGCACTTAAGCTACCTCCTTCCGAAAACTTAGCGCTTAAGCTAGCTCCTTACTGAAACTTATGGCTTAAGTTAGCACCTTTCATAAACTTATGGATGAATCTAGATCCTTCCCGAAACTTAGGGTTTAAGGTAACTCCTTTAGAAAATTTAGGGCTTAAGTTAGTTCCTTCCGAAAACTTAGGGCTTAAGCTAGCTCCTTCTAGAAACTTAGGGCTTACGATAGTTCCTTCCACAAACTTAACGCTTAAGCTAGCTCCTTCCGAAAACTTAGCGCTTAAGCTAGCTCCTTCCGAAAACTTAGCGCTTAAGCTAGCTCTTCCGTAAACTTTGGGCTTAATCTAGCTCCTTCCGAAAACTTAGAACTTAAGTTATTAGGACTTAAGTTAAATCCTTCTGAAAATTGTGGGTTTAAGTTAGCTCCTTCTGGAAACTTAGGGCTTAGAATATCTCCTTTAGGAAACTTGGCACTTAAGCTAGCTCCTTCAAGGAACTTAGCGCTTAAGTTAGCTCCTTTGTGAAAGTTAGGGCTTAAGCTAGCTCATTATGGAAATTTAGGACTTAAGCTTAGCCCATTCCGGAAACATAGGGCTTAAGATACCTTCTTCCAAAAACTTAGTGCTTAAGCTACTTCCTTTAAGAAACTTAGGGCTTAAGCTAGCTCATCCCAGAAACATAGGGCATAAGGTAGCTCCTCCCGAAAATTTAGCGCTTAGGACTTAAGCTAGCTCATTCCAGAAACCTAGGGCTCAAGCTATCTTCTTCCAAAAACTTAGGGCTTAAGCTACATACTTTCAGAAACTTAGGGCTTAAGCTAGCTCCTTCTGGAAATTTAGAGCTTAAGCTAGCTTCTTTCGGAAATTTAGCGCTTAAAATAGCTCCTCCCGGAAACTTAGTGCTTAAGCTTAATCTTCTCAGAAAGTTAGGTCTTAAGCTAGCTTCTTCCGGAAACTTAGGGCTTAAGATAGCTCCTTCTATAAACATAGGGCTTAAGATAACTCCTTCTGTAAACATAGGACTTAATCTAGCTCCTTCCCAAAACTTAAGGCTTAAGGTAACTTCTATCGGAAACTTAGGACTTAAGTTAGCTCCTTCCGAAAATTTAGGGCTTAAGCTATCTCCCTCTGAAAACTTATGGCTTAAGCTATCTCCTTTAAGAAACATAACGCTTAAGCTAGTTCCTTCCGGAAACTTAGCGATTGAGCTACCTCTTCCGGAAATTTAGGGCTTGAGCTAGCACTTCCTAAAATTTAGGGCTTAAGCTTACTTCTCCCGAAAACTTAGGGCTTAATGTAGCTCCTCTCAACAACATAGGTCAAAAGCTAGCTCCTCCCGGAAACTTAGCGCTTAAGTTAGCTCCTCCTGGGAACTTAACGCTTAAGCTAGCTCCTCCCGGGAACTTAACGCTTAAACTATCTCCTCTCCGAAACTTAGCGCTTAAGCTATCTCCTCTCGGAAACTTAGTGCTTAAGCTTAATCCTCCCGAAAACTTAGGTCTTAACTAGCTCCTTCCGGAAACTTAGGGCTTAAGATAGCTCCTCATGGAAACTTAGCGCATAAGATAGCTCCTCCCGAAAACTTAGGGTTTAAGATAACTCCTTCTGGAAACTTAGCGTTTAAGATAGTTCCTCCCGGGAACTTAAGTCTTAAGATCACTCCTCTCGAAAACTTAGGGCTTAGGCTAGCTCCTCACGGAAACTTAGGGCTTAAGAAAGCTTCTTCCGGAAACTTAGCGCTAAAGCTAGTTCCACCCAGAAACTTAGCGCTTAAACTAGCTCCTCCTGGAAATTTAAGATAACTCCTTCCGAAAACTTAGCACTTAAGATAACTTCTTCCGGAAATTTAAAGTAGCTCCTCCTGGAAACGTAGCTCTCAAGCTAGTTCCTTCTGGAAACTTATACTTTAAACTACCTCTTCTGGAAACTTAGGGTTTAAGATACCTCTTCCGGAAATTTAAGACTTAAGCTAGCTCCTATCAGAAACTTAGGACTTAAGTTAGCTCCTATCGGAAACTTAGGGCTTAAGGTAGATCCTTCCAGAAACTTAGGGCTTACACTAGCTCCTTCCAGAAACTTAGGGCTTAAGCTAGCTCCTTCATGGAAACTTAGGGATTAAGCTAGCTCCCTCCCGGAAACTTATGGCTTAAGCTTACTCCATCTGGAAACTTAGGGATTAAGCTAGATCCTCCTGGAAACGTAGGTCATAAACTAGCTCCTCCCCAAAACTTAGGACTTTAGCTAGCTCCTCCTGAAAACTTAGCGCTTAAGCTAGCTCCTGTCAGAAACTTAGCATTTAAGCTAGCTCCTCCGAGAAACTTAGCGCTTAAGCTAGCTCCTATCATAAACTTATCGCTTAAGCTAGCTCCTCCCGAAACTTAACACTTATGCTAGATCCTCCTAGTAACTTATGAATTAAGGTAGCTCATCCCAGAAACTTAGGGCTTAAGGTAGCTCCTCCCGGAAACTTAAGGCTTAAGCTTGCTCCTCTCGGAAATTTAGGGCTCAAGCTAGCTCCTCCCGGAAACTTAGGGCTCAAGCTAGCTCTTCCTGGAAACTTAGGTCTTAAGATATCTCCTACTGGAAACTTATGTCTTAAGATAGCTCCTCTCGGAAACTTAACGCTTAAGATAACTCCTCCTAGAAATTTAGGGCTTATAACAGTTCCTCCCGTAAACTTAGCGCTTAAGATATCTCCTTCCTGAAAATTAGGGCTTAAGATAGCTCCTATCGGAAACTTAGGGCTTAATCTAGCTCCTTGGGTGAAGGATTATGGAAGAATCTTCAAGCGCATCATGGAAGCGTGATTATCGTATCATATACGATCAAGATCGATCAGTCACACTAGTTGCTCGGTACAACAGAATTTACAAATTTTTAAATAATGAAATCACATGATCCAAGAACATTTCTTGGATCATTTCATCTAACCACATAAAAGACATAGGAATACCTCTTGAAGCGTGGTTGCGATCGAGCCTCTAAGGGAGGAGAACTCTTATCTCAAGTCTAATCTGTCGGAGGAGACGCATGCAAGCGCAGGGATGAGTCGCGTGCTTCTCACAATCCAAGTCAATGATCCAAACAATGAATCTCCCGATCTCATCTCACGAGATTGAACGCCTTCTTCACAAGCGACACACACCAAAGAAGATGGAGATCCAAGAGTCATTGAAGCGGGAGCACATCGATAAGGCGACAATGAAGATGACCTTCTCTTTATGAGAGTAGACAATCACTCAAGGAGAGAGAAGGGAGAGAGTATGCATGAGAATGAGAGAGAGATGTCATCGAGATTGCGTAACTCGAAGAGCAAGGGGTACCTCTTCTTATATAGGATTTTGGGAGTTCATGGATCCCAATCCATGGACATCAATGGGTGAGAATGATTTGTGTTTCTTTCAATGGCCAAGATTTTGTTGTAAAAAACGCAACAACAAATAACTTAATTTAAATTAATTTATATTTATAAATCAACACAATTAATTTCAAATTAAATCACATTGACTGGAGATAAGATAATGAGGAGACCAAATTAATCCCTAAGAAGGAGGTGACGACCACTTTTCTCCACACGGAGATAAGTGGCCTTCCACTCTTCTTGAGTACATTGAGTCAATCTCCTCTAACTATCATGGGATCTCATTATCTCATGATATCTCCACAATTTACAACAACTCTTGTTGCAAATATTTTCACAAAAAAATAATTCATAATTATCTTGTGAAAAATTTCAATCAAGCCATTGAAATTATTTGAATCTCATTCACAACCCAAAATAAAATGTAATTATATTTTCAATTAATCATTCAATGTGATTCCAATTCACATTAAAAATTAATCAACAAATATAAATCACAAAAGTCTCTCTCTAATACATTATAAATCACATTTATAATATACATGGATAATTGGATAGTGTTATACAAATTATTCATATCCACAATAATTAAATCGCATTTAATTACATTGGATAATCATTCTCATGCATTCAGATAATGTGAATCAAATTTACATTATTAATGATAACTAAATCATATTTAATTATCCATTTCTTAATGCTTAGACACAATTCAACTTTGGAATTATTCTTGAACTCTTTTAAGAATAATGTGCTTTCTCCGCATATAAATGGAGATAAGGACATGGTTGTTGGACATGTGAGCCCACGGTGAACCATTATGCAATAAATTTTATTGCAAATACCATTCTCTGATCTGAATTGAAGAATAACTAATTTGCATACTAGGTCCCTTAGTACAATTAGGGTTATGTATCATGGCTATCTTAATGATCATACAACTATTGATTCAATTATTGAATCATAGAGGCTAGTGCTTAGAAGAATATCTAAAGAGTTAGATTGAGGACTCATCAAGAACCGTCAAATGATTGTTAAGAGAGGATCTCCAGTATGAGAAGGATATGGCAATCCTTTCTCTAAAGACTGATATCTAACCGACCTCTTGATGCAGATCCTCTACATAGGAATAGAGATTCGGAGGAGTTAGAGAAGTTAGGTCAAAGAGTTGACCTAACGAGATTGAGATAACCAAAGTCATATGTCGTATGTTGTCACAGTATAGGCATGCATCCTCTGACCAGAGACAGATGTGTTATTATATGTATGAGTATGTACATTTGGCAGACTAATAGGTTGATGACCTAACCAAGGTCTATACACCGATGTGCTAGTGTGCATGCAAGGGCATATGAGTAATACAATCTCTCAAGGGATCATACAAGTTCATTACTGAATCAGAAGACATGAGCTCGCTCATGAGATATTTAAAAGAATCTAATTCTGTGTATGATCGTTTCGTTTTGGAAGCTTGAATGAGTTTGTAAGTTTGATATATGCTTTTGGAAAGTATATGATCAATACCTGAGTATGATATATGACTTCAGAAAGTATACGATCGATACTAACTTCCAATGATCGAATGAGAACCTTAATGATAAAACCATGAAGGAGACAATCTAAATAGATATGAAACTTTGGGTTTAATCTGGGTCTTCCAGTATGCAGGATGTACATATATTAGGAATACCTGAGGGTGATGTGATCATAAACGATTGTATAACCATGATGCTTCCATTTCGAGGGAGTGATGAAATAGTATAGATTTTAGTGACTCCTCTCATAGAGAAGTGATCTGATCTTAGTCCAAATGTTGGACCCTGGTCTGAATGTGATTCAGATATAATGAGAAGATTAGATCTGCGTCTTTGATTTAATCAAACATTTATGGGAGGTCTGCAAGATCTAGATTTGAGATGTGATCTCAATATCCAAGTCACTATACATGGAACAATACAACCACCCTGTCCTTATCTCCATGTATCCACATAGAATGCTTATTATCCTTGAAAGAGTTCATGGATAATTTCATTATTGATATTATATATCGGAGTATTGAGAAAATTGATAATGTGATTTAATTATCATGAATAATATGAATTTGATTCGTATTATAAGGAGAGTTATCTGAGATAATTAAATTTGATTTAATTATAAAAGATGATAACAATGTAAATGTGATTCATTAGGCACATGAGAATATAGATCAAAGATGATTAAATGTGATTTAGTTATCATGGATATGAATAATGTGTATAGCAATATCCATATTATTCAGATATATTATAAATGTGGTTTATTATATATAAGAGAGAACCTATTGTAATTTATATTTGTTGATTAATGATTAATGTGAATTGGATTCACATTGAATGATTAATTAAAAATATAATTACATTTTGTTTTGGGTTGTGAATGTGATTCACATATTTCCAATTGCATGATTGCAATATTCACAAGATAATTATGATTTTTTTGTGAAATTATTTACAACAAGTATTGTTGTAAATCTTGGAGATATCATGAGATAATGAGATATCATGAGAAATTGAGGAGAAGGGTGGTGTCCCCCCCCTTATGGGATGAGGTTAGTCTCCTCATTATCTTAAGACTAGTCAAATGATTTGAGTTTGAAACTAATTATATTTATTTATCAATATAAGTTAATTTAATTTAAATTAATTGTTATTGTGTTTTTTACAACAACATCATGGCCATTGAAAGGAACACAAATCAATCTCACCCATTGATTGTGTGATGTCCATAGATTGGGATCCATGGACTCCCAAAACCATATATAAGAAGAGGCACCCCTTGCTCTTCAAGTGACATCATTGACAACATCTCTCTCATTGTCTACACCCCATCTCTTTCTCTCTCTCTCTCCATTGGGTGGCCGTCCTCTCTATACTAGGGAGAAAGTCACCATCGCTGCAACATCATCGTTATGTTGCCGGATTGCTTACTCATGGATCTCTGTCTCCTTTGGTGTGTCTCGCTCATGAAGAAGACATCAGATCTCGTGCGATGAGTTCAGGAGATTGATCGCTTGGATCATCAACATGGATTTTGAGGATTACGTGTCTCATCAATGTGCTCGCATGTGTCTCCTCCGTCGGATCGTACTTGAAACAGGATGTCTCATTGTTTAGAGACTCGATCGTAACCACACTTCAAGAGGTAACATTAATACCTAATTATGGTTTAGATGAAATGATCTGAGAAGCGTTCTTGGATCATGTGATTTCAATTTTCATCACATTAAAATTTTTAAATTCCGCTGCCCGGAGCAACTAGTGCGACTAGTCGCTCCCGATCGCATTCGATACGATCCTCACGCTTTTGTGATGCGCTTAAGGATCTTTCCATTTCCTTCAAGTGGTATCAGAGCCTTAGGTTAGAGGTTTTGGATACGATCTATAAAACTAAGAAGACTTGGGTTCATTAGGGATTGTGGAAATTTTATCGCATTTCATTTTTACAGCCCTGTTTTGTGAATATATTCGGCCATTTTTAAAATTTTTAACCACAAAATTATCACCTAGATAATGTTCCTCATTAATTAAGGAAACTGTGAGATTTGAGTTTGCATGATTTGGAATCCGATAACTCAAGATACGATCTTTTTAATGAACATATATCCACTATTTTGGGGATGGCGAATTTTGACGCAATTAAAGAGTTAGTTATTATTTTTACATGACTTGCTTAATTTGGATTTAAATTGATTGAGATGTGATAATTTTAGTAAGTAGGGGTCACTGCTGGAAATTACATACTTGATCATTAACCTTGTGATTGTCATTCAATTAAATTAAGAGAAATTGATGGTTAATTTCCTAAGATAATTATTGATAAATATTTTTTGAAATATTTAAAGATACTGGTTATTTCCTTGAATGACATTGACCATAACCAACATGATTAGATATGATCTAGATCACAATTGATTACATGAACTTTCCAACAAACAAGGTTGCTTGAATAGGATTGGAAATTTGTTTAGCAAATTTCCTTATAATGTTAATCAAAATTGTTTTGATTTTTATTGTAAGGTATAACTTATGTTGAAAAAACCAATTATCATCTCAAGTACGAAGTGATCTATTTTGCATTATCCTTTTCCGAGGCGGATATGGTGTCTAGTCAGGGAACATTGGGGTAGCAGGTTGCATCGTGTGTGGTCTGTCCCACTCCCGTCGGTACTGGCCATGACATCGGGTAGGGTTGGTATAATGCTTGAGAAATCATGATGTATTTTTAATTATTAAAATTCGAAATAATATGTATTTGTGATAATACCATATTTCAAGTAGCAATAAAAGAATGTTTGTTGGATATTAATTGGCTCATTGATTTAATAAGATTAGATTAATTGGAATCCAATTAAAATTAAAACACTCTATTATGAATAGAGTTGTTATTTCCCTTAGAAGGATTATTTATGTGAATATGATTCATAATAATTAATTAAAATTTGACCATTATATGGAGGATCACATAAGTGACATCCATGGTCTCCCGTCAAGGCAAAGGATTCCGTCGCTAGAGATTGTATGTAGGAGATGTCTGTCCGAAGTGACAGGTCCTGCATACAAGCCATTTGGAGCTGGTTCTTTGCTTCTCGAAAGAGTAAGGATGTATGCGCAGTGACCCCAATATGGAGTCCTCATATTATTGGTGCCAGATTGGATTGTGCATAGTGAGTTGTATTCCTTTTGACGGTTAGTTCAATTAGTGGCGGGTCAACATTACCTTAGGGGTGGTGGGCCCGTGTGTTAATGACCAAATTGGGAAATGCAAGTTGGAATTGCAAGACGAAATGAGTTCCCGCTTCTTTTTATCCGAGTTACAAGTTCTCATATTATTGAGATGTGACAAAGATAAGGAAGGAGATCCCAGATCTTGCTTGATATATAATGGTAAGTATATCTCTTATATTGAAAGTGATTAAGGGAATGAACTTTTAGTGTTGACAAGGCATGACAACTTTGATATAAAAATTCCTAAATAAAAGTAACATATATATTTATATATACCTTTATGCAAATTTCTTATTTTAGATAATCCTTTATTAAACCCACTCAATAATATACTCAATAATGACCAGTAAATTCTCATGAATTGGATTCATGATCAAGATATTGTACTTGTAGTTGGGCACATAATGTATGTGGTTGCAATGTGCAAGTTTCCTCATAATAATGAGGAATGGCAATTAAATTGACAATAGGAGTACAACCTTAGGGTTTGTATGTCTCTATAGTCTTGATCTCTCACCGATTGTACTTTGGAAGTGACATGTTGATGGTGATCATAATTATCAAATAATCATTATAAAAATCTAAGAAGATGTTTTGGCAAACATATTTGCTCTCAACATTTAATCATGAATGACATGGTTCTCTACATTATGCAGAATGGTGGCTCTATAGGAGATGATGTATTCAAAAATGTTTGAGTACCTGCCTGAACCAAAGTCATTAAGAGTTTAGATGGATGTAGATATGATGAGTGTCATCGATCTATTGTTTATACTCAAGTCATTCATGAAGCTTCATAATATTCATACTGTATGAATTAAATGAAGCATATATAAATATTGAAATACTCTTACATTGAATTCTTTTGAGTTCAACATAAGAGATCCTTTGTCTTAAGAAATAGTTGTTTATAGATGAAGAGAGCACGGTGGAAGCATGGGTCTGACCCATGCAAGAAGGAAAGTCAAAAATTTGACTATACTTCTGTATTTTCTATATGAAATCCAAATAGTTGGATGCATGCCAATACTGTAATAAGCCGATGTATTGATAGTGTGACTATCTAGTCTATCTAGGCTCCTTAGAGAATGACTCAGATAGTGCATCGGAATAATCTATATCTACATATCATCCTTGAAATTGTCTTACTTATTGGATAAGATTAAAAGTCTAATAATTGTATCTCATTCTTCTAATAATACTTGCAATCGATTGCATATGTATTAGAAGATTAGAAATTTGATCTTAAGGTTTAATAGTCATCCATGGATATTGATGCAATGGTTGCAACAATCACTATTGGATATATAGAATTCATATTTTCAGTGGGAGAGTCCTTAATCTTGGAGAATATCTTAATATTGATATATGCTTTTGGAAAGTATATGATCAATACCTGGGTATGATATATGCTTTTGGAAAGTATATGATCGATACTGACTCCCATGATCAAATGAGAAACTTAATGATGAAACCCTGAAGGAGACAATCTAAATGAGATCTGAAACTTCAGGTTTGTTCTCAGTCTTCTAGTATGCAAGATGTACAGGTATTAGGAATACCAGATGGTGATGTGATCATAAACGATTATATAACCATGACGCTTCCATTTCGAGGGAATGATGAAATGGGTCTGGATTTTAGTGACTCCTCTTATAGAGAAGTGATCTGATTTTAGTCCAAATGTTGGACCTTGGTCTGAATGTGATTCATATACAATGAGAAGATTAGATCTACGACTTTGTTTTAATCAAACATCTATGGGAGGTCCGCAAGATCTAGATTTGAGATGTGATCTCAATATCCAAGTCACTATACATGAAATAATACAATCGCCCTATCCTTATCTCCAAGTATCCGCGGAGAAAGCACATTATCCTTGAAAGAGCTTATGGATAATTTCATTATTGATATTATATATCCAAGCATTGAGAAAATCGATAATGTGATTTGATTATCATGAATAATATGAATTTGATTCGTATTATAATAAGAGTTATCTGAGTTAATTAAAAGTGATTTAATTATCAAAGATGAGAATATTGTGAATGTAATTCATATCATTTGGGCACATGCGAATAGAGATCAAAGATGATTAAATGTGATTTAATTATCATGGATATGAATAACGTGGATAACAGTATCCATATTATTTAGATATATTATAAATGTGGCTAATAATATATAAGAGAGAGCCTATTGTAATTTATATTTGTTGATTAATTATTAATGTGAATTGGATTCACAGTGAATGATTATTTGAAAATATAATTACATTTTGTTTTTGGTTGTGAATGTGATTCATATCATTCCAATGGCATGATTGCAATATTCACAAGATAATTATGAATTATTTTTTGTGAAATTATTTACAACAAGTGTTGTTGTAAATCTTGGAGATATCATGAGATAATGAGATCTCATGAGAAATTGAGGATAAGGGTAGTCGTCCCCTCCCTTTTTTCAGGGGATGAGGTTAGTCTCCTCATTATCTCAAGACTAATCAAATGATTATAATTTGAAATTAATTATATTTATTTATCAATTTAAATTAATTTAAATTAAATAAATTGTTGTTGTATTTTTTACAACAACATCATGGCCATTGAAAGAAACACAAATCAATCTCTCCCATTGATTGTGTGATGTCCATGGATTGGGATCCATGGACTCTCAAAACCCTATATAAGAAGAGGCACCCCTTGCTTTTCAAGTGACATCATTGACAATCTCTCTCTCATTCTCTACACACCATCTATCTCTCTATCTCCCTTGGGTGACCGTCCTCTCTATACTAGAGAGAAAGCCGCCATCGCTACAACATCATCGTTATGTTGCTGGATCGCTTACTCACGGATCTTCGTCTCCTTCGGTTAGCCTGACGAGCAGCAATTTTGCCCTCTTAATTCAACTGAATTAACAATCGAAATAAATGTGTTCGTTGTAGTCGGGCAAAATTGGATCCATCAAAAACCGCTTGAATTAATGTATTAATTAAAACTAAAGCGATCGATTTTTATTTTACTTGGGTAAGCCCAAGATCGAACTCAGGGACACGAGCCTCTTAAATGATTATCTAGACTTTTATATTAAGATTAAGTGTGGAATTAAGTACATCATAGGTCAATGTGCAAAAAGACACAATGTAGACAATGCAAACATAATTTTTATTTGTTTTTTTATCATGCAATGAGATGCAATCTTACAATGATGCAAAAATACCCTAATGAGATATAACAAATAATAGATAATCAATTTCAGTGTCCATTTACAGAGTAATTTTCATTGACTAGATAATTGATGGCATAAAAATCATTGAGCATGTGGCACTATGTAATTAGAATTATTCAATAAAATCCAAAGTGTCAAAATAGAGATTAATCCATGCTATTAGAAAGACAATGAAACAAGCTTTGAAATGCCATTGAAATCAACTAAATTGGAGCTCGGATGCTCAAGATATCAACAAAAGAGTCCAGGGGCATAAAGGCAAGAAAACATGTAAAATAAATATGGAAAATCTTACAACCAGGTCCCTAGAAGGTCCGAAATGCAAATAAAAGAAGGCGCATGGACTTCCCTGTAAATTACCCACACACGCGGGGGTAGAAATGTAATTATTAAAACTCAGAGGGGGTTGGTTGCAATTTACCCCATGCACGCCTACGTATCACGTGCTTCTGGACCTGGCTGACATTTGAAGAAGTCGAGGGGCCTCCCCGACAACGGTGCCATTCTGATGACACGGATTTCGATTGGTTAAGATGTAAATAAATATTCACGATGTGTCGTTGTTCTCAACCACTCGAATCGGTCAACGAGAAAAAAAAATTTGTATTTAAACCACACGAAAAATTAAGAAATTCAATGTAAGCAAATGTAAGCAGTTTTCGCTATTCTTTTTACCTGGTATAGCGACCAGGGTCGAACACAAAGAGCACGATTTAAAAACTATGCAGTTAATTTTCAATGTTAATTTTTAGTGTTTTTGAATTTTTATTTTTTATTTTTTAAAACAAGTGCAAAGGAATAAAAACGCACAAACATCGCTCTTTTTGTATTTTTCAAAAAAAATAAAAAATACTCAGAAAATTAAAAAGAAAATGTTTTTTTGGATTTTATATATTTTCAAATATTTTTGGTAATTTTTTCAAAATTTTCTATTTTTTTGTGATTTTATAAAAATCAAACTGTGCAAAACAGAGCAAAAAGTGCATAGTCAGGAGTATTCTGTAATTTAAAAATCCTTTAAATATTCAAAAATCCTGAAAATTATTTTTAAGATAAACTACAAAGCAATATCTACAATTAGAAACTGAAATCACTATTTTTGGATTTTTCTACAATTTTCTATAATTTTTTTAAGAATTTTCCTTTTTTAAAATGGATTTTTGAAAAATGATGATGCACATGCAAAAAGTTTTTTTAATGCAAAAAGCTCTGCCTTCCTAGAGCTTCACTGAGCTCGCTAGCCGGAGACAGAGCCAGCGTAATGTAGCCGGAGCTCCACCAAGTCCATCGTAGGAGGCGGTTGAGAGGATGAAGGTGACATACATGTGTCGTCCGATGATAAAGATCGGACGGTCTATTTTGGGCCACGTCGTTCCTCCTTGCAAGAACCGCCACCATCTGATCTTCGTTATTGGGTGGTCCACAGAGGTCTATGTCATTAGCTTCAGACGTCAGCTCCAAACCTGTAGGAGCGGAGCATCCAAGCCTCAGCAGAGCTTCAGCAAGTTATGCATGGTTCGAGCCTAGTCCAAGACTCCATCGACTACCGAGCCTCACCCCTACGTGCTCGGTCACGCGAGGGTGAGGTAATTTACTGGGAGGCCCCTCTACTTCTTCAAATGTCAGCCAGGTCCTGAAGCACGGGATACCTACACGTGCATGGGGTAAATTGTAACTAACCCCCTCCGGGTTTTAATAATTGCATTTCTACCCCGCGCATGTGGGTAAGTTACAGGGAAGTCCTCACACCTTATTTTATCTGCATTTAGGTCCTTCCAGGGACCTGGTTGTAATATTTTCCTTATTTATTTTACATGTTTTCTTGTGTTTATGCCCCTGGACTCTTTCATTGATATCTTGAGCATCCGAGCTCCAATTTAGTCGATTTCATTTGCATTTCAAAGCTTGTTTCATTGTCTTTCTAATGGCATGGATTAATCTCTATTTTGACACATTGAAATTTTATTGAATAATTCTAATTACATAGTGTCACATGCTTAATGATTTTTATACCATCAATTATCTAGTCAATGAAAATTACTATGTAAATGGACCCTGAAATAGATTATCTGTTATTTGTTCTATCTCATTAGGGAATTTTCGCATCATTGTGAGATTGCATCTCATTGTATGATAAAAAATCAAGTAAAAATTATGTTCGCATTGTCTGCATTGTGTCTTTTTGCACATTGACCTATGATGTTCTTAATTCCACACTTAATCTTAATAATGAAAGTCTAGATAATCACTTAAGAGACTCGTGCCCTTGAGTTCGACCTTGGGCTTGCCCGAGTAAACTAAAAACCGACCTCTTTTGTTTTAATTGATACATTAATTAAAGTGGTTTTTGATGGATCCAATTTTGCCCAACTACAACGAACACATTTATTTCGATCGTTAATTCAGTTGAATTAAGAGGGCAAAATTGCGGTTCGTCGGGCACACCAAAGGAGACGGAGATCCAAGAGTAAGCGATCCGGCAGCATAACGACGATGCTGCAGCGATGGTGACTTTGTCTATAGTATAGAGAGGACGGTCACCCAAGGGAGAGAGAGAGAGAGATAGATGGTGTGTAGAGAATGAGAGATAGAGAGATTTCAATGATGTCACTTGAAAAGCAAGGGGTGCCTCTTCTTATATAGGGTTTTGAGAGTCAACGGATCCCAATCCATGGACATCACACAATCAATGGGAGAGATTGATTTGTGTTTCTTTCAATGGCCATGATGTTGTTGTAAAAAATATAACAACAATTGATTTAATTTTAATTAATTTATATTGATAATTAAATTGAATTAATTTCAAATTCAAATCATTTGACTAGTCTTGAGATAATGAGGAGACTAACCTCATCCTCTGGAAAAGGGAGGGGACGGCCACTCTTATCCTCAATTTCTCATGAGATCTCATTATCTCAAGATATCTCCAAGATTTACAACAACACTTGTTGTAAATAATTTCACAAAAAATAATTCATAATTATCTTGTGAATATTGCAATCATGCCATTGGAGTTATGTGAATCACATTCAAAACCCAAACAAAATGTAATTATATTTTCAATTAATCGTTCAATGTGAATCCAATTCACATTAATAATTAATCAACAAATATAAATTACAATAGGCTTTTTCTTATATATTATAAACCACATTTATAATATATCTAAATATTATGGATAGTGTTATCCACATTATTCATATCCATGATTATTAAATCACATTTAATCATCTTTGATTTCTATTCGCATGTGCCCAAATAATATGAATTACATTCATATTATTCTCATCTTTGATAATTAAATCACATTTAATTATCTCAGATAACTCTTCTTATAATACGAATAAAATTCATATTATTCATGATAATCAAATCACATTATCAATTTTCTCAATGCTTGGATATATAATATCAACAATGAAATTATCCATGATCTCTTTCAAGGATAATGTGCTTTCTTCGCGGATACTTGGAGATAAGGACATGACGATTGTATTATTTCATGTATAGTGACTTGGATATTGAGATCGCATCTCAAATCTAGATCTTGCGGACCTCCCATAGATGTTTGATTAAAACAAAGTTGCAGATCTAATCTTCTCATTGTATCTGAATCACATTTAGACCAAGGTCCAACATTTGGACTAAGATCAGATCACTTCTCAGAGGAGTCACTAAAATCCAGTCCTATTTCATCATTCCCTCAAAATGGAAGCGTCATGGTTATACAATCATTTATGATCACATCACCATCAGGTATTCCTAATACCTGTACATCCTGCATACTGGAAGACCTAGAATAAACCTGAAGTTTCAAATCTCATTTAGACTGTCTTCTTCAGGGTTTCATAATTAAGTTTCTCATTTGATCATTGGGAGTCAGTATCGATCATATACTTTCCAAAATCATATATCATACCCAGGTATTGATCATGTACTTTCCTAAAGCATATATCAAACCTTCAAATTCAATCAAGCTTTCAAAGCGAGAGGACCGTGCATGGAATTTGATTCTTCCCAATATCTCATGAGTGAGCTCATGTCTTCCAATTCAATAATGAACCTGTATGATCTTTTTGAGAGATCGTATTACTTATATGACATTGCATGCACACCAACGCGTCGGTGTATAGACCTTGGTTAGGTCATCAAGCTATTGGTCTACCAAATGTACATACTCAGACATATAATAACATATCTGTATCTAGTCAGAGGATGCGCACCTATATTGTGAGAATATACGACATAGGACTTTGGTTATCTCGATCTCGTTAGGTCAACTCTTTGACCTAACTTCTCTAACACCTCTGAATCTCTATTCCTATGCAGAGGACCTGCATCAAGAGGTTGGTAGATATCATCCTTTAGAGAAAGGATTGTCATCTCCTTCTCAGGCTGGAGATGTTCTCTCCTTCTCAAGCTGGAGATCCTCTCTTAACAATAATTTGACGGTGCTTGATGAGTCCTTAATCTAACTCTTCATCCAAGCATCATCCTCTATGATTCAATAATTGAATCAACAACTGTATGATCATTAAGATGACATGATACATAACCCTAATTGTACTAAAGGACATATTATGCAAATTAGTTATTCTTCATTTCATTTGAGGGAGTGATATTTGCAGTAACATTTATTGCGTAATGGCTCGTCGTGGGCTTGCATGTCCAACAATCTCCCACTAGCCCAAAGAGCCATTAAATCATTTAAATCCACAATCATGTGATATTCATAGGCTATTTAGAAAAATAGCTAGGTAAACTGATCAATCACTTTGACCCTGAGAGGCTACACCAAGTCTTTTTACGACACTTGCATATCCCCGAGTAACAGTGCTCGCATCCACTGCGAATGTTGCATCTTATGCAACCAATACTCAATTTTGTCAGTTACAGTGTCCTTGATACTACAACTCAATTATTATCATAACCAGTATTTCCATAATCCTTATCAGAATACCCTTATTCCTGTATATCTCTATCTCCTAAGTTATCTGCAGTTAAGACCTTTTAGATCATTATCTATAAAGTCTTAAGTTCTTGAAGATAAGACTTTGAGATAACTATATCAAAAAATCTTGTCATCTTCGAAGATATTATTATTACTGCAATCAAGTGGTTTATTTCCATAGAAGTATTAGTAACAGTTTACTACTCCCACTGCATGGCAGACATCTGGCTTTTCTACATATATAGCATACACTCGGCTTCTTGTAACCGATGCACAAGGGCAAGCAGTTCTAGCATTCACTTCCTCAACTCTTTGAGGTGTTATCCCTTCATATAGGTCAGTAACATATCTTACGAGAAGGAAGTCTTCCTTGGGGTTTTCCATGAATGGAATATGTCTGAGGAGTACTACAAATTTAATGGTCTCAATACCCTTTCTCCTTTGCTTTTGAATATCTTCACAACTAAGATACAAGAGGTATCCTTGAGATCATATCTCAAGTTATGGAATAGCTAGATTATGAAACACTTATTATTATCCTTATATCATTATAAATGATTAGGATATCATCTACATTTAGCAAAAAGAACACAATGGCACTCTTACTAAGCTTTGCATGGTTCATCAAGATTTTATCTGAAATCATAACATCTATAATTTCATAAAATCTTATGTTTCAACTACAAGAAGCTTATTTGATTCCATAGATGGAGTTCCTTGGCTTGCACACCTTGTCTTCATCAGCTATGAAGCCATGGGGCTACTTCATATGAATATCCTTATAGAGTTATTTATAGAGGAATGCAATATTGACTTCCATCTTGTAGATGTCAAAGTCAAGTTGTGTAGCTATTTTTAACAATTTTCTGATGGTTTAAGCATGGTCACTGGAGAGCAAGTCTCATCGCAAGCGATGTCTTCTCTTCGGTGTATATCTTATGGATACGAGCCGTGCTTTAAGGGCCTCTACCTTCTCATCAGGTTCCCTCTTTTTCTTGAAGATCCATTTACATCTTAACATGCCTTACCCATATAAGTGGATCCTCGAGGGTCCATATACAACACTTGTATATGAAGTGTACTTGAGACTTTATTGCTAATATCCATCTTTCCATGTCATGATCCTCACAAGCTTCATCACATGAACTCAGATCATTGTCATACTTAACTGACACATGGAACATCCTCAAACTCATTTTAAGATGTATTACTATTTCATCTTTAATTGTCCTTTTACTTTCTGATTTCAGGAGCCTCATTATCTTCTCAAGATTCAATGAGTTCCTTCACTGCATTTTCATCTTGATTCTCAAGAGTCTCATCATCTAAGAATCTCGTCCTTAGAGGTGAGATCTTTTAAGAATCTCAAGGTCATAAAGTAGGTATATGATACCATCCTTTATTTTCCTAATGAAGTAGCAATCTCTGGTGCATGATTCCAGCTTAGCTTGGAATCTTATTGAGGATATATATTGTAGTCTCTGCTACATATATACGAGGAAACTAAGGGGTGATTATGCTAAGATTCATCATTGATCAAATCATGTCACACATGATCAATTGTGTCTCCCTACAAGTCTATTTAGTTTAGGTGTATTCGGAGGAGTAAGATAGGAATGATATTCATATCTCCATAAGGTATTCTTTGAATTCATCTAATAGGTACTTGCTACCTAGGTTAGATCAAATTCGTTTCATCTTCCTTCATACTTTGGTTCTAAATCAAAATTGTGAAATCTTTGAACATTTCAAAGCTTTTTAAGGTGAAGGGAAGAAATATCATATCACAAATAATCATCAATAGATATCACATATCCATAATGTATATTCTGATATAGATGATCCACATACATCAATATGTATGAGATCTTGAATACCTCAACATCTAACATCATTCCCATAGAAGGGTGTATTGGATATTTTTTTTACTTTTGAATACAATATTCATAAGTATGCAAGTTTTGAAATTTTAGACATTCTAAAGTTTCATCTCTTACTAGTCTATTGATCACATCAATAGACAAATGTCCAAGGCTTGATGCCAGATCATTGTCAAATAATCTTCATCCTCCTATTGATTTTTTAAAGGTTTAATTTTCAGTATTAGAAATCTTAATGAACCATTCATTAATTTTCTAATTTAGTAGAGTCCACTGGATGTTAGATTATTATCTGAAATATATCCATCATAACTTTCTACGATAGGTTTATTATAGAATTCATGTTTATTTTCAACATTTAGAAATAAACTATGAGTGTATTATAATATCCAGGTCATAGAGACATTCTTCAAGATTAAGGACTCTCCCATTGAAAATATGAAGTCTATATATCCAATAGAGATTGTTGCAACCATTGCATCAATATCCATGGATGACTATTAAACCTTAAGATCAAATTTCTAATCTTCTAATACATATGCGACCGACTGTAAGTATTATTAGAAGAATGAGATACAATTATTAAACTTTTAATCTTATCCAATAAGTAAGTCAATTTCAATGATGATATGTAGATATAGATTATTCCGATGCACTATTTGAGTCCTTCTCTAAGGAGCCTAGATAGACTAGATAGTCACACTATCAATACATCGACTTATTGCAGTATTAGCATTCATCCAACTATTTGGATGTCATATGAAAATTACAAAAGTATAGTCAACTCCTCGACTTTCCTTCTTGCATGGGTCAGATCCATGCTTCCACTATGCTCTCTTCATCTATAAACAATCATTTCTTAAGACAAATGATCTCTTATGTTGAACTCAAAAGAAAATAATGTAAGAGTATTTCAATATTTATATATGCTTCATTTAATTCATACAATATGAATATTATGAAGCTTCATGAATGACTTGAGTATAGACAGTAGATCGATGACACTCATCATATCTACATCCATCTAAACTCTTAATGACTTTTGTTCAGGCAGGTACTTAAACATTTTTGAATACATCATCTCCTATAGAGCCATCGTTCTGCATAGTGCAGAGAACCATGTCATTCATGATTAAATGTTGAGAGTAAGTATGTTTGCCAAAATATCTTCTTAGACTTTTATAACGATTATTTGACAATTATTATCACCATCGACATATCACTTCTGAAGTACATTCGATGAGAGATCAAGACTATAGAGACATACAAACCCTAAGGCTGTACTCCTATTGTCAATTTAATTGTCATTCCTCATTATTATGAGCAAACTTGCACATTGCAACCACATACATTATGTGTCCAACTACAAGTACAATATCTTGATCATGAATGCAATTCATGAGAATTTACTGGTCATTATTGAGTATAGTATTGAGTGGGTTTAATGAAGGATTATTTGAAATAAGAAATTTGCATAAAGGTATATATATATATATATATGTTACTTTGATTTAGGAATTTTTATATCAAAGTTGCCATGCCTTGTCAACACTAAATATTCATTCCCTTAATCACTTTCAATGTAAGAAATATACTTACAATTATATTTCAAGCAAGATCTGGGATCTCCTTCCTTATCTTTGTCACATCCCAATAATATGAGAACTTGTAACTCAGATAAAAAGAAGTAGAAACTCATTTCACCTTGCAATTCCAACTTGCATTTCCCAATTCGGTCATTAACACACAGGACCACCACCCCTAAGGTGATGTCGACCTGCCATTAATTGAACTAACCGTCAAAAGGAATACAACTCGCTATGCGCAATCCAATCTGGCCCCAATAATATGAGGACTCCATATTGGGGTCATTACGCATGCATCCTTACTCTTTTGAGAAGAAAAGAACCAGCTCCAAATGAATTGTATGCAGGAGCTGTCACTTCGGATAGGCGTCTCCTACATACAATCTCTAGCAACGGAATCCTTTGCCTTAACGGGAGATCATGGATGTTACTTATGTGATCCTCCATATCATGTTCAAATTTTAATTAATTATTATGGATCATATTCACATAATTAATTCTTGTAAGGGAAATAACAACTCTATTCATAATAGAGTGTTTTATTTTTAATTGGATTCCAATTAATCTAATCTCATTAAATCAATGAGCCAATTAATATCAAACAAACATTCTTTTATTGTTACTTGAAATATGGTATTATCTCAAATACATATTATTTCTAATTTTAATATTTAGAAATAGATCATGATTTCTCAAGCATTATACCAACCCTACCCGATGTCATGGCCAGTACTGACGGGAGTGGGACAGACCGCACATGGTGCAACCTGCTACCCCAATGCTCTCCGAGTGGACACCATATCCACCTCGAGAAAGGATAATGCAAAATAGATCACTTCGTACTTGAGATGATAATCAGTTTTTTTCAACAGAAGTTATACCTTATAATAATAATAATCAAAACAATTTTGATTAACATTATAAGGAAATTTGCTAAACAAATTTCCAATCCTATTCAAGCAACCTTGTTTGTTGGAAAGTTCATGTAACCAATTGTGATCTATATCATATCTATTCAAGTTGGTTATGGTTAATGTCATTCAAGGAAATAACCATCATCTTTAAATATTTCAAAAAATATTTATCAATAATTATCTTAGGAAATTAACCATCAATTTCTCTTAATTTAATTGAATGACAATCACAAGGTTAATGATCAAGTATGTAATTTCCAGCAGTGACCCCTACTTACTAAAATTATCACATTTTTAGGACAAAGTTTTCTGAAGGAGCAAACTAAAGCCATTAATTTCCGGAAAAAGTTAACTTAAGACCTAAGGAGGAGCTAGCTTGATCCCTAAGTTTCCGAGAGGAGCCAGCTTTAGGTCCTACACTTCCGGGAGGAGCTATCTTAAGCCTTAAGTTTTTGGGAGGAGTTGGCTTAAGGCATAAATTTCCGGAAGGAGTTAGCTTAAGAGCTAAGTTTCCGGGAGGAGTTAGCTTAAGCGCTAAATTTCCAGAAGGAGTTAACTTAAGCGTTACGTTTCCGGGAGTAAGAAACTTAAGCCTTAATTTTCCGGAAGAAGCTAACTTAAACATTAAGTTTCCGAGAGAAGCAAACTTAAGTCTTAAGTTTCCGAGAGGAGGTAGCGTAAACCCTAAGTTTTCAGGAGGAGCATAAGCCCTAAGTTTCCGGAAAGAGCTAGATTAAGTCCTAAGTTTCCGCAAGGAGTTGTTTAAGCATTTAGTTTCCGGAAGGAGCTATCTTAAGCATTAAGTTTCCGGATGAAGTTAGCTTAAGCACTAAGTTTTCGGAAGGAGCTAACTAAAGGCCTAAGTTTTTGAGAAAGAGTTATCTTAAGTCCTATGTTTCCGAAAGGAGTTAGCTTAAGCACTAAGTTTTCGGAAAGAGCTCGTTAAGCCTTAAGTTTTAGGAAGGAGCAAACTTAAGCATTAAGTTTCCGAGAGGAGCTAGCTTAAGGCCTAGGATTCCAGAAGGAACTAACTTAAGCGTTAATTTTCCAGAAGGAGTTATCTTATGCCATATGTTTCCCGGAGGAGATGCTGAAGGCTTAAGTTTCCGGTTGAAGCTATCTTAAGACTTAAGTTTTTGGAAGAGCTAACTTAAACCTTAAGTTTCTGGGAGTGGCTAGCTTAAGTCTTAAGTTTCCTAAAAGAAATACCTTAAGCCTAAGTTTCCGAAAGGAGCTCCCTTAAGCCCAAAGTTTTTGAGAAAGAGCTAGCTTAAGTCCTAAGTCTCCTGGAGGAGATATCTTAAGCACTAAGTTTTCGGAAGGAGTTAGCTTAAGCTCTAAGTTTTCGGGAGGAGAAAGCATAAATCCTAAGTTTGCGACAGGAACTAGCTTAAGCCTTAAGTTTTTGAGAGGAGCTTATTTAAGGCCTAAGTTTCCAGAGGGAGCTAACTTAAACCCTAAGTTTCCAGAAGGAGCTAGTTTTAGTCCTAAGTTTCTAGAATAAGGGACCTTATGCCCTAAGTTTCCTGAAAGGAGATATCTTAAGGCCTAAGTTTTCAGAAGGAGAAACTTAAGCGCTAAGTTTCCAGAAGGAAGTCGTTTAAGTGCTCAGTTTCCGTAGGGAGCTATCTTAAGCGCTGATTTTCTTGGAGGAGCTAACTTAGTCACTGAGTTTTCGGGAAGAGCAAATTTAAGCGTTGAGTTTACGGAAGGAGTTAACTTAAGCACTAAGTTTCAAGGAGGAGCTAACCTTAGCCTTAAGTTTTTGGAAGGAGCTAACTTAAGCGCTAAGTTTCCGTAAGGCACTATCTTAAGGCCTATTTTCCGGAAAAAGCTAATTTAAGCCCTGAGTTTCCGATAGGAGCTATTTTAAGCCCTAAGTTTCCAGAGAAATTATCTTAAGTGTTGAGTTTCCAGAAGTATATATCTTAAGTGCTAAGTTTCTAGAAGGAGTAAGCTTAAGTGTTAAGTTTTCAGAAGGAGTTAGCTTTAGACTTAAGTTTCTGGAAGGAGTCAGCTTAAGTCTTAAGTTTCCGACAGGAGCTATCTTCAACCATAAGTTTTCAGGAGGAGCTATCTTAAATGCTAAGTTTTCAGAAGTCATTATCTTAAGTACTAAGTTTTCAGGAGGAGCTATCTTAAGTCCTAAGTTTCTGGGATGAGCTATCTAGCTTAAGTCCTAAATTTCCTAGAGGTGCTAGCTTAAGCTCTAAGTTTCTGGAGGAGTTAGTTTAAGCCTTATGTATTCGAAAGGAACTAACTTAAGCCATAAGTTTCCGGCAAAATCTAGCTTAAGCACTAAGTTTTCAGGAGAACTAGCTTAAACCCTAAGTTTTCGGAAGGAGCTACCTTAAGTTCTAAGTTTCCGAAAGAGCTACCTTAAGTCTTAAGTTTTTGCCAGCTCCCTTCAGACTGGAGATCCTCTCTTATCAATCATTTGACGGTGCTTGATGACTCCTCAATCTAACTCTTTAGATATTCTTCCAAGCACCAGACTCTATGTTCCAAATATTTCAATCAACAGCTGTATGATCATTAAGATAACCCTGACACATAACCCTAATTGTACTAAGAGACCTATTATGCAAATTAGTTATTCTTCATTTCAGATCAGAGAATGATATTTGCAATAACATTTATTGCATAATGGCTCCCCGTGGGTTCACATGTCCAACAAACCTATCCTTATCTCTATGTATATGCGAAGAAAGCACATTATTCGTGAAAGAGTTCAAGAATAATTCCAAAGTTGAATTGTGTCTAAACATTAAGAAATGGATAAAAAATATGATTTAGTTATCATTAATAATGTGAATTTGATTCACATTATCTGAATGCATGAGAATGACTATTCATTGTAATTAAATGCAATTTAATTATTGTGGATAAGAATAATTTGGATAGCACAATCCAATTATCCATGTATATTATAAATGTGATTTATAATATAGTAGAGAGAGACTTTTGTAATTTATATTTGTTGATTAATTGTTAATGTGAATTGGATTCACATTTAATGATTAATTGAAAATATAATTACATTTTATTTTGGGTTGTGAATGAGATTTAAATAATTTCAATGGCTTGATTGAAATTTTTCACAAGATAATTGTGAACTATTTTTTGTGAAAATATTTACAGCAAGAGTCGTTGTAAATTGTGGGGATATAATGAGATAGTGAGATCTCATGATGGTTAGAAGAGATTGACTCAATCTACTCAAGAAGAGTGGATGGTCACTTATTTATGTGTGGAGAAAAGTGGTCGTCACCCCCTACTTAGGGGATTAGTTTGGTCTCCTCATTATCTTATATCTAGTCAAAGTGATTTAATTTGAAATTAATGTGTTCATTTATAAATATAAATTAATTTAAATTAAGTCATTAGCTTAAGCTCTAAGTTTCCGGAAGGAGTTAGCTTAAGTTTAAAGTTTCTGGAAGGAGCTACCTTATGCGCTAAGTTTCCAGAAGGAGCTACCTTAAGCGCTAAGTTTCCGGGAGGAGCTATCTTAAGCTCTAAATTTCTGGAAGGAGCTAACTTAAGACCTAAATTTTCGGAAGGAGTTTGGTTAAGCGATAAGTTTCTAGAAGGACGTAGCTTAAGCCTCAAGTTTTCAAAGAATGTAGCTTCAGTCCTAAGTTTCCGGAAGGAGGTATCTTATTTCCTAAGTTTCCGGAAGGAAATAACACAAGTCTTAGGTTTTCGGAAGGAGCTACCTTAAGCGTTAAGTTTCCAGAACGAATTAGCTTAGGCGTTATGTTTCCAGAAGGATCTAACTTAAGTGCTAAGTTTTTGGAAGGGGGTAACTTAAGCCCTAAGTTTTTGAAAGAAGCTAGCTTAAATATGAAGTTTCCGAGAGAAGATAACCTAAGTTATAAGCTTTCGGGAGGAGGTAGCTTAAACCCTAAGTTTTCGGGAGGAGCTTAAGCACTAAGTTTCCGAAAGGAGCTAGATTAAGTCCTTAGTTCTGGGAGGAGTTGCTTAAGCGTTAAATTTCTGGAATGAGATATCTTAAGCGTTAAGTTTCCGGATGGAGCTAGCTTAATCGCTAAGTTTTTAGAATTAACTAACATAAGGCTTAAGTTTTTGGAAAAGAGCTATCTTAAGCTCTAAGTTTTCAGAGAGAGTTAACTCAAGCGTTAAGCTTCCGGAAGAAGTTATCTTAAGCTCTAAGTTTTTGCGACGAGATAACTTAAGAACTAAGTTTCCGGGAGAAGCTACCTTAAGCGCTAAGTTTCCGGAAGGATCTAACTTAAGCGCTACGTTTTCAGAAGGAGCTATCTTAAACCCTATGTTTCCAGGAGGAGTTACCTTAAGCTCTAAGTTTCCGGGAAGAGCTAACTTAAGCCCTAATGTTTTTTTAAAAATACTTCAGAGTCAGCTTTACTGGATTGGGAAATTGAAGCAACTTTGAACATCTAGAGAGATCTACATAAAGTCACTATATTAATGGAGAAGTGTTTTCTGGATGCAGAAGGAAAAATCATTGAGAGGGAATTCACACTAATTTGGAAACTGAAGGTTAGCTGGAATTATAGCTGGCGAGAGCCGAGATGGTTAGCTGATTGGAGGAGGGATGAAGCAAGTTGTTCCAGAACTGGACCAAGAAGAAGCAGACGCCTTAAAAGAAAGAGGAATAAAGATGTTTATGCAAGTTCTGATGTGGAGGAATTCAATTTGTAAAGGCAGGAATTAAGGCTTTAGAGTTTTTGTTGTAGGCATAGCTTAGCATAACTCCTTTTGTAGTTTTTTGGGGTAAAGGTTGTTAGATGTCAGATTTGCAAAGGGTACTTTCTTTGTAATCCCCTAGAAGGACACCACTTGTATTTTTTGTTGATGAAATACATCAACTACCTGGGCCGTCAAAACCATGCTTAAAAAAAAGCTAGCTCCATCCGAAAACGTAGGGCTTAAGCTAACTCCTTCTGAAAACTTAGGTCTTAAGTTAACTCCTCTCAAAAACTTAGGTCTTAACCTAGCTCCTCCCAGAAACTTAGGCTTAAGCTAATTCCTCCCAGAAACTTAGGCTTAAGGTAGCTCTTCCTGGAAACTTAAGGCTTAAGGTAGCTCTTTCAGAAATTTAGGACTTAAGCTAGCTCCTCCTAGAAACTTAGGGTTTAAGCTAGCTCTTCCAGAAACTTAGGGCTTAAGCTAGCTCCTCCCGGAAACTAAGACTTAAGCTATCTCCTTTCGGAATCTTAAGGCTTAAGATGGCTCCTTCCGAAAACTAGGACTTAAGTTATCTCCTCCTATAAACTTAGGGCATAAGCTAGCTCCTTTCGGAAACTTAGGCTTAAGATAGCTCCTTCTGAAAACTTAGGGCTTAAACTAGCTCCTCCCATAAACATAGGGCTTAAGGTAACTCCTCCCATAAACTTAGGGTTTAAGATAGCTACTCCCGAAAACTTAGGGCTTAGGCTAACTCCTCCCGAAAATATAGGGCACAAGATAACTCCTACCAGAAACTTAGCGCTTAAAATAACTCCTCCTGGAAACTTAGACCTTAAGATAGCTCCTCTCAGAAACTTAGTGCTTAAGATAGCTACATCCAGAAGCTTACTGTTTAAGATAGCTTCCCTCGAAAACTTATGACTGAAGATAGATCTTGCCGGAAACTTAGGCCTTAAGCTAGCTTCTTCTGGAAACTTATGCCTAAAACTAGCTCCTTCTGAAAACTTAACACTTAAGCTAATTTCTTTCGTAAATTTAAGGGTTAAGATAACTACTTCCGGGAACTTAATGCTTAAGATAACTTCTACCGAAAATATAGGGCTTAAGATAGCTCCTACCGGAAACTTAGGGCTCATGTTAACTTCTTCTGAAAACTTAGGCCTTAAGATAACTCCTTCCGGAAACTTAGCCCTTAAGTTAACTCCTTCCGAAAATCTTATGTTAGCTCATCCCAGAAACTTAACGCTTAAGTTAGCTCCTTCCGAAAAGTTAGGTATTATGTTAGCTCATCCTGAAAATTTAAGACTTTAACTAGCTCCTTCCTGGAAATTTAGGGTTTAAGCTAGCTCCTCCCGAAAACATAGGTCTTAATCTAGCTCCTTCCGGAAATTTAGTGCTTAAGTTAAGTCCTCCCATAAACTTATATCTTAATCTAACTCCTTCCAGAAATTTAGGACTTAAGCTAGCTTCTCTTGGAAACTTAAGGTATGTTAGCTCTTTCCAGAAACTTAAGGATTAAGGTAGCTCCTTCCGAAAACTTAAGGCATGAGGTAGCACCATCCAAAAACTTAGGGTTTAAGTTAGCTCCTTACGAAAACTTAGGACTTGAGATAACCCTTTCCAGAAACTTAGTACTTAAGCTAGCACCTTCCAGAAATTTAGTATTTAATCTACATCCTTCCCGAAAATTTAGGGCTTAAGATAGCTCTTTCCTGGAAACTTAGGCCATAAGCTAGCTCCATCCGGAATGTCGAACTTAAGCTAACTCCTTTCGGACACTTAGGTCTTAAGCTAACTCCTCCGAAAACTTAGGTCTTAACCTAGCTCCTTCCGAAAACTTAAGTCTTAAGCTATCTCCTTCCGAAAACTTAGGCTTAATGTAAATCTTCCCGAAAACTTAGGGCTTAAGGTAAATCTTCCGGAAACGTAGGGTTTAAACTAGCTCCTCTCGGAAACTTAAGTCTTAAGCTAGCTCCTTCCAGAAACTTAAGGCATAAGATTGCTCCTCCCGGAAACTTAGGGCTTAAGCTAGCTCATCACATAAACTTAGGGTTTAAGGTATCTCCTCCCGAAAACCTAGGGCTTAAGGTAGCTCCTCCCTTAAACTTAGGGCTTAAGGTAGCTCCTCCCAAAAACTTAAAGCTTAAGCTAACTCCTTCCGGAAACATCTGGCGTAAGATAACTCATGCCGGAAACTTAGCATTTAAGATAATTTCTCTCAAAAATTTAGGCCTTAAGATAGCTCATCTTAGAAACTTATTACTTAAGATAGCTACTTCTAGAAATTTAGTGCTTAAGATAACTCCTCGTAGAAACTTATGCCTAAAGATAGCTCTTGCCGGAAACTTAGGACTTAACCTAAACCCTAAATCCTAAACCCTAAACCCTTAAACAAGCTCCTTCTGGAAACTTAAGTCTTAAACTAGCTCCTCCCAAAAACTTATGTCTTAACCTAACTCCTCCCGGAAACTTAGGACTTAAGTTAGCTCCTCCCGGAAACTTAGGCTTAAGGTAACTCCTCACAGAAACTTAGTGTTTAAGGTAGTTCCTTCCATAAACTTAGAACTTAAGCTAAATCCTTCCGGAAACGTAAGGTTTAAGCTAGCTCTTCCGGAAACTTAGGGATAAAGGTAGCTTCTCCCGGAGACTTAAGGCTTAAGTTAGCTTCTTCCGGAAACTTAGAACTTAAGTTAGCTCCTCCCGAAAACTGAGGGCTCAAGCCAACTCCTCCCGGAAACATAGGGCGCAAGATAGATCCTCCCGGAAACTTAACGTTTACGATAACTATTCTAGAAACTTATACCTTAAGATAATTCCTTCCAGAAACTTAGTACTTAAGATAACAACGTCTGAAAACTTAACATTTAAGATAGCTCCTCCCAGAAACTTATGGTTGAAGATAGCTCCTGACGGAAACTTAAGACTTAAGCTAGCTCCTTTCGGAAACTTAAGCTTAAAGCTAACTCCTTCCAAAAACTTAACACTTGAGCTAACTTCCTCTGAAAACTTAAGCCTTAAGATAACTACTTCCGGAAACTTAACGCTTAATAATTCTTCTTCCAGAAACTTAGGCCTTAAGATATCGCTTTCCAGAAACTTAGCCCTTAAGTCAGCTCCTTTCAGAAACTTAGTGTTATGGTTAGCTCCTCCCGAAAACTTAGCACTTAAGTTAGCTTCTTCCGTAAACTTAGTGTTTAAGCTAACTCTTCCCGAGAAGTTAGCACTTATATTAGCTCCTCCCAGAAACTTAACACTTAAGATAGCTCCTTTCAGAAACTTAGCGCTTAATCTAGTTCCTTCTGAAAACTTAGCGCTTAAATTGTTCCTTCCGAAAACTTAGGGATTAAGCTATCTCCTTTCAGGAAACTTAGGGCATAAGGTACCTCCTTCTGGAAACTTAGGTCTAAAGCTAGCTCCTTCCAGAAACATAGGGCTTACGATAACTAAGTTCCCAACACTTCCACTAGCTTAATGAATTTTTTTTCATATTATAGTCACTTCCATTTACTCGTCTTAGTTTGTGATCTTTATAAGGATTTCGAAACAGATTATAGTCATTTCCTACTAATCCTAATTTTTGATTGTAACTTCTCCAACTCTTAACTTTAATGTTTCAGATATAACTCCAGATGATGTAGATGTAGATATGGATGATCTAGATATAGAATCGCCAAGTCTGTTGGCGAAGTAACTCAAGCGGTGAAGAAGCCTACAAATGGCTCTTCCGTCTCGCCCTCTAATTGGAAACGCGGTCCAATAGAGGGATATATCTACTCCCAAACTACGCCACTGAGACGGGTGAGAGAGCCTCCCTAGAAAAGTCGCTCTAGAAACCTGCCTGACTAGTACAGGCGAACGATCTCGTACGTACAATTGAAAACCAAGGATCCCCCGCCTGGGTATCCTAAAAGACATGGTCAGCGGAACGGTCTAAAGTCGGGATCCCAACGAGGCATAAAAACACTGCGACGTCGCGTAAAAACCGAAAAGGGACTGGGAAATTAGACCCGCGCACTTGGCGGCCGCTGCCCTAACTGGGCTTCCTATTCTTCCGCCCAGCTGAGAGTCACCGCGCTCTCGCACGATTAGGTGTAAAAGTCACCATAACCGGCACTCTTTGATTATCAGTCATCATTGATTCATATATATATTTAAGTTTAAGCTAACTCCTCTCGGAAACTTAGAGCTTAAGGAAGGTTCTGGAAACTTAGGACTTTAGCTACCTCCTTCTGAAACTTATGGCTTAAGCTAACTCCTCCCGGAAACTTAGAGCTTAAGTAAGCTCCTTCTGAAAACTTAAGACTTAAGCTAGCTCCTCCTGAAAACTTAAGGTTTATGCTAGCTCCTTCCGAAAACTTAGAGCTTAATCTAACTCCTCCCAGAAACTTAGGGCTTAAGATAACTCCTAGAAACTTAGAACTTAAGCTAGGTCCTTCCCGAAAACTTAAGGCTTAAGGTTGGCTTAAGTTTGCTCCTTTCATATAACTTAGGGCTTAAGGTATCTCCTTCCAGAAACTTTGGACTTAAGTATGTTCCTATAGAAAACTTAGGGTCTAAGTTATCTCCACCCGACTTAAGCTTGCTCCTCCCGAAAACTTAGGACTTAAGATAGCTTATCTAGAAAACTTAGTTCTTAAACTAACTCCTCCCAAAAACTTAGGACTTAAGTTAACTCTTGCAGGAACATAAGGCGTGAGATAACTCCTTCCGGAAACTTAGCGCTTAAGCTAGCTATTTCCGGAAACTTGTGCCTTAAGTTAGCTCCTTTTAGAAACTTAGCGCTTAAGTTTGCTCCTTCCAAAAACATAAGGCTTAAGCAAGCTCCATTCGGAAACTTAGTGCTTAAGTTAACTCCTTACGAAAACTTAGGGTTTAAGATAACTCTTTCCCAGAAAATTAGGCCTTAAGCTAGCTCCTTTCGGAAACTTAGTGCTTAAGCTACTCCATTCAGAAACTTAACACCTAACTTAGCTCCTTCGGGAAACTTAATGCTTAAGCAACTCCTTGCGGAAACTTAAGACTTAATCTAGCTCCTTCTAGAAACTTAGGGCTTAACCTCCTTCTTAAAATTTAAGCTTTAAGATACCTTCTCTCAGAAACTTAAGGCTTAAGTTAGCTTCTCCCGAAAACTTAAGACTTAAGGTAGCTTCTTCCGGAAACTTAGGGCTTAAGTTACTTCCTCCCGAAAATATAACGCTTAAGTTAACTCATTTTAGAAACTTAGCGCTTAAGGTAGCTCCTCCTGAAAATTTAGTGCTTAAGCTAACTTCTCTTGGAAATTTAAGGCTTAAGCAAACTCCTCTCAAAAACTTAGGGCTTAAGATAGCTCCTCCCGGAAACGTAGGACTTAAAGCTGCCTCCTCCCGGAAACTTAGAGATCAAGCTAGCTCCTCCTGAAAGTTAGGGCTTAATCTAGCTCCTCCCGAATACTAAGGGCTTAAGTTTGCTCCTTCCGAAAACTTAGGACTTAAGATAGCTCTTTTCAAAAACTTAGTACTTAAGCTATCTCTTTATAGAAATTTAGGTCTTAAGCTACCTCCTTCCCGGTAACTTAGGATTTAAGATATCTCTTTCCTGGAAACTTAGGACTTAATCTAGCTCCTTTCGGAAACTTAGGTCTTAAAGTAGCTCCTTCTGAAAACTTAGGTCTTAACCTAACTTCTCTCGGAAACTTAGGACTTAAGCTAGCTACCCCCGGAAAGTTATGACTTAAGCTAGCTACCCCCGAAAACTTAGGGCTTAAGGTAGCTCCTTCCGGAAACTTAGAACCTAAGCTATCTCCTCCCTAAAACTTAGAATTTAAGCTAGCTCTTTCGAAAAGTTAGGGATTAAGCTAGCTCCTCCCGGATATTTAAGGCTTAAACTAACTCCTCTCGAAAACAAAGAGCGTAAGACAACTCCACCCGGAAACTTAGAGAAACTTAGGGTTTAAGCTAGCTCTTTCAAAAAGTTAGATATTAAGTTAGCTCCTCCCGGAAACTTAGGGCTTAAACTAACTCCTCCCAAAAACATAGAGCGTAAGACAACTCCTCCCAAAAACTTAGGGCTTAAGCTAACTCTTCCCGAAAACACAGGGCGTAAGATACTCCTTTTGGAAACTTAACGCTGAAGATAACTCTTCATGAAAACTTAGGGCTTAGAATAACTCCTCTCGAAAACTTAGTCTTTAAGATAGCGACTTCCAGAAACTTAGCATTTATGATAGCTCATTCCGAAAACTTATGTTTGAAGCTAACTCGTGCCACAAACTTAGGACTTAAGCTAACTCCTTACCAAAACTTAAGCCTAAAGCTAACTTTTTTTTTCCGAAAACTTAACACTTAAGCCAAATCCTTCTAGAAACATAGCCTTAAGATCTATACTTTTGAAACTTAGCGCTTAAGATATCTTCTCCGGAAACTTAGGGCTTATATTTGCTCCTTTCGGAAACTTATGGCTTAAGATAGCTCTTAGGTCTTAAAATATCTCTTTTCAAAAACTTAGGACTTAAGCTAGCTCTTTACATAAATTTAGGGTTTAAGCTAACTCTTTCCCAGAAACTTAGGACTTAAGATATCTCTTTCCTGGGAACTTAGGGCTTAAGCCAGTTCCTTCAAGAAACTTAGGACTTAAACTAGCTCCTCTCGAAAACTTAGGTCTTAACCTAGTTCCTCCAGAAACTTAAGGCTTACGCTAGCTCCTTCCGGAAACTTAGGGTTAAGGTAACTCCTCTCAGAAACTTAAGGCTTAAGGTAGCTCCTTCTGGAAAGTTAAGACTTAAGCTAGCTCCTCCTGAAAACATAGGATTTAAGCTACCTCTTCCGGAAACTTAGAGCTTAAGTTAGCTCCATCCAAAAAGTTAAGGCTTAAGATAACTTCTCCTGGAAACATAGGGTGTAAGATAGATCCTTCCAGAAACTTACTGCTTAAGTTATCTCATTCTGGAAATTTAGGCCTTAAGATAACCCCTTTCAAAAACTTAACGCTTAAGTTTGCTCATTCTGAAAACTTAAGGCTTAAGCGAGCTCCTTCCGTAAACTTAGTGCTTAAGCAAACTCCTTCCGGAAACTTAGGGCTTAAGATAGTTTTTTCCTAGAAACTTAAGCCTTAAGTTAGCACCTTCCAAAATTTTAGTTCTTAAGCTAATTCCATCCGGAAACGTAATGCTTAGGATAGCTCCTTCCGGAAACTTAACGCTTAAGCAACTCCTTGCGAAAACTTAGGTCTTAATCTAACTCCTTTCGGAAACATAGGGCTTAAACTCCTCCTGAAAACTTAGGGTTTAAGCTACTCGGAAACTTAAGGTTTAAGCTAGTTTCTTATATAAATTTAAGGCTTAAGTTATCTCCTCTCGGAAACGTAGTGCAAGTTAACTCCTTCCGAAAACTTAGAGCTTAAACTAGCTCCTCCCCGGAAACTTAGCGCTTAAGCTAACTCCTTTCGAAAATTTAGATCTTAAGCCAACTCCTTACAAAGACTTTGAGTTTAAGATAGTTCCTCCCTGAAACGTAGAACTTAAAGCTGGCTCCTCTCGGAAACTTAGGGTTTAAGCTAGCTCCTTCTGAAACTTAGGGTTTAAGTTAGCACATCTCAGAAACTAAGGGCTTAAGTTTGCTCCTTCCGAAAACTTAGGGCTTAAGATAGTTCTTTTCTTTATAGAAATTTAGAGCTTAACCTACCTCCTTTCCGGAAACTTAGGAATTAAGATAACTCTTTCTTGGAAATTTAGGACTTAAGCTAGCTCATTTCAGAAACTTAGGTCTTAAACTAGCTCCTCCCGAAACTTAGTTCTTAACCTAACTCCTCTCGGAAATTTAAAACTTAAGCTAACTCCTCCCGAAAACTTAGTCTTAAGATAACTTATCTCAGAAACTTAGAGCTTAAGGTAGCTCCTTACGGAAACTTAAGGCTTAAGCTACCTCCTCCCAAAAACATAGGGCCTAAGAAAGCTCCTCCCGGAAACTTAGTACTTAAGATAACTTCTCCCGCAAACTTAGGACTTAAGATAGCTCCTCTCGTAAACTTAGTACTTAAGATAGAGACTTCCGGAAACTTAGCATTTAAGATAGCTCCTCCCGAAAACTTATGGTTGAAGATATCTCTGTCAGAAATTTAGAACTTAAGGTAGCTCCTTCCGAAAACTAAAGCCTAAAGCTAACTTCTTCCGAAAACATAACACTTAAGCTAACTCCTTCCGGATACTTAACGCTTAAGATATGTACTTCCAGAAACTTAGTGCTTAAGATAACTTCTCCGAAAACTTAGGACTTAAGTTTACTCTTTCCGGAAACTAACGGCTTAAGATAGCTCTTTTCAGAAACTTAAGACATAAGCTAACTCTTTACAGAAATTTAGGACTTAAGCTACCTCCTTCTCGGAAACTTAGGACTTAAGATAGCTCATTCCCGAAAACATAGGGCTTAAGCTAACTCCTTTCGAAAACTTAGGACTTAAGATATCTCTTCTAGGAAACTTAAGACTTTAAATAGATCTTCCTGAAAACTTAGGTCTTAAGCTATCTTCTTTCAAAAACTTAGGGCTTTAGCTACCTCCTTTTAGAAACTTAGGATTTAAGCTAACTCCTTCCAGAAACTTAGGTCTTAAACTAGCTCCTCCTGTAAATTAGGCCTTAAGTAAGATCCTCCCGAAAACTTAATGCTTAAGCTAGCTCATCCCGGAAACTTAAATTTTATGCTATCTCCTCCCATAAAATTAGGGCTTAAGCTAGCTCCTCCCGGAAACTTAAGGCTTAAGATAGCTCCTCCTAGAAACTTAGGACTGATGCTAGCACCTTTCCGGAAACTTAGGGCTTACGATTGGCTTAAGTTAGCTCCTTCCGAAAACTTAGGGTTTAAGGTATCTCTTTTCAGAAACTTAGGACTTAAGGTAGCTACTCTCACTCTCTCAAAAACTTAAGGCTTAAGATAGCTCCTCCCGAAAACTTAAGGCTTAAGTTATCTCGTCGTGGAAACTTAAAGCTTAAGATAGCTTCTTCCGGAAACTTAGGCTTAAGATAAATCCTTCCGGAAACTTAGGGCTTTAGTAAGCTCCTGTAGGATACTTAGGGTTTAAGTTAGATCCACCCGAAAACTTAAAACTTAAGATTGCTCTTCTCGGAAAACTTAGGACTTAAAATAGCTCCACTCGGAAACTTAAGTCTTATACTAACTCCTCTTGGAAACTTTGGCCTTAAGTTAACTTCATTCAGAAACTTAGGTCTTAAGCTTATTTCTCTTAGAAACTTAGGCTTAAGGTCTCTCCTATCGGAAATTTAGGACTTAAGGTAGCTCTTCCGAAAACTTAAGACTTAAGCTAGCTCCTCCCGAAAACTTAGACTTTAAGCTAGCTCTCCTGAAAACTTAGGGCTTAAGTTAGCTCCTCCCGGAAATTTAAGACTTAAGCAAGCTCCTTCCGAAATCTTAAGTCTTAAGATAGTTCTTTCCGAAAACTTGGGACTTAATTTATCTCCTCCCAGAAACTTAGAGCTTGGGCTAGCTACTTCCGGAAACTTAGTCTTAAAATAGCTCCTCCCGCAAACTTAGGGCTTAAGCTATCTCCTCCCATAAACTTAAGACTTAAGGTAGCTCCTCTCGTAAACTTAGGGCATAAGATAACTCCTGCCACAAACTTAGCGCTTAAGATAACTCCTCTCGGAAACTTAAGCCTTAAGATAGCTCCTCCCTGAAACTTAGTACGTAAGATAGATACTTCAGAAATTTAGTGCTTAAGATAGATCCTCCTTGAAACTTATGGTTGAAGATAACTCCTGTCGGAAACTTAAGCCTTAAGCTAGTTCCTTCCGAAAACTTATGCCTAAAGATAGCTCCTTCCGAAAACTTAGCACTTAAGGTAACTCCTTTCGAAAACTTAAGGCTTAAGATAACTACTTAAGGAAACTTAGCACTTAAGATAACTTATACAGGAAACATAGGGCTTAAGATAGATCCTCCCAAAAACTTAGGGCTTAAGTTAGTTTCTTTCGAAAACCTAGGCCTTAAGATAACTCCTTCCGGAAACTTAGCGCTTAAGTTAACTCCTTCCAAAAACTTAGATCTTATGTTAGCTCATCCCGAAAACTTAACGCTTAAGTTATCTCCTTTCGAAAACTTAGGTCTTATGTTAGCTCCTCCCGGAAGTTTAAGACTTAAGCTAAGTACTTCCTGAAAATTTAGGATTTAAGGTAGCTCCTCCTGGAAATATAGGTCTTAAGATAGCTCTACTCAGAAATTTAGGGCTTAAGTTAACTCCTCTCGGAAACTTATAGCTTAATCTAACTCCTTCCAGAAATTTAAGACTTAAGTTAGCTTCTTCCGGAAACTTAAGTCTTAAGTTAGCTCTTTCTAAAAAATTAGGGCTTAATGTAGCTTCTTCCCGAAACTTAGGACTTAAGGTAGCCCCTTCCGGAAACTTAGGGCTTAAGTTAGCTCCTTTCGAAAACTTAAGACTTAAGACAACTATTTCCAGAAACTTAGGACTTAACTAGCACCTTCCGGAAATTTAGTGTTTAAGCTACCTCCTTCCCGAAAAGTTAGGGCTTTAGATAACTCTTTCCTGAAAACTTAGGACTTAATCTAGCTCCATCCGGAAACGTAGGACTTAAGTTAACTCCTTCTGGAAACTTAGGTCTTAATCTAACTCCTCCAAAAACTAGGACTTTTAGGACTTAGTTTTGGATTTAGGGTTTATGGTTTAGGATTTAGGTTTTAGGTCCTTCCTGTAAACTTAGCTCTTAAGAGAACTCTTTCCCAAAAACTTAGGGCTTAAGCTAGCTCCATTCGGAAATGTAGGGCTTAAGATAGCTCCTTCCAGAAACTTAAGTCTTAAGGTAGCTCCTCCTAAAAAACTTTGGTCTTAACTTAATTCCTCATGTAAACATAGGGCTTAAGCTAACTCCTCCCGAAAACTTAGGCTTAAAGTAACTCCTCTCCGAAACTTTGGCCTTAAGGTAGCTTCTTCCAGAAACATAGGACTTAAGCTAGCTCATCTCCGAAACATAGCTTTTAAGCTAGCTCTTCCGGAAACTTAGAGATTAAGCTGCCTCCTCTTGGAAACTTAAGGCTCAAGTTAGCTTCTTTCGGAAACTTAGGATTAAGCTACCTCCTCTCGTAAACTTGAGGCTCAAGTTAGCTTCTCCCAGAAACTTAGAGATTAAGCTATTTCTTTCTAAAAACTTAGGGTTTAGCTAACTCCTCCCAAAATATAGGGCGTAAGATAGCTCCTCCCGGAAACTTAGCGCTTAAGATAACTTCTTCTGGAACTTAAGCCTTAAGATAACTCCTCCCAAAAACTTAATATTTAAGATAGCGACTTCTAGGAACTTAGCATTTAAGATAGCTCCTCTCGAAAACTTATGATTGAAGATAATTTCTACCGAAAACTTATGACTTAAGCTAGCTCCTTCCGGAAACTTAATCTTAAAGCTAACTCCTTCCGAAAATTTAACACTTAAGCTAAATCCTTCCGAAAACAAAAGACCTAAGATAACTACTTCCATAAATTTAACGCTTAAGATAACTTCTCCCGAAAACATAAGCTTAAGATAACTTCTCCAGTAAACTTAGGACTTAAGATAACTCTTGCCGTAAAACTTAGGGCTTAAGTTAGCTTCTTTTGGAAACTTAGGCATTAAGATAACACATTCTAGAAACTTAGCGCTTCTCCTTCTGGTAACTTAAGGCTAAGGTTAGCTCCTCTCGGAAACTTAGCACTTAAGTTAACTCCTTCCGTAAACTTAGCGCTTAAATTATCTCTTCCCGAAAACTTACTGCTTAAGTTAGCTTCTCCTGGAAAGTTAGCACTTAAGATAGCTCCTTCCAGAAATTTAGAGCGTAAGATATCTCCTTTTAGAAAACTTAACGCTTAAGTTATCTCCTTCCTAAAACTTAGGTCTTAAGCTACCTTCTTCTGGAAACTTAGGACTTAAGCTACCTCCTTCTGAAAATTTAGGGTTTAAGCTAACTTCTTCTAAAACTTAGGTCTTAAGCTAACTCCTCTCGTAAACTTAGGGCTTAAGTAAGCTCCTTTTGGAAACTTAAGCCTTAAGCTACCTCATCCCAGAAACTTAGGGTATATGCTAGCTCCTCCCATAAAATTAGGGCTTAAGCTAGCTCCTCCCAGAAACTTAAGGCCTAAGATAGCTCCTCCTATAAACTTAGGATTGAAGCTAGGCCTTCCCGGAAACTTAGGGCTTACGGTTGGCTTAAGTTAGCTCCTTGCGGAAACTTAGAGCTTAAGGTATCTCTTTTCAGAAACTTAGGACTTAAGCTATACTCCCAAAAACTTAAGGTATAAGTTAGCTCTCTCAGAAACTTAAGGCTTACGATAGCTCCTCCCAGAAACTTAAGGCTTAAGCTATCTCATCGTGGAAACTTAAAGCTTAAGATAACTCCTTCCAGAAACTTAGGGCTTAAGATAAATCCTTCCGGAAACTTAGGGCTTTAGTAAGCTCCTGTAGGAAACTTAGGGCTTAAGTTAGCTCCACCCAAAAACTTAAGACTTAAGCTTACTCTTCTCGGAAACTTAGGATTTAAGATATCTCCTCTCGGAAACTTAAGTCTTATGCTAACTCCTCTCGAAAACTTTAGCCTTAAGTTTGCTTCATTCGGAAACTTAGGACTTAAGGTAGCTTCTCCCGGAAACTTAGGCTTAAGGTAGCTCTTCCCAAAAATTTAGGGCTTAAGGTAGCTCTTTCAGAAACTTAGGACTTAAGCTAACTCCTCCTGGAAATATAAGGTTTAAGCTAGCTCTCTCGAAAACTTAGGGCTCAAGCTAGCTCCTTCCGGAAACTTAAGACTTAAGTAAGCTCCTTCCGGAATCTTAATTCTTATTATAGCTCCTCCCGAAAACTTAAGACTTAAGTTATCTCCTCCCAGAAATTTATGGTTTAAGCTAACTCCTTCCGGAAACTTAGGCTTAAGATAACTCATCCCAAAAACTTAGGGCTTAAGCTACCTCCTCCCATAAACTTAAGACTTAAGGTATCTCCTCTCGTAATGGAAACTTAAGCCTTAAGATAGCTACTCCCAGAAACTTAGTACTTATGATAGCTACTTCCGGAAACTTAGTGCTTAAGATATCTCTGTCCGGAAACTTATGGTTGAAGATAGCTCCTATCTGAAACTCAGGCCTTAAGCTACCTTATTCTGGAAACTTATGTCTAAATCTATCTATTTCATAAACTTAGCCCTTAATCTAACTCCTTTCAGAAACATAAGGCTTAATATACCTACTTAAAGAAACTTAACGCTTAATATAACTTCTACCGGAAATATAGGGCTTAAGATAGCTTATCCAAGAAACTTAAGGCTTAAGTTTTCTTCTTTCGAAAACTTAGGCTTTAAGATAACTCCTTCCAAAAACTTAACGCTTAAGTTAACTCCTTCTGAAAACTTAGATCTTATGTTAGCTTATCTCGAAAACTTAACGCCTAAGTTATCTCCTTCCAAAAACTTAAGTCTTATGTTAGCTCCTCCTGGAAACTTAAGACTTAAGCTAACTCCTTCCTGGAAATTTAGAGTTTAAGGTAACTTCTCCTGGAAACATAGATCTTAAGCTAGCTCCTTCTAGAAATTTAAGGCTTAAGTTAACTCCTCCCGGAAACTTATGCCTTAATCTAACTCCTTCCAAAAATTTAAGACTTAAGTTGGCTTCTTCCGAAAACTTAAGGCTTAAGTTAGCACTTTTCGGAAAATTAGGACTTATGGTAGCTCCTTCCCGAAACTTAAGACTTAAGGTAGCCCCGTCCAGAAACTTAGGGCTTAAGTTAGCTTCTTTCAAAAACTTAAGACTTAAGACAACTCTTTCCAAAAACGTAGGACTTAACTAGCACCTTCTAGAAATTTAGTGCTTAAGCTACATCCTTCTCGGAAAGTTAGGGTTTTAGATAACTCTTTCTTAGAAACTTAGGCTTTAAGCTAGCTCCATCCAGAAATGTAGGACTTAAGCTAACTCCTTCCGGAAATTTAAGTATTAATCTAACTCCTCCTAAAACTTATATCTTAACTTAGCTCCTTCTAGAAACTTAAGGCTTAAGCTATTTCCTCCCGAAAACTTAGGCTTAATGTAACTCTTACTGGAAACTTAAGGCTTAAGTTAGCTCCTCCTGGAAACCTAAGTTTTAAGTAAGCTCCTCCCGGAAACTTATGGCTTAAGCTACCTCCTTCTCAGAAACTTAGAGCTTAAGGTTGGCTTAAGATAGATCCTCCCGGAAATATAGGGTGTAAGTTATCTCCTCCTGGAAACTTAGAGCTTAAGAAAACTCCTTCCGGAAACTTAAGGCTTAAGATAAATCCTTCCGGAAACTTAGGGCTTAAGTAAGCTCCTTTAGGAAACTTAAGGTTTAACTTAGATCCATCTGAAAATTTAAGACTTAAGCTCGCTCCTCCAGAAAACATAGGACGCAAGGTAGCTCCTCTCGGAAACTTAGGGTTTAAGCTAACTCCTTTGAAAAACTTAGGGCTTAAGTTAGCTCTTCCCAGAAACTTAGAGCTTAAGGTAACTCATCCCGGAAACATAGGGTGTAAGATAGCTCCTTCTGAAAACTTAGCGCTTAAGTTAGCTCCTTCCGGAAACTTAGGGCTTAAGGTAGCTTCTCCCGAAAACTTAGGTCTTAAGTTATCTCGTCGCGGAAAGTTAGAACTTAAGATAACTCCTTCCGGAAACTTAGCCCTTGAGCTAACTCTCTCTGAAAACTTAGAGCTTAAGATAGCTCTTTTCCAAAAACTTAAGCCTTATGTTAGTTAATTTTAGAAACTTAGCGATTAAGCTAGCTCCATCCGGAAACTTAACGCTTAAGATAGCTCATTCGAGAAATTTAACGCTTAAGCAGCTCCTTCCAGAAACTAAGGACTTGATCTAGCTCCGTTCAGAAACTTAGGGCTTAAGCTCCTCCCGAAAACTTAGAGTTTAAGCTATCTCTTTCCGGAAGCTTATAACTTAGATTATCTTCTCTTGGAAACTTAAGGTTTAATCTAGCTTCTTTTGAAAACTTATGGCTTAAGTTACCTCCTTCCGAAAACTTAACACTTAAGTTAGATCCTTCTGGAAACATAACAGCCTAAGCCAATTCCTTCTCGAAACTTATGGCTTAAGGTAGCTCCTTCCGAAAACTTAAGACTTATGTTATTTCCTTCCGGAAACTTAGAAAATAAGATACCTCCTTCCGAAAACTTAGGACTTAATCTACATTCTTCGAAAACTTGAGGCTTAAGCTACGTCCTTCTAGAAACTTATCGTTTAACCTAACTCCTTCCGAAAATTTAGGTCTTAAGTTAGCTCCTTCCGGAAATTTAGAACTTAAGATAGCTCCTCCCGGAAACTTAGCGCATAAGGTAGCTCCTTCTGGAAACTTAGCGCATAAGATAGCTCCTTACAGAAACTTTAAACTTAAGCTAACTCCTTCCGTAAACTTAGAGCTTAAGCTACCTTCTTTCGAAAACTTTAAACTTAAGCTAACTCCTTCCGGAAACTTAAAGCTTAAGCTACCTTCTTCCGAAAACTTAGGACTTAAGCTACCTATTTCTGGAAACTTAGGGCTTAACTAAATTCTCCTAGAAAAATAGGTCTTAAGTAAGCTACTCACGGAAACTAAAGACTTAAGCTAGCTCCTTCTCATAAACTTAGGGCTTAAGGTTGACTTAAGTTAACTCCTTTCGGAAACATAAGGCTTATGTTATCTCCTTTCAGAAAGTTAGGACTTAAGCTAGCTACTCCCGGAAACTTAGGGTTCAAATTAGCTCTCCCGAAAACTTAGGGCTTAAGATAGATCCTCTCGGAAATTTAGGGCTTAAGTTATCTCCTTCTAAAAACTTAGAGCTTAAGATAGCTTCTTCCGGTAACTTAGGGCCTAAGATAAATCCTTTCGGAAACTTAGGGCTCAAGTAAGCTCCTCTAGGGGTTTAAGTTATCTTCACTCGAAAACTTAATACTTAAGCTTGCTTCTCCAGAAAACTTAGATCTTAAGATAACTCCTCTCGAAAATTTAGGTCTTAAGCTAATTCCTTCCAGAAACTTAGGGCTTAAGTTAGTTCCTTCCGGAAACTTAGGTCTTAAGCTAACTTCTTCCAAAAACTTAGGGCTTAAGCCATCTCCTTCCGTAAACTTAGTGCTTAAGTTAGCTCCTTCCAGAAACTTAGCGCTTAAGGTAGCTCCTTCCAGAAACTTAGGGCTTAAGCTAGTTCTTCCGTAAACTTTGGGCTTAATCTAGCTCCTTGCGAAAACTTAAGACTTAAGTTAGCTCCTTTTGAAAACTTAGGACTTAAGTTAAATCCTTTCGGAAATTTAGGACTTAAGTTAGCTCCTTCCGGAAACTTAAGGCTTAAGATAGCTCCTTTAGAAACTTGGTGCTAAAGCTAGCTCCTTATGGAAACTTAGCACTTAAGTTAGCTACTTCGTTAAAGTTAGGGCTTAAGCTAGCTCCTTACGGAAACTTAAGACATAAGCTAGCTTATTCCGGAAACTTAGGGCTTAAGCAACCTTCTTTCAGAAACTTAGGGCTTAAGCTACCTCCTTTCGGAAACTTAGAGCTCAAGCTTGCTCCTCCCGGAAACTTAGGGCTCAAGCTAGCTCCTCCCGGACACTTAGGGCTTAAGATAGCTCCTCCCGTAAAGTTAGCAGTTAAGGTAGCCTATCTCGGAAACTTAGCGCTTAAGCTAACTCCGATCAGAAACTTATCACTTAAGCTAGCTCCTCCCAAAAACTTAATGCTTACGCTAGCTCCTCCCGGAAACTTAGCGCTTAAGCTAGATCCTCTCGAAAACTTAGCGCTCTAGCTAGCTCATCCTGGAAACTTAGGGCTCTAGCTTGCTCCTCCCGGAAACTTAGGGCTCAAGCTTGCTCCTCCTGGAAACTTAGGATTCAAGCTAACTCCTCCCGGAAACTTAGGGCTTAAGATAGCTCCCACTGGAATCTTACGTCTTAAGATAGCTTCTCTCGGAAACTTAGCGCTTAAGATAACTCTTCCTAGAAATTTAGGGCTTATAATAGTTCCTCCCGTAAACTTAGCACTTAAGATATCTCTTTCCGGAAAATTACGGCTTAAGATAGCTCCTTCCGGAAATTTAGAGCTTAAGCTAGCTCCTTTGGTGAAGGATTTTGGAAGAATCCTCAAGCGCATCACGGAAGCGTGATTATCGTATCATATACAATCAAGATCGACTTATCACACTAGTTGCTCGGTACAACGGAATTTACAAATTTTTAAATGATGAAACCAAATGATCCAAGAACATTTTCTTGGATTGTTTCATCTAACCGCATAAAAGATATAGGAATACCTCTTAAAGCATGGTTGTAATCGAGCCTCAAAGGGAAGTGACCTCCTGTCTTAAGTCTGATCCGTCGGAGGAGACGCTTGAGAGCGTGGGGATGAGTCGCGTGCTTCTCGCAATCCAAGTTGATGATCCAAGCAATGAATCTCCCAATCTCGTCTCATGAGATTGAACGCCTTCTTTATAAGTGACATGCACCAAAGAAGATGGAGATCCAAGAGTCGTCGAAGCGGGAGCACAACGGCAAGGCGGCGACAAAGATGACCTTCTCTTTATGAGAGTAGACGGCCACAAGGAGAGAGAAGAGAGAGTATGCATGAGAATGAGAGAGAGAAATGCCGTCGAGATGGCATAACTCGAAGAGCAAGGGGTGCCTCTTCTTATATAGGATTTTGGGAGTCCATGGATCCCAATCCATGGACATCACACAATCAATGGGTGAGAATGATTTGTGTTTCTTTCAATGGCTACGATTTTATTGCAAAAAACACAACAACAAATGACTTAATTTAAATTAATTTATATTTATAAATGAACACGATTAATTTCAAATTAAATTACTTTGACAGGATATAAGATAATGAGGAGACCAAACTAATCTCCTAAGAAGGGGGTGACGGCCACTTTTCTCTACACAAAGATAAGTGACCATCCACTCTTCTTGAGTAGATTGAGTCAATCTCCTCTAACTATCATGAGATCTCATTATCTCATGATATCCCCACAATTTACAACGACTCTTGTTGTAAATATTTTCACAAAAAATAGTTCATAATTATCTTGTGAAAAATTTCAATCAAGCCATTGAAATTATTTAGGGATTTTTACCCAACAGACCCTATAATCTTTGTAAATTACCTCTGCGACCTTTAAAAGATCCTAATTCCTCCCTCAACCCTGTAAACTTGCACCATCTTACCCCACGAACCCTACCGTTAAAATGACACATCTAGAGTTAACTTCTTTGGTTAAAAACGAGTTAATCTAACCAATCCAAGATAGGACGGCTAGAATTAACCAAGAGAAGTCCTCCCTCCTCTAACAGCTTCCACGGGCTGAGGGGAGTAGGTTGGCGGTGGGCTGGGTCAGGTTCCACCGGGGACTGGAGAGGAGGAGGTTGTCGGGGCTGGAGAAGGGGGAGGGGCTTCGGGCGGCAACCGGAGGGGAGGGGGTCGAATCAGCAGGGGGTAGGCACCAGGGTGGGGCAGGGAGGGGCTCGCAATCCGGTAGTTAACGCAGACCACGATCGTGTTGAGCTCGCGAGCAGTTCGTTGATAGGTTTTGACGTAGACGCGGGATCCGGAGAGCAGAAGGTGAAGCCTCCACCATGGAAGAAGATGATAACCGGGAGCGAGGCTGAGGACGACAGTGTAGCCGGGAGGAAGAAGCGCAGTCAGATGTGGAGGGAGGGGTCGACGACGAGGTCGTGGGTGGAGACGCCTTTCTTGAGGGTTGGGAGAGCGGGCAGCTTGCGGTCGAGGAAGGAGTCGAGCCACCTGCCGACGGTGCCGTCGGATCGACGGGGGTAGTTGAGGAGGAGGCTGGCGTAGGCAGGTCGGAACTTGCTCTTGAGGGCAAGGGGTGGGGGTCTCCGTGGATCATCATTGTTCCCTTCTTCTGACGTGTTTTCCATGCTTCTCGTCTTGGTTGGATTACGTTATCCTCAAATTTAAGGGGCGATGATAGGAGGATTACAATCAATCGTGTGAAAACCACAGACTTTAAGGGATTTTAGGGATTACAATCAATCGTAGGGGGGCCTCGCGAGGGCTGGGGGAGATGGGCTTCGAGCTGGGCAGGGGAGGGGCTCCGTTCGGCCGGTGGGGAGGGGCTTCGGGAGGGTGGGCACGATGCGGCCGGTGGGGAGGGGGGCTTAGGGAGGGGAGGGGGTTCGTGCGGCCAGGGAAGGAGGGCTCGGAGGGGGGGCTTCGAGCGGCGAGAGGGGGGGCTCGAGAAGGGGAGGTGGCAAGCAGGGGAGGTGCTTCGGGCGGCACAGCTGGAGCTTCAGGTGATGCAGCGGGGGCTGGGGCTTCGAGGAGGATGGAGAGGAGGGCGAGGGCGAGGGCGAGGGGTGGGAAACGAATACCATGAGGAGGGAGAGGGGGAATGGCATTGAATGTAAATTTGACAAATAAAATGGGTATAATGTAAAACCCTATAACGGAATACAGTTAGTTTTAAATGGTAAATGGATGGGGGTTAAACAGAGGGTCTGTAGGATAAGGGTTAGCTAGTTTACGGGGTTGAGGGAGGAATTAGGATGTTTCAAAGGTCGTAGAGGTAATTTACAAAGATTATAGGGTCTGCCGGGTAAAAATCGCAATTATTTAAATCTCATTCACAACCCAAAACAAAATGTAATTATATTTTCAATGAATCATTAAATGTGAATCCAATTCACATTAACAATTAATCAACAAATATAAATTACAAAAGTCTCTCTCTAATATATTAAAAATCACATTTATAATATACGTGGATAATTGGATTGTGCTATCCAAATTATTCATATCCACAATAATTAAATCGTATTTAATTACATTGGATAGTCATTCTCATGCATTCAGATAATGTGAATCAAATTCACATTATTAATGATAACTAAATCATATTTTTTTATCTATTTCTTAATGCTTAGACACAATTCAACTTTGGAATTATTCTTGAACTCTTTCACGAATAATGTGCTTTCTTCGCATATACATGGAGATATGGACAAGGTTGTTGGACATGTGAACCCACAGGGAGCTATTATGCAATAAATGTTATTGTAAATATCATTCTCTGATCTGAAATGAAGAATAACTAATTTGCATAATAGGTCCCTTAGTACAATTAGGGTTATGTGTCAGGGTTGTCTTAATGATCATATAACTGTTTATTGAATTATTAGAACATAGAGTCTGGTGCTTGGAAGAATATCTAAAGAGTTAGATTGAGGACTCATCAAGCACCGTCAAATGATTGATAAGAGAGGATCTCCAGTCTGAAGGGAGATGGCAAAAACTTAAGTCTTAAGGTAGCTCTTTCGGAAACTTAGAACTTAAGGTAGCTCCTCCTGGAAACTTAGGGTTTAAGCTAGCTCTCCTGAAAACTTAGGGCTTAAGCTAGCTCCTGCCGGAAACTTAGGGCTTAAGCTAGTTCCTTTCAGAAACATAAGGCTTAAATTAACTCCTCCGGAACCTTAGGGCTTAAGATAGCACCTCCAGGAAATTTAGGACTTAAGCTAGATAGCTCATCCTGGAAACTTACGACTTAAGATAGTTCCTCCTGAAAACTTGGTACTTAAGATAATGACTTCTGAAAACTTAGCAATTAAGATAGTTCCTCCCGAAAACTTATGATTGAAGATAGCTCCTGCCGGAAACTTAAGACTTAAGCTTACTCCTTCCAGAAACTTAAGTCTAAAGCTAACTCCTTCCGAAGACTTAACACTTAAGCTTACTCCTTCCAGAAACTTAGCACTTAAGATATATACTTCTGGAAACTCAACACTTAAGATAACTTCTCTGGAAACTTAGGGCTTAAAATAGCTCCTATCGGAAACTCAGGGCTTAAATTAGCTTCTTCTGGAAAATAGGCCTTAAGATAGTGCCTTACGGAAACTTAGCGCTTAAGTTAGCTCCTTCCGAAAACTTAAGGCTAAGGTTAGCTCCCCCTGAAACTTAGTGCTTAAGTTAACTCCTTCCATAAACTCAACGCTTAAATTTGCTCTTCCCGAAAACTCAGCGCTTAAGTTAGCTCCTCCAGGAAACGCGGCGCTTAAGATAGCGCCTTCCGGAAACTGAGCACTTAAATGACTTCCTTCTGGAAACTTAGCGCTTAAGTTGCTCATTCCGAAAACTTAGGCCTTAAGATATCTCCTTTCAGGAAACTTAGTGCATAAGGTCCCTTATTCCGGAAACTTAGGACTAAAACTAGCTCCTTCTAGAAACTTAGGGTTTAAGTTAGCTCCCTCTGGAAACTTAGGGCTTAAATAAGCTCCTCTCGAAAACTTAAGACTTAAGCTAGTTCCTGTCGCAAACTTAGGGTGTATAGTTTCTCCTCTCAAAAACTTAGGGCTTAAGCTAACTCCTCCCGAAAACTTAGTGCTTAAGATATCTCCTCCAGGAAACTTAGTACTTAAGCTAGCTCTTTCTCAAAAACTTAGGGCTTAAGGTGGCTCCTTCCGGAAACTTAGGCTTAAGGTATTATTTTTGGGAAACTTAAGACTTAAGCTAGCTACTCCCAGAAACTTAAGGTTTAAGTTAGCTCTTCTGAAAACTTAAGTCTTAAGATAGCTTCAACCGGAAACTTAAGCCTTCAGCCATCTTCTCCGGGAAACATATGGCGTAAGATAGCTCCTTCTGGAAAATTAACACTTAGGCTAGTTCCTTCCGGAAACCTAGGGCTTAAGCTAGCTCCTTCGGAAACTTAACGCTTAAGTTTGCTCCTTCCTAAAACTTAAGGCTTAACGAGCTCTTTCCGAAAACTTAGTGCTTAAGCTAACTCCTTTCGGAGGACTTAAGATAGCTCTTTCTCGAAAACTTTGGCCTTTAGTTAGCTCCTTCCGAAAACTTAGTGCTTAAGCTAACTTCATCTGGAAACTTAACGCTTAAGATAGCTCCTTCCGGAAACTAAATGCTTAAACAACTCCTTGTAGAAACTTAGGACTTAATCTAGCTCTTTCCGGAAACTTAGGGCTTATGCTCCTCCCAAAAACTTAGGGTTTACGCTACCTCCTCTCGGGAACTTAAGGCTTAAGTTTGCTTCTCTCAGAAACTTAATGTTTAAGTTAGCTTCTTCCGGAAAATTAAGGCTTAAGTTTCTTACTCCCGGAAATGTAACGCTTAAGTTAACTCCTTCTGGAAATTTAGCGCTTAAGCTAACTCCTCCCGGAAACTTAGCGCTTAAGCTAACTCCTTCCGGAAATTTATGCCTTAAGCCAACTCCTCCCAGAAACTTAAGGCTTAAGATAGCTCCTCCCAGAAATGTAGGACCTAAAGCTGGCTCCTCTCGGAAACTTAGGGATCAAGCTAGCTCCTCCAAAAACTTAGGTCTTAAGTTAACTTTTTTCGGAAATTAAAGGCTTTAGTTTGCTCCTTCAGAAAACTTTGGCCTAAAAATAGCTCTTTTCAGATATTTAGAACTTAAGCTAAAGTTATGTCCTTTATAGAACTTTAGGACTTAACATAACTCTTTCCCGGAAACTTATGACTTAATCTAGCTCCTTCCGAAAACTTAAGTCTTAAACTAGCTCCTCCCGAAAACTTATGTCTTAACCTAACTCCTCCTGGAAACTTAGGATTTAAGCTAGCTCCTCCCAGAAATTTAGGCTTAAGGTAACTCCTCTCAGAAACTTAGAGTTTAAGGTAGCACCTTCCGGAAACTTAGGACTTATCCTAGCTCCTCCCTGAAACTTAGGGTTTAAGATAGCTCTTCCAGAAACTTAGGGATTAAGCTAGCTCCTCCCCGAAACCTAGGGCTTAAGCTAACTCCTTTCGAAAATATTAGACGTAAGATAGCTCCTCCCAGAAACTTAGCGCTTAAGATAACTCCTATCAGAAACTTAGGACTTAAGATAGCTCCTCTCGAAAACTTAGTACTTAAGATAGCGACTTCTGAAATCTTAACATTTAAGATAATCTTCTTAGAAATTTATAGTTGAAGATAGCTCCTACCGGAAACTTAGGACTTAAGCTAACTCCTTTCAGAAACTTAAGCCTAAAGCTAACTCCTTCCGAAAACTTAACACTTAAGCTAAATTCTTTCGGAAACTTAGCGCTTAAGATATATACTTCCAGAAACTTAGGATTTAAACTAGTACCTTCCGAAAATTTAGCGCTTAAGCTACCTCCTCCTGAAAACTTAGGGAATAAGATAGCTCTTTCCAGGAAACTTAGGGCATAAGCTAGCTCTATCCGGAAACGTAGGGCTTAAGTTACCTCCTTCTGGAAACTTAGGTCTTAAGTTTACTCCTCTCGAAAACTTAAGTTTTAACCTAACTCTTCTCAGAAACTTAGGGCTTAAGCTAATTCCTCACGAAAACTTAGACTTAAGGTAGCTCTTTTCGAAAATATAGGGCTTAAGTAGCTCTTCTGGAAATTTAGGACTTAATCTAGCTCCTCTCAGAAACTTAGGGTTTAGCTCTCTTCCGAAAACTTAGGGATTAAGCTAGCTCCTCTCGAAAACTTAGGGCTTAAGCTAACTCCTCCCGAAAATATAGGGTGTAAGATAGCTTCTCTCGGAAACTTAGTGCTTAATATAACTCCTCCAAAAAACTCAAGACTTAAAATAATTCCTCTCGGAAACTTATTCATTAAGATAACAACCTCCAGAAACTTAGCATTTAGATAGCTCCTTCCGAAAATTTATGTTAGAAGATAGCTCCTATCGGAAACTTAGGACTTAAGCTAACTCCTTTCGGAAACTTAAGCCTAAAGCTAAATCCTTCCGAAAACATAACACTTAAGCTAACTCCTTTCGAAAACTTAGCGCTTACGATATATACTTTCAGAAACTTAGCGCTTAAGATAACTTTTCCGGAAACTTTGGACTTATGTTTACTCCTTCCTAAAACTTAGTGCTTAAAAAACTATTTTCAGAAACATAGGACTTAAGCTAGCTCTTCAAATAAATTTAGAGCTTAAGCTACCTCCTTTTCAAAAACTTAAGACCTAAGATAGCTCTTTATCGGAAACTTATGGCTTAAGCTAGCTTTTTCTGAAAACTTAGGTCTTAAAATAGCTTCTCCTGAAAACTCGTCTTAACCTAACTCCTCTCGGAAACTTATGGCTTAAGCTAGCTCCTCCCAGAAACTTAGGATTAAGGTAACTCCTCTCAGAAACTTAGGATTTAAGATAATTCCTCCTAAAAACTTAGAACTTAAACTAGCTCCTTCCTAAAAACTTAAGGCTTAAGGTTGGTTTAAGTTTGCTCCTTCCGGAAACTTATGGCTCATGTTATCTCCTTCCAGAATCTTAGGACTTAAGTAAGCTCTTCTAGGGAACTTAGGATTTAAGTTAGCTCCACCTAAAAATTTAAGACTTAACCTTACACCTCCCGAAAACTTAGGACTTAAGATAGCCCATCTCGGAAACTTAGGTCTTAAGCCACTTCTCTCGGAAACTTAGAGCTTAAGTTAGCTCCTCTCAAAAACTTAGGACTTAAGCTAGCTCCTCCCGGAAGCATATGGCGTAAGATAACTCCTTCCAGAAACTTAGCACTTAAGTTAGCTACTTCCGAAAACATAGGGCTTAAGTTAACTCTTTTTAGAAACTTAGCACTTAAGTTTGCTCCTTTCAAAAACATAAGGCTTAAGCGAGCTCCTTCGGAAATTTAGTGCTTAAGTTAACTCTTTTCGAAAACTTAGGACTTAAGATGCTCTTTCGTGAAAGCTTAGGCCTTAAGCTAGCTCCTTCCGGAAACTTAATTCTTAAGCTAACTCCATCCGAAAACTTAAAACTTAAGTTAGCTCCTTCCGGAAACGTAACACTTAAGCAAATCCTCTCGAAACATAGAGCGTAAGATAGCTTCTCTTGGAAACTTAGTACTTAAGATAACTCCTCTCAGAAACTTATGACTTAAGATAGCTCCTCTCGGAAACTTAGTACTTAAGATAATGACTTCTGGAAACTTAACATTTAAGATAGCTCCTCCTGGAAACTTATAGTTGAAGATAACTTCTATCTAGAAACTTAGGACTTAAGCTAACTCTTTTTAGAAACTTAAGCCTAAAGTTTACTCCTTCCGAAAAACTAACACTTAAGATAACTCCTTCCAGAAACTCAGCGCTTAAACTTAGCTCATAAGAAAACTTCTCCAGAAACATAGGGCTTAAGTTTTCTCCTTCCGGAAACTTAGGGATTAAGATAGCTCGTTTCAGAAACTTAAGACTTAAGCTACATATTTACATAAATTTAAGGTTTAAGCTACCCCCTTCCCAGAAACTTAGGACTTAAGATAGCTCTTTCTTGGAACCTTAGGGCTTAATCTAGCTCCTTCCGGAAACTTAGGTCTTAAACTAGCTCCTCCCGAAAATTAAGGTCTTAACCTAACTCCTCTCAAAAACTTAAGGCTTAAGCTAGCTCCTCCCAGAAACCTAGGGTTAAGATAACTCCTCTCAGAAACATAGGGCTTAAGGTACCTCCTTCTGGAAACTTAGGACTTAAGCTAGCTCCTCCTGGAAACTTAGGTTTTAAGTTAGCTCTTCTGGAAACTCAGGGATTAAGCTAGCTCCTTCCAAAAACTTAGGGCTTAAGCTAACTCCTCCCGAAAACATAAGACGTAAGATAGATCTTAAGATAGCTCCTCCCGAAAACTTAGCACTTAAGATAACTCCTCCCGGAAACTTAGGACTTAAGATAATTCCTCCTGGAAACTTAGTACTTAAGATAACGACTTTCAGAAACTTAGCATTTAAGATAGCTCCTCCCGGAAACTTATGGTTGAAGATATCTCCTGTCGGAAAACATAGGCCTTAAGTTAGCTCCTTCCAAAAACTTAAGCCTAAAGCTAACTCCTTCGAAAAACTTAACACTGAAGCTAACTCCTTCCAGAAACTTAGCTTTTAAGATATATACTTCTGAAAACTTAGTGCTTAAGACAACTTCTCCGAAAACTTAGGACTTAAGTTTCCTCCTTTCGGAAACTTAAGACTTAAGATAACTCTTACGACTTAAGATAACTCTTCTAAAAAACTTAGAACTTAAGCTAGATCTTTATAGAAAGTTAAGGCTTAAGCTACCTCCTTCCCGGAAACTTAGGGCTTAAGCTATCTCCTTCTCGGAAATTTAGAGCTTAAGTTAAATTCTTCCTAAAACTTTGGCCTTAAGATAGCGCCTTCCGGAAACATAGTGGTTAAGTTAGCTCCTTTCGGAAACTTAGTGCTAAGGTCAGTTCCTCCCGTAAACTTAGCGCTTAAGTTAGCTCCTTCCGTAAACTTAGCGCTTAAATTAGCTCTTCCTGAAAACTCAGCACTTAAATTATCTCCTCCCAGAAACTCAGCGCTTAAGATAGCTCCTTCTGAAAACTTAGCGTTTAAACTAGTTTCTTCCGGAAACTTAGTGTTTAAGTTACTCCTTCTGGAAACTTAGGATTTAAGCTATCTCCTTTTAGAAAACTTAGGGCATAATGTACCTCATTCTAGAAACTTAGGGTTTAAGCCAACTCCTTCGGGAAACTTAGGGCTTAATTTAGCTTCTCTCGGAAACTTAAGGCTTAAGTAAGATCCTCCCAAAAACCTAAGGCTTAACTAGATGCTCTTGGAAACTTGGGATTTATACTACTTCCTCTCAAAAACTTAGGGCTTAAGCTAACTTCTCCTAGAAACTTAGGCCTTAAGATATCTTATTTAGGAAACTTAAGACTTAAGATAGCTCTTCTCGAAAACTTAAAGCTTAAGGTTGACTTAAAGTAGCTCCTTCCGAAAACTTAGAGATTAAGGTGTCTCTTTTAGGAAACTTAGGATTTAAGCTAGCTACTCTCGGAAACTTAAGGTTTAAGTTAGCTCTACCGTAAACTTAGGGCTTAAGATAGCTCCTTTGAAAACTTAGGGCTTAAGTTATCTCGTCGTGGAAACTTAGAGCTTAATATAACTCCTTCTGATAGGACTTAAGATAAATCATTCTAGAAACTTAGGGCTTAAGTAAGCTCCTCTAGGAAGCTTAAGGTTTAAGTTAGCTCCACCCGAAAACTTAATACTTAAGCTTGCTTATTCCGGAAACTTAGGGCTTAAGCTAACTCCTCCGAGAAACTTAGGACTTAAGTTAGCTCCTCCCGGAGACTTAGGGCTTAAGCTAGCTCTCCTGAAAAATAGAACATAAGATAGCTTCTTCCTGAAACTTAGCGCTTAAGGTAACTCCTTCTATAAACTTATGGCTTAAGCTATCTTCTTTCGGAAACTTAGCGTTTATATTAGCTCCTTCTGAAAATTTAAGGCTTAAGCTAGCTCCTTCCGGAAACTTAGCGCTTAAGTTAACTCCTTCCGGAAACTTAAGGCTTAAGATACCTCTTTTCCGTAAAATTAGGCCTTAATCTATCTTGTTTCGGAAACTTAGCGCTTAAGCTAGCTCCATCTGGAAACTTAACGCTTATGATATATCCTTCTGTAAACTTAACGCTTAAGCAATTCCTTCTGGAAACTAAGGACTTAATCTAACTCCTTCCGAAAACTTGGGCCTTAAGCTCCTCTCGAAAACTTAAGGTTTAAACTACCTCCTCGCGGAAACTTATAACTTAATCTAGCCTTCCGAAAACTTAGGGCTTAAGCTCCTTCCGAAAACTTAAGGTTTAAACTACCTCCTCCCGGAAACTTATGACTTAAGTTTGCTTCTCTCGAAAACTTAGGGTTTAAGTTAACTTCTTCCGGAAAGTTAGGACTTAAGTTACCTCCTCCAGGAAACTTAGCGCTTAAGTTTACTCCTTCCGGAAACTTACCGCTTAAGCAAACTCTTTTCGGAAACTTAGAGCTTAAGATAACTCTTTCCTAGAAACTTAGGCCTTTCGTTAGCTAATTTCAGAAACTTAACGCTTAAGCTACCTCCAAACAGAAACTTAACGTTTAAGATATCTCCTTCTGGAAACCTAACGCTTAAGCAACTCCTTTCGGAAACTAAGGACTTAATCTAGCTCCTTCCGGAAACTTAGGGCTTAAGCTCCTCCCGAAAGCTTAAGGTTTAAACTACCTCCTCCCGGAAACTTATGACTTAAGTTTGCTTCTCACGGAAATTTAGAGCTTAAGTTAATTTCTTCTGGAAACTTAGGACTTAAGTTACCTCCTTCAGGAAACTTAGCGCTTAAGTTTACTCCTTCCGGTAACTTAGCGCTTAAGCTAGCTCCTCCCGGAAACTTAACGAGTAAGCTAACTTATCCCGGAAAATAATGGATTAAGCTAACTTCTCTCAGAAACTTGGTATTTAAGATAACTCCTCCCCGAAACTTAGGACTTAAAGTTGACTCCTCCCGGAAACTTAGGGCTTAAGCTAGCTACTCTTGAATCTTAGGGCTTAAGCTAGCTCCTTTCGAAAACTTAAGACTTAAGCTTACTCCTTCCGGAAGCTTAGGCCTATTAGCTCCACCCGAAAACTTAGGGATTTAATTTAGCTATTTCTGAAACTTAGGACTTAAGGTAACTCATTCTGAAAACTTAGGGCTTAAGGTAGAATTTTCCGTAAACTTAGGACTTAAGATAACTCCTTCAGAAACTTAGGGCTTAAGATAGTTCTTTTTAGAAACTTAAGACTTAAGCTAGCTCTTTGCAGAGATTTATGATTTAAGCTACCTCCTTCCCATAAACTTAGCTCTTAAGATAGCTATTTCTCGAAAACATAGGGCTTAAGCTAGCTCCATCCGGAAATGTAGGACTTAAGCTATCTCCTTTCGAAAACTTAAGTCTTAAGTTAGCTCCTCCCAAAAACTTAGTTCTTAACCTAACTCCTCCTGAAAACTTAGGGTTTAAGCTAGCTCCTCCCAGAAACTTGGGCTTAAGGTAACTCCTCTCAGAAACTTAGGGCTTAAAGTAGCTCCTTCCGGAAACTTATAACTTATGCTAGCTCATTCCAGAAACTTAGGGTTTAAGCTAGCTCTTCAGGAAACTTAGAAATTAAGCTACCTCCTCCTGGAAACTTAAGGCTCAAGTTAGCTTTTTCCAGAAACTTAGAGATTAAGATACCTCCTTCCGAAAACTTAGGGCTTTAGATAACTCTTCCCGGAAACATAGGGCGTAAGATAACTCCTATCGGAAACTTAGCGCTTAAGATAACCCCTTTCTGGAAACTTAGGTCTTTAGATAGCTCTTTCCTGGAAACTTAGGGTTTAAGCTAACTCCATCCGGAAATGTAGGACTTAAACTAACTCCTTCCGGAAACTAAGGTCTTAAGCTAAATCTTCTGAAAACTTAGGTCTTAACCTACCTCCTCTAAGAAACTTAAGGCTTAAGCTATCTCCTCTCGAAAACTTAAGCTTAATGTAACTCTTCTCGGAAAATTAGGGCTTAAGTTAGCTCCTTCTCGAAACATAAGTCTTAAGTAAGCTCCTCCCAAAAAATTAAGGCTTAAGCTAGCTCCTTCTCAGAAACTTAGGGCTTAAGGTTGTCTTAAAATAAATCCTCCCGAAAACTTAGGGTTTAAGATATCTCATCCTAAAAACTTAGACCTTAAGATAACTCCTTCCGAAAACTTAGGGCTTAAGATAAATCCTTCTGGAAACTTAGGGATTAAGTAAGCTCCTCTAAGAAACTTAGGATTTAAGTAAGTACCACCCAAAAATTTAAGACTTAAGCTTACTCCTCCCGAAAACTTAGGACTTAAGGTAGCTCCTGTCAAAAACTTAGGACTTAAGCTAACTCCTCCTAGAAACTTAGGGCTTAAGTTAGCTCCTTCCAGAAATTTAGAGCTTAAGCTAGCTCCTCCTGGAAACATAGGGCGTAAGATAGCTCCTTACGGAAACTTAGCATTTAAGTTAGCTCCTTCTAGAAACTTAGAGCTTAAGGTAGCTTCTCCAGAAACTTAGGGCTTAAGTTATCTTGTCGCAGAAACTTAGAGCTTAAGATAGCTCCTTCTGGAAACTTAACGATTAAGCTAACTCTTTCCAGAAACTTAGGGCTTAAGATAGCTTTTTCCTGGAAACATAGGCCTTACGTTAGCTAATTCTGGAAACATAGAGCTTAAGCTAGCTCCATCCAAAAACTTAACGCTTAAGATAGCACCTTCCATAAACTAAACGCTTGAGCAACTCCTTCCAAAAACTAAGGACTTAATGTAGCTCCTTTCGGAAACTTATGGCTTAAGCTCCTCCCGAAAACTTAGGGTTTAAGCTACATCCTCTCAAAAACGCATGAGTTAAGTTAGTTTCTCTCAGAAACTTAGGGTTTAAGCTAGCTTCTTTCTTAAAACTTAGCGCTTTAGTTAGATCCTGCTAGAAACTTAATGCTTAAGCTGATTCCTTGTAGAAACTTAACGCTTAAGGTAGCTTCTTCCGGAAACTTAGGACTTAAGATATATCCTTCCAGAAACTTAGGGCATAAGATATCTCCTTTCGAAAATTTAGGACTTAAGCCATCTTCTTTCGAAACATGAGGTTTAAGATAATTACTTCCAAAAACTTAGTGCTTAACCTAACATCTTTTGGAAATTTAGGGCTTAAGTTAGCTCCTTCTGAAAATTTAGAGCTTGAGATAGCTCCTTCTGGAAACTTAGCGCATAAGGTAGCTCCTTCCAGAAACTTAATACTTAAGCTAGATCCTTCCGAAAATATAGAGCTTAAGCTACCTTCTTCCGAAAACTTAGGACTTAAGCTAGCTACTTCTGGAAACTTAGGGCTTAAACTAGATCATCCTGAAAATATAGTTCTTAAGTAAGCTCCTCCCTGAAACTTAAGGCTTAAGCTAACTCCTTCTTTACTTCTGAAAACTTAAGGCTTAAGTTAGATCCTCCTAAAAATATAAGTCTTAAGTAAGCTCCTCACGGAAACTTAAGGCTTAAGCTAGCTCTTTCTCAAAAACTTAGGGCTTAAGGTTGGCTTAAGTTAGCTTCTTCCGGAAACTTAAGCCTTAAGTTATCTCCTTTCAGAAAGTTAGGACTTAAGCTAGCTATTCCCGGAAACTTAGGCTTTAAGTTAGATCTCCTGAAAACTTAGGGCTTAAGATAGATCCTTATGAAAATATATGTCTTAAGTAAGCTCCTCCCAGAAACTTAAGGCTTAAGCTAGCTCCTTCTCAGAAACTTAAGACTTAAGGTTGGCTTAAGTTAGCTCCTTCCAGAAAATTAGGGTTTAAGTTATCTCCTTTCGGAAAGTTGGGACTTAAGCTAGCTATTCCTGAAAACTTAGGGTTTAAGTTAGCTCTCCTGAAAACTTAGGACTTAAGATAGATCCCCTCGGAAACTTAGGGCTTAAGTTATCTCCTCCCGGAAACATAGAGCTTAAGATAGATCCTTCTGGAAACTTAGGGCTTAAGATAAATCCTTCCGGAAACTTAAGGCTTAAGTAAGCTCCCATAGGGGTTTAAGTTAGCTCCACTCGAAAACTTAAGACTTAAGCTTGCTCCTCCTGAAAACTTAGGGCTTAAGATAGCTCCTCTCGGAAACTTATCGCTTAATCTAACACCTGTCGGAAACTTAGAGCTTAAGTTAGCTCCTCGCGGAAACTTAGAGCTTAAGCTAGCACCTCCCGGAATCATAGGGCATAAGATAGCTCTTTTCAAAAACTTAGCACTTAAGTTAGCTCATTCTGGAAACTTAGGACTTAAGATAGCTTCTCCCGAAAACTTAAGACTAAAGCTAGCTCCTCCTGGAAACTTAGAGCTTAAGTTAGCTCCTCTCGGAAAACTTAGGGCTTAAGCTAGCTCCACCCGGAAACTTTGGGCTTAAGCTAGCTCCACCCGGAAATTTAAGGCTTAAGTTATCTCCTTTCGGAAACTAAGGGCTTAAGATAGATCCTTTTGGAAACTTAGGACTTAAGTTAGCTCCTTCCCGAAAACTTAAGACATAAGCTAGCTCCTCCTGGAAACTTAAGTCTTAAGATAGCTCCTCCTGGAAATTTAGATCTTAAGTTAACTCCTCTCGGAAACTTATGGCTTAAGCTAAATCCTTCCGGAAACTTAAGGCTTAAGCTACCTCTACCCATAAACTTAGGGCTTAAGGTAGTTTCTCTCGAAAACTTAGGTATTAAGCTAACTCCTTCCAAAAACATAAGGCGTAAGATAGCTCCTGCCGGAAATTTAACGCTTAAGTTAACTCCTCCCTAAAACTTAGGCCTTAAGATAGCTCCTCTCAGAAAATTAGTACTTAAGATAGTTACTTTCGAAAACTTAGCGCTTAAGATAAATCCTCCCGAAAACTTATGACCGAAGATAACTCCTGCCGAAAACTTAGGGCTTAAGCTACTTCCTTCCAGAAACTTAGGCCTAAATCTAGCTCCGTCTGGAAACTTAGCATTCAAGCTAACTCCTTCCGAAAACTTGACTTAAGATAACTACTTCCGAAAACTTAGCATTAAGATAACCTTTATTGGAAACTTAGGGAATAAGATAGCTCCTGTCGGAAATTTAGGGTTTAAGTTATATTCTTCCAGAAACATAGACCTTAAGATAGCTCCTTTCAAAAACTTAATACTTAAGTTAGCTCTTTCCAGAAACTTAGGACTTAGGTTAGCTCCTTCCGAAAACTTAGCACTTATGTTAGCTCCTTCTAAAAATTTAGCGCTTAAGCTAACTCTTCTCGAAAACTTAGTGGTTAAGCTAGCTCCTATCAAGATAACCAAAGTCATATGTCATATGTTGTCACAATATAGGCGTGCATCCTCTGACCAGAGACATATATGTTATTATATGTATGAGTATGTACATTTGGCAGACCAATAGGTTGATGACCTAACCAAGGTTTATACACCGATGCGCTGGTGTGCATGCAAGGGCATATGAGTAATACGATCTCTCAAAGGGATCATACAGGTTCATTACTGAACCAGAAGACATGAACTCACTCAAAAGATATTGGGAAGAATCAAATTCCGTGCACGGTCGTTTCTCTTTGGAAGCTTGACTGAATTTGTAGGTTTGATATATGCATGTGGAAAGTGTATAATCAATACCTAAGTATGATATATGATTAAGAAAGTATATGATCTATACTAACTTCCAAAGATCGAATAAGAACCTTAATGATAAAATCATGAAGGAAACAATCTTAATAGATCTGAAACTTCTGGTTTAATCTGGGTCTTTCAGAATGCAGGATGTACATGTATTAGGAATACCTGAGGGTGATGTGATCATAAACGATTGTATAACCGTGACGCTTCCATTCTGAGAGAGTGATGAAATAGGTATGGATTTTATTGACTCCTCTCATAGAGAAGTGATCTGATCTTAGTCCAAATGTTGGACCCTGGTCTGATTCAGATACAATGAGAAGATTGGATATGCGACTTTGATTTAATCAAATATTTATGGGAGGTCTGCAAGATCTAGATTTGAGATGTGATCTCAATATCCAAGTCACTATACATGGAACAATACAACCATCTTGTCCTTATCTCCAAGTATCCGCGGAGAAAGCGTATTATCCTTGAAAGAGTTCATGGATAATTTCATTATTGATATTATATATCAGAGCATTGAAAAAATTGATAATGTAATTTGATTATCATGAATAATATGAATTTGATTCATATTATAAGGAGAGTTATCTGAGATAATTAAATGTGATTTAATTATCAAATATGAGAACAATGTGAATGTGATTCATTAGGCACATGAGAATAGAGATCAAAGATGATTAAATGTGATTTAATTATCATGGATATGAACAATGTGGATATCAATATCCATATTATTCAGATATATTAGAAATGTGGTTTATTATATATAAGAGAGAACCTATTGTAATTTATATTTATTGATTAATTATTAATGTGAATTGGATTCACATTAAATGATTAATTAAAAATATAATTACATTTTGTTTGGGGTTGTAAATGTGATTCACATAATTCCAATTGCATGATTGCAATATTCACAAGATAATTATGAATTATTTTTTGTGAAATTATTTACAACATGTAATGTTGTAAATCTTGGAGATATCATGAGATAATGAGATATCATGAGAAATTGAGGAGAAGGGTGGTCCCCCCACCCCCGCTTTATGGGATGAGATTAGTCTCCTCATTATCTTAAGACTAGTCAAATTATTTGAATTTGAAATTAATTATATTTATTTATCGATATAAGTTAAATTAAATTAAATTAATTGTTGTTGTGTTTTTTTCAACAACAACATCATGGTCATTGAAAGAAACACAAATCAATCTCACCCATTGATTGTGTGATGTCCAAGGATTGGGATCCATGGACTCCCAAAACCATATATAAGAAGAGGCACCCCTTGCTCTTCAAGTGACATCATTGACAATCTCTCTCTCATTGTATACATGTCATTTCTCTCTCTCTCTCCCTTGGGTGGTCGTCCTCTCTATACAAGGAAGAAAGTCGCCATCGCTGCAACATCATCGTTATGCTGCTGGATTGCTTACTCATGGATCTCTGTCCCCTTTGGTGTGCCTCGCCCATGAATAAGACATCGGATCTCGTACGATGAGTTCGGGAGATTCGCCAATTGGATCATCAACATGGATTGCGAGGAGCATGCGTCTCATCAACGTGCTCGCAAGCATCTCCTCCATCGGATCGGACTTGAAACATGATGTCTCTTTGTTTAGAGACTCAATTGCAACCACGCTTCAAGAGGTATCCTTAATACCTAATTGTGGTTTAGATGAAATGATCTGAGAAGCGTTCTTGGATCATGTGATTTCAATTTTCATCACGTTAAAATTTTTAAATTCCGTTGCTCAGAGCAACTAGTGCGACTAGTCGCTCCCGATCGCATACGATGTGATCCTTATACTTTTGTGATGCGCTTAAGGATCTTCCCATTTCCTTCAAGTGGTATCAGAGCCTTAGGTTAGAGATTTTGGATACGATCCATAAACCTAAGAAGACTTAGGTTCATTAGGGATTGTGAAAATTTTATCGCATTTTATTTTTGCAGCCCTGTTTTGTGATTATATTCGGCCATTTCTAAAATGTTTAAACATAAAATTATCACATGGATAATGTTCTTCATTAGTTAAGGAAACTGTGAGATTTGAGTTTTCTTGATTTAGAATCGATAACTCAAGATATGATCTTTTTAGTGAACATATATCCACTGTTTCGGGGATGGCAAATTTTGACGTAATTAAAGAGTTACTTGCTATTTTTACACGCCTTACTTAATTTATATTTAAATTGATTGAGATGTGATAATTTTAGTAAGTAGGGGTCACTGCTGGAAATTACATACTTGATCATTAACCTTGTGATTGTCATTCAATTAAATTAAGAGAAATTGATGGTTAATTTCCTAAGATAATTATTGATAAATATTTTTTGAAATATTTAAAGATGATGGTTATTTCCTTGAATGACATTAACCATAACAAACTTGAATAGATATGATCTAGATCACAATTGGTTACATGAAATTTCCAACAAACAAGGTTGCTTGAATAGGATTGGAAATTTGTTTAGCAAATTTCCTTATAATATTAATCAAAATTGTTTTGATTATTATTATAAGGTATAACTTCTGTTGAAAAAAAACTGATTATCATCTCGAGTATGAAGTGATCTATTTTGCATTATCCTTTCTTGAGGCGGATATGGTGTCCACTCGGGGAGCATTGGGGTAGCAGGTTGCACCGTGTGCGGTCTGTCCCACTCCCGTCGGTACTGGCCATGACATCGGGTAGGGTTGGTATAATGCTTGAGAAATCATGATCTATTTCTAAATATTAAAATTAGAAATAATATGTATTTGAGATAATACCATATTTCAAGTAACAATAAAAGAATGTTTGTTTGATATTAATTGGCTCATTGATTTAATGAGATTAGATTAATTGGAATCCAATTAAAATTAAAACACTCTATTATGAATAGAGTTGTTATTTCCCTTACAAGAATTAATTATGTGAATATGATTCATAATAATTAATTAAAATTTGAACATGATATGGAGGATCACATAAGTAACATCCATGATCTTCCGTTAAGGCAAAGGATTCCGTTGCTAGAGATTGTATGTAGGAGACACCTATCCGAAGTGACAGCTCCTGCATACAATCCATTTGGAGCTGGTTCTTTTCTTCTCAAAAGAGTAAGGATGCATGCGTAATGAACCCAATATGGAGTCCTCATATTATTGGGGCCAGATTGGATTACGCATAGCGAGTTGTATTCCTTTTGACGTTTAGTTCAATTAATGGCAGGTCGACATCACCTTAGGGGTGGTGGGCCTGTGTGTTAATGTCCGAATTGGGAAATGCAAGTTGGAATTGCAAGGTGAAATGAGTTTCTACTTCTTTTTATCCGAGTTACAAGTTCTCATATTATTGGGATGTGATAAAGATAAGGAAGGAGATCCCAGATCTTGCTTGAAATATAATTGTAAGTATATTTCTTACATTGAAAGTGATTAAGGGAATGAATATTTAGTGTTGACAAGGCATGGCAACTTTGATATAAAAATTCCTAAATCAAAGTAACATATATATACACCTTTATGCAAATTTCTTATTTCAGATAATCCTTCATTAAACCCACTCAATACTATACTCAATAATGACCAGTAAATTCTCATGAATTGCATTCATGATCAAGATATTGTACTTATAGTTGGACGCATAATGTATGTGGTTGCAATGTGCAAGTTTGCTCATAATAATGAGGAATGACAATTAAATTGATAATAGGAGTACAACCTTAGGGTTTGTATGTCTCTATAGTCTTGATCTCTCATCGAATGTACTTCAGAAGTGACATGTCGATGGTGATAATAATTGTCAAATAATCGTTATAAAAGTCTAAGAAGATATTTTGGCAAACATACTTAATCTCACCATTTAATCATGAATGAGATGGTTCTCTGCATTATGCAGAATGATGGCTTTATAGGAGATGATGTATTCAAAAATGTTTAAGTACCTGCATGAACAAAAGTCATTAAGAGTTTAGATGGATGTAGATATGATGAGTGTCATCGATCTACTGTCTATACTCAAGTCATTTATGAAGCTTCATAATATTCATATTGTATGAATTAAATGAAGCATATATAAATATTGAAATACTCTTACATTATTTTATTTTGAGTTCAACATAAGAGATCCTTTGTCTTAAGAAATGATTGTTTATAGATGAAGAGAGCACAGTGGAAGCATGGGTCTGACCCATGCAAGAAGGAAAGTCGAGGAGTTGACTATACTTTCATAATTTCCATATGACATCTAAATAGTTGGATGAATGCCAATACTGCAATAAGTCGATGTATTGATAGTGTGACTATCTAGTCTATCTAGGCTCCTTAGAGAAGGACTTAAATAGTGCATCGGAATAATCTATATCTACATATCATCGTTGAAATTGACTTACTTATTGGATAAGATTAAAAGTCTACTAATTATATCTCATTCTTCTAATAATACTTGCAGTCGGTCGCATATGTATTAGAAGATTAGAAATTTGATCTTAAGGTTTAATAGTCATCCATGGATATTGATGCAATGGTTGCAACAATCTCTATTGGATATATAGACTTCATATTTTCAGTGGGAGAGACCTTAATCTTGGAGAATGTCTCTATGACCTGGATATTAGAATACACTCATAGTTTATTTCTAAATGTTGAAAATAAACATGAATTCTGTATTAAACCTATCGTAGAAAGTTATGATGGATATATTTCAGATAGTAGTCTAACATCTAGTGGACTCTACTAAATTAGAAAATTAATGAATGGTTCATTAAGATTTCTAATACTGAAAATTAAACCTTTAAAAAATCAATAGGAGGATGAAGATCATTTGACAATGATCTGGCATCAAGCCTTGGACATTTGTCTATTGATGTGATCAATAGACTAGTAAGAGATGAAACTTTAGAATGTCTAAAATTTCAAAACTTACATACTTATGAATATTGTATTCAAAAGTAAAAAAAATATCCAATACACCCTTCTCTGGGAATGATGTTAGATGCTGAGGTATTCAAGATCTCATACATATTGATGTATGTGGATCATCTATATCAAAATATACATTATGGATATGTGATATCTATTGATGATTATTTGTGATATGATATTTCTTCCCTTCACCTTAAAAAGCTTTGAAATGTTCAAAGATTTCACAATTTTGATTTAGAACCAAAGTATGAAGGAAGATGAAACGAATTTGATCTAACCTAAGTAGCAAGTACCTATTAGATGAATTCAAAGAATACCTTATGGAGATATGAATATCATTCCTATCTTACTCCTCCGAATACATCTAAACTAAATAGAGTTGTAGGGAGACACAATTGATCATGTGTGACATGATTTAATCAATGATGAATCTTAGCATAATCACCCCTTAGTTTCCTGGTATATATGTAGCAGAGACTACAATATATATCCTCAATAAGATTCCAAGCTAAGCTGGAATCATGCACCAGAGATTGCTACTTCATTAGGAAAATAAAGGATGGTATCATATACCTACTTTATGACCTTGAGATTCTTAAAAGATCTCATCTCTAAGGATGAGATTCTTAGATGATGAGACTCTTGAGAATCAAGATGAAAATGCGGTGAAGGAACTCATTGAATCTTGAGAAGATAATGAGGCTCCTGAAATCAGAAAGTAAAGGGACAATTAAAGATGAAATGCTAATACATCTTAAAATGAGTTTGAGTATGTTCCATGTGTCAGTTAAGTATGACAATGATCTGAGTTCATGTGATGAAGCTTGTGAGGATCATGACATGGAAAGATGGATATTAGCAATAAAGTCTCAAGTACACTTCATATACAAGTGTTGTATATGGACCCTCGAGGATCCACCTATATGGGTAAGACATGTTAAGATGTAAATGGATCTTCAAGAAAAAGAGGGAACCTGATGAGAAGGTAGAGGCCCTTAAAGCACGGATCGTATCCATAAGATATACCCGAAGAGAAGACATCGCTTGCGATGAGACTTGCTCTCCAGTGACCATGCTTAAACCATCAGAAAATTGTTAAAAATAGCTACACAACTTGACTTTGACATCTACAAGATGGAAGTCAATATTGCATTCCTCTATAAATAACTCTATAAGGATATTCATATGAAGTAGCCCCATGGCTTCATAGCTGAGGAAGACGAGGTGTGCAAGCCAAGGAACTCCATCTATGGAATCAAATAAGCTTCTTGTAGTTGAAACATAAGATTTTATGAAATTATAAATGTTATGATTTCAGATAAAATCTTGATGAACCATGCAAAGCTTAGTAGGAGTGCTATTGTGTTCTTTTTGCTAAATGTAGATGATATCCTAATCATTTATAATGATATAAGGATAATAATAAGTGTTTTATAATCTAGCTATTCCATAGCTTGAGATATGACCTCAAGGATACCTCTTGTATCTTAGTTGTGAAGATATTCAAAAGCAAAGGAGAAAGGGTATTGAGACCATTAAATTTGTAGTACTCCTCGGACATATTCCATTCATGGAAAACCCCAAGAAAGGCTTCCTTCTCGTAAGATATGTTACTGACCTATATGAAGGGATAACACCTTAAAGAGTTGAGTAAGTGAATGCTAGAACTGCTTGCCCTTGTGCATCGGTTACAAGAAGCCGAGTGTATGCTATATATGTAGAAAAGCCAGATGTCTGCCGTGCAGTGGGAGTAGTAAACTGTTACTAATACTTCTATGGAAATAAACCACTTGATTGCAGTAATAATAATATCTTCAAAGATGACAAGATTTTTTGATATAGGTATCTCAAAGTCTTATCTTCAAGAACTTAAGACTTTATAGATAATGATCTAAAAGGTCTTAACTGCAGATAACTTAGGAGATAGAGATATACAGAAATAAGGGTATTCTGATAAGGATTATGGAAATACTGGTTATGATAATAATTGAGTTGTAGTATCAAGGACATTGTAACTGACAAAATTTAGTATTGGTTGCATAAGATGCAACATTCGCAATGGATGCGAGCATTGTTACTCGGGGATATGCAAGTGTCGTAAAAAGACTTGGTGTAGCCTCTCAGGAATAAAGTGATTGATCGGCTTACCTAGCTATTTTTCTAAATAGCCTATGAATATCACATGATTGTGGATTTAAATGATTATCCCATTAATGGCTCTTTGGGCTAGTGGGAGATTGTTGGACATGCAAGCCCACGACGAGCCATTACGCAATAAATGTTATTGCAAATATCACTCCCTCAAATGAAATGAAGAATAACTAATATACATAATATATCCTTTAGTACAATTAGGGTTATGTATCATGTCATCTTAATGATCATACATTTGTTGATTCAATTATTGAATCATAGAGGATGGTGCTTGGATGAATATCTAAAGAGTTAGATTAAGGACTCATCAAGCACCGTCAAATTATTGTTAAGAGAGGATCTCCAGCTTGAGAAGGAGAGAACATCTCCAGCCTGAGAAGGAGATGACAATCCTTTCTCTAAAGGATGATATCTAACCAACCTCTTGATGCAGGTCCTCTGCATATGAATAGAGATTCAGAGGTGTTGGAGAAGTTAGGTCAAAGAGTTGACCTAACGAGATCGAGATAACCAAAGTCCTATGTCGTATGTTGTCACAATATAGGCGCGCATCCTTTGACTAGATACAGATGTGTCATTATATGTCTGAGTATGCACATTTGGCAAACCAATAGCTTGATGACCTAACCAAGGTCATACACCGACGCGCTAGTGTGCATGCAATGGCATATGAGTAATACGATCTCTCAAAAAGATCATACAGGTTCACTATTGAACTGGAAGACATGAGCTCACTCAAGATATTGGGAAGAATCAAATTCCATGCACGGTCCTCTCGCTTTGAAAGCTTGATTGAATTTGCAGGTTTGATATATGCTTTAGGAAAGTACATGATCAATACCTGGGTATGATATATGCTTTTGGAAAGTATATGATCGATACTGACTCCCAATGATCAAATGAGAAACTTAATGATGAAACCCTGAAGGAGACAGTCTAAATGAGATCTGAAACTTCAGGTTTATTCTAGGTCTTCCAGTATGCAGGATGTACAGGTATTAGGAATACCTGATGGTGATGTGATCATAAATGATTGTATAACCATGACGCTTCCATTTTGAGGGAATGATGAAATAGGACTGGATTTTAGTGACTCCTCTGAGAAGTGATCTGATCTTAGTCCAAATGTTGGACCTTGGTCTAAATGTGATTCAGATACAATGAGAAGATTAGATCTGCAACTTTGTTTTAATCAAACATCTATGGGAGGTCCGCAAGATCTAGATTTGAGATGTGATCTCAATATCCAAGTCACTATACATGAAATAATACAATCGTCATGTCCTTATCTCCAAGTATCCGCGAAGAAAGCACATTATCCTTGAAAGAGCTAATGGATAATTTCATTGTTCATATTATATATCCAAGCATTGAGAAAACTGATAATGTGATTTGATTATCATGAATAATATGAATTTTATTCATATTATAAGAAGAGTTATCTGAGATAATTAAATGTGATTTAATTATCAAAGATGAGAATAATATGAATGTAATTCATATTATTTGGGCACATGCGAATAGAAATCAAAGATGATTAAATGTGATTTAATTATCATGGATATGAATAATGTGGATAACACTATCCATAATAATGTGGATAACACTATCCATCTGACGAGTCGCTGAATACGATAATTAATTCGTGTTCGTTGTAGCACGTGTACTTAGCGATTCGGTCAGAACCGAGAGAAGATCTCCGTGAAGAGTGTCTCGGCTTTAATTTATATCCCGGGCAAGTCCGGGGTCGAACTCAGGGAGGCAAAGGAACAACTTGGGTTTAATTTGCAAATTTAGGTCTAGATTTCCAATGCGTATTTTTTTAGATTTTTTTTAATGCAAGAAGAAATGCCAATACAAGACGCAGTTGAATTAAGCTACTACGAAAGCATACAACTTAGCCTAATTTAATTTAATGCAAGATTAATTCAATTAAGCCAAATTATATTTTTCCAGTAAACTTAATCCAATGATGAATGCAAAACATATTTTTTTAGAATTTTCAGGGTTAAAATGCAATAAATAAAAATGCACACTTTTTATGGGTTTTTTCGCAATTTCTCACACAAACAGTAAGCAAAAATTATGAAAAATTTACTGAAATGAAAACATGATGCAAGAAGACTACAGTAATTTTTTTGGAATTTTTTGACAAAGTATGATTTTTTATGAATTTTTTAGTAAAAATAGAGTGACAGTGAGTAAATAATTCCTAATTAATCCACGTTATCAAATTAATCCGAGAGAAAATTATCTCAAAAAGATATTTAGATAAGCAATTCAGGAGAGTTGAAATTTCATGAAAAGCATGTCTGTGGATTTAACTAAAAATCAAATACGAAAATCATTCAACAATTTATTTAAGGCACAAGACGACTCCATTTTGGATGAAATTTGGACAGTAGGTTCATCACATATCAAGGCAGCACATATAATTTTAGTGGAATTTTTAGAGCAGCCGTTTGTGAGATATTAATTTAAAGGCTCAGAATGGGTAAACTATGTAAAATTTCAGTTAAACAATTATAATTAATTACCCACGAGTCACAAAAATATAAACAAATACCCACAATGTAGAGAATTAGTTGCTCAACATAAAGGTATTTTTCTTTGAATAAAATGATGTAATATCAATGTCCAAATTAATACCCAAACATAGGGTTATCTTTGCAATTCCAGAGACTAAAAATACAATGCAAATATAGGCAGGGACTTATTTGTAATTACAAGAACTATACAAGAAAGCTATGCAATTGTTACAATAAAAAAATGAAATAAATCACCTTCTTCTTCCTTTGGGGAATACGGGTGAAGTGGAGAACCCAAAACGAATGGGGGTGGTGGCGTCGGATGCGGCCGACGGGCGGCCGCCGCTGGGGCTGGAGGCGGTGGCGGGTGGCGCAGCGGCGGAGGCGGGCCCGCGGGCGGCGGCACGGGCGGCCGGGGCGCCGAGCGCGGGCGGCAGTTGGAATGGGGGGTTGGTGAAGAACGGAGGGCGGCACCTGCGGGTGGCCGCTGGGAGCGGCTGCCGGCGCCACGCGCGGCCGCCCGCTGCTGAGGGGGCGGCGGTGAGGAAGGGGCGGCGGCCGGGGCGCCGAGCGGACGGCGCGGTGGAGAAGAGGGAGGGGCGGCGGAGCCGCTGCCCTTGGGGAAGGGGGCGGCGGTTCTGCTGCTCCGTCCCTTTTTTTATTTTTTTTAATTTTTTTTCTGCTGTAATGCAAACTAATTTTTTTTATTTTTTTTGTTTTAATTTTGTTTTAATTTTTTTTAATTTTGTTTAAAGAAAGAATGCAACAAATGTAAGAAACATGATGTGGTGGTAATATGATGTAGTAGAACAAATGAAAAATGATGTGGTGGTAATATGATGAACTAAACAAATGGAGGATTTTTTAGGTGGTGATATGATGATATGATGTGATAAAAAAAAGGAAACAAAATAATAAGAGATATGAGAGGGATAACTTACCTGATGTCCGCCGGCTTTACGGAGCAGCTACGCTGGACTCCTGTCATCGCTTCAATCCGATTGGCGAAATCAAAATCGGAGAAGCTACACGAGCTCGATGGGGAACTCGTGACGCGGAGGGAAGCTCCGCGGATCTCGCCTGAAGGAGGTCGTCGCTTGAGGAAGATGCTTCGCCGCTGTCACCAACTCCACGTTCCAAGCTCTCTCCTTTTTCTATAAGAATGGCGGATGGGGAAAAAATGTGGATGTGGAGATGATTATAAAGAAATGAATAATGGGAGTTAGAGAAGTGGTGGTGTTGAATGGGAAGTTTTATTATTGGTGGAGTTGAATGGGAGGTTGGTGGAAGAATGGAATGGAATGGAGGTTGAAAGAAGACTTGGAGGTTATTGGAGAAAGGGAAGTTATTGTAGAGAATGTGATTAAATAAAAGAAAATAAAAGTATGCTACTTTAAATACAATAAAATAAAAAGAGAAGACAAATGGTGGAGAATTTACAAAAGAAGACAAAACACCATGTACAATTTTTGTTTACTTTTCTAATTTGTAATTTTTTTGTCTTTTTAATAGTAGCTATGTACAACAGAAAAATATAATAAAATAGTATAATTGAAATACAACACAAGTATGATTTTTTTGTATTTTTAATAATTAAGAAAGATACAATAAAAATTAAAGAAAGAATGCGTATATACATGGTATACAATGTACATCTAGGTCCCAAAACCCAACTTTTGCAAACGAGCTCCGATTTTAATGAAACCACTTCCGTTGGATAGATAATTTTCTAACTTGAACTTTAAAAGTGAGTTTGGTGAATTTGGAGTTCATACGGAGCGGGAATTTGGCTTTGAAGTTGGACTTTACGGCTTTTTCTCTTTGGGATCTAGGAGCATTTATTTGAGGTAAAATTTGTTTTGTATTTTTGTATTTTTATATATATTTTTATAAACAAGTTAGAGAAAGAATTAGGCAAAAAGGAGTTGAAATGAAATTATTAAAAATACATGAAGTTTTGGGCTATTTACATGTATAAAACTCCTTATTTTTGCGGCTTTTTATGTGTAATTTATTTTGTACAATCTAATATACAATAATTAGTGTATTTTATTTACAAAAGTCATTTTGTTAATTTATTGATTTTATGGACATTTATTTGGGATTTTACTCATGGATTTTGCTAAGATTAAGATATTAAGATGTTGAATCGTGGATTCATCACCCCCCTATACTTAAACTTTGCTAGTCCTCGAGCAAATAAAGAATGAATAATTTGGGTTAACCCCTGACTGTGCATGTGAATACAAGACTTGATCCGTTCAAGAACTCTCGGTTTTAGAGATCCTAAAATTCTAAGCTGAACCAAGCTCTAGTCAAAAGGTACCCAATTTCCCTAATCATCAGACTCTCTTTGTATACATATATATAAGGGATATGACACTAAGTGTTGACCGCAGTTACAAGAGTAGAGTCACAACGTCACCCAAGGTTCCAGTCCAAGAGACTCTCCTAAGAACCCGATCCTCAACACTAGGTAATAAATCAGTTCTTGCATCCAATCCATCGTCTCTTTAGTTGTCAGACTTGAAAGTGTAGATGGAAGGCCAGCTGATGGAGTGCATAGGATTGTGTCATTTCTTCTCTCCCTCTCATTGGAACAAGGATCCTCTCTAGTGCCTTATTACGCAACGCATTTTTTTGGTGTTGATCAGTGCGTCCGTCAAGAGAAGTTGGAGCTGTCTGCACTTGTTTTCCTGGGAGTACATCGGGGTGTGCCTTTTTTGAGTACCTATCGTACCTTCTACACCCAGACTTGTAGCATTTACGATGCAGAGCCCTTTTTTGGTGCAAGCCCGACTCCTGGTCCTAATAGAGGTGGTCCAAGTGGACACTTTGAAATGGTTGGGAGCGCTCGCCTTTGGTGGAAGCTCTTTTGATAATTGACTTTGTAGAATGAGAGCTTTTCTTTGACATTTCATTGCTTTGTAGTATTTGTGGCTAGCTCCACTGCTTTTACCAAGAGTTGGCGCACACTGATCAACATTTTTTTTAATTTTATCACACCCTGGCACATAGGTAAATATCAAGAGATAGTACAAGAACCATGTTCTCATACTGGCTAAATGTGCTGACACTCAGGTTTCATGAAGCCTTCATTGATTTTATCCCATCCTCGAGCATCATCAAATCAAGCCCAAACTCAAATCCCTCATCCTAGTTCCTCAAGTGAAATTTCAACTCATCTCATCATAACTGCAGTCGTGTATGTGAGGTGCTGATCATATTCTTAAGGTAGAGACTAAGCATGCAATATAGCATACAAATCTTTCAAACTAGGGAAATGTGAATAATTAAGTCAAGGACCCTAATGACTAAGGCTGGTTAACTCAAAATCTAAAGACCTCATAAACCAAGTGTTCTTGAACATCACTAGTCTTGTGTGAAAGTGAATTGTGTCAGGGATTAAACCAACTTATTAGTTAGTTTTTTTTATGAAAGTTTTTTTTTAAGTTTTAGAAAAAGTTTTTTTTTCAAGAAGTTTTTTTTTACAAACAAAGGCAAAGAAGTTTTCTTTTTTTGTTAGAAAAAGTTTTGCTTTTTTTTCAAGAGTTTTTTTTTTGAAAAAGATAGGTAAATAAGAAAAGATTTTTTTTTGATTTTTTGTTTTTTTTAACCCACCCCATAATTATTGTATAATATATACAAAAATACGTGAAAGTACGAGGTATGGGTAAAGTATATATGTAATATATACACGCCCCCCTATACTTAGCTTGTGCTATGTCCTCATGGCACTAGGTGACAAAAAGACATAGCTCGTACTAAGCGTAGGAAAGCTAAAATAATAAAAAGTATAGAAGTCGAACCGCCCCCCTATACTTAGGCTCTGGTCAGCCTAAGTGTAGAAGAAGAGAAAAAATGGGGCAGGCGAGGTCAAGAGGAGAAATGATGAGTAAATACACATGGCGGGCATCGGTCCCCCCTATACTTAGGCTTTGGTCAGCCTAAGTATTGGAAAGAACACAAGATTGGAAGACCGATGAGAATGGGTAAGAATATACAAAAAGAAAATAAAAAGAAAAGAAGGAGCAAATCGGGTCACTCACCCCCCTATACTTAGGATCTAGTCATCCTAAGTATAGACACAAAGTGAAAATGATACGGAACTGGGGCGAGTGATGCGAATCATGAGGGAAGGAGGTGAATAAAGGAAGGAAGATATGTACAAGGAGGAGGAAGAATATACAAGGATCAAGAAGGTTTGTGACGGGCCTTCTTGCGGGAGCGATGGGGTGGGAAGTATACACATGTGTCGCTGTCAGAATCGTCCTCCGAAGAATAATAGTGAGGTGTGGGGAACGTCCAACGGGGGTCGACACACGGCTGCTTGCTCAAATATGGCTTCAGATAAGCTGAACTAAGCTCACTCATGTAGATCACCTCATCCGGACCTGATGAGGACTCCTCAGAAAGTTCCTTCTCTGAAACATCAAAGGTAACCTTCTTAGTCGGTTTTCTAGAACCTGAAGCATCAAGAGGAAGAGGAGATTGATACGTCTTAAGGAGTTCGGGGGAACACCTCAAGGAATCAACACTCGTCTTCTTCTTACTAGATGGCCGACTAGAGGATGGAGCAACTGATTTATCAAGATTGGTCAATTTAGTCCCAGTTGTCTCCTTTGATGTATGTCCTGGATGTGGTGTGTGTGAGATTCTGACCAGAGGTTCATCATCAGATGAGTCACCATATGCATTGTAATACTCCTGCAAGGTCAGCACACGTCTCTGATAAGGCACAGTGTTCTCAGTTGGCTTGACATTGTTGGGTTCTTGTGTCGGATCATCGAAATGATCAAGGCAATCCACAAAGGTCATGTCCGACTCACTGATAGCTTCTGGTCTTGAGTCCTCTCTAGAAGCTGTCGTGGTGGTGGTGCAAGCAGTAGGCGGTGTGTGGTTGTAGGAAGTGTCTAAACCAATGGTTGTCTGGACAGTCGGTATCTCAGGTGTAGTAGAGAGATGGGACTCAACTGTCTCTCGAAGGTCGCGACTGTCTGCAACTTTACGGGTTACCTTGGAATATCGTGTGTCCTCAAAGATCGGGTGAGGTCGGAGTGCTCCCAATGCAGAGAAATCGATCTCCCGAGTCTCACAATCTATAGTTGCCTTAGCCAAGGCTAAGAACGGCTTCCCAAGAATGATCGGAGACTGGGTGAACTCTCCTCGGTGCTCAATGTCAATGATCGTGAAGTCTATCTCCAGTAGAGCACCTTGGAAAGTGACGATGACTGAAATGGTTCCTCTCGACCGTTTAATGGTCCGATCTGCCAACTGAATGATATCTCTTGACTTCTTGGCAGATCCGAGTTTGAGCTTGGCAAACACGAAGGTCGGGAGGATATTAATCGGTAAGTCATCATCGATTCTTGCATGGGTGAATGTGGTATCTTTGATTTCACAATCAAATCTAGGTAACCGCTTTACTCTGCGGCTCTTGGTTTTTCTCCCTATCATCAAAGATGTGGCCATAGATACTATATGTATCTCAGTCCTTGTTCTCTTATTGCCCGACCTTTTAGGCATCAATTTACTTCTCACAAATCTTTTAAGGTCGGGAAAGTGTTCAATGGCCATTATTAAGGGAAGCTCAAAAATCAACTTTCTATCCAATGCTTCCCTAACTGCAGGATCCAAACTTTTTAGATCTTTTCCTTTTTCAATTTTTATGGTATTTTCCGAGTTTTCAATTTTTTTGGTCTTTTTGGTAGGTGAAGGAGGACTAGGAGAATGTACAGACTCTGGTTTGGAGGGAAAGTGGTTAGTAGAAGAGGGAGGTAGAAGGGACTCCAGCTGTACATGACGTGTGGTCAATCCAGTGTCTTCCAGGTTTTCAAGATTCAATCCGCGAAGTCCATGATCCACATTCCTACCTGGACTCTTGATCGGTCTACAAATGTCATCCTCCAATAAGTTCTCATGACACATCATGAGAGAAGTCGACGCAATTGGAGGGTACTGCTGAGAACTCGGGCTCTTATACTCAACACACCTTGACTCGGGTGTGTAATACTGGGTTGAGTATGGCCCATATGTATGGCAGTTGTTGGTCGGAGCCTCATCAGGCGGAGTTAGTAGACAGGGGGTCTGTAAATCAGTCGCATGAATCCAATCCCCTGTATATGTCGGCTCTCCGAATGGGTGATATAAAGGTTGGTCAATGTGGTCTCTATCACTCAGGTCAATCAAGTCAGGAAGATCGTACGGTGCAGGCCTCTCCATTCGGTTTGTCTGGTTGACCATGTTGTACCCTAAGGTTAAGTCGGGATGTGTGTATGGCAATTGTTGTTCTGTCCCAACTCGAGGTGAAAGTGAGGTATGTGGGGTCAACTGATTATGCCAATCATTCATCTCAGCAGTCGCTTGCTCTTCGATTTGTTCCTTGATTCCAGCAAGCGGACGAGAATATAGTGAATCAATCCAAGGTGGTTGTGGGTCAGGGGTGCAAGAATGTGGTGTAGGTGAGAAGGACGAAGAAGTGGAGAAGTCAGTCGGAGTTCTGACTTCGCGGTTGTGGTGTGGGTATGAAGAGGAATAAGTGGGTGGAGATGATCGGAATATGGTCGAAGAAGGATGACTAGGATATGATGACCAAAATTCTGACATCTTGGAAGGGAGATGGGAAAATGAAGCGGATCGAGGAAGAAAGCGTGCAAGTGCACCGAATAACACACAAAACAAACAAACACAAGAGCAAACCCTGAGTTCACCTACTCAACACAGTGATGGTCGCTAAAGTCCGACCGTTTATCTTTTCAGTTTTAATTAGGTGATAAATTAAGATATCAATACAATTACGCAAGGCTCAAAAGTAGGTTTTGGGCACTATCCTAGAGATGCGTCCTCACCTCTCAACAATCACAATTAGCCAAGCATACAATGAGGGTTTTACTCTCCCAAAACAAGTGTTAGTTTTAATCAGTTTTTTTTTGGTCAACTCTGATTAGCAGTCCCGGTTTTAAGTTTGGTTATCACTTGATTAGTCCACCAAACAAAGCACGCCTAACGATCAGTCCCGATTTCCTTTTAACCTAAGTTTCAAAAACCAAGGGGAGGGAGTCGAGAAAAACCGATGCAAATAATGAAATCAATGATGCATGCCCAGTTCAGAAGACTTACAGTGATCCTTGCGCTCTACATGCGGGATGCAAGGCAGAATTGAAATTTTATACTAATATGAATGCAAACGAGAAACCGTTCCTAGACAAGCAGTTCTATTAGCGAGTGATGAACAAGTTTAATTTGACTAATAGTCTAGCGGTCTAAGTGTGTCTCGTTAAATGTGATGTGTGGTCCTAAAAATTACGAGCACAAGCAATCAAGATAATCTAATAAAAATGCTCTAAGAGCCGCGAGTGCAAGTCCTATTCTACGTCAATCAACCACACGACCACGAGCGGGTCCAAAGTCCAGTCCGGATACAAACGCGAGCTCTCAAACAAGAGCCGCTGGAAAGAGCAAATTACCTAAGTTATTACAACTCAATAATTACAAAAATTTAAAAAAAAAATCTCTCAAAGATAAATTGATCTTCTTTCTCTTCAACAGTCGGCGCGCGTCGCGTCCGTCGACCTCCGATGCACTCCATGTTCACCGGGCCCTCGCAAGAAAAATAAAATTTATATTAGAGAGATAAAAACAAAATATATACAAGAATATGAAAAGAAATAATTGAAAAAATGGAATAAATACAAGGTGGCTCGGGGGTCAGACTACCCGAGTAAATGGAAAACTAAATCCAAATTTTTAAACTAATCCCTAAGCCGTTTGCCTCCCCGGCAACGGCGCCATCTGACGAGTCGCTGAATACGATAATTAATTCGTGTTTGTTGTAGCACGTGTACTTAGCGATTCGGTCAGAACCGAGAGAAGATCTCCGTGAAGAGTGTCTCGGCTTTAATTTATATCCCGGGCAAGTCCGGGGTCGAACTCAGGGAGGCAAAGGAACAACTTGGGTTTAATTTGCAAATTTAGGTCTAGATTTCCAATGCGTATTTTTTTAGATTTTTTTTAATGCAAGAAGAAATGCCAATACAAGACGCAGTTGAATTAAGCTACTACGAAAGCATACAACTTAGCCTAATTTAATTTAATGCAAGATTAATTCAATTAAGCCAAATTATATTTTTCCAGTAAACTTAATCCAATGATGAATGCAAAACATATTTTTTTAGATTTTTCAGGGTTAAAATGCAATAAATAAAAATGCACACTTTTTATGGGTTTTTTCGCAATTTCTCACACAAACAGTAAGCAAAAATTATGAAAAATTTAGAAATGAAAACATGATGCAAGAAGACTACAGTAATTTTTTTGGAATTTTTTGACAAAGTATGATTTTTTTATGAATTTTTTAGTAAAAATAGAGTGACAGTGAGTAAATAATTCCTAATTAATCCACGTTATCAAATTAATCCGAGAGAAAATTATCTCAAAAAGATATTTAGATAAGCAATTCAGGAGAGTTGAAATTTCATGAAATCTGTGGATTTAACTAAAAATCAAATACGAAAATCATTCAACAATTTATTTAAGGCACAAGACGACTCCATTTTGGATGAAATTTGGATAGTAGGTTCATCACATATCAAGGCAGCACATATAATTTTAGTGGAATTTTTAGAGCAACCGTTTGTGAGATATTAATTTAAAGGTTCAGAATGGGTAAACTATGTAAAATTTCAGTTAAACAATTATAATTAATTACCCACGAGTCACAAAAATATAAACAAATACCCACAATGTAGAGAATTAGTTGCTCAACATAAAGGTATTTTTCTTTGAATAAAATGATGTAATATCAATGTCCAAATTAATACCCAAACATAGGGTTATCTTTGCAATTCCAGAGACTAAAAATACAATGCAAATATAGGCAGGGACTTATTTGTAATTACAAGAACTATACAAGAAAGCTATGCAATTGTTACAATAAAAAAATGAAATAAATCACCTTCTTCTTCCTTTGGGGAATACGGGTGAAGTGGAGAACCCAAAACGAATGGGGGTAGTGGCGTCGGATGCGGCCGACGGGCGGCCGCCGCTGGGGCTGGAGGCGGTGGCGGGTGGCGCTGCGGCGGAGGCGGGCCCGCGGGCGGCGGCACGGGCGGCCGGGGCGCCGAGCGCGGGCGGCGGTTGGAATGGGGGGTTGGTGAAGAACGGAGGGCGGCACCTGCAGGTGGCCGCTGGGAGCGGCTGCCGGCGCCACGCGCGGCCGCCCGCTGCTGAGGGGGCGGCGGTGAGGAAGGGGCGGCGGCCGGGGTGCCGAGCGGACGGCGCGGTGGAGAAGAGGGAGGGGCGGCGGAGCCGCTGCCCTTGGGGAAGGGGGCGGCGGTTCTGCTGCTCCGTCCCTTTTTTTATTTTTTTTAATTTTTTTTTCTGTTGTAATGCAAACTAATTTTTTTATTTTTTTTGTTTTAATTTTTTTTAATTTTTTTTAATTTTGTTTAAAGAAAGAATGCAACAAATGTAAGAAACATGATGTGGTGGTAATATGATGTAGTAGAACAAATGAAAAATGATGTGGTGGTAATATGATGAACTAAACAAATGGAGGATTTTTTAGGTGGTGATATGATGATATGATGTGATAAAAAAAAGGAAACAAAATAATAAGAGATATGAGAGGGATAACTTACCTGATGTCCGCCGGCTTTACGGAGCAGCTACGCTGGACTCCTGTCATCGCTTCAATCCGATTGGCGAAATCAAAATCGGAGAAGCTACACGAGCTCGATGGGGAACTCGTGACGCGGAGGGAAGCTCCGCGGATCTCGCCTGAAGGAGGTCATCGCTTGAGGAAGACGCTTCGCCGCTGTCACCAACTCCACGTTCCAATCTCTCTCCTTTTTCTATAAGAATGGCGGATGGGGAAAAAATGTGGATGTGGAGATGATTATAAAGAAATGAATAATGGGAGTTAGAGAAGTGGTGGTGTTGAATGGGAAGTTTTATTATTGGTGGAGTTGAATGGGAGGTTGGTGGAAGAATGGAATGAAATGGAGGTTGAAAGAAGACTTGGAGGTTATTGGAGAAAGGGAAGTTATTGTAGAGAATGTGATTAGAAGTTATTGTAGAGAATGTGATTAAATAAAAGTATGCTACTTTAAATACAATAAAATAAAAAGAGAAGACAAATGGTGGAGAATTTACAAAAGAAGACAAAACACCATGTACAATTTTTGTTTACTTTTCTAATTTGTAATTTTTTTGTCTTTTTAATAGTAGCTATGTACAACAGAAAAATATAATAAAATAGTATAATTGAAATACAACACAAGTATGATTTTTTTGTATTTTTAATAATTAAGAAAGATACAATAAAAATTAAAGAAAGAATGCGTATATACATGGTATACAATGTACATCTAGGTCCCAAAACCCAACTTTTGCAAACGAGCTCCGATTTTAATGAAACCACTTCCGTTGGATAGATAATTTTCTAACTTGAACTTTAAAAGTGAGTTTGGTGAATTTGGAGTTCATACGGAGCGGGAATTTGGCTTTGAAGTTGGACTTTACGGCTTTTTCTCTTTGGGATCTAGGAGCATTTATTTGAGGTAAAATTTGTTTTGTATTTTTGTATTTTTATATACATTTTTATAAACAAGTTAGAGAAAGAATTAGGCAAAAAGGAGTTGAAATGAAATTATTAAAAATACATGAAGTTTTGGGCTATTTACATGTATAAAACTCCTTATTTTTGTGGCTTTTTATGTGTAATTTATTTTGTACAATCTAATATACAATAATTAGTGTATTTTATTTACAAAAGTCATTTTGTTAATTTATTGATTTTATGGACATTTATTTGGGATTTTACTCATGGATTTTGCTAAGATTAAGATATTAAGATGATGAATCGTGGATTCATCACCCCCCTATACTTAAACTTTGCTAGTCCTCGAGCAAATAAAGAATGAATAAGTTGGGTTAACCCCTGACTGTGCATGTGAATACAAGACTTGATCCGTTCAAGAACTCTCGGTTTTAGAGATCCTAAAATTCTAAGCTGAACCAAGCTCTAGTCAAAAGGTACCCAATTTCCCTAATCATCAGACTCTCTTTGTATACATATATATAAGGGATATGACATTAAGTGTTGACCGCAGTTACAAGAGTAGAGTCACAACGTCACCCAAGGTTCCAGTCCAAGAGACTCTCCTAAGAACCCGATCCTCAACACTAGGTAATAAATCAGTTCTTGCATCCAATCCATCGTCTCTTTAGTTGTCAGACTTGAAAGTGTAGATGGAAGGCCAGCTGATGGAGGGCATAGGATTGTGTCATTTCTTCTCTCCCTCTCATTGGAACAAGGATCCTCTCTAGTGCCTTATTACGCAACGCATTTTTTTGGTGTTGATCAGTGCGTCCGTCAAGAGAAGTTGGAGCCGTCTGCACTTGTTTTCCTGGGAGTACACCGGGGTGTGCCTTTTTTGAGTACCTATCGTACCTTCTACACCCAGACTTGTAGCATTTACGATGAGAGCCCTTTTTTGGTGCAAGCCCGACTCCTGGTCCTAATAGAGGTGGTCCAAGTGGACACTTTGAAATGGTTGGGAGCGCTCGCCTTTGGTGGAAGCTCTTTTGATAATTGACTTTGTAGAATGAGAGCTTTTCTTTGACATTTCATTGCTTTGTAGTATTTGTGGCTAGCTCCACTGCTTTTACCAAGAGTTGGCGCACACTGATCAACATTTTTTTTTAATTTTATCACACCCTGGCACATAGGTAAATATCAAGAGATAGTACAAGAACCATGTTCTCATACTGGCTAAATGTGCTGACACTCAGGTTTCATGAAGCCTTCATTGATTTTATCCCATCCTCGAGCATCATCAAATCAAGCCCAAACTCAAATCCCTCATCCTAGTTCCTCAAGTGAAATTTCAACTCATCTCATCATAACTGCAGTCGTGTATGTGAGGTGCTGATCATATTCTTAAGGTAGAGACTAAGCATGCAATATAGCATACAAATCTTTCAAACTAGGGAAATGTGAATAATTAAGTCAAGGACCCTAATGACTAAGGCTGGTTAACTCAAAATCTAAAGACCTCATAAACCAAGTGTTCTTGAACATCACTAGTCTTGTGTGAAAGTGAATTGTGTCAGGGATTAAACCAACTTATTAGTTAGTTTTTTTATGAAAGTTTTTTTTTAAAAGTTTTAGAAAAAGTTTTTTTTTTCAAGAAGTTTTTTTTTACAAACAAAGGCAAAGAAGTTTTCTTTTTTTGTCAGAAAAAGTTTTGCTTTTTTTTTCAAGAGTTTTTTTTTAAAAAAAGATAGGTAAATAAGAAAAGATTTTTTTTTGATTTTTTGTTTTTTTTAACCCACCCCATAATTATTGTATAATATATACAAAAATACGTGAAAGTACGAGGTATGGGTAAAGTATATATGTAATATATACACGCCCCCCTATACTTAGCTTGTGATATATCCTCAAGGCACTAGGTGACAAAAAGACATAGCTCGTACTAAGCGTAGGAAAGCTAAAATAATAAAAAGTATAGAAGTCGAACCGCCCCCCTATACTTAGGCTCTGGTCAGCCTAAGTGTAGAAGAAGAGAAAAAATGGGGCAGGCGAGGTCAAGAGGAGAAATGATGAGTAAATACACATGGCGGGCATCGGTCCCCCCTATACTTAGGCTTTGGTCAGCCTAAGTATTGGAAAGAACACAAGATTGGAAGACCGATGAGAATGGGTAAGAATATACAAAAAGAAAATAAAAAGAAGAGAAGGAGCAAATCGGGTCACTCACCCCCCTATACTTAGGATCTAGTCATCCTAAGTATAGCCACAAAATGAAAATGATACGGAACTGGGGCGAGTGATGCGAATCATGAGGGAAGGAGGTGAATAAAGGAAGGAAGATATGTACAAGGAGGAGGAAGAATATACAAAGATCAAGAAGGTTTGTGACGGACCTTCTTGCGGGAGCGATGGGGTGGGAAGTATACACATGTGTCGCTGTCAGAATCGTCCTCCGAAGAATAATAGTGAGGTGTGGGGAACGTCCAACGGGGGTCGACACACGGCTGCTTGCTCGAATATGGCTTCAGATAAGCCGAACTAAGCTCACTCATGTAGATCACCTCATCCGGACCTGATGAGGACTCCTCAGAAAGTTCCTCATCATGATGTGGTGGTAAGAATGCAACAAATGTAGGAAACATGATGTGGTGGTAATATGATGTAGTAGAACAAATGAAAAATGATGTGGTGGTAATATGATGAACTAAACAAATGGAGGATTTTTTAGGTGGTGATATGATGATATGATGTGATAAAAAAAAGGAAACAAAATAATAAGAGATATGAGAGGGATAACTTACCTGATGTCCGCCGGCTTTACGGAGCAGCTACGCTGGACTCCTGTCATCGCTTCAATCCGATTGGCGAAATCAAAATCGGAGAAGCTACACGAGCTCGATGGGGAACTCGTGACGCGGAGGGAAGCTCCGCGGATCTCGCCTGAAGGAGGTCGTCGCTTGAGGAAGACGCTTCGCCGCTGTCACCAACTCCACGTTCCAAGCTCTCTCCTTTTTCTATAAGAATGGCGGATGGGGAAAAAATGTGGATGTGGAGATGATTATAAAGAAATGAATAATGGGAGTTAGAGAAGTGGTGGTGTTGAATGGGAAGTTTTATTATTGGTGGAGTTGAATGGGAGGTTGGTGGAAGAATGGAATGGAATGGAGGTTGAAAGAAGACTTGGAGGTTATTGGAGAAAGGGAAGTTATTGTAGAGAATGTGATTAAATAAAAGAAAATAAAAGTATGCTACTTTAAATACAATAAAATAAAAAGAGAAGACAAATGGTGGAGAATTTACAAAAGAAGACAAAACACCATGTACAATTTTTGTTTAATTTTCTAATTTGTAATTTTTTTGTCTTTTTAATAGTAGCTATGTACAACAGAAAAATATAATAAAATAGTATAATTGAAATACAACACAAGTATGATTTTTTTGTATTTTTAATAATTAAGAAAGATACAATAAAAATTAAAGAAAGAATGCGTATATACATGGTATACAATGTACATCTAGGTCCCAAAACCCAACTTTTGCAAACGAGCTCCGATTTTAATGAAACCACTTCCTTTGGATAGATAATTTTCTAACTTGAACTTTAAAAGTGAGTTTGGTGAATTTGGAGTTCATACGGAGCGGGAATTTGGCTTTGAAGTTGGACTTTACGGCTTTTTCTCTTTGGGATCTAGGAGCATTTATTTGAGGTAAAATTTGTTTTGTATTTTTGTATTTTTATATACATTTTTATAAACAAGTTAGAGAAAGAATTAGGCAAAAAGGAGTTGAAATGAAATTATTAAAAATACATGAAGTTTTGGGCTATTTACATGTATAAAACTCCTTATTTTTGCGGCTTTTTATGTGTAATTTATTTTGTACAATCTAATATACAATAATTAGTGTATTTTATTTACAAAAGTCATTTTGTTAATTTATTGATTTTATGGACATTTATTTGGGATTTTACTCATGGATTTTGCTAAGATTAAGATATTAAGATGATGAATCGTGGATTCATCAGGTTTATAATATATAAGAAAAAGCCTATTGTAATTTATATTTGTTGATTAATTATTAATGTGAATTGGATTCACATTGAACGATTAATTGAAAATATAATTACATTTTGTTTGGGTTGTGAATGTGATTCACATAACTCCAATGGCATGATTGCAATATTCACAAGATAATTATGAATTATTTTTTGTGAAATTATTTACAACAAGTGTTGTTGTAAATCTTGGAGATATCATGAGATAATGAGATCTCATGAGAAATTGAGGATAAGAGTGGCCATCCCCTCCCTTTTTCAGGGGATGAGGTTAGTTTCCTCATTATCTCAAGACTAGTCAAATGATTTGAATTTGAAATTAATTCTATTTAATTATCAATATAAATTAATTAAAATTAAATCAATTGTTGTTATATTTTTTACAACAACATCATGGCCATTGAAAGAAACACAAATCAATCTCTCCCATTGATTGTGTGATGTCCATGGATTGGGATCCATTGACTCTCAAAACCCTATATAAGAAGAGGCACCCCTTGCTTTTCAAGTGACATCATTGAAATCTCTCTCTCCCTATCTCATTCTCTACACACCATCTATCTCTCTCTCTCCCTTGGGTGACCGTCCTCTCTATACTATAGAGAAAGTCATCATCGCTGCAGCATCGTCGTTATGCTGCCGGATCGCTTACTCTTGGATCTCCGTCTCCTTTGGTGTGCCTGACGAACCGCAATTTTGCCCTCTTAATTCAACTGAATTAACGATCGAAATAAATGTGTTCGTTGTAGTTGAGAGAAATCGGATCCATCAAAAACCGCTTTAATTAATGTATCAATTAAAATAAAAGAGGTCGGTTTTTATTTTACTCGGGCAAGCCCAAGGTCGAACTCAAGGACACGAGTCTCTTAAGTGATTATCTAGACTTTCAATATTAAGATTAAGTGTGGAATTAAGAACATCATAGGTCAATGTGCAAAAAGACACAATGCAAACAATGCGAACATAATTTTATTTGATTTTTTATCATACAATGAGATGCAATCTCACAATGATGCAAAAATTCCCTAATGAGATAGAACAAATAACATATAATCTATTTCACGGTCCATTTACATAGTAATTTTCATTGACTAGATAATTGATGGTATAAAAATCATTGAGCATGTGACACTATGTAATTAGAATTATTCAATAAAATTTCAATATGTCAAAATAGAGATTAATCCATGCCATTAGAAAGACAATGAAACAAGCTTTGAAATGCAAATGAAATCGACGAAATTGGAGCTCGGATGCTCAAGATATCAATGAAAGAGTCCAGGGGCATAAACACAAGAAAACATGTAAAATAAATAAGGAAAATATTACAACCAGGTCCCTGGAAGGACCTAAATGCAGATAAAATAAGGTGTGAGGACTTCCCTGTAACTTACCCACATGCGTGGGGTAGAAATGCAATTATTAAAACCCAGAGGGGGTTAGTTGCAATTTACCCCATGCACGTGTAGGTATCACGTGCTTCAGGACCTGGCTGACATTTGAAGAAGTCGAGGGGCCTCCCTGTAAATTACCTCACCCTCGCGTGACCGAGCATGTAGGGGTGAGGCTCGGTAGTCGATGGAGGCTTGGACTAGGCTCGAACCATGCATCACTTGATGAAGCTCTGCTGAAGCTTGGATGCTCCGCTCCTACAGGTTTGGAGCTGACGTCCGAAGCTAATGACGTAGACCTCTGTAGACCACCCAATAACGAAGATCAGATGGTGGTGGTTCTTGCAAGGAGGAACGATGTGGCCCAAAATAGACCGTCTGATCTTTATCATCGGACGACACATGTATGTCACCTTCATCCTCTCAACCGCCTCCTACGACGGACTTGGTGGAGCTCCAGCTACATCATGCTGGCTCTGCCTCCGGCTAGCGAGCTTAATGAAGCTCTAGGAAGGCAGAGCTTTTTGCATTAAAAAAAACTTTTTGCATGTGCATCATCATTTTTCAAAAATCCATTTCAAAAAACGAAAATTCTTAAAAAATTATAGAAAATTGTAGAAAAATCCAAAAATAGTGATTTTAGTTTTTAATTGTAGATATTGCTTTGTAGTTTATCTTAAAAATAATTTTCAGGATTTTTGATATTTAAAGAATTTTAAATTACAGAATACTCCTGACTATGCACTTTTGCTCTGTTTTGCACAGTTTGATTTTTATAAAATCACAAAAAAAAATCAGAAAATTTCGAAAAAATTACCAAAAATATTTTAAAATATATAAAATCCAAAAAAATTTTCTTTTTAATTTTCTGAGTATTTTTTATTATTTTTGAAAAATACAAAAAGAGCGGTGTTTGTGCGTTTTTATTCCTTTGCACTTGTTTTAAAAAAATAAAAAAATAAAAATTCAAAAACACTAAAAATTAACATTGAAAATTAACTGCATAGTTTTTAAATCGTGCTCTTTGTGTTCGACCCTGGTCACTATACCAGGTAAAAAGAATAGCGAAAACTGCTTACATTTGCTTACATTGAATTTCTTAATTTTTCGAGTGGTTTAAATACAAATTTTTTTCTCGTTGACCGATTCGAGTGGTTGAGAACAACGACACATCGTGAATATTTATTTACATCTTAACCTATCGAAATCTGTGTCATCAGAAGGGCACCATTGTCGGGGAGGCCCTTCGACTTCTTCAAATGTCAGCCAGGTCCAGAAGCACGTGATACGTAGGCGTGCGTGGGGTAAATTGCAACCGACCTCCTCTGAGTTTTAATAATTGCATTTCTACCCCCGCGCGTGTGGGTAATTTACAGGGAAGTCCATGCGCCTTATTTTATTTGCATTTCGGACCTTCTAGGGACCTGGTTGTAATATTTTCCATATTTATTTTACATGTTTTCTTGCCTTTATGCCCCTGGACTCTTTCGTTGATATCTTGAGCATCCGAGCTCCAATTTAGTCGATTTCAATGGCATTTCAAAGCTTGTTTCATTATCTTTATAATAGCATGGATTAATCTCTATTTTGACACTTTGGATTTTATTGAATAATTCTAATTACATAGTGCCACATGCTCAACGATTTTTATGCCATCAATTATCTAGTCAATGAAAATTACTCTGTAAATGGACCCTGAAATTGATTATCTATTATTTGTTATATCTCATTAGGGCATTTTTGCATCATTGTAAGATTGCATCTCGTTGTATGATTAAAAAACAAATAAAAATTATGTTTGCATTGTCTGCATTGTGTCTTTTTGCACATTGACCTATGATGTACTTAATTCCACACTTAATCTTAATATAAAAGTCTAGATAATCATTTAAGAGGCTCGTGTCCCTGAGTTCGATCTTGGGCTTACCCAAGTAAAATAAAAATCGATCGCTTTAGTTTTAATTGATACATTAATTAAAGCAGTTTTTGATGGATCTAATTTTGCCCGACTACAACGAACACATTTATTTCGATTGTTAATTCAGTTGAATTAAGAGGGCAAAATTGTTATTCGTCAGGCTCACCGAAGGAGACGAAGATCTGTGAGTAAGCGATCCAGCAACATAACGATGATGTTGTAGCGATGGCGGCTTTCTCTCTAGTATAGAGAGGACGATCACCCAAGGGAGAGAGAGATAGATGGTGTGTAGAGAATGATAGAGAGATTGTAATGATGTCACTTGAAAAGCAAGGGGTGCCTCTTCTTATATAGGGTTTTGAGAGTCCATGGATCCCAATCCATGGACATCACACAATCAATGGGAGAGATTGATTTGTGTTTCTTTCAATGGCCATGATGTTGTTGTAAAAAATACAACAACAATTGATTTAATTTAAATTAATTTATATTGATAAATGAATATAATTAATTTCAAATTAAAATCATTTGAGTAGTCTTGAGATAATGAGGGGACTAACCTCATCCCCTGAAAAAAGGGAGGGGACGGCTACCCTTATCCTCAATTTCTCATGATATCTCATTATCTCATGATATCTCCAAGATTTACAACAACACTTGTTGTAAATAATTTCACAAAAAATAATTCATAATTATCTTGTGAATATTGCAATCATGCCATTGGAATGATATGAATCACATTCACAACCCAAAACAAAACGTAATTATATTATCAAATAATCATTCACTGTGAATCCAATTCACATTAATAATAAATCAACATATATAAATTACAATAGGCTCTCTCTTATATATTATTAGCCATATTTATAATATATCTAAATAATATGGATAATGTTATCCACGTTATTCATATCCATGATAATTAAATCACATTTAATCATCTTTGATCTCTATTCGCATGTGCCCAAATGATATGAATTACATTCACAATATTCTCATCTTTGATAATTAAATCACATTTAATTAACTCAGATAACTCTTATTATAATACGAATCAAATTCATATTATTCATGATAATCAAATCACATTATCAATTTTCTCAATGCTTGGATATATAATATCAACAATGAAATTATCCATGAGCTCTTTCAAGGATAATGCGCTTTCTTCGCGGATACTTGGAGATAAGGACAGGGCGATTGTATTATTTCATGCATAATGACTTGGATATTGAGATCACATCTCAAATCTAGATCTTGCAGACCTCCCATAGATGTTTGATTAAAACAAAGTCGTAGATCTAATCTTCTCATTGTATATGAATCACATTCAGACCAAGGTCCAACATTTGGACTAAAATCAGATCACTTCTCTATAAGAAGAGTCACTAAAATCCAGACCCATTTCATCATTCCCTCGAAATGGAAGCGTCATGGTTATATAATCATTTATGATCACATCACCATCTGGTATTCCTAATACCTGTACATCCTGCATACTAGAAGACTGAGAATAAACCTGAAGTTTCAGATCTCATTTAGACTGTCTCCTTCAGGGTTTCATCATTAAGTTTCTCATTTGATCATGGGAGTCAGTATCGATCATATACTTTCCAAAAGCATATATCATGCCCAGGTATTCATCATATACTTTCCAAAAGCATATATCAATATTAAGATATTCTCCAAGATTAAGGACTCTCCCACTGAAAATATGAATTCTATATATCCAATAGTGATTGTTGCAACCATTGCATCAATATCCATGGATGACTATTAAACCTTAAGATCAAATTTCTAATCTTCTAATACATATGCAATCGATTGCAAGTATTACTAGAAGAATGAGATACAATTATTAGACTTTTAATCTTATCCAATAAGTAAGACAATTTCAATGATGATATGTAGATATAGATTATTCCGATGCACTATCTGAGTCATTCTCAAAAGAGCCTAGATAGACTAGATAGTCACACTATCAATACATCGGCTTATTGCAGTATTGGCATTCATCCAACTATTTGGATGTCATATAGAAACTATAGAAGTATAGTCAACTTTTTGACTTTCCTTCTTGCATGGGTCAGACCCATGCTTCCACCGTGCTCTCTTCATCTATTAACAACTATTTCTTAAGACAAAGGATCTCTTATGTTGAACTCAAAAGAATTCAATGTAAGAGTATTTCAATATTTATATATGCTTCATTTAATTCATACAATATGAATATTATGAAGCTTCATGAATGACTTAAGTATAGACAATAGATCGATGACACTCATCATATCTACATCCATCTAAACTCTTAATGACTTTGGTTCAGGCAGGTACTCAAACATTTTTGAATACATCATCTCCTATAGAGCCACCATTCTGCATAATGTAGAGAACTATGTCATTCATGATTAAATGTTGAGAGCAAATATGTTTGCCAAAACATCTTCTTAGATTTTTATAATTATTATTTGACAATTATGATCACCATCAACATGTCACTTCCAAAGTACATTCGGTGAGAGATCAAGACTATAGAGACATACAAACCCTAAGGTTGTACTCCTATTATCAATTTAATTGCCATTCCTCATTATTATGAGGAAACTTGCACATTGCAACCACATACATTATGTGTCCAACTACAAGTACAATATCTTGATCATGAATCCAATTCATGAGAATTTACTGGTCATTATTGAGTACATTATTGAGTGGGTTTAATGAAGGAATATCTAAAATAAGAAATTTGCATAAAGGTATATATAAATATATATGTTACTTTGATTTAGGAATTTTTGTATCAAAGTTGTCATGCCTTGTCAACATTAAAAGTTCATTCCCTTAATCGCTTTCAATATAAGAGATATACTTACCATTATATATCAAGCAAGATCTGGGATCTCCTTCCTTATCTTTGTCTCATCTCAATAATATGAGAACTTGTAACTCGGATAAAAAGAAGCGGGAACTCATTTCGCCTTACAATTCTAACTTGCATTTCCCAATTTGGTCATTAACACACGGGCCCACCACCCCTAAGGTAATGTTGACCCATCATTAATTGAACTAACCGTCAAAAGGAATACAACTCACTATGCACAATCCAATCTGGAACCAATAATATGAGGACTCCATATTGGGGTCACTACGCATACATCCTTACTCTTTCGAGAAGCAAAGAACCAGCTCCAAATGGCTTGTATGCAGGAGCTATCACTTCGGACAGGCAACTCCTACATACAATCTCTAGCGATGGAATCCTTTGCCTTGACGGGAGACCATGAATGTCACTTATGTGATCCTCCCCATAATGGTCAAATTTTAATTAATTATTATGAACCATATTCACATAATTAATTCTTCTAAGGGAAATAACAACTCTATTCATAATAGAGTGTTTTAATTTTAATTGGATTCCAATTAATCTAATCTCATTAAATCAATGAGCCAATTAATATCCAACAAACATTCTTTTATTGCTACTTGAAATATGGAATTATCACAAATACATATTATTTCGAATTTTAATAATTAGAAATACATCATGATTTCTCAAGCATTATACCAACCCTACCCGATGTCATGGCCAGTACCAACGGGAGTGGGACAGACCACACACGGTGCAACCTGCTACCCCAATGCTCCCCGACTAGACACCATATCCGCCTCGGAAAAAGATAATGCAAAATAGATCACTTCGTACTTGAGATGATAATTGGTTTTTTCAACATAAGTTATACCTTATAATAATAATCAAAACGATTTTGATTAACATTATAAGGAAATTTGCTAAACAAATTTCCAATCCTATTCAAGCAACCTTGTTTGTTGGAAAGTACATGTAACCAATTGTGATCTAGATCATATCTAATCATGTTGGTTATGGTCAATGTCATTCACGGAAATAACCAGTATCTTTAAATATTTCAAAAAATATTTATCAATAATTATCTTAGGAAATTAACCATCAATTTCTCTTAATTTAATTGAATGACAATCACAAGGTTAATGATCAAGTATGTAATTTCCAGCAGTGACCCCTACTTACTATAATTATCACATCTCAATCAATTTAAATCCAAATTAAGCAAGTCGCGTAAAAATAATAACTAACTCTTTAATTGCGTCAAAATTCGCCATCTCCAAAATAGTGGATATATGTTCATTAAAAAGATTGTATCTTGAGTTATCGGATTCCAAATCATGCAAACTCAAATCTCACAGTTTCCTTAATTAATGAGGAACATTATCTAGGAGATAATTTTGTGGTTAAACATTTTAAAAATGGCCGAATATATCCACAAAACAGGGCTGTAAAAATGAAATGCGATAAAATTTCCACAATCCCTAATGAACCCAAGTCTTCTTAGTTTTATAGATCGTATCCAAAACCTCTAACCTAAGGCTCCGATACCACTTGAAGGAAATGGAAAGATCCTTAAGCGCATCACAAAAGCGTGAGGATCGTATCGAATGCGATCGGGAGCGACTAGTCGCACTAGTTGCTCTGGGCAGCGGAATTTAAAAATTTTAATGTGATGAAAATTGAAATCACATGATCCAAGAATGCTTTTCGGATCATTTCGTCTAAATCACAATTAGGTATTAATGTTACCTCTTGAAGCGTGGTTACGATCGAGTCTCTAAACAAAGAGACATCTTGTTTCAAGTCCGATCCAACGGAGGAGACGCATGAGAGCACATTGATGAGACACGTAATCCTCAAAATCCATGTTGATGATCCAAGCGATCAATCTCCTGAACTCATCGCACGAGATCTGATGTCTTCTTCATGAGCGAGACGCATCAAAGGAGACAGAGATCCATGAGTAAGCAATCCGGCAGCATAACGATGATGTTGCAGCGATGGTGACTTTCTCCCTAGTATAGAGAGGACGGCCACCCAAGGGAGAGAGAGAGAGAGAGAAAGAGATGGGGTGTAGACAATGAGAGAGATGTTGTCAATGATGTCACTTGAAAGGCAAGGGGTGCCTCTTCTTATATATGGTTTTGGGAGTCCATGGATTCCAATCTATGGACATCACACAATCAATGGGTGAGATTGATTTGTGTTCCTTTCAATGGCCATGATGTTGTTGTAAAAAACACAACAACAATTAATTTAATTTAATTTAACTTATATTGATAAATAAATATAATTAGTTTCAAACTCAAATCATTTGACTAGTCTTAAGATAATGAGGAGACTAACCTCATCCCTTAAAAGGGGGGGACACCACCCTTCTCCTCAATTTCTCATGATATCTCATTATCTCATGATATCTCCAAGATTTACAACAATACTTGTTGTAAATAATTTCACAAAAAAATCATAATTATCTTGTGAATATTGCAATCATGCAATTGGAATTATGTGAATCACATTCACAACCCAAAACAAAATGTAATTATATTTTTAATTAATCATTTAATGTGAATCCAATTCACATTAATCATTAATCAACAAATATAAATTACAATAGGCTCTCCCTTATATATAATAAACCACATTTATAATATATCTGAATAATATGGATATTGCTATACACATTATTCATATCCATGATAATTAAATCACATTTAATCATCTTTGATCTCTATTCTCATGTGCCTAATGAATCACATTTACATTGTTCTCATCTTTTATAATTAAATCAAGTTTAAGTATCTCAGATAACTCTCCTTATAATATGAATCAAATTCATATTATTCATGATAATTAAATCACATTATCAATTTTTTCAATACTCTGATATATAATATCAATAATGAAATTATCCATGAACTCTTTCAAGGATAATAAGCTTTCTCTGTGGATACATGGAGATAAGGACAGGGCGGTTGTATTGTTCCATGTATAGTGACTTGGATATTGAGATCACATCTCAAATATAGATCTTGCAGACCTCCCATAAATGTTTGATTAAATCAAAGCCGCAGATCTAATCTTCTCATTATATCTAAATCACATTCAGACCAGGGTCCAACATTTGGACTAAGATCAGATCACTTCTCTATGAGAGGAGTCACTAAAATCTATACTATTTCATCACTCCCTCGAAATAGAAGCATCATGGTTATACAATCGTTTATGATCACATCACCCTCAGGTATTCCTAATACATGTACATCCTGCATACTGGAAGACCCAGATTAAACCCAAAGTTTCATATCTATTTAGACTGTCTCCTTCATGGTTTTATCATTAAGGTTCTCATTCGATCATTGGAAGTTAGTATCGATCATATACTTTCTAAAGTCATATATCATACTCAGGTATTGATCATATACTTTCCAAAAGCATATATCAAACTTACAAACTCATTCAAGCTTCCAAAACGAAACGATCGTACACAGAATTTGATTCTTTTAAATATCTCATGAGCGAGCTCATGTCTTCTGATTTAGTAATGAACTTGTATGATCCCTTGAGAGATCGTATTACTCATATGCCCTTGCATTCACACTAGCGCATCGGTGTATAGACCTTGGTTAGGTCATCAACCTATTAGTCTGCCAAATGTATATACTCATACATATAATAACACATCTGTCTCTGGTCAGAGGATGCATGCCTATATTGTGATAACATACGACATATGACTTTGGTTATCTCAATCTCGTTAGGTCAACTCTTTGACCTAACTTCTCTAACTCCTCTGAATCTCTATTCCTATGTAGAGGATCTTCATCAAGAGGTCGTTTAGATATCAGTCTTTAGAGAAAGGATTGCCATATCCTTCTCATACTGGAGATCCTCTCTTAACAATCATTTGACGGTGCTTGATGAGTCCTCAATCTAACTCTTTAGATATTCTTCTAAGCACTAGCCTCTATGATTCAATATTTGAATCAATAGTTGTATGATCATTAAGATAGCCCTGATACATAACCCTAATTGTACTAAGGGACCTAGTATGCAAATTAGTTATTCTTCAATTCAGATCAGAGAATGACATTTGCAATAAAATTTATTGCATAATGGTTCACCGTGGGCTCACATGTCTAACAACCCTGTCCTTATCTCCATTTATATGCGGAGAAAGCACATTATTCTTAAAAGAGTTCAAGAATAATTCCAAAGTTGAATTGTGTCTAAGCATTAAGAAATGGATAATTAAATATGATTTAGTTATCATTAATAATGTAAATTTGATTCACATTATCTGAATGCATGAGAATGATTATCCAATGTAATTAAATGCGATTTAATTATTGTGGATATGAATAATTTGGATAGCACTATCCAATTATCCATGTATATTATAAATGTGATTTATAATGTATTAGAGAGAGACTTTTGTGATTTATATTTGTTGATTAATTTTTAATGTGAATTGGAATCACATTGAATGATTAATTGAAAATATAATTACATTTTATTTTGGGTTGTGAATGAGATTCAAATAATTTCAATGGCTTGATTGAAATTTTTCACAAGATAATTGTGAATTGTTTTTCTGTGAAAATATTTGCAACAAGTGTTGTTGTAAATTGTGGAGATATCATGAGATAATGAGATCCCATGATAGTTAGAGGAGATTGACTCAATCTACTCAAGAAGAGTGGAAGGCCACTTATCTCCGTGTGGAGAAAAGTGGTTGTCTCCCCCTTCTTAGGGATTCATTTGGTCTCCTCATTATCTTATCTCCAGTCAATGTGATTTAATTTGAAATTAATTGTGTTGATTTATAAATATAAATTAATTTAAATTAAGTTATTTGTTGTTGTGTTTTTTACAACAAAATCTTGGCCATTGAAAGAAACACAAATCATTCTCACCCATTGATGTCCACGGATTGGGATCCATGGACTCCCAAAATCCTATATAAGAAGATGTACCCCTTGCTCTTCGAGTTACGCAATCTCGACGGCATCTCTCTCTCTCTCTCATTCTCATGCATACTCTCTCCCTTCTCTCTCCTTAAGTGATCGTCTACTCTCATAAAGAGAAGGTCATCTTCATCGTCGCCTTACCGATGTGCTCCCGCTTCGATGACTCTTGGATCTCCATCTTCTTTGGTGCGCATCGCTTGTGAAGAAGGCGTTCAATCTCGTGAGATGGGATTGGGAGATTCATTGTTTGGATCATTGACTTGGATTGTGAGAAGCACGCGACTCATCCCTGCGCCTGCATGCATCTCCTCCGACAGATCGGACTTGAGACAGGAGGTCTCTTCCCTTAGAAGCTCGATCGCAACTACGCCTCAAGAGGTATTCCTATGTCTTTTATGTGGTTAGATGAAATGATCCAAGAAATGTTCTTGGATCATGTGATTTCATTATTTAAAAATTTGTAAATTCCGTTGTACCGAGCAACTAGTGTGACTGATCGATCTTGATCGTATATGATACGATAATCACGCTTCCATGATGCGCTTGAAGATTATTCCATAATCCTTCACCAAAGGAGCTAGATTAAGCCCTAAGTTTCCGAGAGGAGCTATCTTAAGCCCTAATTTTCAGGAAGGAGATATCTTAAGCGCTAAGTTTACGGGAGGAACTGTTATAAGCCCTAAATTTCTAGGAGGAGTTATCTTAAGCGTTAAGTTTCCGAGAGGAGCTATCTTAAGACATAAGTTTCCAGTAGGAGATATCTTAAGACCTAAGTTTCCAGGAGGAGCTAGCTTGAGCCCTAAGTTTCCGGGAGGAGCTAGCTTGAGCCCTAAGTTTCCGAGAGGAGCAAGCTTAAGCCTTAAGTTTCCGGGAGGAGCTACCTTAAGCCCTAAGTTTCTGGGAGGAGCTACCTTAATTCAAAAGTTTCTAGGAGGATCTAGCATAAGTGTTAAGTTTCGGGAGGAGCTAGCTTAAGCGATAAGTTTCTGATAGGAGCTAGCTTAAGCGCTAAGTTTCTCGGAGGAGCTAGCTTAAACGCTAATTTTCTGATAGGAGCTAGCTTAAGCGCTAAGTTTTTGGGAGGAGCTAGCTAAAGTCCTAAGTTTTGGAAAGGAGCTAGTTTATGACCTACGTTTCCAGGAGGATCTAGCTTAAGCCCTAAGTTTCCAGATGGAGTAAGCTTAAGCCATAAGTTTCCGGGAGGGAGCTAGCTTAATCCCTAAGTTTCCATGAAGGAGCTAGCTTAAGCCCTAAGTTTCCGGAAGGAGCTAGTGTAAGCCCTAAGTTTCTGGAAGGATCTACCTTAAGCCCTAAGTTTTCGATAGGAGCTAACTCAAGTCCTAAGTTTTCGAGAGGAGCTAGCTTAAGTCTTAAATTTTCGGAAGTGGTATCTTAAACCCTAAGTTTCCAGAAGAGGTAGTTTAAAGTATAAGTTTCCAGAAGGAACTAGCTTGAGAGCTACGTTTCTAGGAGGAGCTACTTTAAATTTCCGGAAGAAGTTATCTTAAGTGTTAAGTTTTCGGAAGGAGTTATCTTAAATTTCCAGGAGGAGCTAGTTTAAGCGTTAAGTTTCCGGGTGGAACTAGCTTTAGCGCTAAGTTTCCGGAAGAAGCTTTCTTAAGCCTTAAGTTTCCGTGAGGAGCTAGCCTAAGCCCTAAGTTTTCGAGAGGAGTGATATTAAGCCTTAAGTTCCTGGGAGGAACTATCTTAAACGCTAAGTTTCCAGAAGGAGCTATCTTAAGCCCTAAGTTTTGGGGAGGAGCTATCTTATGCGCTACGTTTCCGGGAGGAGCTATCTTAAGCCCTAAGTTTCTGGAAGGAGCTAGCTTAAGACCTAAGTTTTCGGGAGGATTAAGCTTAAGCACTAAGTTTCCAAGAGGAGATAGCTTAAGCGCTAAGTTTCCGAGAGGAGATAGTTTAAGTGTTAAGTTCCCGGGAGGAGCTAGCTTAAGCGTTAAGTTCCCAGGAGGAGCTAACCTAAGCGCTAAGTTTTCGGGAGGAGCTAGCTTTTGACCTATGTTGTTGAGAGGAGCTACATTAAGCCCTAAGTTTTCAGGAGAAGCAAGCTTAAGCCCTAAATTTTAGGAAGTGCTAGTTCAAGCCCTAAATTTCCGGAAGAGGTAGCTCAATCGCTAAGTTTCCGGAAGGAACTAGCTTAAGCGTTATGTTTCTTAAAGGAGATAGCTTAAGCCCTAAGTTTTCGGAGGGAGCTAGCCTAAGCCCTAAATTTTCGGAAGGAGCTAACTTAAGTCCTAAGTTTCCGGTAGGAGTTATCTTAAGCCTTAAGTTTCGGGAAGGAGCTAGATTAAGTCCTATGTTTACAGAAGGAGTTATCTTAAGCCCTATGTTTATAGAAGGAGCTAGCTTAAGCCCTAAGTTTCCGGAAGAAGCTAGCTTAAGACCTAACTTTCCGAGAAGATTAAGCTTAAGCACTAAGTTTTCGGGAGGAGCTATTTTAAGCGCTAAATTTCCGAAAGAAGCTAGCTTAAGATCTAAATTTCTAGAAGGAGCTAGCTTAAGCCCTGAGTTTCTGAAAGGATGTAGCTTAAGCCCTAAGTTTCTGGAAGAAGATAGCTTGAGCCCTAGGTTTCTGGAATGAGCTAGCTTAAGTCCTAAATTTCCATAAGGAGCTATCTTAAGCGCTAAATTTTCGGGAGGAGCTACCTTATGCCCTATGTTTATGGGAGGAGATAGCTTAAGCCCTAAGTTTCTTAAAGGAAGTAGCTTAAGCACTAAGTTTTCAGAAGAAGGTAGCTTAAGCCCTATGTTTCCGGAATGGGCTAGCTTAAGTCCTAAATTTCCATAAGGAGCTAGCTTAAGCCCTAACTTTCACAAAGGAGCTAACTTTAGCGCTAAGTTCCTTGAAGGAGCTAGCTTAAGCGCCAAGTTTCCTAAAGGAGATATTCTAAGCCCTAAGTTTCCAGAAGGAGCTAACTTAAACCCTAAATTTTCAGAAGGATTTAACTTAAGTCCTAACTTTCCAGAAGGAGTAACTTAAGTCCTAAGTTTTCGGAAGGAGATAGATTAAGCCCAAAGTTTACGGAAGAGCTAGCTTAAGCGCTAAGTTTCCGGAAGGAGCTAGCTTAAGCGCTAAGTTTTCGGAAGGAGCTAGCTTAAGCGTTAAGTTTGTGGAAGGAACTATCGTAAGCCATAAGTTTCTAGAAGGAGCTAGCTTAAGCCCTAAGTTTTCGGAAGGAACTAACTTAAGCCCTAAATTTTCTAAAGGAGTTAACTTAAACCCTAAGTTTCAGGAAGGAGCTAGATTCATCCATAAGTTTACGGAAGGTGCTAACTTAAGCCATAAGTTTCCGTAAGGAGCTAACTTAAGCGCTAAGTTTTCAGAAGGAGGTGGCTTAAGTGCTAAATTTTTGGAAGGAATTATCTTAAGCCCTAAATTTCCGGAAGGAGCTAGCTTATGCCTTAAGTTTCCGGAAGGAGGTAGCTTATGTCTTAGTTTTTGAAAGAAGTTAGCTTAAGTCCTAAGTTCCTGGAAAGAGGTATCTTATACCCTAAGTTTCCGAAAGGAGATAGCTTAAGCTCTAATTTTCCGGAAGGAGATACCTTAAGTGCTAAGTTTACAGAAGAAACTAGCTCAAGAGCTAAGTATCTTGAAGGATTTAACTTAAGCGCTATATTTCTGGAAGGAGTTATCTTAAGTTTTCGGAAGGAGCTATCTTAAGCGCTAAGTTTACAGGAGGAGCTAGCTTAAACACTAAGCTTTCGAGAAGAGTTATCTTAAGCGCTAAATTTTTATAATGGGCTAACTTACGCGCTAAGTTTTCAGAAGGAGCTAACCTAAATCCTAAGTTTCCGAAAGGAGCTAACTTAAGCGCTAAGTTTTCGGAAGGAGCTATCTTAAGGCTTAAGTTTCCGGAAGAAGATAACTTAAGCCCTAAATTTTTGGCAGGAGCTATCTTAATCCCTAAGTTTCCAGTAAAAGTTATCTTCAACGTTAAGTTTTCGGAAGTAGTTATCTTAAGCCTTAAGTTTCCGAAAGGAGTTAGCTTAAGTGCTAAGTTTCCAGAAGGAGCTAGATTTAGGCCTAAGTTTCGGAAAGGAGCTAGCTTAAGTCAGAAGTTTCCGGCAGGAGTTATCTTCAGCCATAAGTTTTCGGGAGGATTTATCTTACGTGCTAAGTTTCCGAAAGTAACTATCTTAAGTACTAAGTTTCCGAGAGGAGTTATCTTAAGGACTAAGTTTTAGGGAGGAGTTATCTTAAGAATTAAATTTCCGGCAGGAGCTATCTTACGCCCTATGTTTTTGGGAGGAGTTAGCTTAAGCCCTAAGTTTTTTAGAGAAGCTACCTCAAGCCTGAAGTTTTGAAGGATATGGGGAAAATCCTCAAGCGCATAACGGAAGCAGGAGGATCGCATCTTATGCGATCGGGAGCGACTAGTCGCACTAGTTGCTCGATGCATCGGAAATTAAAATTTTCTATGTGACGAAACCACATGATCCAAGAACACTTCTCGGATCGTTTCATCTAAACCACAAATAAGTAATAGGATTACCTCTTTAAGCGTGGTTGCGATCGAGTCTCTAAACAAAGAGACCTCATGTCTCAATTCCGATCCGACGGAGGAGACGCTTGCGAGCGCGTGGATAAGATGTGTGCTTCTCGCAATCCATGTTGATGATCCAAGCTATGGATCTCCTGATCTCGACAAACGAGATATGACATCTTCTTCATGAGCAAGGCACGTCGAAGTAGACAGAGATCCACGAGCAAACGATCGGGCAGCATAACGACGACGCTGCGGCGATGGAGGATCTCTCTAGGGCATCCATGGTGGACGGCCACATGAGAGATAGAGAGAGTGGGCAGGTAGAGAGAAAAGAGAGAGAGAGAGATAGAGAGCATTCATTGATATGTCTTGAAGAGCAAGGGGTGCCTCTTCTTATATTGGATTTTGGGAGTCCATGGATCCCAATCCATGGACAACATACAATCAATGGTTGACATTGATTTGTGTTTCATTCAATGGCTAAGATGTTGTTGTAAAAACACATCAACTAATGATTTAATTTAAATTAATTTTCATTGATAAATCAACAAAATTAATTTCAAATTAAATCATCTTTGATAAGTGAAAAGATAATGAAGAGAATAAGCCAATCTCCTCATAAGAGGGGACGGCTACTCTTCTCCTCATGGAGAGTTGTAGCCATCCACTCCTCTTTGGAGGAATTGGTCCATCTCTTCAAATTATCATGAGATCTCATTATCTCATGATATATATCATCATCTCTTGTTGACAATATTTTCACAAAAATAATTCCAAATTATCTTATAGAAAATATCAATCATGCCATTGAAATTATGTGAATCTCATTCACAACCCAAAACTAAATATAATTATATTTTCAATTAATCATTCAATGTGAATCCAATTCACATTAATAATTAATCAACAAATATAAGTCACAATATTCTCTCTCTGATATATTATAAATCACATTTATAATATATATAATTAATATGGATAGTGATATCCACATTATTCATATCCATGATAATTAAATCACATTTAATCATCTTGGATTTCTTTTCTCATGTCCCCAAATAATATGAATCACATTCACATTATTCATATCTTTGATAATTAAATCACATTTAATTATCTCAGATAACTCTCCTTATAATATGAGTCAAATTCATATTGTCCATGATAATTAAATTACATTTAGTTATCAATTTTCTTGATGCTTGGATACATATATCAACAATGAAATTATCCATGAACTCTTTCAAGGATAATGTGCTTTCTCCGTAGATACTTGGAGATAAGGGAAGGGGGATTGTATTGTTCCATGTATAGTGACTTGGATATTGAGACCACATCTCAAATCCAGATCTAGGGCCTCCCATAGATGCTTGATTAAATCAAGACCGCAAATCTACTCTTCTTATTGCATCTGAATCTCATTCAGATCAATGTCCAACATTTGGACCAAGATCAGATTACTTCTCTAATGAGAGGAGTCACTAAAATCTAGACCTGTTACATCACTCCCTAGGAATGGAAGCGTCATGGTTATACAATCGTTTATGATCACATCACCCTCAGGTATTCCCAACACATGTACATCCTGCATACTGGAAGACTCAGAATAAACCCGAAGTATTAGATCAACTTTATACTGTCTACTTCAGGGTTTTATCAGTAAGTTTCTCGTTTGATGATTGGGAGTTGGTATCGATCATATACTTTCCAAAAGCATATATCATACCTAGGTCTTGATCATATACTTTCCAAAAATATATATCAAACCTACAAATTCAGTCAAGCTTCCAAAGCGAGACGACCGTACATGGAATTTGATTCTTCCCAATATCTCATGAGTGAGCTCATGTCTTCCAGTTCAGTAATTGAACATGTATGATCCCTTTGAGAGATCGTATTACTCATATGCCCTTACATGCACACCAGTGCACCGGTGTATAGACCTTGATTAGGTCATCAACCTATCGGTCTGCCAAATGTAGATACTCAGACATATAGTAATACATCTGTCTCCGGTCAGAGGATGCGTGTATGTATCGTGACAGCATACGATATAGGACTTTGGTTATCTCGATCTCGTTAAGTCAACTCTTTGACCTAACTAATCTGACACCTTCGAATCTCTATTCCTATGCAGAGGACCTGCATTAAGAGGTCGGTCAGATATAAGCCTATGTGAGAAAGGATTGCCATCTCCTACGCAGGATGGAGATCACATCTTAACAATCATTTGACGGTGCTTGATTAGTCCTCAATCTAACCCTTTAGATATCCATCCAAGCACCAACCTCTATGATTCAATAGTTGAATCAACAGCTGTATGATTATTAAGATGGCCATGGTACATAACCCTAATTGTACTAAGGGACCTATTATGCAAAATAGTTATTCTTCATTTCAGATCAAGGAATGATATTCGCAATAACATTTATTGCATAATGGCTCGTCGTGGACTCGCATGTCCAACAGTCTCCCACTAGCCCAAAGAGCCATTAATGGGCTAATCATTTAAACCCACACTCATATGACAATCATAGGCTATTTAGAAAATAGCTAGGTAAGCTGATCAGCCACTCTGTTCCCGCGTGACTATGCCAAGTCCTTTTACGGCACTTGCATATCCCGAGTAACAGTGCTCGCATCTAATGCGGATGTTGCATCTCATGCAACCAATACTCAATCTTGTTCGTTATAGTGTCCTTGACACTACAGCTTAATAATTATCATAGCCATTATTTCCATAATCCTTATCAGAATATCCTTATTCCTGGATATCACTATCTCTTAAGGTATCCACAGTTAAGACCTTTTAGATCTCTATCTATAAAGTCTTAAGTTTTTGAAGATAAGACTTTGAGATCACTATCTCAAAAAATCTTATCATCTATGAAGATTTTGTTATTACTACAATCAAGTGTTTTCTCTCCATAGTAGGATTAGCAACACTTTATTACTCCCACTGCATGGCAGATACCTGGCTTTTGTACATATCTAGCATACACTTAGCTTCTCGTAACTGATGCACAAGTGCAAGCAATTCTAGAATTCACTTCCTCAACTCTTTGAGGTGCTAACCCTTTAGATAGGTCATACCATATCTTAAGGGATGGAAGCCTTTCTTAGAATTTTTAAGAATGGAATATGTCCAAGGTGTACTACAAATGTGATAGTCCAAATATCCTCTTCTCTTTGCTTCTGAACAACTTCAGAACTAAGATCTAAGAAATATCCTTGAAATCATATTCCAAGATATGGAATAGTCAGTCTATAAAACACTTATTATCATCCTTATATCATTCCAAATGATTAGGATATTATCTACATTTAGCACGATGAACACATTGGTATTCCTACTAAGCTTCACATGGTTCATCAAGATTCTATTTGAAATCATAACATTTATAATTTCATCAAATCTTATGTTCCAACTACAAGAAGCTTATTTGAGTCCATAGATGGATTTCTTTAGCTTGCACACCTTGCTTTCCTCAACCATGAAACCCTAGGGCTACTTCATGTGAATATCCTCAGAGAGGTATTCATAGAGGAATGCAATCTTGACTTCCATCTCGAAGATGTCAAAGCCAAGTTCTGTATCTACAGTTAGCAATAATCTGATGGGTTTAAGCATGGTTACTGAAGAGCAAGTCTCATCGCAAGCGATTTCTTCTCTTCGATGTGTAGCTCATGGCTACAAACTGTACTTTAAAGGTTTCTAACTTCTCATCAAGTTCCCTTTCTCTTGAAGATCTATTTACACCTTTATGGGTCTTACCCATATAGGTGGATCCTCGAGGGTCCATATACAACACTTGTATATGAAGTCTACTTTAGACTTTCATTGCTAAAATCTATCTTTCCATGTCATGATCCTCAGGAGTTTCATCACATGAAGTCCGATCATTGTCAGACTTAACTGACACATGGAGTACATCCTCAAACTCATTTGAAGAGGTATTAATGTTTCATCTTTAATTGTCCTTTTAGTTCCTGATTTCAAGAGCCTCATTATCTTCTCAAGATTAAATGGGTTCCTACACTTCATTTTCATCTTGATTCTCAAGAGAGTCATCCTCTAAGAATCACATTCTCATAGATGAGATCTTTTAAGAATCTCAGGGTTATAAAGTAGGTATCTGATACCATCCTTTATTTTCCTAATGAAGTAGAACTCTCTAATGCTCAATTCCAGCTTACTTGCATGGAATCTTATTAAGGATATATAATGTAGTCTCTACTACATATATACTTGGAAACTAAATGGTAATTATGCTAAAATTAATCATTGATCAAATCATGTCACACATGATCAATTGTATCTTCCTATAACTCTATTGAGTTTAGGTGCATTAGGAGGATTGAGATAGGAATGAAATTCATATCTCCATAAGGTATTATTTGAATTCATCTAACATGTACTTGCTACCTAAGTTAGATCCAATTCATTCCATCTTCCTTCAAACTTTGGTTCTAAACTAAAATTGTGAAATCTTTGAACATTTCAAAGCTTTCTAAGGTGAAGAGGAGAAATCTCATATCACAAATAATCATTAAATGATATTACATATCATCAATGTTCATTATGATGTAGATGATCCACATACATCAATATGTATGAGATCCTGAATACCTTGACATCTAACACCATTCCCATAGAAGGGTGTATTGGACATTTTACTTTGAATACTATATTCACATGTATGTAAGATTTGAAATGTTAGACATTCTAAAGTTTCATCTCTTACTAGTCCATTGATCTCATCAACAGACATATGTCCAAAACTTGATACCAGATCATTGTCAAATGATCTTCATCATCCTATTGATCTTTTAAAGGTTTAATTTTCCATTTTAGAAACCTTAATAAACCATTCATTAATTTTCTAATTTTGTGGAGTCCACTAGATGTTAGATTACTATCTGAAATATATCCATCATAACTCTTTTTGATAGGTTTATTCAAGAATTCATGTTTATTTCCAACACTTAGAAACAAACAATGAGTGTATTCTAATATCTAGGTCATAGAGACATTATCTAAGACTAAGGGCTCTCCCACTGAGAATATGAAGACCATCTATCCAATAGAGATTGTTGCAACAATTGCATCAAAATCTATGTAGATGACTATTAAACCTGAAGATCAAATTCTCTAGTCTTCTAAAACATATGCAACCCATTGCAAGTGTTGTTAGAAGATTGAGATACAATTATAAGACTTTATCTTATGAAATAAGTAAGTCAAAGTCCGTGATTATATGTAGATTATTCTGATGCTCTATCTGAGTCCTTCACTAAGGATTTTAGACAGACTTGATAGTCATATTATCAACACATCAACTTATTGCAGTATTGGCATTCATCCAACTCTTTGGATGTCATATGGAAGTCATAGAAGTATGATCAACTCTTTGACTATCCTTCTCATCTTGGGTTTGACCCATGCTTCCACTGTGCTCCCTTTATCTATGAACAACCATTGCTTAAGACTAAGGATCTCTTATGTTAAATTCAAAGGAACTCAATGTAAGAGCATTTCAACATTTATACATGCTTCATTAAATTCATACAATATGAATATTATGAAGCTTCATGAATGACTAGAGTATAGACAGTAGAATGACGATACTCATCATGTCTACATCCATCTAGACTCTTAAAACATTGGTTCATGTAGGCATTTAAACATTTTGAATACATCATCTCTTATATAGCTACCATTCTACCTGATGCAGAGAACCATGTCACTCATGATTAAATGTCAAGAGCACATATCTATGCCAGAATATCTTCTTAAATTTTATAAGGATTATTCAACAATTACGATCACCATCGACATGTCACTTTCAAAGTACACTCGATGAAAGATCAAGATTATAGAGACATACGAATCCTAAGGTGATGTCTTATTGTCTTATTGTCTTATTTAATTGTCATTCCTCATTATTATGAGGAAACTTGCACATTGCAACCACATACAATATGTGTCCAACTGCAAGTACACTATCTGGATCATGAGTCCAATCCATGATATTTTACTGGTTATTATTGAGTATAACATTGAGTGGGTTTAATGAAGGATTATCTGAAATAAGAAATTTGCATATGTATATATATATATATTTATATATACATATTTTACTTTGATTTAGGACTTTTATATCAAAGTTATCTTGTCTTGTCAACACTGAAAGTTTATTCCCTTAACCACTTTCAATGTAAGAGATATACTTACCATATATCTCAAGCAAGATCTAGGATCTCCTTCCTTATCTTTGTCGCATCCCAATAATATGAGAACTTGTGACTGCGATAAAAAGAAGCGGGAACACATTCCACCTTGCAAGTCCAACTTGCATCTCTCAATTCGGTCTTTAACACCCGGGCCCACCACCCCCAAGGTGATGTTGACCCTTCATTAATTGAACCAACCGTCAACATGCTTAATACTCGCTATACGCAATCCAATATCGCCCCAATAATATGAGGACTCAATATTGGGGTCACTACGTATACGGCCTTACTCTTTCGAGAAGCGAAGAGCCCGATCCAAATGGATTGTATACAGGAGCTGTCACTTCGGACAGGCGTCTCTTACATACAATATCTGGCGACGGAACCCTTCGCCTTGATGGGAGACCACGGATGTCACTTATGTGATCCTCCATATCATATTCAAATTCTAATTAGTCATCATGAATCACATTCATTATGATCAATTCTTACGAGGGAAATAACACATCTATTTATGATAGAGTGTCTTAGTTTTAATTGGATTCTAACTAATCTAATCATATTAAATTAAAGATCCAATTAATATCCAACAAACATTCTTTAGTTGTTACTTGAATTATGGTATTATCTCAAATACGTATTATTTCGAATTTTAATAATTAGAAAATACATCTTGATCTTTCAGGCATCATTCGTTCCCTACCCGCTATCATGGTCAGTACCGGCGGGTGTGGGACAGACCGCACACGGTGCAACCTGCTACCCCAACGCTCCCCGACTAGACACCATATCCGCCTCGGGAAAAAACAATGCCGAGTAAATCACTTTGTACTTGAGATGATCATTAATTTTTCAACTGAAATTATACCATATAGTAATAATCAAAATCATTTTGATTATAAGGAAATTTGCTAGACAAATTTTCAAAGCCTATTCAAGTAACAAGTTTGTTGAAAGTGTATCAAACAACCAATTGCTGATCTAGATCTAATCTAGTCATTCATTAGTTGAGGCAATGTCATTTAAGGGAATAATTATTGTTATAATATTTCTCAAATATTATCCACAATTATTTCAAGAAATTAACTATTAATTTTGCAGTTTTTCTTAAATGACAATCACAAGGTTTCGGATAATGATGTAATTTCCAGCAGTGACCCTCACTAACTAAAAATAGCATATCTCATTCATTTTAAATCCAAATTAAGCAAAATCAAATTCCAGAGATTGATAACTTGATTTAAAAACGAAATAATATGATAAACATGTATTTTCAGATGTTTTAAAACCGTAATTAACATCTTAATTACGTCTCTAATCGCCATCCCCAAAATAATGGACATATAGTCAATAAAACGATCATATCTTGAGCTAACGGAATCCAAATTACGCAAACTCAAATTCCACATTTTTCTTATTTAATGGGAAACATTATATAAGTGATAAACTCATGTTTAAATATTTTAAACAGGGCCGAAAAATTATCACAAGACATGGCTGCGAAAATTGAAATGTTAAAAACTTCACGAACCCAAATGAGCCCGAATCTTCGTAGGTTCATGGATCTAATCCAAAACCTTCGATAAACCTGACTCTGATACCTTTGAAGGATATGGGAAAAATCCTCAAGCGTATCACGGAAGCATGAAGATCGCATCGTATGCGATCGGAGCGACCAGTCGCACTAGTTGCTCGATGCAGCGGAAGTTAAAATTTTCTATGTGACGAAATCACATGATCCAAGAACACTTCTCGAATTGTTTCGTCTAAACCATAAATAAGTAATAGGATTACCTCTTGAAGCGTGGTTGCGATCGAGTATCTAAACAAAGAGACCTCCTCTCTCAAGTCTGATCTGACGGAGGAGATGCTTGCGAGCGCGTGGATGAGACGCATGCATCTCGCAATCCATGTTGATGATCCAAGCTACGGATCTCCTGATCTCTACAAACGAGATACGACGTCTTCTTCATGAGCAATGCACGCCAAATTAGACGGAGATCCACGAGCAAACGATCGGGCAACTTAACGACGACATTGCAGCGGTGGAGGATCTCTCTAGGGCATCCATGGTGGACGGCCACATGAGAGATAGAGAGTGGGCGTGTAGAGAGAAGAGAGAGAGAGAGAGAGAGAGAAAGAGAGAGAGAGCATTCATTGATGTGTCTTGAAGAGCAAGGGGTGCCTCTTCTTATATAGGGTTTTGGGAGTCCATGGATCCTAATACATGGACAACACACAATCAATGATTGAGATTGATTTGTGTTTCTTTCAATGGCTAAGATGTTGTTGTAAAAACACAGCAACTAATGATTTAATTTAAATTAATTTTCATTGATAAATCAACAAAATTAATTTCAAATTCAATCATCTTTGATAAGAGAAAAGATAATGAAGAGAATAAGCCAATCTCCTCATAAGAGGGGACGGCTACTCTTCTCCTCATTGAGAGTTGTAGCCGTCCACTCCTCTTTGGAGGAATTGGTCCGTCTCTTCAAATTATCATGAGATCTCATTATCTCATGATATATATCATCATCTTTTGTTGACAATATTTTTCACAAAAATAATTCCAAATTATCTTATGGAAAATATCTATCATGCCAATGAAATTATGTGAATCTCATTCACAGCCCAAAACTAAATATAATTATATTTTCAATTAATCATTCAATATGAATCCAATTCACATTAACAATTAATCAACAAATATAAGTCACAATATTCTCTCTCTAATATAATATAAATCATATTTGTAATATATATGATTAATATGGATAGTGCTATCCACATTATTCATATCCATGATAATTAAATCACATTTAATCATCTTTGATTTCTTTTCTCATGTGCCCAAATAATATGAATCACATTCACATTATTCATATCTTCGATAATTAAATCACATTTAATTATCTCAGATAACTCTCCTTATAATATGAGTCAAATTCATATTATCCATGATAATTAAATCACATTTAATTATCAATTTTCTTGATTCTTGGATACATATATCAACAATGAAATTATCCATTAACTCTTTCAAGGGCAATGCGCTTTCTCTGCGGATACTTGGAGATAAGGGCAGGGCGATTGTATTGTTCCATGTATAGTGACTTGGATATTGAGACCACTTCTCAAATCCAGATCTTGGGCCTCCCATAGATGCTTGATTAAATCAAGACCGCAAATCTAATCTTCTTATTGCATCTGAATCTCATTCAGATCAATGTCCAACATTTGGATCAAGATCAGATTACTTCTCTAATGAGAGGAGTCACTAAAATCCAGACCTGTTTCATCACTCCCTAGGAATGGAAGCGTCATGGTTATATATTCGTTTATGATCACATCACCCTCAGGTATTCCCAACACATGTACATCCTACATACTGGAAGACTTAGAATAAATCCGAAGTATTAGATCAACTTTATACTGTCTACTTCAGGGTTTTATCAATAAGTTTCTCATCTGATCATTGGGAGTTGGTATCAATCATATACTTTCCAAAAGCATATATCATACCTAGGTCTTGATCATATACTTTCTAAAAGTATATATCAAACCTACAAATTCAGTCATGCTTCCAAAGCGAGACGACCGTGCACGGAATTTGATTCTTCCCAATATCTCATGAAAAAGCTCATGTCTTCCAGTTCAGTGAATGAACCTATATGATCACTTTGAGAGATTGTATTACTCATATGCCCTTACATGCACACCAGCGCGCCGGTGTATAATCCTTGATTAGGTCATCAACCTATTGGTATGCCAAATGTAGATACTCAGACATATAGTAATACATCTGCCTCCAGTCAGAGGATGCGTGCATGTATCGTGACAGTATACGATATAGGACTTTGGTTATCTCGATCTCGTTAAGTCAACTCTTTGACCTAACTAATCTGACACCTCCGAATCTCTATTCCTATGCAGAGGACCTGCATCAAGAGGTCGGTCAGATATCAACATATGTGATAAAGGATTGCCATCTCCTACTCAGGCCGGAGATCACATCTTAACAATCATTTGACGGTGCTTGATGAGTCCTCAATCTAACCCTTTAGATATTCATCCAAGCACCAGCCTCTATGATTCAATAGTTGAATCAACAGATGTATGATTATTAAGATGGCCATGGTACATAACCCTAATTGTACTAAGGGACCTATTATGCAATTTAGTTATTCTTTATTTCAGATCAGGGAATGATATTCGCAATAACATTTATTGCATAATGGGTCGTCGTGGGCTCGCATATCCAACAAGTTTATGGGTGGAGCTAGCTTAAGCCCTAAGTTTCCGAAAGGAGCTAGCTTAAGCCATAAGTTTCCGAGAGGAGTTAACTTAGGCCCTAAATTTCCGGGAGGAGTGATGAATCTCATATTCATCACTCTAAAAATCATTAATTAATCTTAAATCCTTAAAAATCATTGACATTTCTTCATTTATTCTGCATAATTATCATTCATGCACGTTTTGATAAGAATTGCATTTTATCACTTATTTTCGCACAAAATAAGAAGCCAAAAATCCCAGCCAAAATTGACCTGTAAATAACCTAATTTCCCTAATTTTTAACTAATTCATGCTAACTTTAATTAACCAAAACCACCTTCATTGTGTACATATCACTAACAACAATAAATGAAAAATACAAAAAAACACTAACCTAAATAAGTGGACCAAAAATCCAAACCCTAGTTCTATGATTTCCGGACTAAAATCTTCATATCTTCCCCATCCAGTGTTCGTTTTGATCCTACTCACTTTTGAACTAATGTACATTCAATTATCTTCAAAACAAGACCAAGTTCAAGTGAATCAAAGATCATATGTGAAAGTTGGGTTTTGGGCCTCTTTTGTTTTGTATTTTAGCGGCCTTTGACCTATTATTTTATGTACATAATTAAGCTATTTTATTTTATTTCTTTTTCATTTTCTTCTTTGATGAATTTTTTTAAAATACTCAAAATTCCAAATCCAAACTGATCTTGAAATTAAAGAAACTAATTAAGTCCAAGTCTTCACTAACTGTCTGTACAAAATTTGTGATTTTCGTCTTTTATTTTATTTCTTCTTTTTCTTAATTAATAAAAATCCAAAAAATAGATAAAAGAAAATATCAAAATAAATTAAAATAAATAAATGTAAATACATAATTAATTAAAATAAATAATAATAAATAAAATAGAATAGAATAAAATCTGAAAAATGGGATGACACGTGGCAGCTCCAGGAGCTGCCACGTGTCGCTCTCGGAAAATTTAAAAATTAAATGTAAAAAATTGAAAAGAAATAACAAATGAGGTCAGATCAAAAAGTGGTCAACATAAAAGTTGCTCGTCTCGAGGAGATCTACAACTTTTGTGAAGGGTCAAGAATAAAAAGAAGTCATCTGTACAAAGTGTATTTTTAGATGGTACCTTATAGATATAAAATACCGCATTTTTATCTTTTGTAATTTTTTGTCATTTTTAAAAAGATAAAAAATCAAAAAAATAGACAAAATATGAAAGAAATATTTACAACTTAATCTATTTTTTGGATGTTTAATAATTAAGAAAATAAAAAGATAAAATAAAAGGGCAAAAAGGTCAATTTGTACAATATACAATAGGGGCCCAAAACCCAAGTTTCACATATGATCTCTGATTTTAATGAAATTGATCTTGTTTTGAAGGTCTTTAAATGTATATTACTTTAAAAGTAAGTAGACCTAAATCAGGCACTGTATGGGAGAGATATGTGCATTTTAAGGCTCCTAGTTTCAAACTTGGATTTGGGTTTTATTGGTCAATTTTAAAGTTAGTATTCTTTGATATTTTTCTTTAATTAGTGTTAGTAATATATACACTATAGAGTTGGTTTTATTGGATTTGGAGTTAGTATAAAATAAATACAAATAGGGTATTATGGTGACTATATAGGTGATTTTTACAAGTGAATTTGACTTCTGATTTAACGCAAATATGATTGCTAAAATGCAGATATTATCTATGCATGTATGAATGCTAATTATGCAATATAATTGGAAATATGCAGCTAATTACTCGGGAACAAAGATCTATTTTCAACTTTTAGAGTGATGAATCACTGATTCATCAATGGCATGTAGAGAATGAGAGAGAGCATTATTTTCATAATCTCTTTGAAGATCAAGGGATGCCCTTCTATTTATAATATTTTGGAACCCATGGATCTCAATCCATGGACAACACAAATCCAATGGCTCACACTGATTTCTGTTTCTTGTAATGGCTATGATCTTGTTGCTAAAAACACAACAATAATTAATTTAATTAAATCAAATATATATCGAATATAATTTGATTTATATTAAATCAATCTTCATTGGAGAAATAGGAAGGAGGCAAGCCTCCTTCCATAAGAACAAGGGGGACGGCCACTCATTCTATAAGGAGAGGGTGGTTGTCCACCCTCTTCATATGGCAAGGTGGCTCCTTCCAATTTTATGAGATTCCATATCTCATGGGTATCTCCAATATTTTTGCTACAACTTTTTATTGCAAATTTATTTTACAAAAATAAATCCAATTTATTTTGTGAACATTGTAGTCATGCCATTGGAAATTTGTGAATCACATTCACAACCCAAAATAAAATGTGAATTACATTTTCAATTAGTTTTCCAATGTGAATCCAATTCAAATCACCATTTAATTAACAAATGTAAATTACAAATAGCTCTCTCTTATATATTATAGAACACATTTATAATATATGTGATTAATATAGATACTACTATCCACATTATTCATATCCATGATAATTAAATCACATTTAATCATCTTGGATCTCTATTCTCATGTGCCCAAATAATATGAATCACATTCACATTATTCACATCTTTGATAATTAAATCACATTTAGTTATCTAAGATAACTCCTTATAATATGAATCAAATTCATATTATTCATGGCAATTAAATCGCATTTAATTATCAATTTTCTCAATGCTCAGATACATAATATCAACAATGAGATTATCCTAAACTCTTTCAAGGATAGTGTGCTTATGATGCGGATACTAGGAGATAAGTATAGGGTGATTGTATTGTTCCACGTATAGTGACTTGGATATTGACATTAAATCTCAAATCCATATCTTGCGGACCTCCCAAAGATGCTTGATTAAATCAAGGCCATAGATCTAATCTTCTCATTGCATCTAAATCATATTCAGATCAATATCCAATATTTGGATCAAGATCAGATTACTCTCTACTGAGAGGGTCACTAAAATCTAGACCGGTTTCATCACTCCCTAGGGATGGAAGTGTCATGGCTATCCAACGGTCACAAACCCGTCTTCCTCCAGCATCCCTCTTTCCCACGTTCTCCACCTTGCGCACCACTCGCACCCTTTCCATTTTCTCCACCTCTCCAGCCTCTCCCTCATCCTCCTAACCACCCCACGACATAGTCCACTCTTCCCTCTCCCTCGCGGGCGTCTCAGGTCGCCACATCCTTCCTCCTCTCACTCCATATCCCCCGCTCAATCCACGTCGCCCGTCATCTGAACCTCTACCTTACACCTTCAAATAACCCGTCATCGTCGCCAGTACACCTGGTCCACTTTTTGTGAGTCTCAACCGAGATCCTCTCCACCTCCCCGTGATAGGGGGAGGTCAGATTGAGGTCACGACGACTGCCGTCGACTCTGGTGTCGACCCATAGCCATGGTAGGCTATGCTCTGGCCGCTCTGCGCTAGCGAGATGCTCCTTAGTGGAGTCCAGCGAAGACCAGGACTTCATCCAGAAGCCCGCGCACAAGCCCGACGACCGCCCAAATCCTCCAGTTAAGCTTTCTGATCCTTCTTAGCTTTTTCTTTGGATTTCTTCTATTTTCTTAGACCTCCGCGTGCTTCATCAACATCCTACGATCACCACATCCGCTTCACCATGCATCAGTCACCTTCACGCATCACTCCGCTCGTCATTTTCCCCTTGTCCAGCACTTGACCACGTCTGACCCAACTCCTCTCCTGCTTCATCAGAGATGGAGATTATGTTCCTCATTCCACCGCTCACGTGGAACTTCATCTCGTTCATACTCACCCACACACGATGCTTCGGCTATAGAATTAACAACTACAGGTTCATATCTCTCAATAGCCGGAGATCGATCGGAGGGAACTTCTCTAGCTCTGTCTCCGACGAAGGGATGTCGATGGCCTCCTCCAGACAATCCAGGAACTTCTAGGTGCCTCCAAGTAGCTTTCACAAGAATAAGATTCAAGAATTTATAACTTGAGTAATAGGTATATACACAGTTGGAATTTTTTAATTTTAATTTTATTCATTTTTTTATTTTTGTGATGCATATATTCCTCGAATTTATTTGAAAATAATTTTACAATAATTTTGAAAACTATAGTCCAAAATAATTTTTCAAACAATTTTACAAACATTTACACACATTTGAAAACTATTTTGCAAATATTTTCCAAACAACATATATAGATTTTCAAAATAATTTTTCAACCATTTTTTCAAAACATTTGCAAATAGTTTTTACAAAATAATTTTATTTCACACAAAGAGAATTTTTACAATCCACGATATTTTTACAAAGGTTGAAAATATTTTTCAAACATTTTTCAAATAGTTTTCAAAAGATTTTTAAATAGATTTTCAAATTTATTTTCAAAAATATTTTTCAAAATATTTTAACTTGATTTATTAATCAGTATATACAAAAAGAATTTTGAGGAAATATCTGCGTCTTTTTTATTAGTTAGTTTTTTTACAAGTATTTACACAGTATTTTAGCCATATTAAAGATATGAAAGTACGAGTTATGTCTAAAGTATATATACAATATATACGACACCCCCCTATACTTAGCTCGAACTATGTCCTCATAGTGATCAAAGAGCTGAAAAGAAAGACATAACTTGTGCTACGTATAGAAAAGTGAAAAGAATAGTATACTACAATGACGAATAAAAGAATATAAATAATAGAAGTCGGTGATCCCCCTATACTTAGGATCAAGAAATCCTAAGTATAGAAGACTGTACACAAGGGGAAAACCGAGGAGTAGAATGGACAGAGTCTACCTCCCCTATACTTAGGGTAAAATATCCCTAAGTATAGGCAGCAAAACAGAGGTAAAAAGAATCAAATGAATAATCACAAGTCCGACACCCCCCTATACTTAGGGTAAAGTACACACTGACGAGTCGCTAAATACGATAAATAATTTGGTCACGTTGTAATGCGTGTACTTAGCGATTCGGTCAGAACCAAGAGAAGATCTCCGTGAAGAGTGTCTCGGCTTAATTTACAGGGAGGCAAAGGAACAACTTGGGTTTAATTTGAAAACTCAGGACTAGATTTCTAAATGCGGTATTTTTTATATTTTTTATGCAACAAGAATGCAAATGCAAGTGAATCAAGCCACTAAAAAAATCATACAATAGGCCAAATTAATTTTAATGTCAAAATAGTCCAATTTAGCTAAAATATATTTTTCCTAGAGTCCTAATCCAGAGATGAATGCAAGGTATTTTTTTGGAATTTTATGGGTTAAAGTACAACAATGAAAAATACACACTTTTTATGGGTTTTTTCGTAATTTCTCACACAAACAGTAAGCACAAATTATGAAAAATTTACTGGAACTAAAACATGATGCAAGGAGACTAAGTAATTTTTTTGGAATTTTTTGACAAAGTATGAATTTTTTATAGATTTTTTACTAAAAAAGAGTGCAATGAGTAATTAATTTCTATTAAATCCACGTTATCAAATTAGTCAGAGAGCCAATTATCTCAAATAGATATCTTCATGTAGAATCCAGGAGATTTGAAATTTCATAAAAAGGATATACGTGGATTTAATTAAAAATCAAACACTAAATTCACTCTATAAATTATTCCAGGCACAAGACAAGTCCATTTTGGATGAAATTTGGGTAGTAAGTTAATCATATACGAGGGCATGATTCCTAATTTTTGTGGAATTTTTAGAGCAACCGTGTGTGAGATATAATTTTAAGAGCTAAATTTGGGTAAAATATACAAAATTTTAGTCTCACAATTTTAATTAATTACTCAAATACCATAAAAATTCAAATAAATATTCAAAACGTAGACAATTAGTTGTTCAACACAATGGTATTTTTTCTTGAATAAAATGACACAAAATTGAGGTCCAAATTAATCTATAAAGATAGGGGTCTCTGTGCAAAACGGAAATTGAAAATTGACAATAGAAAACATGAACATGGACTGAAATTTAAATACAAAAACTTAACAAGAAATATATACAATTTTTACATAAAAAAATAAAAAAAAGTTTAACCTTTCTTCTTCCTTGGAGCACGGGGGTGCAGGTGGAGAACCCAAAAGGGATGGTTGCCCATGCGCGGCCGCGCGGGGAGGATGTGGTCGGCGAGGGCGGCGAGGCGGTTGGAGTCGGCCGCGAGCGGTTACAGTGGGGCGGCGAGGCGCGGAGGGGCGGAGAGGATGAGCGGTGGCGCTGCTCGCGCGCGGCCGCGCGAGGAGGAGAGAGCCGCCTGCACACGGCGGCGGCAGAGAGGCAGAGGGCGCCGGCCGCGCACGGCGGCGGTGGCCGCGGGGAGGGCGGAGGCCGCCAGCTGGTAGTGGCGGGGATGAGCGGCGGCGGTGGGGTGCTCCCACCCACCGTTGCTGCTGCTGTTTTTTTTATTTTTTTATTTTTTTTATTTTTTTGTTGGAACTGTAATATGTTTTTTTTAATTTTTTTAAATTTTTTTTAAAATTTCTTTAAACAAGAGACAATATGATTATATGTACACAAACATATGGGGAACAAAATGATATGATGATGATGGTGATGAAGATGAAGATATATAAACAAATGATGGATGGTGGGTGGTGATATGATGGACTAAAAATTACAAAGATAAAAATAAAGGCAAGATGAACTAAAATTACCTACGATGAACGTGGGTGCCTATGGAGTGCTCACAAGAGCACGGTCTTCGCTCCAATCGCCGGTGTGCGATGAGCTTGAGCAGCGCGCGGTTGCGGCTGCGATGTTGGCCAAAAAGCCAACGGATCTCACCGGAGAGAGGGTCGTCGTCGCTCGACCGCGATTGTGTCGCTATCACCGATTCAACTCAGGGAACTAGGCTCTCCTCAGATAAAGATGGATCAAAGATAAAAATGAGGAGAATGACATGTATATAAAGATGATGGAATGAGAGGTTATTAAAGTAGTGGAGTTGAATGGGAGGTTGTATTATTAATGGAGTTGAATGGGAAGTTGGGAAAAATGGTGGAATAATGGAGTTGAATTGGTGGTTATTGTAGCGAATGTAAAATAAATAAATAAATAATATAAAATAAAGTAGGCTACTTTAATTACAATAGAATAAAAGAGAAGAAAATAAATAGTGGAGAATTTACAAAAGAAGACAAAACACCATGTACACATTTTTTACTTTTCTAATATGTATTTTTTTGTCTTTTTAATAAGAGATATTTACAACGGAAAAAATATAATAAAATACTACAATTAAAATACAACACATGTATGATTTTTTTGTATTTTTAGTAATTAAGAAAGGTAAAATAAAAAATGAAGAAAGTATGAATATATACATAATGTACAATGTACATCTAGGTCCCAAAATCCAACTATTGCAAATGATCTCCGATTTTAATGAAACCACTTCCGTTGGATAGAGAATTTTCTAACTTAAACTTTAAAAGTGAGTTTGATGAAATTGGAGTTCATACGGAGCGGATATTTAGCTTGGAAGTTAGACTTTACGGCCTTTTCCCTTTGGGATCTAGGAGCATTTATTTGAGTTAAAATTTGTTTTATATTTTTGTATTTTTATATGCATTTTTATAAACAAGTTGAGAAAGAATTAGGTAAAAAGGAGTTGAAATGAAATTATTAAAAATACATGAAGTTTTGGGCTATTTACAAGTATAAAACTCCTTTATTTTTGCGGCTTTTTAGTGTTAATTTATTTTATACAATCTAATATACAATAATTAGTGTGTTTTATTTACAAGAGTTATTTTGTTAATTTATTGATTTTATGGACATTTTTCTGGGATTTTACTCGGGTATTTTGCTAAGATCAAGATATTGTGATGATGAATCGCGTATTCATCACCCCCCTATACTTAAACTTTGCTAGTCCTCGAGCAAATAAAGAATGAATAAGTTGGATTAACCCCTAACTGTGCATGTGAATACAAGACTTGATCCATTCAAGAACTCTCGGTTTTAGAGATCCTAAAATTCTAAGCTGAACCAAGCTCTAGTCAAAAGGTATCCAATTTCCCTAATCATCATACTCTCTTTGTATACATATATAGTAGGGATATGACTTTAAGTGTTGACCGCAGTTACAAGAGTAGAGTCGCAATGTCACCCAAGGTTCTAATCCAAGAGACTCTCCTAAGGACCCGATCCTCAGCACTAGGGAATAAACCATTTCTTACATCCAATCCACCGTCTCTTTAGTTGTCAGACTTAAAAGTGTAGATGGAAGGCCGGATGATGGAGGGCATAGGATTATGTCATTTCTTCTCTCCCTCTCACTGGAACAAGGATTCTCTCTAGTGCCTTATTACACAACGCATTTTTTTGGTGTTGATCAGTACGTCCGTCAAGAGAAGTTGGAGCCGTCTGCACTTGTTTTCCTGGGAGTACACCGGGGTGTGCCTTTTTTGAGTACCTATCGTACCTTCTACACCGAGACTTGTAGCATTTACGATGCAGAGCCCTTTTTTGGTGCAAGCCCGACTCCTGGTCCTAATAGCGGTGGTCCAAGTGGACACTTTGAAATGGTCGGGAGCGCTCGCCTTTGGTGGAAGCTCTTTTGATAGTTGACTTTGTGGAAAGAGAGCTTTTCTTTGACATATCATTGCTTTGTAGTATTTTTGGCTAGCTCCACTGCTTTTACCAAGAGTTGACGCACACTGATCAACATTTTTTTATTTTATCACACCCTGGCACATAGGTAAATGTCAAGAGAACCATGTTCTCATACTGGCTAAAGATGCTGACACTCAGGTTTCATGAAGCCTTCATTGATTTTATCATCCTCGAGCATTATTAAATCAATTCCAAACTCAAATCCCTCATCCCAGTTCCTCAAGTGAAATTTCAACTCATCTCATCATAACTGCAGTCGTGTATGTGAGGTGCTGATCATATTCTTAAAGTGGAGACGAAGCATGCAATATAGCACACAAATCATTCAAACTAGGGAAATGTGAATAATTAAGTCCAAGACCCTAATGACTAAGGCTGGTTAACTCAAGATCTCAAGAGCTCGTAAACCAAGTGTTCTTGAACATCACTAGTCTTGTGTGAAAGTGAATTGTGTCAGGGATTAAACCAACTTATTAGTTAGTTTTTTTTAGTTTTAGTTAATTTTTTTATGATTGAATTTTTTTAAGAAAAAGATAGATAAATAAGAAAGGAATTTTTTTTGAAAACTTTTTTAGAAAAAAAAAGATATTTTTTGAAAAGTTATTTTTTAGCAAATAAGGAAAAATAGTTTTTTTATTTTAGAGAAAAAAATTTGTAAAAAAAGGGTTTTTTTAAGAGATTTTATTTTGAAAAAGATAGGTAAATAAGAAAAGACTTTTTTTATTTTTTTACCCACCCCATAATTATTGTATAATATATACAAAAATACGTGAAAGTACGAGCTATGGGTAAAGTATATATGTAATATATACACGCCCCCCTATACTTAGCATGTGCTATGTCCTCATGGCACTAGGTGACAAAAAGACATAGCTCGTACTCAGCGTAGGAAAGCTAAAATAATAAAAAAGTATAGAAGTCGATCCGCCCCCCTATACTTAGGCTATGGTCAGCCTAAGTGTAGAAGAAGAGCAAAAATGGGGTGGACGAGGTCAAGAGGAGAAATGATGAGTATATACACATGGCGGGCATCAGTCCCCCCTATACTTAGGCTTTGGTCAGCCTAAGTATAGGACAAGAGTAAGTGTGAGAACCGATGTGATCTCGAGAATATACAAAGAAGGGAGAATATGTACAAGAGTGATTGAATCTTCTAAGATGTTGAATCTTGATGCTGCATCTTCATGAAGAGTATTAAGATGTATCTGCTCTGTGCTCACTCTGTATGAAGTTGATGACCTCCACTTGGACTAATTGCTCCTTCGAATCAACAAAATGCTTCAACAGTTATCCATTCACCACATGAGATTGTGCACCATCTGTGAGATCAGTTATCTCTACACTTCCATTCTCGTGCACTTTCTTAACCACAAAGGGACCCGTCCATTTAGATTTGAGCTTCCCATGGAACATCTTCAACCTGGCATTAAACAACCATACCTTTTGCCCAGGGACAAAGTCTTTGCACCTAATGTGCTGATCATGCCATCTCTTTACTTTGTCCTTATAAATCAAACTGTTGTCATATGCCATGTTTCGGATTTCCACGAGCTCGTTCAAGTTCAAGTCTCGGCAAAGCTTCCCTAGGTGACAACTCCAATTAATCTTCTTAATTGCCCATTCGGATTTATGAATCAATTCTGCGGGCAAATGGCATGGCTTTCCATAGATCATTCTAAATGGTGAAGTACCCAATGGTGTCTTGTAGGCTGTCCTATAGGCCCATAGAACTTGGTCCAAGAGCTGAGACCAGTTCTTCCAATCGGGACGAATCAATTTCTGAAAAATACTCTTCACCTCTATGTTCGAAACCTCTGCCATGTCGTTGGACTGTGGGTGGTAAGGACTAGTAACTCTATGTTCAAATCCATGGTCCTTAGCTAAAGATCTCATATCTCGATTCACAAAATGGCTACCCCCATCAGATATCAAAACTTTTGGCACCCCGAACCTAGCAATAATATGGTCTCTCACAAACTTATAGACAGTCTTGCTGTCTGCAGTTCGGGTTGGGATAGCCTCCACCCACCTAGATAGATAGTCAACCGCCAACAATATGTACTCATGTCCATGGTTGTTGGGAAAGGGACCCATAAAATCTATGCCCCATGCATCAAAAATATCACAAATAATCATCGGTTGCATAGGCATCTCATCTCTCTGTCCAACGGTCCCTCCCATCCTTTGACAGATCGGGCACGACCGTACAAAATCAATGGCATCTCTAAACAAGGTCAGCCAATACAATCCACATTGAAGTACTTTGTGAATGGTTCTCTTTCCCGAATGGTATCCTCCAGCCTCAAGTGAATGACAATATGTGAGGACACTATGGTATTCCTCCTGAGGAATACACCTTCTCCAAACACAATCCGATCCTTCGAAGAAAAGGAAAGGATCGTCCCAGTGGTATCTCCTCGAATCCGACTTCAGTTGATCAATGCTGCTCCTAGTCCAACCATGGGGAACCTGCTTGGAGACAAGATAGTTCACCATGTTGGCATACCACAGGAGTGAGTCAATAACACAAATTGACTCATCTGGGAAGGTCTCTCTAATCCGCTCATGATCAGGAGAATCCTTAATTCAATCCGAGAAAGGTGATCAGCCACAACATTCTTCACTCCAGATTTATCTTTTATCTCCAAATCAAATTCCTGGAGGAGTAAAATCCACCTAAGAAGACGCGCCTTCGCGACCTTCTTTTCCATTAAGTATCGAATGGCTGTGTGATCAGGATAAATTGTCACCTTATAGCCCAAAATATATGATCTGAACTTCTCGAGGGCCCATACTACCGCGAGCATTTCCTTTTCAGTCACTGTATAATTCTTCTGTGTAGGATCTAATACTTTGCTCGCGTAGTGGATCGCAAACGGAATCCCTTCTCGTCGTTGTCCTAACACAGCTCCTATAGCGAAATCTGAAGCGTCAGTCATGATCTCAAAGGGGAGAGACCAGTCAGGAGCTTGTAGGATAGGCGAGGAACAAATCTTCCTTTTCAAGAGCTCAAAGGCCTCCAGACACCTGTGATCTACAATGAACTCTGTGTCTTTCCCTAAGAGCTCTGTCAGTGGGCGGGCGATCTTTGAAAAATCTTGAATGAATCTCCTATAGAATCCAACATGCCCTAAGAATGGCCGCACTGACTTCACGTTGGTAGGTGGATCGAGTTTCTTGATCACCTCCACCTTGGCAGGGTCAACCTCCATTCCCCTTTTGGAGATGACATGCCCCAACACGATACCCTCCGTCACCATAAAGTGACTCTTCTCCCAAGAGAGTACCAGATTCACCTCTCTACACCTCGTGAGGACTCGGTCCAAGTGCGCTAAACATGTATCAAAAGAATCACCATGGACCGAGAAGTCATCCATGAACACTTCCAGGAAATCTCCCACCATCTCGGCAAATATGGCTATCATGCACCGCTGAAATGTGCCCGGGACATTGCAAAGTCCGAATGGCATGCGCCTGAAAGCATAAGTGTCGAATGGACTTGTGAATGTGGTCTTTTCCTGGTCCTCAGGGGCTATGGCCACCTGGTTGTACCCTGAGTACCTGTCAAGAAAACAGAAGAACTCTTTCCCCGCGAGTCTCTCCAAGATCTGATCAATAAAAGGCAAGGGAAAGTGATCTTTCTTGGTCGCAGCATTCAGGCGCCTGTAGTCGACACAGATGCGCCACGACGTGGGTACTCGTGTCACGATCTCTACCCCCTCCTCGTTGGTGACCATCTGAATTCCCGACTTCTTCGGGACAACATGAAGTGGGGCCACCCACTTGGAGTCAGAAATAGGGTATATGAACCCTGCTTTACACCATTTCTCAATTTCATTCTTCACCACTTCCCGTAGATTGGGGTTAAATCTCCTCTAAAACTCACAAGAAGGTATCACGTTATCCTCAATAAAAATGTGGTGCGAGTAGAGAGCGGGGTTGATGCCCATGAGATCCAACACTGTCCAGCCTATTGCTTTGCGGTTCCTCTCTAAGACCTCTAACAACCTAGACTCCTATTCTAAAGTCAAGTCTGAGCTAATGATGACAGGATATCTCTCTTTGGGTCCCGCAAGAAAGGCATACTTGAGTGTAGGAGGTAGTGATTTCAGTTCTGGCAATGTGGTATCATCAAGCAGATCTGGCTGAACTGAATCTGAATCGGGTTCTGTGCTGTATGAAAATGGTCTAAGCTGAGTAGTACTCGCCACCAAATCAGAAGTATTGGGAGTCGGATCGTCAAAAATATCCAAACAATCGGCAAAAGCCACGTCCGACTCGTCATCTATGTCCCATGATTGTTCCGAAGAGGATGGAACTGACAGATCCGGATGGATCTCTAAGTCATCATGAGAATAAGTTGATGCATCTCTAGCAAGATCAGACAACACCTGGCAAACTGCATCATGCACTATATTCTCTCCAGATGAAAGGGTCTCGCTCTGTCCTGAAGGAATCTGTCCCCAAATCCCAACTATGCTAATCATACTGCAATCTGCCTCTGAAGATGAGTACTCTGTGCTACTCTCTGAATCGAGTCGCTGACACTTGGTTTGCTTCATCTCAAGGTTCACTTCTCTGCCTGGAGAACGAAACTTCATCATTCCCGTACCATAATCGAAATCTGCGCCTGCGGTCCTAAGGAAGGGCCTCCCAAGAATGATCTGAGATTCTCTCCAATGATTGGGGTCTCCATGTCCAAGACTGTGAAGTCCACCTGATAGTTCTGCCCCTCAATCGAGATAACGACATTCTTCACTTGTCCCTTAGGTCTCTTCACTGAACGATCTGCGAATTGGAGTAAAGCTCTAGATTTGCGAAGTGGTCCCAACTCCAATTTCTGATATAATGCTAAGGGAAGTAAGTTGATCGAAGAACCGTTATCTAAGAGTGTGCGTGCAAATGTAATGTCGTCAATACGACTCTCCACATAGTGAGCACCCATGTCTCTCTTTTTCTTTGGCAAAGTCTGATTCTTGAGACAATAGGTTGTGGCTATTGATAAGACATGTGTCTTTATATTGCGGTTATCTTTCTTCCTGCTAACCCTTCTAGGTGTGCATCTCACCTTAAGGTATTTTTGGAAGGCAGGATGGTTAGCCACATATTCATCAAATGGCACCTTAACTGTGATGTTTTCTTTACAAAACCGTGCCATATCGGGGTCATCTTTCTGAATCTTTTTGATGCGCTTTCCTGCCATAAGAGCACGGGGGAAAGGGATTGAAGCTAGGGAAACAGAGGATGAAGAGTCTGAATCATGAACTGAAAGATCATTCTTTGCATTAATGGAAACAGAGTTCTTCATACATAAATCTTTTTGATGCAACATGGAATCAAAATCAAAACTATCAACTAAAGGTTGTGGAATAGAAGCTGGATTGGTATCCGCCACAATCGGAGATGCAAGGTCCTCCGTAGACTCAGAAGAATATCCATGCTGACAATATTGCATACGTGCTCTCCTCCTCCTCTCGGCTCCCTGAGTGGAAATCCTCGAATGGTGTTGATGGGGCTCTGAAATATGATGCCTCTCCTCCTCGTCCTCTGAAGACTCCTCAGGTAGAGCTCCAGAGATGCCCCTCCTCGTGTCCCTCGCCCGGTCAGGTACGACCACGGTCCTTCCGCTCCTGAGTGACATGTGGTTAGCCTCGTCACACGAAAGAATCTCATGTTCAGATTTAGGAGATGTTGAATAGTATACCTGACCAAAGTGCTGTTGAGAACTAGAATGGTTCAGGCTATTGGGGTTAGCCTGAACTTGGGATGGGATAGAGGTAGAGGGTGCAGTCTGCTCGTCTCGCCATCTGGATAGGTGGTTGACATCCACCCGTAAGTCCTGTATCTCGTTCCTGTAGGAACATATCTCGTCGAGTATCTGTTGCTGAATATCCACGGGACTAGACGAAGAAGGAAGTGGATAAGATTGTGAAGAAGAACGGGAATATTGGCCTTGCTGGCCAGTATACTGCCTCTGCTGCTACTGCTGGGGTTGCGGGCCCTGCTGGTCCATCTGGTAATGGCCCTATCGGCCATACTGCTGGTACTGTTGCCGATGCTGCTGGGGTGGCTGGAATCCAGGGCTCTGCTGTGAAGGAGGTGGTGTGGAGGTGAATGCGGTGTTGTGAAAGGTCGGGGGACGCTGATAGGTCTGTCGGTCTCCCGTACTTCCCTGCTTGGTAGGGTCCTGAGTATACCATATCCCATTCACCTCCCAAACTGGTGGAGGCTCCTCCCGGACTGTCTCTGCTACTGGAGGTGGCTGCTGGAAAGAATGGGTGTAGGATTGGTCCTGCTCCCACGGCTGGGGTTGCCCTGACACCAACTGCTCCTGAACATGGTGAACTCGGTATACGGGAGCAGAGGGTGCAGTCACGGCGGGTATCCTTATCTTAGATACCTTCTCAGTCAACTCCTCCATCTGTTTTGGAAGTTTGGAGATGCTCCGGTCTAACTCATCAATCCTCCTGTCGATCTTCTCGACTACAGTAAGCTTGTCAGCAAGAAGTCCCATGCTAGGGATCACGTCCTGAGAGAGATCGACTACAGTTGATTTTCCCCCTCCAAATGAGAGTGAACTAGGGGATGGTGTATAGGCCCTGCTGGCCACCTGTGAGCGGCTAGTTTCAGCCATCTGCTCGAATACCATCCAGACGGTATCCGCTCCTCGAGATGTGTAGCTGCCTCCACAGGCAGCGCTCACTAAACCCTGTATCTCAGGGTTGAGACCAGTGAAGAAGGATTGGACCAAGATGTTATCATCTAAATTGTGACAGGGACACTTCTGCAGGATGTCCTTGAATCTTTCCCAAGCATCACAGAAGGCTTCATGGGGTAACTAGGAAAAACTCGTAATTCGCGTCCTCATCATGTTAGTTCTACTCAAAGGGTAGAACTTCTTTAGAAATAGTTCCTTGAACTGGGCATAAGTGGTGACGATGATTCCAAGATTCTTTACCCAGTAATCGGCTTTTCCACCCAAGGCAAATGGAAGGGCTTTGAGCCTAATATAATCCTGGCTAACATTATTATGTTTGAGGTTAGCACAGATGAGCTCAAAGTCCCTTAGGAATGCATATGGCTCCTCAGAAGCATTCCCATCAAAATGTGGCAGCAAGTTCAGAAAATGCGGCTTCAATTCAAAGTCAACAGTGGGTTCGGTCGGACTCAAGTAGTTATGAATTTGATATTGTCCGGGGTTGTATGCCGCATCCATTGGTGGTTTGACCCCAACATGTAACTGTCCTAACTGAGCTCTCAGTAATGCATGTTGCTGCTCAGATATAACTAATCGGGCAAGTATCATTCTCATTGGGTCTTCATGGTTCTCTTCTTCCTCTTCTTTCTTCTTTGGCATTTTACTTGAATCTTCTTTATGTCCTGAATCAGCAATGTGTTCTTGATTAGAAGAGGATTTATGAATCAAAATATTCTCACCGAGGCGATGGTCTTCCTCGATGAGGTGGGAAGAGAGAAATGGAATGGTTTGAGGGTAACCATCCCGAGAGTGAGTGATCATGGGCTCAAGAGGGTCATGAGTCCAGGTTGGTCCAAGTTGCACTTGGACCTTTGAAGACATACTTTTTGAAGGGTTCAACGAGAGATTCGCAAAGTCCGAATAAATATCCCCCCAATCAGTCATCTTCGATGTCAAAAGAACCGATTAGATCACGATAGTCAATGAGGCACTAGTTCTACGGTGCACGTAAATGTGCGGAGTGAACTCACATAATACAAGTTGGTGAGAATACAATCTTGGAAAGATTAACGAGCTGTTAGGTGCCCGTATTTTCCTACAGACTGGCCTGGTTTTTACGACTAGTTTGACCTACTTTCAGCCAGTATAGGAGTAAGTACGGGCCGTATAAATACGGCTACCCGTTCCTTGAGGACTAACACATCCTCTAAACCTCCCACTCTGCTAAGGAAGTCCGGACCGTTTACCGGCTACCCGTAAATCCTCACTGAAAAGTAGCTAATTGCCTAAAAATAAAGAACCAGTAGTAAGTAAGAAATCCAGACTTGGCTCTATCCTAGGGTCGTCTCTCTCTCACTTGCAGGTAAAACAAACAATGAGGGCTTTATGCACCCGAAAACAAGGGCTCTTTCTATTCCAATTAATTAAATCGACCTGCTCAATTCAGTCCCAATTTTTAGAGTTAGGTTATCACTTGAAATTTATGTGAGCACACAAGCACGTCTACCGTTCAATCCCAATTTCCATTTGACCTTAAGTTGTAAAACAAGAGGGGAATCAGAAATCAGAATGCAAACGAGAAACTATGATGCATGCTCAGAAGAAGGTATACTTACAGTGAATACCAGCACTCTTCATGCGTTATGCAGAACAGAATTTATAAATATTACACTAAATGCATGCAGATTGAGAAAACCGCACCTAAACAGTATACTATTAGCGGGGAAGAATTGATTGAATTTGAGCTAAGTAGTACGTGTCTATGTGCATCTCATTATGAATCTTATCAGATAAGTGAATCTTCTAAGATATGTGTGGCCTAATTTACGATGGACACAAAAAAATTTGATTCTATACTACCGTGTGCCTGATCCTAAATTTCGCCACTCAAGTCGAGCCCCACCCTCACCGGAGAGTGAAACAGGCTCGACACCACAAATAAAGTCCAAGTATTTTTACACACGCGGGCTCTCAAACAAGAGCCGCTATAAATGAGCAAGTTAAATAATTACAAGAATTTACAAAATTTCTCTCAAAAATAAATAAATTATCCTCGCACTTCAGCAGTCGGCACGCGTCGCGTCCGTCGACATCCGATGTACTCCAAGTCCACCGGGCCCTCGCAAGGAAAATAAGATTTATGTTAGAAAGATAAAAACAAGATATATACAAAAATATGAAGAGAAATAAATGCAAAAAATGGAATAAATACAAGTGGCTTGGGGGTCAGATTACCTGAGTAAATGGAAAACTAAATCCAAATTTTTAAATTAGTCCCTAAGCCGTTTGCCTCCCCGGCAACGGCGCCATCTGACGAGTCGCTAAATACGATAAATAATTTGGTCTCGTTGTAATATGTGTACTTAGCGATTCGGTCAGAACCGAGAGAAGATCTCCGTGAAGAGTGTCTCGGCTTAATTTATATCCCGGGAAGTCCAGGGTCGAACTCAGGGAGGCAAAGGAACAACTTGGGTTTAATTTGAAAACTTAGGACTAGATTTCCAAATGCGGTATTTTTTATATTTTTTATGCAACAAGAATGCAAATGCAAGTGAATCAAGACACTAAAAATCATACAATAGGCCAAATTAATTTTAATGTCAAAATAGTCCAATTTAGCCAAAATATATTTTTTCTAGAGTCTTAATCCAGAGATGAATGCAAGGTATTTATTTGTAATTTTATGGGTTAAAATGCAACAATGAAAAATACACACTTTTATGGGTTTTTTCGTAATTTATCACATAAACAGTAATCACAAATTATGAAAAAATTACTGGAACTAAAACATGATGCAAGGAGACTACACTATTGTTTTTGGAATTTTTTGACAAAGTATGAATTTTTTTATGGATTTTTTACTAAAAACAGAGTGCAATGAGTAATTAATTTCTATTAAATCCACCTTATCAAATTAGTCAGAGAGCAAATTATCTCAAATAGATATTTTCATGTAGAATCCAAGAGATTTGAAATTTCATAAAAAGGATATACGTGGATTTAATTAAAAATCAAACACTAAATTCACTCTATAGATTATTCCAGACACAAGACAACTCTATTTTGGATGAAATTTGGATAATAAGTTAATCATATATCAGGGCATGATTCCTAATTTTTGTGGAATTTTTAGAGCAACCGTGTGTGAGATATAATTTTAAGAGCTAAATTTGGGTAAAATATACAAAATTTTAGTCTCACAATTTTAATAAATTACTCAAATACCATAAAAATTCAAATAAATATTCAAAATGTAGACAATTAGTTGCTCAACACAATTGTATTTTTTCTTGAATAAAATGACACAAAATTGAGGTCCAAATTAATCTATAAAGACATGGGTCTCTGTGCAAAACGGAAATTAAAAATTGACAATAGAAAACATGAACAGGGACTGAAATGTAATTACAAAAACTTAACAAGAAATATATACAATTTTTACAGAAAAAAATAAAAAAAGTTTAACCTTTCTTCTTCCTTAGAGCACGGGGGCGCAGGTGGAGAACCCAAAAGGGATGGCTGCCCGCGCGCGGCCGCGCGAGGAGGATGTAGTCAGCGAGGGTCGACGAGGGCGGCGAGGCGGTTGGAGTCGGCCGCGGGCGGTTACAGTGGGGTGGCGAGGCGCGGAGGAGCGGAGAGGATGAGCGGTGGCGCCGCTCTCGCACGGCCGTGCGAGGAGGAGAGAGCCGCCTGCGCACGGCGGCAGCGGAGAGGCGGAGGGCACCGACCGCGCACGACGGCCGTGGTCGCGGGGAAGGCGGAGGCCGCCGGCTGGTAGTGGCGGGGATGAGCGACGGCGGTGGGGTGCTCCCACCCACCGTTGCTGCTGTTGTTTTTTTATTTTTTTTATTTTTTTGATTTTTTTTGTTGGAACTGTAATATGTTTTTTTTTAATTTTTTTAATTTTTTTTAAAATTTCTTTAAATAGGAGACAATCTGATTATATGTACACAAATATATGGGGAACAAAATGATATGATGATGATGGTGTTGAAGATGAAGATATATAAACAAATGATGGATGGTGGGTGGTGATATGATGAACTAAAAAAAATACAAAGATAAAAATAAAGACAAGATGAACTAAAATTACCTACGATGAACGTGGGCGCCTATGGAGTGCTCACGAGAGCACGGTCTTCGCTCCAATCGGCGACGTACGATGAGCTCGAGCAGCGCGCGGTTGCGGCTGCGATGTTGCCCAAAAAGCCAACGGATCTCACCGGAGAGAGGGCCGTCGTCGCTCGACCGCGATCGCGTCGCTGTCACCGATTCAACTCAGGGAACTATGCTCTCCTCACATAAAGATGGATCAAAGGCAAAAATGAGGAGAATGACATGTATATAAAGATGATGGAATGAGAGGTTATTAAAGTGGTGGAGTTGAATTGGAGGTTGTATTATTAATGGAGTTGAATGGGAAGTTGGGGAAAATGGTGGAATAATAGAGTTGAATTGGTGGTTATTATAGAGAATGTAAAATAAATAAATAAATAATATAAAATAAAGTAGGTTACTTAAATTATAATAGAATAAAAGAGAAGAAAATAAATAGTGGAGAATTTACAAAAGAAGACAAAACACCATGTAAACATTTTTTTACTTTTCTAATATGTATTTTTTTGTCTTTTTAATAAGAGATATTTACAACGGAAAAAATACAATAAAATACTACAATTAAAATACAACACAAGTATGATTTTTTTTTGTATTTTTAGTAATTAAGAAAGGTAAAATAAAAAATGAAGAAAGTATGAATATATACATAATGTACAATGTACATCTAGGTCCCAAAATCTAACTTTTGCAAATGATCTCTGATTTTAATGAAACCACTTCCGTTGGATAGATAATTTTCTAACTTAAACTTTAAAAGTGAGTTTGATGAATTTGGAGTTCATACGGAGCGGAAATTTAGCTTGGAAGTTGGACTTTACGGCTTTTTCCCTTTGGGATCTAGGAGCATTTATTTGAGTTAAAATTTGTTTTATATTTTTGTATTTTTATATGCATTTTTATAAACAAGTTAGAGAAAGAATTAGGCAAAAAGGAGTTGAAATGAAATTATTAAAAATACATGAAGTTTCGGGCTATTTACAAGTATAAAATTCCTTTATTTTTGCGGCTTTTTAGTGTTAATTTATTTTATACAATCTAATATACAATAATTAGTGTGTTTTATTTACAAGAGTTATTTTGTTAATTTATTGATTTTATGGACATTTTTCTGGGATTTTACTCGGGGATTTTGCTAAGATCAAGATATTACGATGATGAATCGTGGATTCATCAAACACTAAGTGTGGAATGATCATGAGATGGAGATGGGGTGTGAGACACAAAGAATATATGATATGGACAGATGGATCTATACAGATGTGATCAATGTTGAGGTGCCTCTCAACAGCCGCCTCCTATGGCGGACTTGGTGGAGCTCCGACGACGTCGTGCTGGCTCCGCCTCCAGCTAGCGAGCTCGGTGAAGCTCTAGGAAGGCTCTGGAAAATGAGGTAAGCTACTTGGAAGCACCTAGAAGGCCCTGGGCTGTCTAGAGGAGGTCGTCGACATCCCTTCGTCGGAGACGGAGCTGAAGAAGTTCCCTCCGATCGATCTCCGACCATTGAGATATATGAACCTGCAGTTGTTAATTCTATAGCCGAAGCATCGTGTGCGGATGAGTGTGAGCAAGATGAAGTTCCATGCGAGCGATGGAATGAGGAGCATAATCTCCATCTCAGGCAAAGCAGGAGAGGAGTTGGGTCGGACGTGGTCAGGTACTGGAGAAGGGGGAAACATCGAGCAGAGTGATGCGCAAAGGTGACTGATGCATGGTGAAGCGGATGTGGTGATCGAAGGATGTTGATGAAGCAAGTAGAGGTCTAAGAAAATAGAAGAAATCCAAAGAAAAATCTAAGAAGGATCAGAAAGCTTACTTGGAGGATTTGGGCGGTTGCCGGGCCTGTGCGCGGGCTTCTAGATGAAGTCCTGGTCTTCGCTGGACGCCACCGGCCGTGAGGAGCAGCTCGTCGGTGTGGAGTGGTCGGAGCGTAGCCTACCATGGCTATGGGTCGACACCAGAGTCGACAAAAGTCATCACGACCTCAATCCGACCTCCCCCTATCACAGGGAGGAGGAGAGGATCTAGGCCGAGACTCACATATAGGTGGACCAGGTGTACTGGCGGCGACGACGGGTTATTTGAAGGTGGAAGGTGAAGGTTCAGATGATGGGCGACATGGATTGAGCGGGGGATATGGAGCGAGAGGAGGAAGGACGTGGCGACCTGAGATGCCCACGAGGGAGAGGGAAGAGTGGACTACGTCATGGGGTGGTTAGGAGGATGAGGGAGAGGCAGGAGAGGTGGAGAAAATGGAAAGGGTGCGAGTGGTGCGCAAGGTGGAGAACGTGGGAAAGAGGGATGCTGGAGGAAGAAGACGGGTTTGTGACCGTTGGATAACCATGATGCTTCCATCCCTAGGGAGTGATGAAATGGATCTGGATTTTAGTGACTCCTCTCAGTAGAGAAGTAATCTGATCTTGATCCAAATATTAGACATTGATCTGAATGTGATTCAGATGCAATGAGAAGATTAGATCTATGGCCTTGATTTAATCAAGCATCTTTGAGTGGTCCACAAGATCTGGATTTGAGATTTAATCTCAATATCCAAGTCACTATACGTAGAACAATACAATCTCCATATCCTTATCTCCAAGTATCTGCAGAGAAAGCGCGCTATCCTTGAAAGAGTTTAGGATAATCTCATTGTTGATATTATGTATCCAAGCATTATGAAATTGATAATTAAATGTGATCTAATTGTCATGAATAATACGAATTTGATTCATATTATAAGGAGTTATCTTGGATAACTAAATGTGATTTAATTATCAAATATGTGAATAATGTGAATGTGATTCATTTTATTTGGGCACAATGAGAATAGACATCCAAGATGATTAAATGTAATTTAATTATCATGGATATGAATAATGTGGATAGCAGTATCCATATTAATCATATATATTATACATGTAATTTATAATATATAAAAGAGAGCTAATTGTAATTTATATTTGTTAATTAAATGGTGATGTGAATTGGATTCACATTGGAAAATAAATTGAAAATGTAATTCACATTTTATTTTGGATTGTGAATGTGATTCACAAATTTCCAATGGCACGACTGTAATGTTTACAAAATAAATTGGATTTATTTTTGTGAAATGAATTTGCAATAAAAAGTTGTTGCAAAAATATTGGAGATACTCATGAGATATGGATTCTCATAAAATTGGAAGGAGCCACCTTGCCATATGAAGAGGGTCGACAGCCACCCTCTCCATATGGAATGAGTGGTCGTCCCCCTTGTTCGTATGGAAGGAGGCTCCAATGAAGATTGATTTAATATAAATAAAATTATATTCAATATATAATTGATTTAATTAAATTAATTATTGTTGTGTTTTTAGCAACAAGTGAAGGATATGGAATAATCCTCAAGCGCATCACGGACTCGTGAGCGTCGTATCGAATATGACGAAAAGGACCAGTCATACTAGTTGTTCTGTGCAGCGGAATTTAAAATTTTTCATGCGATGAAACCACATGATCCAAGAACGATTCTCGAATCGTTTCATCTATAACCACAACAAGTAGAAGGAATACCTCTTGAAGTGTGGTTGATCGAGTCTCTACGAAAAGAGACCTCCTGTCTCAAGTCTGATCGTCGGAGAAGAAGCTTGCGAGCGCGGGGATGAGTCGCGTGATCCTCGCAATCCAACAAGTTGATCCAAGCACGGTAAACTCCTGATCTCGTCGTACAAGATCGATTGTCTTCTTCGCGAGAGTAGCACTCCAAGAAGACGGAGAACCGAAGAACGTCGAAGCGGTGGCGCGGTGGCGTAGGCGACGATGGTTATCTCCCACCAGGGTTTGGTGGACGGCCACCAAGGAGAGGGAGAGAGGGCTGGCGTGTGGAAGGAAGAAAGAGAGAGAGAGAGATGTGCTTCGAAAGCTTAACCCTAGAGAGCATGGCATGCCTCTCTATTTATAGGGTTTTGGGATCCATGGATCTCAATCCATGGGACTCATAAAATCAATGGATGAGATTGATTTATGATCAATCCAATGGTCAAGATTGTTTTTGGTAAAAATCAACAAATTATTATTTAATGTAGATCAAATATATTTGACAAATCAAATATACATCAATCCTAAAATTGAACCAATCAAATAAGGAGACAATTACCATGGATATCTAATCTCCACATGGAATATAGTGGACGGCCACCAACTCCATATAGGACTTGGTAGTCGTCCACTTATTACCAAGTGGGGGCAATCTAATGACATTGCATGTCTCCATGAAATTCTCCATTATTTAATCCAACAACTTTTGTTGTGATTTATTCTTCAAAAATAATTCATAATTAATTTTGAGAATATTGCAATCTTACCATTGGAAAATTGTGAATCATATTCACAACCCAAAATAAAATATAATTTACATTTTCAATTAATTACACAATGTGTATCCAATACACATTAATAATTAATCAAAAAATATAAATTATAATTATCTCTCTCTAATACATTATAAATCACATTTATAATATATTATAAATAATTGGATATCACTATCTACATTATTCTTATCCATAATAATTAAATCACATTTAATTATATTGGATAATTTCCACATACATCAAGATAATTAAATCACATTTAATTATCAATTTCTTAATGCTTAGATCTTATGGAATTATTCTTGAACCATTTCAAGAATAATGCTATTTCTCCTCGGATACTTGGAGATAAGGACAGGGCGATTGTATTGTTCCATGTATAGTGACTTGGATATTGAGATCACATCTCAAATCCAGATCCCATGGACCTCTCATAGATGCTTGATTAAATCAAGACCGTAAACCTAATATTCTCATTGCATCTGAATCTTATTCAGATCAATGTCTAATACATGGACTAAGATTAGGTCACTTCTCTATTGGGAGGAGTCACTAAAATCCAGACTTGTTTCATCACTCCCTCGGAATGGAAACGTCATGGTTATACAATCGTTTATGATCAAATCACCCTCAGGTATTCCCAATACATGTACATCTTGCATACTGGAATACCTATGATCATCCTGAAGATATAGATCACTTTTACACTGTCATCTTCATGGTTTGATCACTAAGTTTCTCAATCTTGGTCCTTGGGATTTGGTACAGATCATATGCTTTCAGAAAGCATCTATCTTACCTTCAAATTCATGTCATGCTTCCAAAGCATGACGACCATGCATGGAATTTGATCAGTCCCAATACCTCATGAGTGAGCTCATGTCTCCCGGTTCACAAGTGAACCTGTATGATCCCTTTGAGAGATCGTATTACTCATATGTCCTTACATGCACACCAGCTCGCCGGTAATAGACCTTAGTTAGGTCATCAACCTATTGGTCTACCAAATGTACACACTCAGACATATAGCAATACATCTGTCTCTGGTCAGAGGATGTTTGCCTATGATGTGACAGTATTCAACATAGGTCTTTGGTTATCTCGATCTCGTTTAGTCAACCCATTGACTCAACTAATCTGATACCTCTGAATCACTATTCCCATGCAGAGGACCTGCATCAAGAGGTCGATCAGACATCAGCCTAATGAGAAAGGATTGCCATCTCCTACTCATGCTGGAGATCATCACTTGACAATCATTTGATGATGCTTGATGAGTCCTCTATCTAACTCCTTAGATATCCATCCAAGCATAAGCCTCTATGATTCAATTAATGAATCAACAGTTGTATGATTATCAAGTTGGCCATGGTACATAATCCTTATTGTATAGAGGGACCTTATGGTGCATTCATTCAATCAATTTCAGCAAGGGAGTGAAACATAATCAATAACTTTTATTGGTAAATCATTTATTACAATAACATTTATTGTAGGATTGGTTCGCCTCGGGCTCACATTGCTAACAATCTCCCACTAGCCCTCAGAACCAGTCAGGAACAATCCTTAAACACATACTCATTACATGCTGGTCGAAAACCTTATGTGTCAGATGTTTGGTAAGAGGATCAGCAACGTTGTCGGCAGAGGCCACCTTGGTGATGATGATGTCACCACGCTTTTGAATCTCCCGAATAATGTGGTATTCCTTTCTACATGCTTGCTCTTCTGATGCCATCTGGGTTCCTTCGCATGGGCAATGGCTCCCATCTTATCGCAGAGTAGCGGGATGGGAGTATCAGAGGAAACTACACCAAGCTCCAGGACGAACTTGCGCAACCATACCGCCTCCTTTGCAGCATTTGATGCGGCAATGTACTCAGCTTCTATTGTTGAATCTGATGTAGTGTCATGCTTCTTATTTCTCCAACTCACAGCACCACCATTCAACAGGAATACAAACCTCGATGTCAACTTTCGATCATCAATATCTGATTGGAAGTCAGAATCTGTATATCCCAAGACTTGGAGATCACCATCTCCATAGATCAAGATGTAATCTTGCATCCGTCTTAGATATTTGAATATGTTCTTTACTATATTCCGGTGTTTTTCTCCATAACAGGATTGGTAACGGCTTACCACTCCCACTGCATGGCAGATATCTGGCCTTGTACACATCGTAGCATACATTAAGCTTCCTACAGCTGATGCATAAGGACATCCAGCCGTGGCTTTCTTTTCCTCAACAATTTAAGGAGTCATTCCTTTAGACAAGTGGATACCATGTCTTAAGGGTAGGAATTCTTTCTTAGAACTATCCATACGGAATCGTTCAAGAATCTTCTTAATGTATCCATGTTATGACAATCCCAAAATCCTCTTTTCTTGGTTTCTGAACAACTTCAAGCCTAAGATGTAAGAGGCTTCTCCAAGATCTTTCATCTCAAAGGTATGGGATAGCCAAATATTCACACTGATCATCATCCATGTATTATTCCCAATGATAAGGATGTCATCTACATAAAGCACGACGAACACAATGGCGCTCCCACTAAGCTTCTTGTACACACAAGGTTCATCAGGATTTTGCACAAAGTCATAACTCTTTATGGTTTCGTCAAATCTGGTGTTCCAGCTACGAGAAGCTTGCTTGAGTCCATAGATGGATTTCTTCAGCTTGCATACTTTGCCATCCTCAGTTATGAAGCCCTGGGGCTGCTCCATATAGATATCCTCCTCGAGGTATCCATTGAGGAAAGTCGTCTTGACGTCCATCTGCCAGATGTCGTAGTCAAGATATGCAGCTATAGCTAGCAGTGTCATGATGGATTTAAGCATAGTCATAGGAGAGAATGTCTCATCGTAATCGAAGCCTTCTCTCTGTGTGTAGCCCTTGGCTACGAGTCGTGCCTTGAAAGTCTCTACTTTCCTATCAGGTCCCCTCTTTCTCTTGAAGATCCATTTACACCCAATGTGTTTTACCCCTTTAGGTGGATCCTCTAGAGTCCATACACCATTCTTATGCATGGAGTCAATTTTTGACTTCATTGCTAGCATCCATCTATCCATGTCATGATCCACGAGTGCTTCATCAAATGAAGTAGGATCATTGTCAGTTTCACTTGACACATAGAATCCATACCTTTCAGGTGGTGCAACCACCCTCGAACTTCTTCTAAGAGGTATGGGTGTTTCATCTTTATTTACTTCTTCAGTTTTGGTCTAGGAAGCTCCGAATCCTCAAGGATTCTATGAGTTCCTCTACTTCACTTTTGTCTTGATCTTTAAGGAAATCATCCTCCATAAATTTCACATCTCTAGAGACAAAAATCTTTTGGGTCTCAAGGTCATAGAGCTGGTATCCAATACCATCTTTAACATACCCAATGAAGTAACACTCACGAGTGCAAGATTCTAGCTTACTTGCATCCACGTTCTTTGCATGAACCAAGCAACCCCAAACCCTCAAGTGCTTAACACTAGGTTTGGTTCCATACCAGAGCTCATGAGGAGTCTTAGGTACAGATTTGCTAGGAATCTTATTCAGGATATATATTGCAGTCTCTACTGTATATCCCCAGAAACTAAGTGGTAAATGTGCTTTTCTCATCATTGAACGGACCATATCCATGATGGTACTGTTGTGTTTTTCAGCAACACCATTAAGTTTGGGAGTTTTAAGACTAGTGAGATTGGAGACAATTCCATTCTCTTTAAGGTATTCCTTGAATTCATCTGAGAGGTACTCGCCACCTCGATCAGATCGAATCCGTTTAATCTTCCTATCGGTTTGGTTCTCAACCAAAGCCTTGAATTCTTTGAACTTTTCAAAGGTTTCAGATTTATGACGTAATTGGAAGATAAACCTGTAACGCAAATGGTCATCAATAAACGTCAAATAATATCGATATCCATTTCGAGTCGCGGTACTGAAGGGACCACATACATCGGTATGTATTAGGTCAATAATACCTTCGCATCTTGTAACCTTGTTACGGAAAGGCAACCTAGTCATTTTACCTCAAATGCAACGTTCAAAGGTAGGTAAAGATTGAACTTGTAGAAAATCCAAAGGTCCATCCTTTATCAATCTATTGATCCTATCAACAGATAAATGACCAAGCTTTGATGCCAAATCATATTTGAATGATTTTCATTTCCCTTGGATCTTTTAGGGTTTTTATTAGTGGTTGCAACATTCATGACATGCTCATTAATGCACCATTCATAGAGTCCACCAGAAGTTAAAATACCATCTACAACATATTTATTGTAATGATTTATGACTAATTTATTACAAAAAAGGAATGAATATCCACTTCTAACTAGCTTAGATACAGATATCAAATTCCTCCTGACTTCAGGAATATAAAGACACTCTTTAAGTACAAGGACTCTACCACTAGATAATGATAGTCGACAAGTCCCGGCGGCGATTGCTGCAACACTTGCATCAGATCCCATCTGGATGACTATCTCCCCTTCTTCAAGTTTTCTAGTTTCCTGGAACAAATGCAACAAATTGCATACACGAACAGAAGCACCAGAATCAACAACCCAACTTCCTTCTCGTCCAACGAGAAAATTGGTTTCAATGATAAAACTATATTTCATACCTGTTAGGGCTTTACTTTGTCGACCGACTTCAGGTAATCCGAGCAATTACGCCTCCAGTGCCCCAGCTTCTTGTAGTGGCGACATACGTTGGTTTTCTTCGATGCCATTAGAGTGGATGCATTAGAAGATGAGCCAACACCTTGTCCATTCTTCTTTCTCTTCTGGGACGGGCTCTTCTGAGAACCTTGCTTCCGACCGCGCTTCCCTCTGACCTATGCAACCATTACACTGCCAACGGGACCATCTTTCTTCATTACGTCTTCTGCAGACTTTAATGCAGCAAGAAGTCCAGCGTTTGTCAATTCTAGTTTGTTCATGTGGAATGAAACCATAAAGTTATTGAAAGACTTGGGCAAAGACATCAGAATGAAATCAGATTGCATGTCTGCATCCATGGTTGCCCCAAGAGTTTCCAGCTACGACAACTACCCAAACATTTTGAGTACATGTTCACGGACCCAAGTTCCTTCCTGCATCTTGCAGCGAACGAGTTCTTTCATAACGTTGTATCGTTGGGTGCGGTTAATGTCACCAAACATATCTTTTAGATTCTGCATTATTTCCTAGCATGTGCTCATCTCTACATGTTGCTTCTGAAGAACATTGGAGAGAGAACCCAAGATATAGCATTGATGAATCCATGATTCATTAACTTTTCTGTCGCAATTTGTCTTAAAACCCTTAACAAATGCATGTAAATATTCATTAATTCTCATCTTTTAACAAATCATCATTCATGTATAAATATTCACTTTTAACCATCAAAATCATGTACATAAATAAAGAATAAGAAAAGAAAGAAAAGGGCAGATTGAATATATGTTAATATATACAATATGACTTAAAATATAAATATAACTGTAAGGTATATTTATAGCCTAACCCTCGAGACCAAGACATCAAGGATTGGTCAACAAACCAAAAAGTAGGGGGAGATAAGGAAAGAAAACCATAAAAATAAATTAACACACACACCATACACCTTCTACTATTTATCAATAAATACAAAACTTCAAAGATTTTTAGTTAACTCATATGTACATATTTTTCACCAAACTCTTCTCCTAATTATTCCTAAAAATGTATATAAAAATATAAAATAAGTTAAAAAATATTACCCTTTATATATGCCAAGAAATCCAGCCTATAAATTGTCAAAATCTCAACTTCCGAACATCATAACTTCCTAATACGAACTCCAATTTCACTCTACTCACCTTTAAAGTTCATAAAATAATATTCTCTAATTAATAAAGGTAGTTTCATCAAATTCGGAAACCGTTTGCAAAAAGTCGATTTTGGGACCAAAAGACAACGGGGTTTCTGGGCTATTTATTTTATATAACACACATTATTTATAGTTTTCTTAATTTTATAATTTTTAAATTATTTCATGATCTTGTATTTTCACCCTAAATTATTTCATAATTTTTGGAGCATATTTATTATTTAATAAAATCAAAAAACCTAAATTATTGGTATAAATGAACTAGATAACTTATACCTCTATTTATTAAAATATGTAAATTAATTTATTAAAATCTATAAAAATTCACATAAACCTTATTTATTATTCTAATAATTAAGAAAATATAAAATTAAATTTTTAATCATTTATTTATTAAAATAAAAATGTAAAACCTATTTATAAATACATACTTATTAATATAATATTTATATTTTGAATAATATTTATTATTTATTAAAAGTAATTATTCCATAAAATAGATAATTAAATTATTTATATTTCTTGTATTTAAAACTATTTAAAATAACCTTAAATACTATTTATTATTGAATTTAGAAGTAATTTCGCATATCAGGGCCAACCAGGTGCTGACACTTGTCAGCACCTGGGTTGTCTTCCTCCAAGAATCGGTTCAGTTGGCTTGCTCTGACCGGCCAACTTCCCTAATTTATTCGGCACGCATCTCAACACTTCCAGTCGATCTAAACCACTGATATTAATCTCCTAACAACCTACTCCACCGCCAGCCCTTAGATCTTAGCTTGGAGCCCACGAAACCTATCTATTTAAGGCCCTAAAGATCCGCCATCGCCACCTAACTCTCAACTACCCAGGACTTCCAGATCCAGTAGCCGACCCTCCATCTTTCAAGCCTCGCTCCAGCCAACTGTGGTGGTGACAGCACCTTGGAGGAGCCCAAGTGGAGGAGGAGGAGTCAGAGGAGGTTCCAAGGCTGTGCTCAGCCTTGCATCGCCGCAACCGCAGCGTTCCGCTCCGGCAAAAGGTCGACCGTCGAGCTTCTATCCAGGTAATACACCTAGATTCTCCCCAAACCTATTCATCCATTTCTAAATTTTCTTTTTCGATTCTCGTGCGTCAATTAGCGACGCTAATCGCATCATTAGTTAGCCTAATGTTCTAGGTTAGATGCCCAATCCAAACCCCTGTCAAATCATTTCGATTCATATCTTCATTCACGTTTCAATTCGTCGTCACTTCATGCGCTCAGCTTTTCTGGAAACCTTATTTTTACCATTTTTGAGCTTGCAGATTCATCACATTTGAGTCGATTCCTGGTGAATCGAGCATACCAATTTGTTCTTTACAGGTTCATCTTCATCAAGGAGCAAAAGATATAGATCTGGAAGCTTTTGTTCATCACGAGAATCAATTCCAAAGAGGGCGTAACATCATGTTCTTCAGACACTATCACACTGGACCGACGTCTTCATCTCGACATCATCGCCGCTCAGAGCCGCCGCCGACCCCCACCTACTGCGGGCGAGCTCGAGGGGTGGAGGAGCCACCCCTCTTGCCCCGCCGGAGAGCCAAAGATGTCGATGTTCGATTTAGATAAATCGGAGAAGAAGACCTTGTCGCCAAGATTCTAACTGCTCAAGAACTGATCGAAGAACAACCGGTGCACAGTTCTTTGACACATGGCACGCTAATAGCCGTTGATCCGTGCGGATAAGCTTCTAATCGCTGCCGTCCACAGCGAACCGGTGGAGAATTTGCAACTTAAACCCAAAAGGTTTTCCAGAGTTTATCCCCGCTCCACAGGTTTCCAGATATTGCATTTAGGTCCCTCCACAGGGACCTAAATGTAAAAGAACTTTGTTTTTTTACAGAACAGTCCTTTGAGGATCATTTTGCAGAACATTTTAAATAGTTTTATTGCGCTTATGCCCCTGGGCTGTGGGGGATCTTTTGACCTCGTTTGACTTTGTTTCTTGACGATTTTTTAAGGTAGTTATGCAACTACCCCATCTAGTTGGTATTAAGTTTTCGTGAACTTTTGTCGTGTTTTCCTCGAGTTTTGATTTGTCGAAAACCGCATTCATTTTGTTTTGTTTTCTTGTGTTGTTCGAGCTCGTTGCTCGACCCGCTTCCACCTATTATATTTTACCATCTACATATTATTCACCTATTATATAATAAATAAATCTTTTTGAAAAATATTTCTTTTTTGAAAATTAAATAAAAATTTGAAAAGAATAAAATCAAATAAAAATAAAAAAATAAAAATAAAACAAAAAGTGTTTCATTTCTTTGATAACTTTAAGAAGAGATAAAAATACAATTACAAAAATATCTCCTAAAAAATCAAAAGATTCTATTCTACCTCCTTGAGTCGACCCAGGCACACTTACCTGCTTAAATATTTAGTGTAGGTTTTCGACCCGAAAACCGAATTTGTTTGATTAGAGTTGAGATCTGATCTTCACGGCTTTTTCTACAATCGACAACTTCTTTCCCTAAAAAAAAGCCGCGAATTGATTTTTAGCTTTATCAAAATGGCGCCGTTGCCGGGGAGGCGTTAGAATATTTTGATTTTTTTCCGTTCTTTGTGATTTTATTTTTTTCTCAACTTTTTGTTTCATTTTTTTCGTTGCTTTTCGTATGGTTTTTCGTACGGCTTTTCTTCGTGTTTTGTTGTCATAGTTTCTTTCGGTTTTTCTTACGGATTTCTCGACGGTTCTCTCGACCGATTTCGTACAGTTTTTGTACAACTAACTATTTTTGCAGGGCCTGCAGGATCAGACGGCTTCTTCGGAAGCCGAATCAGTTGAAAGAGCAGTGGCCGGCTCCTTCTTCACAAGTCGGCTGCAGAGGGCAAAAGTAGTTAGAAAATTATTTTTGTAAAAGAGAGAGAAAGGGAGAGAAGATGTAATAGACAATAAACAACCCCCCCCCCATTATCTTTTCGGGGTCTGATTTGCCGGATACCGTGTATCCGAGGGATCAGGGCACCCACCGCGGTTTTTCTCAACTATCGGTTTTTCGCGGCTTTTTTAGGTGCTTGCTTAAGATTTTTCTACTCTATCTGATAGTGCCTACGTAGTTAGCTTTAGGACTCGCAACCTAGGTGCATGATTTTAGGGTTTTTGTAAAAAGAAAAAAATCGGTAGACGTTGCTTGAAAAAAACCCAAAAAAATTACAAAACTGCAACTAAAATCGGGACTGCTAATCATATCTGATCTAAAAGCCGTAAACCAACTCAATTGTTTTGGGAGAGTAATCCTCGCACAACATCTCAGAGTGCGCGAGCGAGAGCCGACCCATAAGGTTAGAGCACAAACCCCGTATTTCCCGTGAGATACTACTGGGTTCATACACCTGATCACTGTTCCTCAGTGGGAAAGCTCGGGTAGCCGGAAACGGTCCGAGTTTACTTAGCAGAGTGGGAGGTTTAGAGGACACTACGCAAGGCTCGGTCCTCAAGTAACATGGGTAGCTAGAAACGGTCCGTACTTACTCCCATACTGGCAGAGTGGCGAGTGGTCTTCTGTAAGGACTCGGGCCAGTGTTTCGGAGAAACTATCGGGCACCTATTGGCTCGCTCAGCCCGCGATAACCGCAACTTGTTTGCTAATTACAACCCTAAAACCAACAAGATAAAAAGACCGAACTCTTACGGTCTTCATCGGGTTGAGTTGGTGAACACGGGGTTTGCTTTGTTTTTGCTTGCGGGGTATGAGTTTCCACGGCTTTCGCATTTTCTCTCTCATTTGAATCGTAAAACGTGCCCACCCGATCATTCCTCTTGACATCGAAGATGACGTGTCGACGGCTTTTTTGCTCGGACTCCGTGAGCTTTCAATCGTCCACCGTCGAGCGTACATCTTCACAGGCTCGGGATGACCCTCTTTCCGAGCTAGTCCCATCAGATCTCGAGGTGAGTCAGAACCAGACTCCCTCACCTCCTGTCCAGACTATTGAGGCAGACTCTTGCCTCAATACATCATCTAGATCTCCCGCATACTTTTCGCTGAGTTCTTACGAGAGTTTTCATTTCACAGACAATTAGATGGCTCGCGGCAAAGGACCAGCATCAGACGAGAGGCCACCAGTTGGGGAACATCAGGAAGGAAGACCGGAACCAAATGTAGATGTTACTACTGGCATTCTCGATACACTTCAGCAGATGAACTTACAAATTTGAGAACAGTTTAGAGTTCAGAATGAACTGCGGGCTGAAATAGCCGCGCTGAGAGCAGGGATCGGGAACCAGTTACCGCATGCGGTTCCCGCGGGCGCTAGAATGCTCCACCACTAGATTCGGCTACTGCCGAATCAAGGGCCATACGAACTAAGATCGTCCTTCATCTCTTTGCCTCCCAAGTACTATGGGAATGCTGCAGAGGAGCCGTTCACATTCTTACAGCAGTTCGAAATGATTTGCGGAATAGCTTGCTATCCAGGAGTCATGTAGGAGGCCATACACCTCAAGGCATTCCCCTTTGCCTTAGCCGATAAGGCTCTTTATTGGCTGAGTCATCCGGGGAGGGAAATCTCTACATGGGATGATCTAAAGTCCACCTTCCTGCGCAAATATTTTCCTCTAGGAAGGACGAACATGATGAGGAGCCAGATCTCCAACTTCACGCAATTGCCGCACGAATCATTCCATGAGGCATGGGATCGATTCAAGGATCTTACGGAGAGATGCCCGCATTATGAGATCCCGATGAAGGTGCTCGTGCAAAACTATTTCGGAGGACTCCAGCTGGAAATCCAGGGGCTCAGGAGTGCCGCATGTGGCGGCAGCTACTTGAATAAAGATGTTGAGTCAGTCTGGGCCATCTTCGAAGGGATGGCCGAGAACTCGAGAGTCGTGGACTCTACTCGGGCATTTCAGAAAGCCCCGCAGTCACCACAACACCGAAAACATCACAAGGTGGCGAACGTCTCAGACTCTGAATCCAACACCAACATGGGCTTTATTAGCGAGAAATTGACATTGGTGAACGTGATTCAGAAGCAGGTCCAGGACCTACAGCCGCTGCGAGAGTTGGAGAAACTCTCATCTCTACCTCAGCAGCTGAGTGATCTCTTGAATAAGATCTCTGATCTTCAGCTCCAGTATCAGCAGAGACAGACTTCTTCGACCATACAACCAGCCCAGAGGATCGCACCCGCTCCACCCACCCATCAGATCCACTACGTCTAGAGCGAGTTCGAGATTCCGCAGATCGATTGGCATGAGGATCAGTCCCACGCCAATACCGGCCAGATCACCAGCACCGCATAGATAGAGGTGGAGCTGCAAGCCACTCTTGAGATCAACGGGATTTGGTATACTCTGATTCAGCAGCCGAGTATATCGAATCAGCAGCAACAGTCGTACGGTCATCCACATCATGGACGTCCGAACTTTCAGCACCACCAGAGCTTCACGTCGCAGCAATCTCACCCAAATGTCTATCACCAGAGACAGCATTCATATCAGCACCCTGCTCATTATTTACCGAATTATCCTTATCAGCAGTCGCAGCAGTCTTCCTCCACACCTCAGCGATATTCTCAGCCTTCCACCTCTCAGCATTACACGTCGAGGCAGGAGAGAGGAGCAAGCCAAGGTCACCACATCGAACCAGAGATGTCTTCACAGGCCCAGGTGCTCAACCAGATCATGGACATGATGAGTACGCTCCAGATTGCACACAAGAATGAGATGGAGCAGGTTAACCGTCGTCTGGACGAGTTAACCACGCCGAAAACCACTCTCCCAGCCCAGCCTTAGATGAACCTGAACAACAAGAGGAGGCATCCAGATCAGGTAGACACTACAGGTAAGATCTCGTTTCCTGAATTTTTATCTAACTTCATTCGTCTCAGGAGTGGTAGATCACCACAAGCACCTGCTGGAGAAGAGGAGAGGGCACTAGAGGAGCACGAGCAGAACCATGATTCCGAAGCCGAGGAGGAGAAACCGCAAGATGATGAGGACCACTATGCAGAATCAAGAGACGGGAGCGATGCCAACACATCAGATATGGACACTGGCGAATCAGACGATGACATCACGTCAGATCAGGCAGAGAGCCCCGAAAAAATCTTTCTTCCCCTGTCTTAGAGAGTTTTGTAAATAATTCTGAAACTCTCGATGTACAAGCTGATTCTGAAATGAATAAAAAGTCTGATTTTCTGACTTCTAATTGTGTTCCTTTTCCCAATGCTTTATTTGTAAAAGGAAAGAAAAATACCAAAAAGAATGTTGATCATCCAGAGATCGAAAAATTACTCAAAGATCACATCTTTCTAAAGATCCCGCTTCGTGATGCCTTAGATCAGTTTCCTACGCTGAAGAATCAATTGAAAAACCGATGCACCACGCGTAGGAAAAAGAGATCCCGAATAGAAAAACATATTTTGACTAAGGCTACATCCTGTGCGATACAGAATAAGTTACCGAAGAAGAAGAAAGACTCAGGTGTACATTATGTCAGATGCGAGATCGCAAAAGCCGATTTCGATCGCACTCTATTAGATAACGGGTCCTCGATCAATCTGATACCCTTTTCCTTACTCGATAAGCTCGAGTTAGGTCCTCTTTACAAATCTCGCGCGATCCTTCAATTTGCTGATAGATCCGTAAAGAGACCTAAGGGTATACTTAGGAACGTTATCGTAACCGTGCATGATCTGCAATTCCCAGTGGACTTTACGGTCCTGGACATGGATTGCCCTACACAGTTACACCTTACTCCGATCATTCTCGGGAGGCCTTTCTTAGAGACCACAAAAGGCTCTCTTCGATTATGATACAGGGAAGGTATCTTTTCGCGCTGAGGGCAAAAAGGTACATATAGAGATGGTGAGAGAATCGAACACAGCCAGTAATGCATCTTCTGATTTTTTGAGTTCTTTAGCCTCCTGTATATACATGGATGAGGTTCGTCTCGACGACCTCGAAAGGTATCAAGTAGAGACCCAAGAATTCCTAACTGAGGACGGGTCCGAGTGCACAGGGGGTGATTCTTCTGATAGAACCTTATATTTTAGTCTGGATGATGAGAAGAAAAGGGATCTGAATGCTGAGGAGTTTAATGCAGATTTTTCAGACTCAGAAACTTTACACAATTCCTCTGTCTCAGATGATTCAGAGTTTCATTTAGCTGACTTATTCTCTTCTGATCATTCTGAGGAGTCGGATGATGTCTTGAACATCTTCTGTAGTCCGACTCTAGAGCACATCGATATGGTGGATAATCAGAATGCTGACAAATCCACAACCGATACAGATCCCCGTACACATACAGAGGATGTTTCAGCAGATCCAGATACTACCTTACCAGAATTAAAGACTTTGCCACCAAACATGAAATATGCTTTCCTTACGGGTCCACATCAACGGTTTCTAGTCATTATCAGCTCATCTTTGACCGACGATCAGGAATCTCGTCTGATAGAGATTCTAGAAAGAAACCGCAAGGCTATTGGGTGGACTGTATCCGATCTCCGCGGGATTAATCCTGCTTTGTGTTCGCATCATATCTATCTCGATCACGACAGCAAACCTTCCAGAGAGTTTCAGCGTAGGCTGAATCCGGTTTTACGAGAAGTTGTCAAGAAAGAGATTACGAAATGGTGTGACGTATGGTTCATTTATCCCATCTCCAACTCCGAATGGGTTAGCCCATTACATGTTGTCCCGAAGAAGTCGGGAATTCAGATGGTTAAGAACGAGAGTGGAGAGGAGATTCCAAAGAGAGTAGACACGTCGTGGCGAGTATGTGTTGATTACAGAAAGTTGAACACTGCGACGAAGAAGGACCACTTCCCTTTGCCTTTCATAGACCAAGTCATAGAACGGTTGGCAGAGAAGGGGTACTTTTGTTTCCTTGACGGTTACTGCGGATACAACCAGGTATCAATTGCTCCTGAAGACCAGGAGAAAATCACCTTCACATGTCCGTTTGGCACGTATGCCTTTAGACGGATGCCCTTTGGATTGTGCAACGCTTCTGCTACTTTCCAGAGGTGCATGCTTGCTATTTTTGCGGACATGGTCAGTGATTTTCTAGAGGTTTTTATGGATGATTTTTCGGTCTATGGTGAGTCCTTTGACGATTGTTTAGCGCACCTAGACCAGGTTCTGAAAAAGTGTTGTGAGGTAGATCTCGTTCTGTCCTAGGAAAATAGCCATTTTATGGTTACTCATGGGATCGTGTTGGGGCACGTCATCTCCCAGCGAGGCATGGAGGTTGACCCTGCCAAGGTGGATGTCATCAAGAAACTCGAGCCACCATCCAACATCAAACAGTTACGGTCATTTCTGGGGCATGTCGGCTTTTATCGACGGTTTATCCAAGACTTCTCCAAGATTGCCCAACCTTTAACTGAATTGCTAGGCAAAGAAATCGAGTTCGTGTTAAATGATAAATGTCTTAATGCCTTCCTCACTATGAAAGAGAAGATAATCAGTGCTCCTGTCCTACAGCCGCCGGATTGGTCTCTACCCTTCGAGATCATGACGGATGCTTCAGATTTTGTGGTCAGAGCTATATTAGGACAGAGGAGGAATGGACTTCCCGTTGCCATTCACTATGCCAGCAGAACCTTAGACGATGCTCAGAGAAATTATACAGTGACAAAAAAGGAGATGTTGGCAGTAGTGTTTGCTTTGGATAAGTTTCGATCATATCTGCTTGGCTCGAAAATCACAGTTTACACATATCACTCAGCTATCATATTTCTATTGGAAAAGAAGGATGCCAAGGCACACCTTCTTAGATGGATTCCATTACTTCAGGAATTCAATTTTGATATCAAAGATAAACCTGGGGTAAAGAATGTGGTAGCTGATCACCTCTCCCGATTACAGTCAGATCAGCCTTCAGATGAGTACACGCTAGAGATCGTAGAGAGATTTCTTGACGAGAGCATTTTTGCGGTTACCAAACTTCCGTGGTATGCAGATATAGTGAACTTTCTGGTCACACAGAAAAGTCCTCAAGGTTGGCCAAATAACCGAGTTGAGAAACTAGTTTCTGAGGCATGATACTACCATTAAGAGGATCCGATTCTTTTTCGCGAAGGACCGGATTGCGTTTACAGGCGTTGTATTCCTCAGGAGGAATATAATAGTGTCCTCACTTTGTGTCATTCTTTAGAGTCAAGAAAACATCATTCAGGGAAGCGGACAGCGCAGAAGGTACTACAGAGCGGATTATGGTGGTCGACTCTTACTAGAGATGCCTGCACATTTGTGAAGAGTTGCCCAGAATGTCAGAGAGCTGTAGGGACAATCAGTGCCGGAGATGTAATGCCGATGCGACCCGTCATTATTTGCGAGATCTTTGACACATGGGGCATAGATTTCATGGGACCGTTCCCTTCTAGCAGCGGCTTTGAGTACATCCTTCTCGCTGTAGATTATGTTAGTAGATGGGTGGAGGCTATATCCGCACGAACCGCAGACAGTAAGACCGTTTGCAAGTTCCTAAGGGAACATATTATTTCGCTGTTCGGGATCCCACGTATTCTTATTTCTGACGGGGGTAGCCATTTCATTAATAAGGAGGTGAAAAGGCTAGTGAAACAATACAGCATTGATCACAGAGTAGCTTCTCCTTACCATCCACAGACGAACGGCATGGCTAAAGTCTCAAATAGGGAAGTGAAATCAATTCTTCAGAAACTAGTACGATCGGATAGGAAGAACTGGTCACTGCTTCTATATCAGGTTCTTTGGGCATATCGTACTGCATACGAAACTCCCTTAGGTACTTCACCATTCAGATTGGTGTATGGAAAGTCGTGCCACTTGCCCATAGAGATCATGCACAAATCCGAATGGGCAATTCGAGAGATATTGATGGATGCACAGAAAGCAGGGGCTAAGAGAAAGATAGATTTGAATGAGCTGGTAGAGATTCGAAATCAAGCATACGAGAACACACTCATTTATAAGGACAAAGTAAAGAAATGGCATGACAGACACATTCGACACAAGAGCTTTGTCCCTGGGCAGAAAGTCTGGTTGTTCAATGCGAGGTTGAGAATTTTTCCCGGTAAATTAAAAAGCAAGTGGGAAGGACCGTACATAGTCAGAACGGTGCACGACAATGGTAGTATAGAAATATCAGATGTGTCACGCGGTGCAGAACCGTTTGTGGTTAACAGGCAGATGCTGAAACACTTCATCGAAACTACTGATCATCTGGCTCGTACTGAAGTGATCTATTTTGTACAGTAATCATGATCATTCCTTCACTTCATCTCATCCTGTACAGATTCTTTCATAGACCACAATCGTCCCCATTTTTGCTCGTCTTCTATGCTTAGGATACCAGATCCTAAGTATAGGGGGGACCGATTGTCCGCTGATTTACGTTTTATTTTGTTCTGATTCTTTTGTATAGCCTTTCTTTTTCACAAATCACTGGTCGCCGATTTTTGGCTACACTCTTTTCTATACTTAGGTAGTCTTATCCTAAGTATAGGGGGGACCGAGTGATTTCGATGATTTCGTATTCTTGCTCTTCTGAACTTTCGTTATTCATTCTTGTTCACTCAGTCATCCTGTTTTTGCTCTCCCGTGATACTTACGATGACCTGATCGTAAGTATGGGGGGGTTGACTGACTTGTACTCGATACTCTTTTTCACCCACTTTTACTTAGCATGAGTTATGTCCTCCTTTTTCTCTTTTGACGCTATGAGGACATAGCACAAGCTAAGTATAGGGGGTGCGAATATATTGTATATATACTTTTGTTCATAACTCGTACTTTATGTATTTTCTATATCTATAAAATCCATAAAAAGTGGGCAAGGGTTAATTTAAAATCCACTTACATATTTATATATTTTTTTATAAAATCCTTGTAAATAAGTAAAATATGTTTAAAACTTGTATTTAAAATTTGTAATTGAAATATGTATTTAAAAGTTGTATTTAAAATTTGTATAATACTTATTTAAAATCCTATTTATTAAAACATGTGTAAAAACCATTTAATCCTTGTAAAAATTCCTTGTAGATAAAATCTGTAAAATACATTATACATTTAACCCGAATAAAATATATCTTGTAAAATTCTTGTATAAAAACGTGTTTATAAAAAACATAAAATCCATAAAAAATACAAAGTCCTAAAATTCATAAAAATTACAAAATCATGAAAATCTATAAAAACGAGTAAAATTCAGAAAATATACTTCACAAAAACATGGTTGCATTTGCATTCGCATTTTTCAGAATAAGTTTGATTTCTGGAACTAAGGACCGAGTCTAGTCTAAAGGATGGAGCTTGATTACGGCATTTAACTCTCGTTGTAAGGAGCCTGGTTAGGATCTGGAAGTTAGACTCTTCAGGTCTGTTGACTTAAAATCTTTGGGTTCCGTAAGACCATATTCGAGAAATCAACTCATATGTGCTTAAGTAGACCATTTGGAGTCATCCGTACAACTCTACACCAGTGAACCAATCTTGAACACATGCACTCCGCACTTCGCTCGACTCGCATGGAGTTCCGAAGGGTAGTACACCTTGGTAGTGTGTTTCTATCCTTATCTTTGCGGCATTGACGTCTAAAGACAGGAGAGATTGGGGTTGCGATAGTTGCTTCGGATGAGGGAAGGATCTACTGACACAATTTTTCTAAGACCTCAAAAAAGGGACAGAATAAAAAGATGCTATATCCATCGAGGCACAAAAAGATGAATGCAGTGCAAGCAAATTACAAATTCAAAGCAAAGCAGAAGCCACCAAATAAGACCACAATGGTCCAAGCTTCCACCAAAAATGCCCGCACATCTTAGTGGAGACTCAGCTACACCGGTTGGGCTTCACAAGGAGATGCGTCTACACATGTCGTACTCCACTTCTTTTCTCATTCTTCTAACTTCTCCCTATATTCGAATGTGGACATAGCAGAACTGAACTCAGAAGGGAATACCTCCCTCCCCGTGGAAAGAGTAGCGAGATGAGGAAGCCATAAAAGTGTATAGCCGGGATGGACGGTTTCTTCGGTTCTCTAAGCAGGAAGAGCTAAATCAATTCACACACTGTACAAGTTGACTTCAAGGATGATAGAGTTTGCGTTATGAATAAGTGAGTCTGAACTAGCCGATGAAGTGATCTTGATTAAGGAATTGTGGAACTTGAGGACTGTTGAGGACAAAATCCTAATCCTAGTTAAGGTTCCGACAAAATGCTTGTTTCAGGCCCGATCGAGCACTGTCCTTTGTCTGTTCTCATGAATTGGTTTAGGAAAACAAATTCATTCTAACTTTCTTTCTTTTTCATTTACTTTTTCAAAATAAGTGTTTGTTAAGGGACTAGCAAAGTTTAAGTATAGGGGGTTGATGAATCCATGATTCATTAACTTTTCTGTCACATTTTGTCTTAAAACTCTTAACAAATGCATGTAAATATTCATTAATTTTCATCTTTTAACAAATCATCATTCATGTGTAAATATTTATTTTCAACCATCAAAATCATGTAAATAAATAAAGAATAAGAAAAGAAAGAAAAGGGCAGATTGAATATATGTAAATATATACAATATGACTTAAAATATAAATATAACTGTAAGGTATATTTATAGCCTAACCCCCGAGACCAAGACAGCATGGATTGGTCAACAAACCAAAAAGTAGGGGGGATAAGGAAAGAAAACCATAAAAATAAATTAACACACACACCATACACCTTCTACTATTTATCAATAAATACAAAACTTCAAAGATTTTTAATTAACTCATATGTACATATTTTTCACCAAACTCTTCTCCTAATTATTTCTAAAAATGTATATAAAAAATAAAAATAAGATAAAATATTACCCTGTATATATGCCAAGAAATCCAGCCTATAAATTGTCAAAATCTCAAATTTTGAACATCATAACTTCCTCATACGAACTCCAATTTCACTCTACTCACCTTTAAAGTTCATAAAATAATATTCTCTAATTAATAAAGGTGGTTTCATCGAAGTCGGAGTCCGTTTACAAAAATCGGTTTTGGGACCAAAAGACAACGGGGTTTCTCGGCTATTTATTTTATATAACACACATTATTTATAGTTTTCTTAATTTTATAATTTTTAAATTATTTCATGATCTTGTATTTTCACCCTAAATTATTTCATAATTTTTGGAGCATATTTATTATTTTAATAAAATCAAAAAACCTAAATTATAGGTATAAATGAACTAGATAATTTATACCTCTTAAAAATATGTAAATTAATTTATTAAAATCTATAAAAATTCACATAAACCTTTTTCATTATTATAATAATTAAGAAAATATAAAATTAATTTTTAATCATTTATTTATTAAATTAAAAATCTAAAACCTATTTATAAATACATATTTATTAATATAATATTTATATTTTGAATAAAATTAATTATTTATTAAAAGTATTTATTCTATAAATTAGATAATTAAATTATTTACATTTCTTGTATTTAAAATTATTTAAAATAACCTTAAATACTATTTATTATTGAATTTAGAAGTAATTTTGCATATCAGGGCCAACCAGGTGCTGACACTTGTCAGCACCTGGGTTGTCTTCCTCCAAGAATCAGTTCAGCCGGCTTGCTCTGACCGGCCAACTACCCTGATTTATTCCACGTGCATCTCAACACTTCCAGTCGATCTAAACCACTGATATTAATCTCCTAACAACCTACTCCACCGCCAGCCCTTAGATCTTAGCTTGGAGCCCACGAAACCTATCTATTTAAGGCCCTAAAGATCCGCCATCGCCACCTAACTCTCCAACTACCCAGGACTTCCAGATCCAATAGCCGACCCCCCATCTTTCAAGCCTCGCTCCGGCCAACTGTGGTGGTGACAGCACCTTGGAGGAGCCCGCGTGGAGGAGGAGCTGTCGGAGGAGGTTCCAAGGCTGTGCTCAGCCTTGCATCGCCGCAACCGTAGCGTTCCGCTCCGGTAAAAGGTCGATTGTCGCCGCAAACCTGTGTAAAATGTGTGGTTTGTAAAATTTACTTTCTTTGTGTGAAATAAAATGTTTGAAAAATGATTTGCAAAAGGTTTGAAAAATGGTTGCAAAAATGATTTGAAAAACCTATATATACTGTTTTGAAAGCCTTTGCAAAAATGTTTTCAAATGTGTGTAAAATGTTTGTAAAAACTATTTTGGACTATAGTTTTCAAAAATTGTGTGTAAACTGTCTTCAAATAAGTTTGAGGGATAAACACATCATACCAAAATCCATTATATGTATATATGTATAAAATTGAGCACTTACCCTTGTAAATTCTTAAAACCCACTTCTTATAAATATAAGAAGCACTCCCGTGTACATATTTTTAACCTAGCTTTTAGCCAAAATCTTTTTATTTTCAAAAATTCCCAAAAACATTTGCAAAATTAAAATCCAAAAACATTTGAAAAATCTTTTTGAAAAATACAAAAAATGCATATGCATCATCATCATCTTTTCAAAAACCCATAAAAAGTTCAAAATCTTGAAAATTACATCACAGAAATATTTTCTGCATTGCATTGCATAGCATTCGCATTTTTCGGATAGAGTTTGATAATTGAACGAGTCTAAGTAAAATCCGAAGATTGAAGCTTGATTGGACCTTATAATCTACCTAATAACAGGAACCTTATAGGAACTGGGTTTGAGGTACTTCATGTCTAGTTGACTTAATTCTTTGAGGATCACGGGACTTGGTTCAATGGATTCTTGACTGCCTAAGTAGAGTATTTCGGAGCACATGCACGACTCTTGTTGATAATGACCTAACTTGGACACCTGCACCTTTCACATGGCTCAACTCAGTTGGAGTGGTGAGGGGATTGGATTTGTCGGTATGAGACGCACACAGGTGGAAACATTTGTCCTCCTCTAGGGAGGGAAGTGCACCCCAACCCGTCCAGTGATTAGGAAGTCTAAAGACAGGAGGCTGTGGGTTGCGATAAAGCTTCAAAAGAGGGATAGTCAACTGGCTCAAGAGGAAAAACTCCTTATGTAAATGCTGTTGTATATAGTATTCAAAAAAAATGTTCAGGCATGTGCAAAAATAAAAAGCCTGCAAGTATGTACAAAGTCGATAAGCAAGATTGAGTTCCAAAGTCAAATATGTGAGCCTGCAGCAGGATGACTTGACTACACTGGTCTTGCATCCCGGGATAGGTAGCTACACTGGCTACCGTCCATTCTTCTCTTCACCCCCTCCTCTTGAGCCGGTTGCCACTTGAACTTAGAAGGGAATACCCCGCTCCTCGAGGATGGAGTTAATGGATTTGGGAATCATTGGGTTGTCGTACTGGAGAAGTCAGTTTCTTTGTCATTCTAGTTGGGGAGAGCCACCATCACGTACACTGTACAAGTCAGACTCATAGTCGTAAGAGTTTGCGTATGAGTTGAAGTATTTCTGACCTGGCTATTGAGGAGACTTGAGCAGAGTGTTGGGATTCTCAAGGACTGTTGAATTTCAAACGCGGTTCTCACTAAGGTTCCGCCCGCACTAAATTTCCAAAGGTCCGACTTGAGCTCCAAACTTTGATTTTGTGAAGACAAGTTCGATAATTAAACTAAATCCAAGTTCTTCTTTTTCTTTTCGTTCTTTTCTTTTTGCACTTATTGCATAAGTGTTTGCTAGGGACTAGCAAAGGTAAAGTATAGGGGGATGATGAATCCACATTTCATCATCTTTATTCTATCATTTTGGCACCAAAAACCCTAGCAAATGCTTGTTTATAGCATTAAATAGAGCATCTTAGCATTCATGCATGTGCATTCAGATAGTGTATAAAATACTGTAATTAAGGCCAAAATTATAGAATAAATAAAGAAAAGAAAAAGAATAAAATATTGTAAATATTTTATGACCCGAAACCCCGAGACCTAGGCATCTTGATGAATAGGTCGACAAGGAATAAAGTAGGGGGAGATAAGGTCAGAAATACAGATTAAATACCTATCTATTTTATTCATTTTGGGACCTATTTTTGGTTCCACTTTTTATACATCAAATGAGGAAACTTTGCACATAAAAGTTGTAGATAATTTAATAAAGAAAAATACAAAATTGATTTCACAGAAAAATAATGTACAGATAAAAAGTTATGGTCTGAATAAGAATCCAGAATCTGAACTTCCCAAACCCGTATCTCACAACTGACAACTCCAAATGTAGCATACTCACCTTTAATTGTATATAGAATAAAATAATCTATCTAATGGTGGTGGTTTCGCATTTGGCGGAGCTACGGTTTGAAAGTTGAGTTTTGGACCCCTATTGTATATCTATACTGAATAAAATATTCAATTTATTCTTGATTCATTATTTATTCATTTTTTATATTTTTATGATTATGTAAATATTACTTATAATATATATGTGCATTAAACTGAAAATAAAAATGCAAAGAAAACAACAAATAAAAATACTTGTATAAAGAATACATAGGTATACTGCCTATACATATACCTACACAAAACACTCTCATATTTTATTTAATATAAAAAATAAACCAGGAAAATAAACTAAAAATATATTTGTGTATATAAAAGTATTTTATAATTTTAGAAAATAATAAATAAAAACAACAAAAATAAAATACACAAAACAAAAATAAAACACTAAAATACATAGGTAATATACCTATATAAGAGTAAAAAGTAAACTTATAAAAATATACCTCATAAAATTAATTAAAAATCAAAATAAAATACTACATAAAATTTCAAGCATTTTTCATTTTATAACTTTTATTAAATTCGGCCTTTTTCTATTTTTTATTGAATTTATAAAACATTTATCCGGGATTTTTCCTGATTGGTCCACGTGGACCAATCAGGAGACGGCCCCAGTTGACCCAGGTCAACTGGTCGTCCTCCCCACCTACCCCTGTCAGACGACCTAGTTTTTTTGGCATTTTTGGCGATTTTTTCTAGGTCGAACCTTTCACTATTTCGTCTCGATTCCTTCTGTGATATTCTCCATCGATTATCCCTCTTGCCCGCCAGGTGTTTACATCGAGCCATGGATCACTGAGGCGCTCCAGATCTCTTGGTCTTTGGACCCCTGCAGCTCAGGGTCAAACAAAATATAACGAGCCCCCATCTTTCCTTTCGAATCTGAACACCCCTCGGTCCACCCCTCGCGCCTCTTTCGTGCCCCAGAGCTACCTGGAAGTGACAGCTCCGTCGTGGGCTCTTCAGCCAAGGCTCCCGAGGTCGGAGTTGCTTCCCCTACCTCCCGCGAAGTCGCCGGTTGAGGTTTGCTCCTCCCTCTGGCTCCGGCCATTGAGGGCTTCCCCCCCGCTCTTTTATTCAGCCCACTTTATTCCTGTCAACCTTAGCTTCGAAAACCCCAAAAAGATTTGAAGTTTAATCGACTAAATCGCGAAATCAAGCACCTTGGCCAGAGCGCACCTCCGGCCGTGCATCACCATCTTGATCCGAGCATCCCCGTGTCATCCAAGGGTCCTGGCAATTTGCCCTGGACCCTTTGACCATTTCTGCAGGTCCAAGCGAACGTGAAGGTTCCTGGAGGCGAGTTCTGGAGCTCGCCGGAGCAGACGCAGCCCACCAGCCCCGCCCGCTGCCCGAGAGCACCACGGCCACCGCCGTGGCTTTTTGACGCCGCCAGGAGAGAGAGGAGGACCAGAGGAGTCTCCAGCCCGATTTTGAAGCCCAGAAGCCATCGGAGTCGGCTGGAGGAGCTCGAGGAACCTCGCCCAGCCGGAGCTCCGCCGTGTTCTTCCAGCCGCCTTCGCCACCGTTCGATCAGGGTGCCTCCTCCAGATCGCACAGTTGCCGTTGGATAGCGCCTCGCCTCGACCGTTGATCTCCCCTGAGATCTAATCTCAGCCGCTGATCCACGAACCGTCATCGGCCGTTCTGAACACGCCACGTGTCAAGTGGCAACTCCATCGCCGTCGGATCACGCGTCGAGGGTATTTTGCATCTACACCCTCGCGCCTTTTTGTATTTATTATTTAGTATTTAAACTTTTGTCGGTAGTGTAATATTTTTGTAATATTTGCACAAAGACCCCCGAACTTTCCATATTTGCACTTAGGTCCTTCGCCACGTCACCTCACGTGACCTGTACACGTGAGGTGTGGGCATTTTGCAAGGATACCCTCGGCCTTTGTTGTATTTCGTTTTAGTACCAAAACTGTGACATCACGTGTTATATTTTTGGATATTTTGCATGTAAGCCCCCAGGGTTTTGGAATATTGCATTTATACCCTTGCCAGGCACGTGCAAGTCACTCGCCCTGGTGGGAAAATTGCTAGGGTACCCAGGCGGGTTTTGTAATTGTGTTTCAGTGCTATAAATTAAATATTCAGTTCAAACTTTTGTGGAAAATTGCATGTGAGCCGCTGGATGTTTGTTAAATTGCATTTATACCCCTGCCAGGCCTGTTTATTGATTGGATGCTTGTTGTATTCATTTAAATTATCATTTTAAATCCAAAAATTCCACAAAAATAGGGTTAAGCTCCTGGACACGTGTACTTTAATGCTATCATTTTAGTTTTTGATTTTATTTTATTTTTATATTTATTAAAAATCAAAAACATGCTTTTTGTGTACTGTCTAGCTTAGAAAATGCCAAAAAAATATTAAAATACTTCTAAAAATTCCAAAAAAATTACCTAGTGTCTATTTTATCTTCTTTTAGTGTCAATCGAAAAATCATTAAAAATCTCAAAAGAAAATCACTAAAAATTTGAAAACACTCTAAAACTTCAAAAAAAAATATATAAAATCAAAGAAAACTCTAAAAATTACAAACTTAGGTTCTGTTTGCTCCTCATTTTACTCCCTTTGTTTGAAAACTAGTGTGAAAAATTTTAGTTGCTGTGTGCTATTTTTAAGTCCCATTTTACTCCCATTCAGCACCTTTTCCACTGTTTTGCCTTATTTCAGTATTTAAAAATACCAAAAATATTCTGAAAATTCCCCAAAAATCACAAAAACAGTAAAAAAGTATAAAAAGACCAAAAATACTTTATTTGCTAATTTTTGAGCATTTTTATCTATTTTTATAAATATCTCTTTCTCCCTTTTATCACATTGCTTGTATATTCCAATATCGAAAAAGAAAATATAAAAAAATATAAAATATAAAAAGAAAATATAAAATCAGAAAAATTAAAAATCACAATACAAAAATGCAAAATTAAAAATAAAAATAAAAAAAATAAAAATAAAAATTAAAAACCCACAAAAATTTCCTTTCCTTGCTTGCTTAGTGTAGACACTTCACACACATTCACTTGAGCACACTTGTATAACTTACCCTACTAGCTCCCTGTGTTCGAACTCTCTGCATACTTGTCACTATACACCATTTGTGCAGAGTTAAAAATAAATTTGACTCCACACTTGTTTTTCATTGTTTGTACTTGATTGTGGGTTCATTGTTGATTAATTACATTTTATTGTGGGTCGCCACAGCGACGTATTTGGACCCTCGATAAAGTCTGGTCATCAAATGGCGCCGTTGCCGGGGAGCAACAGCGAGTAGTTTACATTTTGTTTGTTTGTGATTGTTGTTTACCATAGCTCCATTTTATCTCTCTTACATTTTTGATACATATTTTGATTGAGATATTCTGACCACTCTTCTTTGTCTTCTTGCGAGGGACCGCGGAGCAAGGCGGATCGCCTAGGCGAAGCAACCTTGGGAAGCGGAGCCGGCTATTCTTTAGCCAAGCCGGCAGGAGAGAGCAGGAGGAGTGAGAGAGAGTGGTAGTTTAGCTCTTATTTTATTTTTGTGAGAGAGTGATTTATTTAATTGTAATAATACAGGTACACTTGGACTCTTGGACACTATCGGGCCTAATTTCCGGGTGTTTGTTCACCCGGGGGCTCACCGCAGTTTTGATCGCGTTTTATCGCTGTCATTTGCCGGTTGTGATTTCCTTTTTCCCTTTCTTTTGTGGATTGAGCCCTTAGATTATAGGTCCTGCTTGATTCGATTAGAATAGGTCCAAACACACTAATTATCTTTGCATGTTCCTATAGATCGTTGTTGGACTTAGACTAATTAAACAGTTAGCTAGTAGCTTTCGATCCACGCGCCGCGAGCTCACACCCGAACAAGCACTTTCTCCTAACTCAAATATGTTGAGCAGAGGAGGGGTGAGCCTAGACCGGACACTCGGATTGAGAGTTAGTAGCTAGCTTGTGGTTCTTCACGCTAGCAGTTGCCTATCCTAGGACGATTTCCGCTTGCATATCGCCATATAGTTTAGGTTTAAAAATTCTGCTTTGCATCCCGCATGGAGAGAGCTGGGATTCGTTGTAAGTCTTCTTACTTTGCATGCATCATTTAGGCACAAAGGTAAGATTTCCACCTTGGTGTCGACTTGCACGGCTTTTCCGACTCTATTCTCCCTCTATTTTTGGAACAAAGTAGGATAAAGGAAAAACACAAAAATCGTTAGGCGCTTGTTTGAATCTACTCAAAAGAAGCGATAACACCAAAAAAATTAAAAAGGGGACTGCTAAAGAAAACTTGACCAAAAATAAAATCAGTAATTGGATTCATTGCTTGGGGAGAGTAACACCCTCACTTGTATTCAGGTTGCATGGGAAGGTCTCCTTCCAAGTGAGGTGAGCGCTTCGTAAGGATTAGAGCCAAAAACCCAACTTGTGGCTGCCTTGTGTATCGCCTGGATTTCCGAAGTATTGGCGCTACTATCGTACATAGTCGAGTAGGGCTTGGTCGCCATTGGTGACTCACTATTGTGTGAGCACCGACCTTGTCCGAAGTACCGAGCTTAGGCCACGCCTTCACGGGTGTGTCTGTCTCATCGGCTGCGTCCGAGTAGGACCTTGTACGCTCACTGGTGATTCCGTTGCGAGCGAGGTCCGAAGTATCGGTTTCGCCTATCGGCTTCCTCCCTCTATTTCTTTGGCTGAGTAGGGATCCAGGAAGGGTTACAAGGACCTTAAAAAGCGCAAGTTACAGGTTACACAGGAGGAGGACAAGTACGGGGACACTTTCCTGGCAGTACTCTCTCTCCTATAGGCGTAGCGTTCTAAGGACTCGTGATAAGATAAATACCTGAAAACAAGCTAAAATTGACAAGATAAAAGCCGAACCTTCACGGCATCACGTGTTGAGTTGGTGAATTCACCCCCGCTTTGTGTTTGATTTCTATATTTATTTAGGTCAAGATCAAAAACACCGCACAATTGTGCGTAATCTTGTTGCATCTCATCTTCTTCTTCTCTTGCATTATCCCTGCTCTTCCCGAATAATCAAGATGATGGGACGGAGATCTCTTAGGCCGACCTTGTCGGCACCGCTATCCAGCACTCCTCCTCATTCATCTAGGAATACCTCGGAGAGTCCGCTCTCCGAGCCCGAGTTTACATCCACCCTGTTCCCCCTCGACCACCCTTCCCATTCTCCTTCTCTCAGTCCAATTGTGTCAGAATTCAGTGCATCACAGAGTTCGGCTCATTCAACAGCACCTGAGATAGCCTCTTTTGCTTTTTCAGAAAATCCAGCAATGGCAGACAGAGGCGAGCACCTGGATGACCGCGATCACCCTCCATTCATAATCGATCAGGTGGCCATCAACAATTCCTTGTTAGCATCCCTGGAGACCATGCAGAGACAGATCCGTGACCAGGGAACATTCATGGGTGATCTGATGAGAGAAATAGCGCAGCTAAGAGAGAACCGACCTGGGGGCGGTGGCGGTGGAGGAGGAGGAGGACCAGATGCAGGAGGAGGCGATCCCGAAGCTGAGAGACCGGCGCAGACGATCATGAGAGAATTGCATAATCCAGCAGCGTCCCTCACTCACTGTTGGATCAGACTCCCGCCTATTCACGGAGATTTCGAGCTTCGGCCTCATACAATCCAGCTTCTACCCAAATTTCACGGGTTGCCGACCGAAGAGCCGCACCTCCACCTCCAAGAGTTTGAAATGATTTGCTGCACTATCCATGATCGGTTGATGACCAAGGACACCATTAAGATGATTGCCTTCCCGTTCTCTTTAGTTGATAGAGCCGCATACTGGCTCAAACACTTGGGGCAGTTCATCGACACCTGGGCAGACCTCCGGACCGCGTACCTGAAGAAGTACTACCCTCTCGGCCGGACCAACGTAGCTCGAGCCATGATCAGCAACTTCATCATGATCCCAAACGAACAATTCCATGAAGCCTGGGATCGATTCAGAGAGCTCATCGACCGGTGTCTACATCACGATATATCCAAGCCCAACCTCGTGCAGAGTTTCTTCTGTGGGCTGACACCGGAGCTGCAGGGGCTTGTCAACGCCTCTTGCGGTGGATCTTATTTCTCCAAGGGAGAAGACGATGTCTGGGCCATCTATGAAGGCATGGCTGAAAACTCTACTGTGATGGCCCAAGCCCGCGTCTATACACAGCAGAAGCCCCCGCAAGGAGCGGGATCATTTCAGAGGATCGCCCGCATCGATGCCGGTCCCAACACAGTGTCAGATGCCGCAGCCCAAGCTGAATCAGTCGCAGCCGACATGGGCATCATTAGTGAAATGTTAGACCGCCTCGAGATCCTCGAGAAGAAGCAGATGCAAGGCATGGCCCAGATGGACCAGCTTGCCAAGTCCATGAGTGATCTGAAAACGCAGATCCTTTGCGTCCAGGAGGCACAGACTCAGTCCCAGCAGCCTCCCAGATCACGTGCTGACCCAAGCAGCAGCAACTCCAACCAGGCCTCCACCTCGTACCGCCAGGTGAATCACATTCAGGCAGAGCCGGTTCCATTGCTGCAGTACTATCCATCTCAGCCGCCATCTTCGGAAACGCAGATGGTGGTCTATCAGCCGGAGCAGCCCCTGGCCGTTCTTCCCCCACCTTCCTTCGAGCAGGACCCATTGGTGGAAGTCAATGGGATTTGGTACGACCGATACCCTCAGCCCGGGATTCGTCGGGATCACCCCGGATTCCGTTGGGGCAACGGTGGCTCCTCATCCCAGCAGCAGCCTCCTGCCCAAGGACATCAGAACAGCCAGCCACAGCAGCAACACCAGCAGCCCCAATATGCCCAGCCATAGCAGTATCAGAGTTGTCCTCGTCCCGCCTATCAGGGACAGTCATGGAGGCAGCGCCAGCCGCCTCAGCAGTCTTATCCCCAGCCTCCCCCCCCAGTATCAGTAGCTACACCAGCAGCAGCAACAGCCCCATTTCCAGCAGGGACAGACATCCGGTTCTCAGGGTCCCGCCTTTGAGAACCCAGCCCTTGATGATCTTGCCCGCTTGCTATCTGAACAGCGAGCATCTTTCAGGCAAGAAATGGATGAATTCTGGCAGGATATGCGGGATATCATCAAAGGCAAGGCCGCCATACCCGCTCAGATCGAACCTAACCCTAATAATCTAAAAAGAAAATCTGAGCAGGTAGAGTTCACAGAGGATACCTCTCCTAGTGACTATTTGAGTGACATGTCTTATTCCGATTATGATGCTGATTTTGTTACTACTAGGAGCGGTAGGATGCCAGCCGGCGGCGCCACTTCTGAGCGACGACCAGACGCAGGATCAGGAGCGCCAGAGGAGCAGAGGAGCGGTGCTGATGCCGCTCATGAGGATGTTGAATACGGTGGTGCTGATGCCACCAATGATGGAGTCCAGAACGACGGTGCTGATACCGTCAAGAGACCAGATGCAGACGGTGGTGCTGATGCCACCATTTTGGATGCTGAACCAGAGTGCAGTGCTGATGCCGCAAAGACAGGTGCCGGTGGTGGTACTGAGGCCACCACCTCTACTTCTGTTGAGCCACCAACTGTGATGTTACCACATTTTGTACCTGTGGATTGTGGGAACAAATACAAAAACAAAAACAAAAATTTGAATAAAGGAAAGGTTTCTGTTCAAATTACGGATCCATATGTGGTGAATGATGATTATTGTATGGATTCTCCTTCTCCCCAGGCACAGGGATCTGTTCCTAGTCCTCCATCTGTGGAGGCCCCTACCATCCCCTTCCCCGAGGCACTCCGTCGGGCGAAGGGGAACAAAAAAGAAAATCCAAAAAAGAACCAGCAGGTAGAGTTCGGCAACGAAATGATTGACAGATTTCACATTCAGCTGACTCTACGAGAAGCATTTGAGCATATCCCCTTCTTCAAAAAGAACTTGAAAGAGACAACTACTATCCGAAGGCGGAAGAGACACAGAGATCAAATCCATATGCTCACTCATGACACTTGCTGCGCCATTCAGAACACATTGCCAGCCAAGAGACCCGATACAGGAGCTTCCTATGTCAGATGTGAGATCCAGGAGCAGCGGTTCGATCGTACTCTATTAGACAGCGGGTCTTCAATCAACCTCCTTCCGGCAGCCTTACTCAAGCAATTCGAGTTTGGCCCTCTTCTTCGAAGCAGAACAGTCCTTCAGTTTCTGATAGGCCAATTAAGAGGCCGAAGGGGTTGTTGAAGGACGTGGTCGTTACCATTCAGGGCCTGAAATTCCCCGTGGACTTCGTTGTGTTGGACATGGAGATCCCTGAGTCGGTAACCGATGCCTCCATCATTCTCGGACGTCCATTCTTGGCCACAGCCAAGGCAGTGACCGACCATGATAGCGGGAAGGTATGTTTTCGCATAGAGGGCGAAACCATACAAATAGAGACGATCGAGGAGACTAGAGCCAGAGAGTTGGCGTGCTCAGAGCAATCCAGCGAAGCCGAGCAGACGACAGAGGAAGAGCTAGACATCCACCAGGTTTGTGATTTTGAGATAACTGATGATGAATCCAACTGGATAGATACTGTAGCACCGACCCTCGCCTTGCCCAAAGATTCACTATATCTCAAGCTCATGGCGATCGAGAGCCGGGAGAGCACACTCCTGGATGAGGATACACATGAAGCTGACAGTGTTGTGATGAGTGGTGCAGATGATTTTCATTCATGCTCATCTTCTTCTGATCCCTCGGATTCAAACATTGATTGGGATGATTTTGATGATTACTTGCCTTGTCTGATTCCATCTGAGCCGACAGCCATGACAGAGTGCGAGCCAGTGCAGTTTATTGATGATACAGTCGGCCGCCCTTTGTCAGAAATCCATGCAGAGCGAGAGTTCTCCCATGCAGACCTGGTAGCATTTACATAGACATATCAGAAGCCAGATCTGCCAACTCCCAGCTGTCCCGAACGGAAGCCTCTGCCGCAGTCGATGACATACATATTCCTTGCGGGTGAGCCAGAAATGTACCCAGTCATTATCTCGGCAGATTTGACTGGAGAACAAGAATCTCGTCTGATGGAGGTTCTTGAAAGAAACCGCAAGGCAATAGGTTGGAGTATAGCTGATCTCCAGGGGCTGAGCCCAAATCTTTGCTCTCACCACATCTATCTTGAAGAGAACGCTAAGCCGTCGCGTGAGTTCCAACGACGGCTGAACCCTAATCTTCGAGACGTTGTCATGAAAGAAATTTCAAGATGGTGGAGCGCCGATTTCATCTATCCCATCTCCGACTCCAAATGGGTGAGTCCGCTACATGTGGTTCCCAAGAAGACGGGTATCACTACAGTTGTCAATGAGTCTGGAGAGGAGATCGCTACCAGAGTACCAACTTCTTGGAGGGTCTGTGTGTACTACAGACGTTTGAATGAGGCCACCAAGAAGGATCACTTCCCGCTACCCTTCATTGATCAGATTATCGAGCGGTTAGCTGGGAAGAGTCATTATTGTTTCCTTGACGGGTACTCTGGATACAATCAAGTGGCCATTGCGCCCGAAGACCAGGAGAAAACGACATTCACCTGTTCGTTTGGGACGTATGCTTTCATACGGATGCCCTTTGGTCTATGTAACGCTCCGGCGACATTCCAAAGGTGCATGTTGTCCATATTCTCGGACATGGTGGGTGACTGTTTAGAGGTCTTCATGGATGACTTCTCGGTCTATGGCGACGGGTTCGACGCTTGTCTTGACTGCCTAGACCGTGTGCTCAAGCGCTGCATTGAGGTCAATCTTGTCTTATCCTGGGAGAAGAGTCATTTCATGATGACTCAAGGGACGGTCCTCGGTCATATCGTCTCCAACAGGGGCATGGAGGTCGATCTGGCCAAGGTGGACATCATCAGAAAGCTCAATCCACCGTCCAATTTGCGTCAGTTACGGTCTTTTCTGGAGCATGTCGGTTTCTACCGACGGTTCATTCAGGACTTCAGTCGAATTGCCCGACCGCTTACTGACTTGCTGACCAAAGACACCGAGTTTATTGTTAATGATAAGTGTCTTGAATCATTTGAGACTCTCAAGAATATGGTTGTGTCAGCTCCTGTCCTTCAGCCACCCGATTGGTCTCTCCCATTTGAGATCATGACGGATGCTTCAGATTTTGCCGTTGGGGCTGTGCTCTGACAGAGGAGGGATGGGTTACCATTTGTCATTCACTACGCCAGCCGGACTTTGGATGCCGCGCAGCGGAATTACACTGTGACTGAGAAAGAGATGTTGGTCGTAGTCTTTGCTCTTAATAAGTATCGATCGTATATTCTCGGATCTAGAGTGACAATCTACACTGATCACACCGCCATCCGGTACTTAATGGCTAAGAAGGATGCCAAAGCACGTCTCACCAGATGGATCCTTCTACTCCAGGAATTTGATATCGAAATTAAGGATAAGCCTGGAGTCAAGAATGTGGTGGCGGATCATCTCTCCAGATTGGAGAATCTTGAGGAATCTGAGCCCAGCGCACCTATCACTGAGACGTTCCCAGATGAGGCGATCTTGGCCGTCACCTCACTCCCATGGTATGCCGACATTGTGAATTATCTTGCTGCCAAGACGATCCCACAAGGTTGGCCCAGGCAGAAACTTGAGACCTTCCTAGCTAAGGCCAAGTTTTACCATTGGGAGGATCCCGTCCTTTATCATGAAGGAGGGGATAGTATCTGGAGGAGGTGCATTCCTCAAGAAGAGCAGCATAGCGTCCTCACATACTGCCACAAGCTTGAGGCAGGAGGACATCATTCTGGAAAAAGAACAGCACAGAAGGTGCTTCAATCCAGCCTATGGTGGCCTACTCTCTTCAAGGATTGTCAGACCCGATTTCCCCTTCAACCCATTCACTTCTGTGAAGTTTTTGATGCATGGGGGATTGATTTCATGGGCCCATTTCCTAAAAGTCAGGGATTCGAGCATATCCTGCTCGCTGTGGATTATGTCAGTCGATGGGTTGAGGCCATCCCCGCCCGAGCCGCAGATGCTAAAACCGTGTGCAAATTTTTGAGGAAAAATATCATTTCACGATTCGGGGTACCTAGAGTCTTGATTTCAGACGGGGGGTCTCACTTCATCAATGACAAAGTCAGGGCCCTTGTAGACGAGTTCGGCATTGGCCATCGGGTTGCCACTCCATACCACCCTCAGACTAATGGTCTTGCCGATGTATCGAATCGGGAGATAAAGACTATCTTGCAGGAAGTTGTCCGCCCAGACCGAAAGGATTGGTCACAGCTTTTGGACTCGGTCTTATGGGCGTATCGGATGTCTTTCAAGAATCCATTGGGGACGTCTCCCTTTCGTCTCGTCTATGGCAAGTCGTGCCATTTGCCAGTAGAAATCAAGCACAAATCTTTTTTGGCAGTTACTGAGTTGCTTCTAGATCCCGAGAGTATAGGAGACCAGAGAAGAGCTGAATTGGAAGCCCTGGAGGAACTTAGAGATACAGCCTTTTCCAACAGCCTACAGTACAAGGAAAAAGTGAAGACATGGCACGATTCGCATATCAGCCATAAATAGTTTGAGCCAGATTAGAGAGTATGGTTGTTTGATTCCAGGCTGAAATTATTCCCAGGAAAGTTGCAGAGCAAGTGGAAAGGTCCGTATGTGGTCAGGAAGGTACATGACAATGGCAGCATCGACATATCCGAACCGTCATCTTCCTCTACTTTCCGCGTCAATGGTCAACGCCTGAAATTATATCTAGATCATGATCCGTCGACCATTGACGTTGCCCCCATTCTTCTGGTATGAGATGTATCCTTTGACTCTCATCATCTGCATCTCATACATGGTGATCACGTCCACCGTCCGCTGTACAAATCCATCTGTTCATATCACTTTCATCTGTTGATTGATTTTCTTCTTTTCTTCTTTTCTTCTTTTCCTTTTCTATCTTCTGTATCTATCAAAAAGGTGCCACCCTTGTAGACAATTTTCCATACTTAGGACGTACTTTGTCCTAAGTATAGGGGGGTTGGCACCCCGAGTTGTTCTATCCTTTTCGATCCTCTCCATTGTCTCCTCTTCTTGTCTATACTTAGGGATATCTTACCCTAAGTATAGGGGGAGACAATTTGAGTACGATCTGTTCATTCCCACCCTTGACCCTCCCTGCTTTGTGTACAGTCTGCTATACTTAGGATTATTTGATCCTAAGTATAGGGGGGACGGTCCACTTCTCATTCATTGACTCATTCATTATTCCTTTATTCTTTAGACTTGTTTATACTTCGTACGAGTTATGTCTTCTCTTTTCTCTCCGATCTAGGAGGACATAGCTCAAGCTAAGTATAGGGGGGTTGTATATACTATGTATATACTTTAGCCATAACTCGTACTTTCGTATTTTCTTAATAAATATGGCTAATTATTCTTTAAAATTCATTAAAATCATTAATAAAAAGGTATTTTGTTCCTTAAATTCTTTTTGTATTTACTGATTAATAAATCAGGTGAAAATGTTTTTTGCAAAATGTTTGAAAAATAGTTTGAAAATCTTTGTGAACATCTATTGAAAACTATTTTGAAAATATTTTGTTACATGTTTTCAACCTGTGTAAAATGTGTGGTTTGTAAAATTTACTTTCTTTGTGTGAAATAAAATGTTTGAAAAATGATTTGCAAAAGGTTTGAAAAATGGTTGCAAAAATGATTTGAAAAACCTATATATACTGTTTTGAAAGCCTTTGCAAAAATGTTTTCAAATGTGTGTAAAATGTTTGTAAAAACTATTTTGGACTATAGTTTTCAAAAATTGTGTGTAAACTGTCTTCAAATAAGTTTGAGGGATAAACACATCATACCAAAATCCATTATATGCATATATGTATAAAATTGAGCACTTACCCTTGTAAATTCTTAAAACCCACTTCTTGTAAATATAAGAAGCACTCCCGTGTACATATTTTTAACCTAGCTTTTAGCCAAAATCTTTTTATTTTCAAAAATTCCCAAAAACATTTGCAAAATTAAAATCCAAAAACATTTGAAAAATCTTTTTGAAAAATACAAAAAATGCATATGCATCATCATCATCTTTTCAAAAACCCATAAAAAGTTCAAAATCTTGAAAATTGCATCACAGAAATATTTTCTGCATTGCATTGCATAGCATTCGCATTTTTCGGATAGAGTTTGATAATTGAACGAGTCTAAGTAAAATCCGAAGATTGGAGCTTGATTGGACCTTATAATCTACCTAATAACAGGAACCTTATAGGAACTGGGTTTGAGGTACTTCAGGTCTAGTTGACTTAATTCTTTGAGGATCACGGGACTTGGTTCAATGGATTCTTGACTGCCTAAGTAGAGTATTTCAGAGCACACGCACGACTCTTGTTGATAATGACCTAACTTGGACACCTGCACCTTTCACATGGCTCAACTCAGTTGGAGTGGTGAGGGGATTGGATTTGCCGGTATGAGACGCACACAGGTGGAAACATTTGTCCTCCTCTAGGGAGGGAAGTGCACCCCAACCCATCCAGTGATTAGGAAGTCTAAAGACAGGAGGCTGTGGGTTGCGATAAAGCTTCAAAAGAGGGATAGTCTACTGGCTCAAGAGGAAAAACTCCTTATGTAAATGCTGTTGTATATAGTATTCAAAAAAAATGTTCAGGCATGTTCAAAAATAAAAAGCCTGCAAGTATGTACAAAGTCAATAAGCAAGCTTGAGTTCCAAAGTCAAATATGTGAGCCTGCAGCAGGATGACTTGACTACACTGGTCTTGCATCCCGGGATAGGTAGCTACACTGGCTACCGTCCATTCTTCTCTTCACCCCCTCCTCTTGAGCCGGTTGCCACTTGAACTTAGAAGGGAATACCCCGCTCCTCGAGGATGGAGTTAATGGATTGGGGAATCATTGGGTTGTCGTACTGGAGAAGTCAGTTTCTTTGTCATTCTAGTTGGGGAGAGCCACCATCACGTACATTGTACAAGTCAGACTCATAGTCGTAAGAGTTTGCGTATGAGTTGAAGTATTTCTGACCTGGCTATTGAGGAGACTTGAGCAGAGTGTTGGGATTCTCAAGGACTGTTGAATTTCAAACACGGTTCTTACTAAGGTTCCGCCCGCACTAAATTTCCAAAGGTCCGACTTGAGCTCCAAACTTTGATTTTGTGAAGACAAGTTCGATAATTAAACTAAATCCAAGTTCTTCTTTTTCTTTTCGTTCTTTTCTTTTTGCACTTATTGCATAAGTGTTTGCTAGGGACTAGCAAAGGTAAAGTATAGGGGGATGATGAATCCACATTTCATCATCTTTATTCTATCATTTTGGCACCAAAAACCCTAGCAAATGCTTGTTTATAGCATTAAATAGAGCATCTTAGCATTCATGCATGTGCATTCAGATAGTGTATAAAATACTGTAATTAAGGCCAAAATTATAGAATAAATAAAGAAAGGAAAAAGAATAAAATATTGTAAATATTTTATGACCCGAAACCCCGAGACCTAGGCATCTTGATGAATAGGTCGACAAGGAATAAAGTAGGGGGAGATAAGGTCAGAAATACAGATTAAATACCTATATATTCTATTCATTCTTTATTCATTTTGGGACCTATTTTTGGTTCCACTTTTTATACATCAAATGAGGAAACTTTGCACATAAAAGTTGTAGATAATATAATAAAGAAAAATAAAAATTGATTTCACAGAAAAATAATGTACAGATAAAAAGTTATGGTCTGAATAAGAATCCAGAATCCCAACTTCCCAGACCTGTATCTCACAACTGACAACTCCAAATGCAGCATACTCACCTTTAATTGTATATAGAATAAAATAATCTATCCAATGGTGGTGGTTTCGCATTTGGCGGAGCTACGGTTTGAAAGTTGAGTTTTGGACCCCTATTGTATATCTATACTGAATAAAATATTCAATTTATTCTTGATTCATTATTTATTCATTTTTTATATTTTTATGATTATGTAAATATTACTTATAATATATATGTGCATTAAACTGAAAATAAAAATGCAAAGAAAACACCAAATAAAAATACTTGTATAAAGAATACATAGGTATACTGCCTATACATATACCTACACAAAACACTCTCATATTTTATTTAATATACAAAATAAACCAGGGAAAATAAACTAAAAATATATTTGTGTATATAAAAGTATTTTATAATTTTAGAAAATAATAAATAAAAACAACAAAAATAAAATACACAAAACAAAAATAAAACACTAAAATACATAGGTAATATACCTATATAAGAGTAAAAAGTAAACTTATAAAAATATACCTCATAAAATTAATTAAAAATCAAAATAAAATACTACATAAAATTTCAAGCATTTTTCATTTTATAACTTTTATTAAATTCGGCCTTTTTCTATTTTTTATTGAATTTATAAAACATTTATCCGGGATTTTTCCTGATTGGTCCACGTGGACCAATCAGGAGACGGCCCCAGTTGACCCAGGTCAACTGGTCGTCCTCCCCACCTACCCCTGTCAGACGACCTAGTTTTTTGGCATTTTTGGCGATTTTTTCTAGGTCGAACCTTTCACTATTTCGTCTTGATTCCTTCTGTGATCTTCTCCATCGATTATCCCTCTTGCCCGCCAGGTGTTTACATCGAGCCATGGATCACTGAGGCGCTCCAGATCTCTTGGTCTTTGGACCCCTGCAGCTCAGGGTCAAACAAAATATAACGAGCCCCCATCTTTCCTTTCGAATCTGAACACCCCTCGGTCCACCCCTCGCGCCTCTTTCGTGCTCCAGAGCTACCTGGAGGTGACAGCTCCGTCGTGGGCTCTTCAGCCAAGGCTCCCGAGGTCGGAGGTGCTTCTCCTACCTCCCGCGAAGTCGCCGGTTGAGGTTTGCTCCTCCCTCTGGCTCCGGCCATCGAGGGCTTCCCCCCCGCTCTTTTATTCAGCCCTCTTTATTCCTGTCAACCTTAGCTTCGAAAACCCCAAAAAGATTTGAAGTTTAATCGACTAAATCGCCAAATCATACACCTTGGCCGGAGCGCACCTCCGGCCGTGCATCTCCATCTCGATCCGAGCATCCCCGTGTCATCCAAGGGTCCAGGCAGTTTGCCCTGGACCCTTTGACCATTTCTGCAGGTCCAAGCAAACGTGAAGGTTCCTGGAGGCGAGTTTTGGAGCTCGCCGGAGCAGACGCAGCCCACCAGCCCCGCCCGCTGCCCGAGAGCACCACGGCCACCGCCGTGGCTTTTTGACGCCGCCAGGAGAGAGAGGAGGACCAGAGGAGGCTCCAGCCTGATTTTGAAGCCCAGAAGCCATCGGAGTCGGCTGGAGGAGCTCGAGGAACCTCGCCCAGCCGGAGCTCCGCCGTGTTCTTCCAGCCGCCTTCGCCACCGTTCGATCAGGGTGCCTCCTCCAGATCGCACAGTTGCCATTGGATAGCGCCTCGCCTCGACCGTTGATCTCCCCTGAGATCTAATCTCAGCCGCTGATCCACGAACCGTCATCGGCCGTTCTGAACACGCCACATGTCAAGTGGCAACTCCATCGCCGTCGGATCACGCGTCGAGGGTATTTTACATCTACACCCTCGCGCCTTTTGTATTTATTATTTAGTATTTAAACTTTTGTCGGTAGTGTAATATTTTTGTAATATTTGCACAAAGACCCCCGAACTTTCCATGTTTGCACTTAGGTCCTTCGCCACGTCACCTCACGTGACCTGTACACGTGAGGTGTGGGCATTTTGCAAGGATACCCTCGGCCTTTGTTGTATTTCGTTTTAGTACCAAAACTGTGACATCACGTGTTATATTTTTGGATATTTTGCATGTAAGCCCCCAGGGTTTTGGAATATTGCATTTATACCCTTGCCAGGCACGTGCAAGTCACTCGCCCTGGTGGGAAAATTGCTGGGTACCCAGGCGGGTTTTGTAATTGTGTTTCAGTGCTATAAATTAAATATTCAGTTCAAACTTTTGTGGAAAATTGCATGTGAGCCCCTGGATGTTTGTTAAATTGCATTTATACCCCTGCCAGGCCTGTTTATTGATTGGATGCTTGTTGTATTCATTTAAATTATCATTTTAAATCCAAAAATTCCACAAAAATAGGGTTAAGCTCCTGGACACGTGTACTTTAACGCTATCATTTTAGTTTTTGATTTTATTTTATTTTTATATTTATTAAAAATCAAAAACATGCTTTTTGTGTACTGTCTAGCTTAGAAAATGCCAAAAAATATTAAAATACTTCTAAAAATTCCAAAAAAAATACCTAGTGTCTATTTTATCTTCTTTTAGTGTCAATCCAAAAATCATTAAAAATCTCAAAAGAAAATCACTAAAAATTTGAAAACACTCTAAAACTTCAAAATATATATATATATAATCAAAGAAAACTCTAAAAATTACAAACTTAGGTTCTGTTTGCTCCTCATTTTACTCCCTTTGTTTGAAAAATAGTGAGAAAAATTTTAGTTGTTGTGTGCTATTTTTAAGTCCCATTTTACTCCCATTCATCACCTTTTCCACTGTTTTGCCTTATTTCAGTATTTAAAAATACCAAAAATATTCTGAAAATTCCCCAAAAATCACAAAAACAGTAAAAAAGTATAAAAAGACCAAAAATACTTTATTTGCTAATTTTTGAGCATTTTTATCTATTTTTATAAATATCTCTTTCTCCCTTTTATCACATTGCTTGTATATTCCAATATCGAAAAAGAAAATAAAAAATTATAAAATATAAAAAGAAAATATAAAATCAGAAAAATTTAAAATCACAATACAAAAATGCAAAATTAAAAATAAAAATTAAAAAAAATAAAAATTAAAATTAAAAACCCACAAAAATTTCCTTTGCTTGCTTGCTTAGTGTAGACAATTCACACACATTCACTTGAGCACACTTGTATAACTTACCCTGCTTGCTCCCTGTGTTCGAACTCTCTGCATACTTGTCACTATACACCATTTGTGCAGAGTTAAAAATAAATTTGACTCCACACTTGTTTTTCATTGTTTGATACTTGATTGTGAGTTCATTGTTGATTAATTACATTTTATTGTGGGTCGCCACAGCGACGTATTTAGACCCTCGATAAAGTGTGGTCATCAAATGGCGCCGTTGCCGGGGAGCAACAGCGAGTAGTTTACATTTTGTTTGTTTGTGATTGTTGTTTACCATAGCTCCATTTTATCTCTCTTACATTTTTTATACATATTTTGATTGAGATATTCTGACCACTCTTCTTTGTCTTCTTGCGAGGGACCGCGGAGCAAGGCGGATCGCCTAGGTGACCCGAAGCAACCTTGGGAAGCGGAGCCGGCTATTCTTTAGCCAAGCCGGCAGGAGAGAGCAGGAGGAGTGAGAGAGAGTGGTAGTTTAGCTCTTATTTTATTTTTGTGAGAGAGTGATTTATTTAATTGTAATAATATAGGTACACTTGGACTCTTGGACACTATCGGGCCTAATTTCTGGGTGTTTGTTCACCCGGGGGCTCACCGCAGTTTTGATCGCGTTTTATCGCTGTCATTTGCCGGTTTTGATTTCCTTTTTCCCTTTCTTTTGTGGATTGAGCCCTTAGATTATAGGTCCTGCTTGATTCGATTAGAATAGGTCCAAACACACTAATTATCTTTGCATGTTCCCATAGATCGTTGTTGGACTTAGACTAATTAAACAGTTAGCTAGTAGCTTTCGATCCACGCGCCGCGAGCTCACACCCGAACAAGCGCTTTCTCCTAACTCAAATGTGTTGAGCAGAGGAGGGGTGAGCCTAGACCGGACACTCGGATTGAGAGTTAGTAGCTAGCTTGTGGTTCTTCACGCTAGCTGTTGCCTATCCTAGGACGATTTCCGCTTGCATATCGCCATATAGTTTAGGTTTAAAAATTCTGCTTTGCATCCCGCATGGAGAGAGCTGGGATTCGCTGTAAGTCTTCTTACTTTGCATGCATCATTTAGGCACAAAGGTGAGATTTCCACCTTGGTGTCGACTTGCACGGCTTTTCCGACTCTATTCTCCCTCTGTTTTTGGAACAAAGTAGGATAAAGGAAAAACACAAAAATCGTTAGGCGCTTGTTTGAATCTACTCAAAAGAAGCGATAACACCAAAAAATTAAAAAGGGGACTGCTAAAGAAAACTTGACCAAAAATAAAATCAGTAATTGGATTCATTGCTTGGGGAGAGTAACACCCTCACTTGTATTCAGGTTGCATGGGAAGGTCTCCTTCCAAGTGAGGTGAGCGCTTCGTAAGGATTAGAGCCAAAAACCCAACTTGTGGCTGCCTTGTGTATCGCCTGGATTTCCGAAGTATTGGCGCTACTATCGTACGTAGTCGAGTAGGGCTTGGTCTCCATTGGTGACTCACTATTGTGTGAGCACCGACCTTGTCCGAAGTACCGAGCTTAGGCCACGCCTTCACGGGTGTGTCTGTCTCACCGGCTGCGTCCGAGTAGGACCTTGTACGCTCACGGGTGATTCCGTTGCGAGCGAGGTCCGAAGTATCGGTTTCGCCTATCGGCTTCCTCCCTCTATTTCTTTGGCTGAGTAGGGATCCAGGAAGGGTTACAAGGACCTTAAAAAGCGCAAGTTACATGTTACACAGGAGGAGGACAAGTACGGGGACACTTTCCTGGCAGTACTCTCTCTCCTATAGGCGTAGCGTTCTAAGGACTCGTGATAAGATAAATACCTGAAAACAAGCTAAAATTGACAAGATAAAAGCCGAACCTTCACGGCTTCACGTGTTGAGTTGGTGAATTCACCCCCTCTTTGTGTTTGATTTCTAGATTTATTTAGGTCAAGATCAAAAACACCGCACAATTGTGCATAATCTTGTTGCATCTCATCTTCTTCTTCTCTTGCATTATCCATGCTCTTCCCGAATAATCAAGATGATGGGACGGAGATCTCTTAGGCTGACCTTGTCGGCACCGCTATCCAGCACTCCTCCTCATTCATCTAGGAATACCTCGGAGAGTCCGCTCTCCGAGCCCGAGTTTACATCCATCCTGTTCCCCCTCGACCACCCTTCCCATTCTCCTTCTCTCAGTCCAATTGTGTCAGAATTCATTGCATCACAGAGTTCGGCTCATTCAACAGCACCTGAGATGGCCTCTTTTGCTTTTTCAGAAAATCCAGCAATGGCAGACAGAGGCGAGCACCCGGATGACCACGATCACCCTCCATTCATAATCGATCAGGTGGCCATCAACAATTCCTTGTTAGCATCCCTGGAGACCATGCAGAGACAGATCTGTGACCAGGGAACATTCATGGGTGATCTGATGAGAGAAATAACGCAGCTGAGAGAGAACCGACCTGGGGGCGGTGGCGGTGGAGGAGGAGGAGGACCAGATGCAGGAGGAGGCGATCCCGATGCTGAGAGACCGGCGCAGACGATCATGAGAGAATTGCATAATCCAGCAGCGTCCCTCACTCACCGTTGGATCAGACTCCCACCTATTCACGGAGATTTCGAGCTTCGGCCTCATACAATCCAGCTTCTACCCAAATTTCACGGGTTGCCGACCGAAGAGCCGCACCTCCACCTCCAAGAGTTTGAAATGATTTGCAGCACTATCCATGATCGGTTGATGACCGAGGACACCATTAAGATGATTGCCTTCCCGTTCTCTTTAGTTGACAGAGCCGCATACTGGCTCAAACACTCGGGGCAGTTCATCGACACCTGGGCAGACCTCGGGACCGCGTACCTGAAGAAGTACTACCCTCTCGGCCGGACCAATGCAGCTCGAGCCATGATCAGCAACTTCGTCATGATCCCAAACGAACAATTCCATGAAGCCTGGGATCGATTCAGAGAGCTCATCAACCGGTGTCCACATCACGATATATCCAAGCCCAACCTCGTGCAGAGTTTCTTCTGTGGGCTGACACCGGAGCTGCAGGGGCTTGTCAACGCCTCTTGCGGTGGATCTTATTTCTCCAAGGGAGAAGACGACGTCTGGGCCATCTATGAAGGCATGGCTGAAAACTCTACTGTGATGGCCCAAGCCCGCGTCTATACACATCAGAAGCCCCCGCAAGGAGCGGGATCATTTCAGAGGATCGCCCGCATCGATGCCGGTCCCAACACAGTGTCAGATGCCGCAGCCCAAGCTGAATCAGTCGCAGCCGACATGGGCATCATTAGTGAAAAGTTGGACCGCCTCGAGATCCTCGAGAAGAAGCAGATGCAAGGCATGGCCCAGATGGACCAGCTTGCCAAGTCCATGAGTGATCTGAAAACGCAAATCCTTTGCGTCCAGGAGGCACAGACTCAGTCCCAGCAGCCTCCCAGATCACGTGCTGACCCAAGCAGCAGCAACTCCAACCAGGCCTCCACCTCGTACCGCCAGGTGAATCACATTCAGGCGGAGCCGGTTCCATTGCTGCAGTACTATCCATCTCAGCCGCCATCTTCGGAAACGCAGATGGTGGTCTATCAGCCGGAGCAGCCCCTGGTCGTTCTTCCCCCACCTTCCTTCGAGCAGGACCCATTGATGGAAGTCAGTGGGATTTGGTACGACCGATACCCTCAGCTCGGGATTCGTCAGGATCACCCCGGATTCCGTTGGGGCAACGGTGGCTCCTCATCCCAGCAGCAGCCTCCTGCCCAAGGACATCAGAACAGCCAGCCACAGCAGCAACACCAGCAGCTCCAGTATGCCCATCCACAGCAGTATCAGAGTGGTCCTCGTCCCGCCTATCAGGGACAGTCATGGAGGCAGCGCCAGCCGCCTCAGCAGTCTTATCCCCAGCCTCCCCCCCAGTATCAGCAGCCACACCAGCAGCAGCAGCAGCCCCATTTCCAGCAGGGACAGACATCCGATTCTCAGGGTCCCGCCTTTGAGAACCCAGCCCTTGATGATCTTGCTCGCTTGCTATCTGAACAGCGAGCATCTTTCAGGCAAGAAATGGATGAATTCCGGCAGGAGATGCGGGATATCATCAAAGGCAAGGCCGCCATACCCGCTCAGATCGAACCTAACCCTAATAATCTAAAAAGAAAATTTGAGCAGGTAGAGTTCACAGAGGATACCTCTCCTAGTGACTATTTGAGTGACATGTCTTATTCCTATTATGATGCTGATTTTGTTACTACTATGAGCGGTAGGATGCCAGCCGGCGGCGCCTCTTCTGAGTGACGACCAGACGCAGGATCAAGAGCGCCAGAGGAGCAGAGGAGCGGTGCTGATGCCGCTCATGAGGATGTTGAAGATGGTGGTGCTGATGCCACCAATGATGGAGTCCAGAACGACGGTGCTGATACCGTCAAGAGACCAGATGCAGACGGTGGTGCTGATGCCACCATTTTGGATGCTGAACCAGAGTGCGGTGCTGATGCTGCAAAGATAGGTGCCGGTGGTGGTACTGAGGCCACCACCTCTACTTCTGTTGAGCCACCAACTGTGATGTTACCACATTTTGTACCTGTGGATTGTGGGAACAAATACAAAAACAAAAACAAAAATTTGAATAAAGGAAAGGTTTCTGTTCAAATTACGGATCCATATATGGTGAATGATGATTATTGTATGGATTCTCCTTCTCCCCAGGCACAGGGATCTGTTCCAAGTCCTCCATCTGTGGAGGCCCCTACCATCCCCTTCCCCGAGGCACTCCGTCGGGCGAAGGGGAACAAAAAAGAAAATCCAAACAAGAACCAGCAGGTAGAGTTCGGCAACGAAATGATTGACAGATTTCACATTCAGCTGACTCTACGAGAAGCATTTGAGCATATCCCCTTCTTCAAAAAGAACTTGAAAGAGACAACTACTGTCCGAAGGCGGAAGAGACACAGAGATCAAATCCATATGCTCACTCATGACACTTGTTGCGCCATTCAGAACACATTGCCAGCCAAGAGACCTGATACAGGAGCTTCCTATGTCAGATGCGAGATCCAGGAGCAGCGGTTCGATCGTACTCTATTAGACAGCGGGTCTTCGATCAACCTCCTTCCGGCAGCCTTACTCAAGCAATTCGAGTTTGGCCCTCTTCTTCGAAGCAGAACAGTCCTTCAGTTTGCTGATAGGTCAATTAAGAGGCCGAAGGGGTTGTTGAAGGACGTGGTCGTTACCATTCAGGGCCTGAAATTCCCCGTGAAATTCGTTGTGTTGGACATGGAGATCCCTGAGTCGGTAACCGATGCTCCCATCATTCTCGGACGCCCATTCTTGGCCACAGCCAAGGCGGTGACCGACCATGATAGCGGGAAGGTATGTTTTCGCGTAGAGGGCGAAACCATACAAATAGAGACGATCGAGGAGACTAGAGCCAGAGAGTTGGCGTGCTCAGAGCAATCTAGCGAAGCCGAGCAGACGACAGAGGAAGAGCTAGACATCCACCAGGTTTGTGATTTTGAGATAACTGATGATGAATCCAACTGGATAGATACTGTAGAACCGACCCTCGCCTTGCCCAAAGATTCACTATATCTCAAGCTCATGGCGATCGAGAGCCGGGAGAGCACACTCCTGGATGAGGATACACATGAAGCTGACAGTGTTGTGATGAGTGGTGCAGATGATTTTCATTCATGCTCATCTTCTTCTGATCCCTCGGATTCAGGCATTGATTGGGACGATTTTGATGATTACTTGCCTTGTCTGATTCCATCTGAGCCGACAGCCATGACAGAGTGCGAGCCAGTGCAGTTTATTGATGATACAGTCGGCCGCCCTTTGTCAGAAATCCATGCAGAGCGAGAGTTCTCCCATGCAGACCTGGTAGCATTTACACAGACATATCAAAAGCCAGATCTGCCAACTCCCAGCTGTCCCGAACGGAAGCCTCTACTGCAGTCGATGACATACAGATTCCTTGCGGGTGAGCCAGAAATGTACCCAGTCATTATCTCGGCAGATTTGACTGGAGAACAAGAATCTCGTCTGATGGAGGTTCTTGAAAGAAACTGCAAGGCAATAGGTTGGAGTATAGCTGATCTCCAGGGGCTGAGCCCAAATCTTTGCTCTCACCACATCTATCTTGAAGAGAACGCTAAGCCGTCGCGTGAGTTCCAACGACGGTTGAACCCGAATCTTCGAGACGTTGTCATGAAAGAAATTTCAAGATGGTGGAGTGCCGATTTCATCTATCCCATCTCCAACTCCAAATGGGTGAGTCCGCTACATGTGGTTCCCAAGAAGACGGGTATCACTACAGTTGTCAACGAGTCTGGAGAGGAGATCGCTACCAGAGTACCAACTTCTTGGAGGGTCTGTGTGGACTACAGACGTTTGAATGAGGCCACCAAGAAGGATCACTTCCCGCTACCCTTCATTGATCAGATTATCGAGCGGTTAGCTGGGAAGGGTCATTATTGTTTCCTTGACGGGTACTCTGGATACAATCAAGTGGCCATTGCGCCCGAAGACCAGGAGAAAACGACATTCACCTGTCCGTTTGGGATGTATGCTTTCATACGGATGCCCTTTGGTCTATGTAACGCTCCGGCGACATTCCAAAGGTGCATGTTGTCCATATTCTCGGACATGGTGGGTGACTGTTTAGAGGTCTTCATGGATGACTTCTCGGTCTATGGCGACGGGTTCGACGCTTGTCTTGACTGCCTAGACCGTGTGCTCAAGCGCTGCATTGAGGTCAATCTTGTCTTATCCTGGGAGAAGAGTCATTTCATGATGACTCAAGGGACGGTCCTCGGTCATATCGTCTCCAACAGGGGCATGGAGGTCGATCCGGCCAAGGTGGACATCATCAGGAAGCTCAATCCACCGTCCAATTTGCGTCAGTTACGGTCTTTTCTGGGGCATGTCGGTTTCTACCGACGGTTCATTCAGGACTTCAGTCGAATTGCCCGACCGCTTACTGACTTGCTGACCAAAGACACCGAGTTTATTGTTAATGATAAGCGTCTTGAATCATTTGAGACTCTCAAGAATATGGTTGTGTCAGCTCCTGTCCTTCAGCCACCCGATTGGTCTCTCCCATTCGAGATCATGACGGATGCTTCAGATTTTGCCGTTGGGGCTGTGCTCAGACAGAGGAGGGATGGGTTACCATTTGCCATTCACTACGCCAGCCGGACTTTGGATGCCGCGCAGCGGAATTACACTTTGACTGAGAAAGAGATGTTGGCCGTAGTCTTTGCTCTTTATAAGTATCGATCGTATATTCTCGGATCTAGAGTGACAATCTACACTGATCACACTGCCATCCGGTACTTAATGGCTAAGGATGCCAAAGCACGTCTCACCAGATGGATCCTTCTACTCCAGGAATTTGATATCGAAATTAAGGATAAGCCTGGAGTCAAGAATGTGGTGGCGGATCATCTCTCCAGATTGGAGAATCTTGAGGAATCTGAGCCCAGCGCACCTATCACTGAGACGTTCCCAGATGAGGCGATCTTGGCTGTCACCTCACTCCCATGGTATGCCGACATTGTGAATTATCTTGCTGCCAAGACGATCCCACAAGGTTGGCCCAGGCAGAAACTTGAGACCTTCCTAGCTAAGGCCAAGTTTTACCATTGGGAGGATCCTGTCCTTTATCATGAAGGAGGGGATATTATCTGGAGGAGGTGCATTCCTCAAGAAGAGCAGCATAGCGTCCTCACATACTGCCACAAGCTTGAGGCAGGAGGACATCATTCTGGAAAAAGAACAGCACGGAAGGTGCTTCAATCCGGCCTATGGTGGCCTACTCTCTTCAAGGATTCTGATGAGTTTGTGAAGAGATGTACAGACTGTCAGAAAATGGGAACCTGCGGACAGAGAGACATGATGCCCATGCAACCCATTCACTTCTGTGAAGTTTTTGATGCATGGGGGATTGATTTCATGGGCCCATTTCCTAAAAGTCAGGGATTCGAGCATATCCTGCTCGCTGTGGATTATGTCAGTCGATGGGTTGAGGCCATCCCCGCCCGAGCCGCAGATGCTAAAACCGTGTGCAAATTTTTGAGGAAAAATATCATTTCACGGTTCGGGGTACCTAGAGTCTTGATTTCAGATGGGGTGTCTCACTTCATCAATGACAAAGTCAGGGCCCTTGCAGACGAGTTCGGCATTGACCATCGGGTTGCCACTCCATACCACCCTCAGACTAATGGTCTTGCCGAAGTATCGAATCGGGAGATAAAGACTATCTTGCAGAAAGTTGTCCGCCCAGACCGAAAGGATTGGTCACAGCTTTTGGACTCAGTCTTATGGGCGTATCGGACGTCTTTCAAGAATCCATTGGGGACGTCTCCCTTTCGTCTCGTCTATGGCAAGCCGTGCCATTTGCCAGTAGAAATCAAGCACAAATCTTTTTGGGCAGTTACTGAGTTGCTTCTAGATCCCGAGAGTATAGGAGACCAGAGAAGAGCTGAATTGGCAGGCCTGGAGGAACTTAGAGATACAGCCTTTTCCAACAGCCTACAGCACAAGGAAAAAGTGAAGACATGGCACGATTCGCATATCAGCCATAAACAGTTTGAGCCAGATCAGAGAGTATGGTTGTTTGATTCCAGGCTGAAATTATTCCCAGGAAAGTTGCAGAGCAAGTGGAAAGGTCCGTATGTGGTCAGGAAGGTACATGACAATGGCAGCATCGACATATCCGAACCGTCATCTTCCTCTACTTTCCGCGTCAATGGTCAACGCCTGAAATTATATCTAGATCATGATCCGCCGACCATTGACGTTGCCCCCATTCTTCTGGTATGAGATGTATCCTTTGACTCTCATCATCTGCATCTCATACATGGTGATCACGTCCACCGTCCGCTGTACAAATCCATATGTTCATATCACTTTCATCTGTTGATTGATTTTCTTCTTTTCTTCTTTTCTTCTTTTCCTTTTCTATCTTATGTATCTATCAAAAAGGTGCCACCCTTGTAGACAGTTTTCCATACTTAGGACGTACTTTGTCCTAAGTATAGGGGGTTGGCACCCTGAGTTGTTCTATCCTTTTCGATCCTCTCCATTGTCTCCTCTTCTTGTCTATACTTAGGGATATCTTACCCTAAGTATAGGGGGAGACAATTTGAGTACGATCTGTTCATTCCAACCCTTGACCCTCTCTGCTTTGTGTACAGTCTGCTATAATTAGGATTATTTGATCCTAAGTATAGGGGGGATGGTCCACTTCTCATTCATTGATTCATTCATTATTCCTTTATTCTTTAGACTTGTCTATACTTCGTACGAGTTATGTCTTCTCTTTTCTCTCCGATCTATGAGGACATAGTTCAAGCTAAGTATAGGGGGGTCGTATATACTATGTATATACTTTAGCCATAACTCGTACTTTCGTATTTTCTTAATAAATATGGCTAATTATTCTTTAAAATTCATTAAAATCATTAATAAAAAGGTGTTTTGTTCCTCAAATTCTTTTTGTATTTACTGATTAATAAATCCGGTGAAAATGTTTTTTGCAAAATGTTTGAAAAATAGTTTGAAAATCTTTGTGAACATCTATTGAAAACTATTTTGAAAATATTTTGTTACATGTTTTCAACCTGTGTAAAATGTGTGGTTTGTAAAATTTACTTTCTTTGTGTGAAACAAAATGTTTGAAAAATGATTTGCAAAAGGTTTGAAAAATGGTTGCAAAAATGATTTGAAAAACCTATATATACTGTTTTGAAAGCCTTTGCAAAAATGTTTTCAAATGTGTGTAAAATGTTTGTAAAAACTATTTTGGACTATAGTTTTCAAAAATTGTGTGTAAACTGTCTTCAAATAAGTTTGAGGGATAAACACATCATACCAAAATCCATTATATGTATATATGTATAAAATTGAGCACTTACCCTTGTAAATTCTTAAAACCCACTTCTTGTAAATATAAGAAGCATTCCCGTGTACATATTTTTAACCTAGCTTTTAGCCAAAATCTTTTTATTTTCAAAAATTCCCAAAAACATTTGCAAAATTAAAATCCAAAAACATTTGAAAAATCTTTTTGAAAAATACAAAAAATGCATACGCATCATCATCATCTTTTCAAAAACCCATAAAAAGTTCAAAATCTTGAAAATTGCATCACAGAAATATTTTCTGCATTGCATTGCATAGCATTCGCATTTTTCGGATAGAGTTTGATAATTGAACGAGTCTAAGTAAAATCCGAAGATTGGAGCTTGATTGGACCTTATAATCTACCTAATAACAAGAACCTTATAGGAACTGGGTTTGAGGTACTTCAGGTCTAGTTGACTTAATTCTTTGAGGATCACGGGACTTGGTACAATGGATTCTTGACTGCCTAAGTAGAGTATTTCGGAGCACACGCACAACTCTTGTTGATAATGACCTAACTTGGACACCTGCACCTTTCACATGGCTCAACTCAGTTGGAGTGGTGAGGGGATTGGATTTGCCGGTATGAGACGCACACAGGTGGAAACATTTGTCCTCCTCTAGGGAGGGAAGTGCACCCCAACCCGTCCAGTGATTAGGAAGTCTAAAGACAGGAGGCTGTGGGTTGCGATAAAGCTTCAAAAGAGGGATAGTCTACTGGCTCAAGAGGAAAAACTCCTTATGTAAATGCTGCTGTATATAGTATTCAAAAAAAATGTTCAGGCATGTTCAAAAATAAAAAGCCTGCAAGTATGTACAAAGTCAATAAGCAAGCTTGAGTTCCAAAGTCAAATATGTGAGCCTGCAGCAGGATGACTTGACTACACTGGTCTTGCATCCCGGGATAGGTAGCTACACTGGCTACCGTCCATTCTTCTCTTCACCCCCTCCTCTTGAGCCGGTTGCCACTTGAACTTAGAAGGGAATACCCCGCTCCTCGAGGATGGAGTTAATGGATTGGGGAATCATTGGGTTGCCGTACTGGAGAAGTCAGTTTCTTTGTCATTCTAGTTGGGGAGAGCCACCATCACGTACACTGTACAAGTCAGACTCATAGTCGTAAGAGTTTGCGTATGAGTTGAAGTATTTCTGACCTGGCTATTGAGGAGACTTGAGCAGAGTGTTGGGATTCTCAAGGACTGTTGAATTTCAATCACGGTTCTCAGTAAGGTTCCGCCCGCACTAAATTTCCAAAGGTCCGACTTGAGCTCCAAACATTGATTTTGTGAAGACAAGTTCGATAATTAAACTAAATCCAAGTTCTTCGTTTTCTTTTCGTTCTTTTCTTTTTGCACTTATTGCATAAGTGTTTGCTAGGGACTAGCAAAGGTAAAGTATAGGGGGATGATGAATCCACATTTCATCATCTTTATTCTATCATTTTGGCACCAAAAACCCTAGCAAATGCTTGTTTATAGCATTAAATAGAGCATCTTAGCATTCATGCATGTGCATTCATATAGTGTATAAAATACTGTAATTAAGGCCAAAATTATAGAATAAATAAAGAAAAGAAAAAGAATAAAATATTGTAAATATTTTATGACCTGAAACCCCGAGACCTAGGCATCTTGATGAATAGGTCGACAAGGAATAAAGTAAGGAGAGATAAGGTCAGAAATACAGATTAAATACCTATATATTCTATTCATTCTTTATTCATTTTGGGACCTATTTTTGGTTCCACTTTTTATACATCAAATGAGGAAACTTTGCACATAAAAGTTGTAGATAATTTAATAAAGAAAAATACAAAATTGATTTCACAGAAAAATAATGTACAGATAAAAAGTTATGGTCTGAATAAGAATCCAGAATCCCAACTTCCCAGACCCGTATCTCACAACTGACAACTCCAAATGCAGAATACTCACCTTTAATTGTATATAGAATAAAATAATCTATCCAATGGTGGTGGTTTCGCATTTGGCGGAGCTACGGTTTGAAAGTTGAGTTTTGGACCCCTATTGTATATCTATACTGAATAAAATATTCAATTTATTCTTGATTCATTATTTATTCATTTTTTATATTTTTATGATTATGTAAATATTACTTATAATATATATGTGCATTAAACTGAAAATAAAAATGCAAAGAAAACACCAAATAAAAATACTTGTATAAAGAATACATAGGTATACTGCCTATACATATACCTACACAAAACACTCTCATATTTTATTTAATATACAAAATAAACCAGGAAAATAAACTAAAAATATATTTGTGTATATAAAAGTATTTTATAATTTTAGAAAATAATAAATAAAAACAACAAAAATAAAATACACAAAACAAAAATAAAACACTAAAATACATAGGTAATATACCTATATAAGAGTAAAAAGTAAACTTATAAAAATATACCACATAAAATTAATTAAAAATCAAAATAAAATACTACATAAAATTTCAAGCATTTTTCATTTTATAACTTTTATTAAATTCGGCCTTTTTCTATTTTTTATTGAATTTATAAAACATTTATCCGGGATTTTTCCTGATTGGTCCACGTGGACCAATCAGGAGACGGCCCCAGTTGACCCAGGTCAACTGGTCGTCCTCCCCACCTACCCCTGTCAGACGACCTAGTTTTTTGGCGTTTTTGGCGATTTTTTCTAGGTCGAACCTTTCACTATTTCGTCTCGATTCCTTCTGTGATCTTCTCCATCAATTATCCCTCTTGCCCGCCAGGTGTTTACATCGAGCCATGGATCACTGAGGCGCTCCAGATCTCTTGGTCTTTGGACCCCTGCAGCTCAGGGTCAAACAAAATATCAAGAGCCCCCATCTTTCCTTTCGAATCTGAACACCCCTCGGTCCACCCCTCGCGCCTCTTTCGTGCTCTAGAGCTACCTGGAGGTGACAGCTCCGTCGTGGGCTCTTCAGCCAAGGCTCCCGAGGTCGGAGGTGCTTCCCCTACCTCCCGCGAAGTCGCCGGTTGAGGTTTGCTCCTCCCTCTGGCTCCGGCCATCGAGGGCTTCCCCCCCCCCCCCCCCCCGCTCTTTTATTCAGTCCACTTTATTCCTGTCAACCTTAGCTTCGAAAACCCCAAAAAGATTTAAAGTTTAATCGACTAAATCGCCAAATCAAGCACCTTGGCCGGAGCGCACCTCCGGTCGTGCATCTCCATCTCGATCCGAGCATCCCCGTATCATCCAAGGGTCCAGGCAGTTTGCCCTGGACCCTTTGACCATTTCTGCAGGTCCAAGCGAATGTGAAGGTTCCTGGAGGCGAGTTTTGGAGCTCGCCGGAGCAGACGCAGCCCACCAGCCCCGCCCGCTGCCCGAGAGCACCACGGCCACCGCTATGGCTTTTTGACGCCGCCAGGAGAGAGAGGAGGACCAGAGGAGGCTCCAGCCCGATTTTGAAGCCCAGAAGCCATCGGAGTCGGCTGGAGGAGCTCGAGGAACCTCGCCCAGCCGGAGCTCCGCCGTGTTCTTCCAGCCGCCTTCGCCACCGTTCGATCAGGGTGCCTCCTCCAGATCGCACAGTTGCCGTTGGATAGCGCCTCGCCTCGACCGTTGATCTCCCCTGAGATCTAATCTCAGTCGCTGATCCACGAACCGTCATCGGCCGTTCTGAACACGCCACGTGTCAAGTGGCAACTCCATCGCCGTCGGATCACGCGTCGAGGGTATTTTGCATCTACACCCTCGCGCCTTTTTGTATTTATTATTTAGTATTTAAACTTTTGTCGGTAGTGTAATATTTTTGTAACATTTGCACAAAGACCCCCGAACTTTCCATATTTGCACTTAGGTCCTTCGCCACGTCACCTCACGTGACCTGTACATGTGAGGTGTGGGCATTTTGCAAGGATACCCTCGGCCTTTGTTGTATTTCGTTTTAGTACCAAAACTGTGACATCACGTGTTATATTTTTGGATATTTTGCATGTAAGCCCCCAGGGTTTTGGAATATTGCATTTATACCCCTGCTAGGCACGTGCAAGTCACGCGCCCTGGTGGGAAAATTTCTAGGGTACCCAGGCGGGTTTTGTAATTGTGTTTCAGTGCTATAAATTAAATATTCAGTTCAAACTTTTGTGGAAAATTGCATGTGAGCCCCTGGATGTTTGTTAAATTGCATTTATACCCCTGTCAGGCCTGTTTATTGATTGGATGCTTGTTGTATTCATTTAAATTATCATTTTAAATCCAAAAATTCCACAAAAATAGGGTTAAGCTCCTGGACACGTGTACTTTAACGCTATCATTTTAGTTTTTTATTTTATTTTATTTTTATATTTATTAAAAATCAAAAACATGCTTTTTGTGTACTGTCTAGCTTAGAAAATGCCAAAAAAATATTAAAATACTTCTAAAAATTCCAAAAAAAAATTACCTAGTGTCTATTTTATCTTCTTTTAGTGTCAACCCAAAAATCATTAAAAATCTCAAAAGAAAATCACTAAAAATTTGAAAACACTCTAAAACTTCAAAAAAAAATATAAAATCAAAGAAAACTCTAAAAATTATAAGCTTAGGTTCTGTTTGCTCCTCATTTTACTCCCTTTGTTTGAAAAATAGTGTGAAAAATTTTTGTTGTGTGCTATTTTTAAGTCCCATTTTACTCCCATTCAGCACCTTTTCCACTGTTTTGCCTTATTTCAGTATTTAAAAATACCAAAAATATTCTGAAAATTCCCCAAAAATCACAAAAACAGTAAAAAAGTATAAAAAGACCAAAAATGCTTTATTTGCTAATTTTTGAGCATTTTTATCTATTTTTATAAATATCTCTTTCTCCCTTTTATCACATTGCTTGTATATTCCAATATCGAAAAAGAAAATATAAAAAATATAAAATATAAAAAGAAAATATAAAATCAGAAAAATTAAAAATCACAATACAAAAATGCAAAATTAAAAATAAAAATTAAAAAAAATAAAAATTAAAAACCCACAAAAAATTCCTTTGCTTGCTTGCTTAGTGTAGACACTTCACACACATTCACTTGAGCACACTTGTATAACTTACCCTGCTTGCTCCCTGTGTTTGAACTCTCTGCATACTTGTCACTATACACCATTTGTGCAGAGTTAAAAATAAATTTGACTCCACACTTGTTTTTCATTGTTTGATACTTGATTGTGGGTTCATTGTTGATTAATTACATTTTATTGTGGGTCGCCACAGCGACGTATTTAGACCCTCGATAAAGTGTGGTCATCACTGCTCAACCCACTTCCACCTATTATATTTTACCATCTACATATTATTCACCTATTATATAATAAATATGTCTTTTTGAAAAATATCCCTTTTTGAAAATTAAATAAAATTTTGAAAAGAGTAAAATCAAATAAAAAATAAAAATAAAACAAAAAGGGTTTCGTTTCTTTGATAACTTTAAGAAGAGATAAAAATAAAATTACAAAAATATCTCCTAAAAAATCAAAAGATTCTATTCTGCCTCCTTGAGTTCGACCCAGGCACACTTACCTGGTTAAATATTTAGTGTAGGTTTTCGACCCGAAAATCGAATTTGTTTGATTAGAGCTGAGATCTGATCTTCGCAGCTTTTTCTACAATCGATAACTTCTTTCTCTATAAAAAGCCGCGGACTGATTTTCAGCTTTATCAAAATGATCTTCATCATACTTGTCATTGTATGTTTTTCTTTCTTTTATTTAGGGTTTTCATGCTTGTCTTCTGAGAGAACATAACTTATGCGCTCAGCCGAGAGAACAAGCTCCAAATTACGGATCCAATCCAAGTAATTTGGTTCGGTCAACTGGTTGACCTCCAGAAGCCTGCTTAGTGGGTTCATGGACTTCATTTTCTGAAATTAAGAATGCACTATATTAGAATATATAATCATACATTCAATTTATGATATTTAATCAAAGCATTTTAAATCAAATTAGTCTTGCTCTGTCAACTATGAAAGTTTATTCCCTTAATCACTTTCAAAGTAAGAGATATACTTACCACTATATCTCAAGCAAGAACTGGGACCTCCTCTTTATCTTTGTCATATACCAATAATATGAGAACCTATGACTTCAATAAAGAGAAGCGGGAACATATTATGCCTTGCAAGTCCAACTTGCATTTCCCAATTCGGTCTTTAATACCCGGGCCCACCACCCCTAAGGTGATGTTGAACTGTCATTAATTGAACCAACCGTCAATAGGAATACAACTCACTATGCGCAATCCAATATCGCCCCAATAATATGAGGACCCGATATTGGGGTCACTACGCATACGTCCTTACTCTTTCGAGAAGCAACGAGCCCGATCCAAATGGATCATATGCAGGAGTTGTCACTTCAGACAGGTGTCTCCTACATATAATATCTGGCGACGAAAGCCTTCGCCTTGACGGAAGACCATGGATGTCACTTGTGTGATCCTCCATCTCATATTCAAATTTTAATTAATTATTATGAATCATATTCATGTAATTAATTCTTCCAAGGGAATTAACAACTCTATTCATAATAGAGTGTTTTGATTGGACATAAATAATTCAATCATATTAAATTAATTATCAATCCAATTCAATCAACAAACTTGATTGTTTTACTTGAACATATATATATGGTATTATCTCAAAGTACGTATTAATTTGAATTTTAATAACTAGAAAATACATCTTAATTTCTTCGGCATTATCAAGTCCCTACCCGCTGTCATGGCCAGTACCGACGAGAGTGGGACGGACCACATACGTTGCAACCCGCTACCCCAATGCTCTCTGACTAGACACCATATCCGCCTCAGGAAAGGATAATGCCAAATAGATCAATTTGTACTTGAGATGATCATCGGTTCTTCAATCGAAATTATACCATATAGTAATAACCAAAACATTTTTTTATTATAAGGAAATAAGCTAGACAAATTCTCAATCCTATTCAAGCAAGGAGTTTGATGATTGTGTTTCCAATTATGATCTAGATCAAATCTAATCAAATTGTTGGTTGAGGCCAAGTCAATTAAGAAAATAATCATCTTCCAATATTTCTCAAATATTTTCCATAATTATTTCATGAAATTAAGAATTAATTTCACTAATTGACAATCACATGGTTCTTGATTACGACTGTAATTTCAGGAGTGACTCCTACTTACTAAAATTAACATATCTCAATCAATTTAAATCCAAATTAAACAAAATTAATTTTCAAAGATTACTAATTTGATTTAGGACAGCACCTAAGTGATATTGAATCATAGATCAGAACAATTATTAACTCATTAATCATGTTAAGAATTGCAGTTCCTGCAATAGTGATTACATGTTCATTAAAACAACCATATCTCGAGCAAACGGAATCCAAATTATGTAAACTCAGATCCTATGGTTTCCTTATTTAACGAGGAACAAAATTCAAGTGATTAATTCGTTTTTAAACAATTTAAATAGGGCCGAATTTATTCAATAAACAGAAGTACGAAAATCAAATGCGACAAAAACTTTCGCGACATCTACGAACCCAAGTCGTCCTAGGTTTGCGGATCGTATCCAAAACCTTCGACCTAAGACTCTGATACCACTTGAAGGATATGTAATAATCCTCAAGCGCATCACGGAAGCTTGAGCGTCGTATCGAATACGATGAACAACGACTAGTCATACTAGTTGTTCTGTGCAGCGGAATTTAAACATTTTCATGCGATAAAACCACATGATCTAAGAACGATTCTCGGATAGTTTCATCTATAACCACAACAAGTAGAAAGAATACCTCTTAAAGCGTGGTTGATCGAGTCTCTACGAAAAGAGACCTCCTGTCTCAAGTCCGATCATCGGAGAAGAAGCTTGCGAGCGTAGGGATGAGTCGCGTGATCCTCACAATCCAACAAGTTGATCCAAGCACGATGAACTCCCGATCTCGTCATACGAGATCGATCATCTTCTTCGCGAGAGTAGCACTCCAAGAAGACGGAGAACCAAAGAACGTCGAAGCAGCGGTGCGGTGGCGTATGCGACGACGGCTATCTCCCACCAGGGTTTGGTAGACGACCACCAAGGAGAGGGAGAGAGGGTTGGCGTGTGGAAGGAAGAAACAGAGAGAGATGTGCTTCAAAAGCTTAACCTTAGAGAGCATGGTATGCCTCTCTATTTATAGGGTTTTGGGATCCATGGATCTCAATCCATGGGACTCATAAAATCAATGGATGAGATTGATTTATGATCAATCCAATGGTCAAGATTGTTGTTGGTAAAAACCAACAACTTATGATTTAATTTAGTTCAAATATATTTAATAAATCAAATATACATCAATCCTAAAATTAAACCAATCAAATAAGGAGACAACTACTACGAAGATCTAATATCCACATGGAATATAGTGGACGACCACCAATTCCATATAGGACTTGGTAGACGTCCACTTATTACCAAGTGGGGGCAATCTCATGAAATCTCATGAGATTGCATGTCTCCATGAAATTCTCCATTATTTAATCCAACAACTTTTGTTGTGATTTATTCTTCAAAAATAATTCATAATTAATTTTGAGAATATTACAATCTTGCTATTGGAAAATTGTGAATCATATTCACAACCCAAAACAAAATATAATTTACATTTTCATATAATTACACAATGTGTATCCAATACACATTAATAATTAATCAACAAATATAAATTATAATTAGCTCCCTCTAATACATTATAAATCACATTTATAATATATTATGAATAATTGGATATTATTATCCACATTATTCTTATCCATAATAATTAAATCACATTTAGTTATATTGGATAATTTCCACATACATCAAGATAATAAAATCACATTTAATTATAAATGTCTTAATGCTTAGATCTTATGGAATTATTCTTGAACCCTTTCAAGTATAATGCTATTTCTCCTCAAATACTCGGAAATAAGGATAGGGTGATTGTATTGTTCCATGTATAGTGACTTAGATATTGAGATCACATCTCGAATCCAGATCCCATGAACCTCTCTTAGATGCTTGATTAAATCAAGGTCGTAAACCTAATCTTCTCATGGCGTCTGAATCTTATTCAGATCAATGTCCAGTACATGGACTAAGATTAGGTCACTTCTCTATTGAGAGGAGTCACTAAAATCCAGACCTGTTTCATCACTCCCTCGGAATGGAAGCGTCATGGTTATACAATCGTTTATGATCAAATCACCCTCAGGTATTCCCAATACCTGTACATCCTGCATACTGGAAGAACTATGATCATCCTGAAGATATAGATCACTTTTACACTGTCATCTTCATGGTTTGATCACTAAGTTTCTCAATCCTTGTCCTTAGGAATTGGTACAGATCATATGCTTTCACAAAGCATATATCTTACCTTCAAATTCATGCCATGCTTCCAAATCATGATGACCATGCATGGAATTTGATCAGCCCCAATACCTCATGAGTGAGCTCATGTATCACGGTTCACAAGTGAACCTGTATGATCCCTTTGAGAGATCGTAATACTCATATGTCCTTACATGCACACCAGCTCACTGGTGTATAGACCTTGCTTAGGTTATCAACCTATTGGTCTGTCAAATGTACACATACATGCATATAGCAATACACTTGTCTCTGGTCAGAGGATGTTTGCGTATGATGTGACAGTATTCAACATAGGTCATTGGTTATCTCGATCTCGTTAAGTCAACCCATTGACTCAACTAATATGATACCTCCGAATCACTATTCCCATGCATAGGACCTGCATCAAGAGGTCGATCAGACATCATCCTAATGAGAAAGGATTGCCATCTCCTACTCAGGATGGAGATCATCACTTGACAATCATTTAATGATGCTTGATGAGTCCTCTATCTAACTCCTTAGATATCCATCCAAGCATAAGCCTCTATGATTCAATCAATAAATCAACAGTTGTATGATTATCAATTTGGCCATGGTACATAACCCTTATTGTACAGAGGGACCTTATAGTGCATTCATTCAATTAATTTCAAAAAGGGAGTGAAACATAATCAATAACTTTTATTGATAAATCATGTATTACAATAGCATTTATTGTAGGAATGGTTCGCCTTGGGCTCACATTGCTAACAACAAGATCATAGCCATCAAAAGAAACACAAATCAATGTGAGCCAATGGATTGGTGTTGTCCATGGATTGAGATCCATGGGTCCCAAAATATTATAAATAGAAGGGTGCCCTTTAATCTTCAAAGAGATTATGAAAATAATGCCCTCTCTCTCTCTCTCTCTCATTCTCTACACGCCATCTCGCTTCCTCTCTCTCTCTTGTGGTCATCCACCATGATGCCCTAGAAAGAGTCGTCATCACCGTAGTGTCGCCGTTATGTTTCCCGATTGTTTGCTTGTGGATCTCCGTCTCCTTCGGTGCACCTCGCTCGTGAAGAAGACGTCGGATCTCGTGTAATGAGATCAGGAGATTCGTCACTTGGATCATCAACATGGATTGTGAGAAGCACGCATTTCATCAACATCCTCGCAAGCGTCTCCTCCGTCAGAATCGGACTTGAGACAGGAGGTCTCTTCATTTAAAGACTCGATTGCAACTACGCTTCAAGAGGTAACCCTACTACTTGTTTGTGGTTTACGTGAAATGACCGAGAAGTGTTCTTGGATAATGTGGTTTCACCGTATAATTTTTTTTAATTTCTGTTGCCTCGAGCAATTGATGCGACTAGTCACTCCTGATCGCATATGATGCGATCCTCACGCTTCTGTGATGCGCTTAAGGATCTCACCATATCCATCAAAACTTAGGTCTTAAGCTAGCTCCTCCTAAAAACTTAGGTCTTAACCTAGCTCCTCCCGGAAACTTAGGACTTAAGGTAGCTCCTCCCGGAAACTTAGTCTTAAGGTAGCTCCTCTCGGAAACTTAGGGCTTAAGGTAGATCTTTCGGAAACTTAGGACTTGAGCTAGCTCCTCCCGGATACTTAGGGTTTAAGCTAGTCTCCTAAAAACTTAGGGCTTAAGATAGCTCCTCCCAGAAACCTAGGGCTTAAGCTAGCTCCTCTCAGAAACAAAAGGCTTAAACTAACTCCTCCTGGAAACTTAGGGCTTAAGCTAGCACCTCCAAGAAATTTAGGACTTAAGTTAGATCCTCCCGGAAACTCAGGACTTAAGATATCTCCTCCTGAAAACTTAGGGCTTAAGATATCTCCTCTCGAAAACTTCGGGCTTAAGGTAGCTCCTCCCAGAAACTTAAGTCTTAAGGTAGCTCCTTCCGAAAAATTAGGGCTTAAGCTAGCTCCTCCCGGAAACTTGGGGCTTAAAATAGATCCTTTCGGAAACTTTGAGCTTAAGGTTGCTCCTTCCGGCAACTTAGGGCTTAAGCCAACTCCTTCCAAAATCTTAGGACTTAAGGTAGGTCCTTCCAGAAACTTAGGGCTTAAGTTAACTCCTTCCCGAAAACATAGGATTTAAGATATATCCTTCTCGAAAACTTGGATCTTAAGCTAACTCCTTCCCAGAACTTAGGTCTAAAGGTAGCTCCTTCCGAAAACTTAGGGCTCAAGCAAGCTCCTCTAGGAAACTTAGGATTTTAGTTAGCTCCACCCAGAAACTTAAGACTTAAGCTAGCACCTCTAGGAAACTTAGATTTAAGTTAGATCTTTCCGAAAACTTAGTGCTTAAGGTAGCTCCTTCTGGAAACTTAGGGCTTAAGATAGCACCTTCTGTAAACTTAAGGCTTAAGTTAGCTCCTTCTGGAAACTTAGGACTTAAGATAACTCTTTCTAGAAACGTAGGACTTGAGCTAGCTCCTTGAAGAAATTTAGGGTATAAGCTACCTCCTTTCATAAACTTAGGGCTTAAGATAGCTCTTTCCCGGAAACGTAGGTCTTAAGCTAGCTCCATCCGGAAATGCAGGGCTTAAGCTAGCTCCTTCCAGAAACTTAGGTCTTAATCTAGCTCCTTCCAAAAACTTAGGTCTTAACCTAACTCCTCCCGGAAACTTAGTGCTTAAGCTAGCTCCTCCTGGAAGCTTAGGCTTAAGGTAGATCCTCTCAGAAACTTAGGGCTTAAGGTAACTCCTTCTAAAAACTTAGGACTTAAGCTAGCTCCTTTTGAAAACTTAGGATTTAAGCTAGCTTTTCCGGAAACTTAAGGATTAAGTTAGCTCCTCCCAGAAACTTAAGGCTTAAGATAGCTTCTTCCGGAAACTTAAGGCTTAAGATTGCTCCTCCCGGAAACTTAGGGCCTAAGTTATCTCCTCCCGGAAACTTAGGGCTTATGCTAGCTCCTTATGAAAACTTAGGACTTAAATTAGTTCTGTCTAGAAACTTAACACTTAAACTAGTTCCTTGCGGAAACTTAGCGCTTAAGTTGATCTTTACGGAAACTTAGGGCTTAAGATATCTCCTTCTAAGAAACTTAGGGCATAAGGTACCTCCTTTCGAAAACTTAGGGCTTAAGCTACCTTATTTCAGAAACTTAGGGCTAAAGCTACCTCCTTACGGAAACTTAGGGCTTAAGCTACCTCCTTCCGGAAATTTAAGGCTTAAACTAGCTCCTTTTGGAAATTTAGGGCTTAAGCTAGCTCCTCCCGGAAAATTAGTGTTTATGCTAGCTCCTCCCGGAAAATTAGGGCTTAAGCTAGCTCCTCCCAAAAACTTAGGGCTTAAGATAGCTTCTTCCGGAAATCTAGGACTTAAGCTAACTCCTTCCCGAGAACTTAGGGCTTAAGGCTGGCAAAAGGTAGATCCTTCCGGAAAATTAGGGCTTGAGGTATCTCCTTATGGAAACTTAGGACTTCAGTTAGCTCCTCTCGGAAACTTAGGGTTTAAGTTAGCTCTCCCGAAAACTTAGAGCTTAAGATAGCTCCTACCAGATACTTAGGGCTTAAGTTATCTCCTCCCAAAAACTTAGGGCTTAAGATAGCTCCTTCCGGAAACTTAGGGCTTAAGGTACCTCCTTCCGAAAACTTATAGCTTAAGTAAGCTCCTCTAGGAAACTTAGGGTTTAAGTTAGCTCCACCCGAAAACTTAGGACTTAAGCTTGCTCTTTCAGGAAACTTAGAGCTTAAGATAGCTCCTCTCGGAAACTTAGGGCTTAAGTTAACTCTTCCCAGAAACTTAGGCCTTAAGTTAGCTCCTTTCAGAAATTTAGGGTTTAAGCTAGCTCCCGGAAACATAGGGCGTAAGATATCTCCTTCCGAAAACTTAGCGCTTAAGTTATCTCCTCCCGGAAACTTAGGGCTTAAACTAGCTACTTCTGGAAACTTAGGCTTAAGTTGGCTCCTTGTGAAAACTTAGAGCCTAAGATAGCTCCTCCCAGAAAACGTATGGCTTAAGCTAGCTCCTTCCCGAAACTTAAGTCTTAATCTAGCTCCTCCTGAAAACTTAGGGCTTGAGCTAGCTCTTCCCGAAAACTTAAGGCTTAAGATAGATCCTCTCGAAAAGTAAGGCTTAAGCCAGATCCTCCCGAAAGCTTAGGGCTTAAACTATATCCTCCCGGAAACTTAGGGCTTAAGTTAGCTCCTCCTAGAAACTTGTGGCTTAAGCTAGATCCTCCCGGAAATATAGGGCTTAAGATAGCTCCTCCCGAAAACTTAAGGCTTAAGCTAGCTCCTCTAGAAACTTATTATTGGACATGCGAGCCCACGACGAGCTATTATGCAATAAATGTTATTGTGAATATCATTCCCTGATCTGAAATGAAGAATAATTAATTCACATAATGGGTGCTTTAGTACAATTAGGGTTATGTACCATGTCCATCTTAATAATCATACAGTTGTTGATTCAATTATTGAATCGTAGAGGCTGGTTCTTGGATGAATATCTAAAGAGTTAGATTGAGGACTCATCTAGCACTGTCAAATGATTATTAAGAGATGATCTTCAGCCTAAGAAGGAAATGGCAATCCTCTCTAAAGGTAGATATCTAACTAACCTCTTGATGCAGGTCCTCTGCATGGGAATAGAGATTCTGAGGTGTTAGATAAGTTAGGTCAAAGAGTTGACTTAATGAGATTGAAATAACCAAAGACCTATATCGTATGCTGTCGCGATATAGGCATGCATCCTCTAACCGAAGACATATGTGTTACTATATGCTTGAGTATGTACATTTGGCAGATTAATAGGTTGATGACCTGACGAATCTGTTTTAGCCAATGTTAAATGTTGTAATTATTGTATGTTGAAATTATGGATGTCGTTTCGTTATAGGAGGGTAATCGGAATCGGTCAAGAAAAAACCACAAGAAATTTTAGTCAATTTTGATCAATGCAGTTTTATGTTTATTTTACTTGGGCAAGTCCCAAGGTTGAACTCAAGGAGGCAAAGGAACAACCTAGAATTTTTTCTATCCAAGTCTGTGCATGATTTTCGATGCGGTCATTTTTTAAATTTTTAATGCAATTTGGGATGCGAAATGGAACTTTGGCCAATTTTAAGGACTAGAAAATGAATATCAATCAAACAATGTCCGAAAAATATGAAACTTGGACAAGATGATAATTATGAAGAAATCAATGTACAGTAATTTTTTTGGAATTTTTGGATATAAAATAAATATTTTATGAATTTATGAATGCAAACGATACGAATTTCAATTATTAATTATAATAAATATTAAACCAATTTAATTTTGAGAGATAAAATTATCCAAGATCTATCACTAGGTGATCCATCTCAGAAAAAATCCTAATCCTCGAAAATATGAGATTTAATACCTATTAAAAATCAAAGATCGAAATAGGCAAAATGATTTTTAGAGGGAAAACAATGCATGCAAATGCAAATCTTTTTGGGCACAATGTGAAATACAATTAAATCTACACTTTGTGATTTTTGGCAATTTTCAGAGCAATGGTCAATTAGTTATGAATTTTCAAGCACAGAATGGGCAAAATATGCAATTTTCCACAAAAAAATTAATTATTAATTAACCACCGATCACAAAATATCAAACATATGCCATAATGTAAAGAATTAGTTGAAGAACATCATGTTATTTTTATGAAGATGAAATGATGCGAAAAAGCAGTTCAAATTGAGGGGGAAACACATGGATATTTTTGCAATTACAATATTTAAATAGATATACCCATATTCCAGGGGGGCGAGTCTGCAAAATTGCTAGAGGGTCACGTGCATAGCACGTGACCTCTGGCTGTGGACTTCTTTGCAAATAAGGGAAACGTCGGGGATTTCTTGCAAAAAATACCAAGGGGCATGTGCTATGCACGTGCCCTTGGATGGTTGGGGCGGTTCTGCAAAATTATGGAACTTGAGGGCTTTCCGTAAATGTTCCCTCCCATCACATGCCACGCACGCGGGGAGGGCCCCGGTCCCACCGCCTGGCGGTGGCTTGCGGCGAGGAGAGGCGAAGCTTCTGGTAGAGCGACGGAGTCCTCTTCGATGCCGTTAGAGCTGCAAGGTAGAGGATGTTGCTGATGACGACATGTGGAGATTGGCGGAAAGAGGGGTGGTGGCTGAGGTGGTCGGTGAATCCCCTGGAAGAGTATGAAGTTGTGCTCGAAGGGTCGATCGACTGGAGGATGAACGACCTTGCCTCCATATGGCGATGAAGAGGAGGCGGAGCTGGTGAAGGTGCGAAGGCATCGTGGAGGGCAAAGCAGCTCCTGGAGTCTAGAGGTCGATGAAGGCGAAGGCGTGTCTGGTGGCGTTGAAGAAGACGACGGTTGTCGATGAAGATGGCATTGGCTCGACGGTTATGATGGCCGGAGCAAAGCAGCAGGCACGGAGGCCCCAATGCGACGAGCTCCTTGAGCTCGGATCTCGCCGAGGGAGGAGGAGGGTCGGACTATAACCACCAGTCTTCCTCTGATATGGGTGCTATTGGCGGATGGGTTCAACGGAGGGGCCAATAGTTGCTTAAATAGGCGAAGAGAAGGAAGACCGGCTATGATTTGGGAGCGATTGGGTTTGAAGAGTAAGGCGGAGGCAATGATTGACAGTGGCCAGGCATCGCGAGATTGGCGAGGATCACAGAGTAGTTGAGATTGACGACAGAACTAATCAGGAAGGATGCGATGATGAGCAAGATCGGCGGAGGAGGGATTCACGGGGCAGGCGGCGGCCGACGGAATTGGGAGGTGGCGGCGAGATTCGCATGCGGAGGGCGGCAATATTTGGGGGAGGAAGACGTTGGGCCTCGACCGTCCGATCGACCGAGATTGGGCGGCTGAGGTCGCGACACGTGGCATCAATTTAGGGGAGGATGAAGCACGTGCTGGGCATGTGCCCGGAGACACATGCGATGCTTTTTATTTTTTTATAAAAATGAAATATAAAAAGCCTAAAAATAGGTGACACATGGCAGCTCCAGGATCTGCCACATGTCAGCTCCACAAAAAAATGAAATAAATAATAAATACAAAAAATAGTAAATGACCTCAGATCGAAAAATTTTCTTCACAAAAGTTGCTTTTCTCGATGAGATCTACAACTTTTATGAAGACACCAAAACCAAAATCGATCATTTGTGAAAAGTGATATTTTTTGGGTATCCCACGTACACAGAATACCATGATTTTTGGGTTTTATATTTTTTTGTCATTTTTAAACCAGATAAAAATCCGAAAAAATATGATAAAATAGAAGATAAATATTTACACACTAATCTAATTTTTTGGATTTTTATTATTAAGAAAAAGAAGAAATAAAATAAAAGACGGAAAAGATAATTTTTGTATAGATAGTTAGTGGAGATGCGGGCTCAGTTAGTTTCTTTGATTTCAAGCTCAGTTTAGATTTGGATTTTTTATGTATTTTAATAAAACTTTCATCAAAGAAGATAAATGAGAAAGAAATAAAATAAAATGAGTCAATTATGTACAAAAAATAGTAGGTCAAAAACCGTTAAAATAAAAAATATACTAAAGAGGCCCAAAACCCAACTTTCACATATGAGCTTTGATTCACTTGAACTTGATCTAGATTTTGAAGGTAATTGAATGTACATTAGTTCAAAAGTGAGTAGGATCAAAACGGATACTGGATGAGGAAGATATGAAGGTTTCGGTCTGGAAATCCTAGAACTAAGGTTTGGGTTTTTGGTCCAATTATTTAGGTTAGTGATTTTTTTTGTATTTTTTATTTATTCTTGTTAGTGATATGTGCATAGTGGAGATGGTTTCAGGCCATTTGGAGTTAGCATGAATTAGTTAAAAATTGGTGAAGTTAGACTATTTCCAGGTTAATTGGACTATGATTTTTGGCTTCTTATTTTGTGCGAAAATAAGTGATAAAATGCAATTCTTCTCAAAACATGCATGAATGATATTTATGCAAAATACATGAAGAAATGCCAATGATTTTTAGGGATTAGATCTTAATTAATGACTTTTAGAGTGATGAATCTGAAATTCATCATCCCCCTATACTTAAACCATGCTCGTCCCAGAGCATCAAAAGCAATTCCATGAGGTGAAATGAGATTGGGTTCCATACCAAGACCATGAGCTGAAGGTGAAAATAAAACTAGACTCGACCTTTAATTTATTAGTTTGGTAGAACTTCTGTGAGACTTAGAATTTTAAAATCAACATCCTTTAAGTTCTACCCATCATTGTCATAGTTTCGGCTCAAAAGTCATCTTAGATCAATCCTCGTTCCAAAGCATACCCCATGAACATTGAACGTTCGACTCATGTGTGTGAAGGGTTTTAGTTCTTCCCATCCAGAATGTCGGACTACCATGCAAACCTCCTCTCTAGTAACTCATCCTCGGGGAGTCAGGTATTTCCTTCTAAGGTCTGTTGTGTTGTGTTCACAATCGAAATGGAGAGAAGTTAGAAGAAGGAGAAAAGAACTGGAGGGTGGCCAGTGTAGTCACCTCTCCTTGTGAAGCCAGCCAATTTAGCCAAGTCTCCACCAAGATCTGCAGGTTTTCTTGAAGCTTGGACCTTTTTGGTCAGATATTTATTTAGTAGAAGGCTTCTTTGTATTTAAATTTTTAGTGGTTCTGCTTGGATCTTGTTATGCCCCTACGGATGTAGAATCTTTTTTTCCGTACATGTTTTGGGGTCTTAGAAAAAATTGTGCCCAGCCGTCCATCCCTTTTCCGAAGCTTTATTTCAACATGTACTTCGGTCTTTAGATTTCCACGTTACCAGAAAAGAAACATACACAGTCTTTCAACATCCCGTTTGAGTTGAGCTAAGTGCATAGTGCAAGAGTACAAACTAATTCCTTATTCCAGAGTTGTATCCACAATGAAGAGACCAGGTTAGACACTAAGAGTCAAATGATGCATATTGTGATGTGGAAGTCGAAGAATTAAGTCATAGACCTGAAGCTTTTAAAATCTTTTTTCTCGGTGAAGTTCCTCTGAAAATTAGGTGGATTAAGGTCAAGTCCAGATCACTCTCGGTTTCTGCTAATAACTCGGTTCAGAACCCAAAGGCTTTTCACTAGTGCAATGAATGTAATGCTGGATGAAGTGCAGGTTTGTGAAATGCAGACAATTTTTTTTACTTTTACATTTTTTAATTTTTTTGTGCAAGGGATTTTTTTGAGATTTTTATGCAAAAATGAATAAGAAGTCATTTTTTCAAAAAAACGGGTTGGACACAGTCAGTATTAGTAGTAAAACTCTTTTTTCCCTTTTTTTGTTTGTATTTTTTCTTTTAAGTTAGTTACCCTCCCTGTAAACACATATAGACTTACGCGAAAGTACGAGATATGGGTAAAATATATACACAGTATATATACACCCCCCCTATACTTAGCGAGTGCTGTGTCCTCAGAGCACAAGAAGCGTAAAAAAGACATAGCTCGGGCTAAGCGTAAGAGAGTAAAAGAAAAATAAAAAGATAGATCGGTTCGCCCCCCCTATACTTAGACTGTGAACAGTCTAAGTATAGAAGAAGAGCGAAATTGAAGCGATCGGGATATGTGAATGAGGAGAGTATACTTAGGTTCCCCCTATACTTAGGTTCTGGTCAGCCTAAGTACGGAAAAAGGGTGGAAATGAGGCGATCGTGAGAAAGAGTTTGATGAGGAAAATGGTATATACATATGGCATCGGTCCCACCCTATAATTAGGCCTTGCCCTAAGTAGAGGAAGAATATGTACAAGGAGACCAATGTGGTCGAGAGGGAGGGTGGGTAACCGATGATTAAGGCGGTTTTCGACCGATCTTCTTGTGAGCCTATGGTGGGAGATCGTAATGATGAGAAGGAGATGAAGCATATGATTCCCAACTATTATCAGTGTTATCCTCAGAGAAATCGTGATGGATAGTAGATGACACATATAAGTCAGATGAAAGGTAACCATCATCAGAGTTATGCTCAGAGGAATAGTATTTGAAAGTGGACACACTCCAAATATTCTTTTCTTTTAGTTTCTTCAGTTGTTTTCTCGAAATTCGTTCCTTCTTGGGATCAAGCGATTTGTCCTCAGACAATACTCTGAAGCACTAGTCTCTGTAAGCTCGTAAGAAATTATCCCAATATATTTGATGAGACCAGGAGAATCGGCTTTGGATGAATAATAGTGAGGAATGGGAGTCGTCCAACGGGAATCAAGGTTTGGATCCTTGCAAAGATAAGGTTTTAAGACTGCGGAATATACCTCACTCATGTAGATTACCTTTTCCGGACCTGATGAGGGTTCAATCAGACGATTCCTCTTTCGGAAGGTCAAATGCGACTTTCTTTTTAGATGCAGGAGCAGTCATTTTGTTTCGTGAAGATGTTGGTCATGGGAGTGAGGTGTTAACACTTGATTCTCCAGATGAATAACCATTGAAATTTTTCTCCTTGGTCGGTGTCCATCCTGCATGTTTGTTCTTAGTTTTCTTGATGTCGGTGCACTCCTGAGTTGGATTGATTTGTTCAAGGTAGCCAGAAAAGGTTGACTCAGGGTCAGCCCATGCATATATCTCATGATCATATAAGAAACATTTTTCTATGGTCAGAGAAGCGGGAAATGGAACAGTAGGGAGAGTCTCTCCATGTTCGTTCTCAATTGACTTGATGTTGGAGCATCCGGTGTCAGGTTGATTTGAGCCGACTCAGGATGTGCCTCTGCATAAGTTTCAGTATCATAATCGGAGTCATTTCCCATGGTGAGAGAAGCGGGGAATGGAACAGGGGGAAGAGTCTCTAAACCAATAGCCTCATCAGTAGCCGCTATCTCAGATGTAGCAACGGGGTAGGGCTCTTCTACCGCTTGATGGTTACGACTGTCGAGTTCATGGGTTGCCTCAGAAAATCGTGGTTCCTCAAAGACTTGTTGAGATCCAAGTGCTCCCAATGTTGTAAAATTGATTTCCCGAGTCTCACACTCAATAATTGCCTTAGCCAATGCTAAAAATGACTTTCTGAGAATAATTAGAGACGAGGTGAATTATCCTTGATGCTCAATATCAATGATCGTGAAGTCTACTTTGAGTGGAGCACATGGAATGTAATGATGACAGAACTGGTTCCTCTCGGCCGCTTTATCGATCGGTCAGCTAATTGAATGATCTCTCATATCTTCCTGATAGGTCTGAGTTTGAGCTCATTAAATACAGAGGTCAGGCTGATTGGTGAATCGTCACCAATTTGAGCATGGGTAAATATTGTGTCTTTGATTCCACGGTCAAATCTGGGCAACCGCTTCATTATGCGGCTCTTGGCTTTTCTCCTAAACACCAAGGAAGTAGCCATTGACAAGATATGTCTTTTAGTCTTTGTTCTTATCATGCCCGACTTTTTCATCATTAATTTGTCCATTACAAATCCTTTAAGGTCGGGGAAGTATTCAATGGCCTGTTAAAGGGAAGTTCAAAAATCAATCTTTTCTCCAGTGCTTCCCGTAAAGCAGGAGCCAAATTCTTTAGATCTTCTTCAGTTTCAATTTTTATGTATTTTTTGAGATTTTCAATTTTTTGGTTGTTTTTGAATATTTCGATTTTTTTATATTTTCTGTGTGGTGTGTAGATGAGTTGTGTTCCTCAGATGAGAAGGAGCTCTGATGTTCCGAGTAAGAATCAGAGGCATAGTCATCCCTATGGGAGTAATATGCAGAAGTGTCATTGTCAGGGCCATCCCTAAGGTGAACATATTCTCTAGGTTTCTGAATATCCTCATAATTTTCAATATGAGATCCAATCTATTCCTCACCTATTTTTATATCCGATCTACCAGAGAGTGAAATTAGTCGGTCTGCAAACTTTCGAAATCTATCCTCCATTAAATCGAATCTCTTATTTATCCTCGAAATATCATCCTCCAAAATCTTTTCATGATTAATCATGGGAGCATTTAGTGTGTGTTCTTGTATTTGAGATCCAGTCACTTCCATTTCCTATATGAGCTAGGTGTGGTCGGATGATTCGAGTAGAATGGCTTGGAATTAAATGAGGGGATCGTATTCATCTGAGAGTGAAAATCTCCCTCAACTGTTGGAGGATTATTGAAAGAAGAGGGTTTAGTCGATTTGGGTCTGACCAAGACAAATACATTTTCATAATACAGATCAGATGGGTACTCAGACCATTGGCTTGTCTTTATCAAAGGAAGTTGATGATGAATCGACATGGTTGATCTCGGTGCAAGTACACAGGATATTCAAAATAAATTTTTATCAAGGAGATTGATGATAGAATTGTGCGGCGTTTGAACTTCGAAATCAATTCACGCACACCAATGTAAACACAAATCAAATCCTAGGTTCACCAACTCACACAATGAAGCCGCAAGAGTTCAACAATTATCTTTTCAATTTTAGTTGATGATAAAACAATCTTGGAAAATAATTAGCGAGCTGTTAGGTATCGAAAATTTTCTTAAAGACTGGCTCGAATTCTTACGACTAGTTGCACCTACTTTCAGCCAGTATGGTTGTAAGTACGGACCGTAAAACAACTACCCGTGTTAATTAAGGACGGAGCCTTACACAGTGTCCTTTAAACCACCCACTTTGCTAAGGAAATCCGGACCGTTTACCGGCTACCTGTAGATCCTCACTGAGAAGTAGCTAATCATTTTTAGAATCAGTAGTCTAAACAAAAATTTCGGAGCTGGGCTCTAACCTTAAGTGTCGTCTATTGCTCACTCAGAAAAATAAATGCATCCAAGGTAGGGGTTACTCTCCCGCAAAAATTCTTGATTTTATGGGTTGTTTAAAATCGGCTATATTTAGCAGTCCCAATTTTAATTAGGTAATCATTGAAAATAAAAGCACACAATGAAGCTGCAATAGTTTGATAATTATCTTTTCAATTTAAGTTAGTGATAAAACAATCTTGGAAAATAATTAGAGAGCAGTTAGGTGCCAAAATTTTTCTTAAAGACCGGCCATGATGCTGAGCTAGGGACGGTGATGATGCCGTGATGACAGATGTCGTGGGTGGTACTGATGCCACCATTTCTATTCCAATTGTGTTTTCTCCAGTTTCTATACCACGGGACTATATGAAAATACCAAGAAAATTAATATAGGAAAGGTTTCTTCATCTTTGAAACCACCTGTGATGCATGATGATATTTGTACGGATTTCATGCCTTTTCAGCATCAGTAACCCCTTCCTAGCCCTCTATCTGAGGAGAGTCCAGCCATCCCCTTCCCTCAAGCACTCTGTTTGGCGAAGGGGGATAAAAAAGAAAATCCAAAAAAGATAAGCATTTAGAGTTCAGCAAGCAGATGGTTGATAGATTCCATATCCAGCTGACTCTATAGGAGGCACTTGAGCACATCCCTCTCTTCCAGAAGAATTTGAGAGAGAAGACCACTATCCACAGGAAGAAGAGGAACCATCAGGCAGAAATCCATGTGCTGACTCATGCCACCTACTTTACTATTCAGAACCATCTGCCAGACAAGAGGCCAGATGCAGGAGATCCCTACGTCAGATGCCACATTCATGAGCAGAGATTTGACCGTACTTTATTAGACAACGGCTCTTTAATCAACCTCCTTCCGGCAGCCTTACTCGACCGATTCGAGTTTGACCCTCTTCGACAGAGCAGGACAGTCCTTCAGTTTGCTGATAGATCTGTCAAGAGGCCGAAGGGGTTGTTAAAGGATGTGGTCTTCACATATCAGGACCTGAAATTCCCCGTGTACTTTGTTGTGTTGGACATGGAGATCTTTGAGTCTATGACTGATACCCCAATCAATCTAGGACGACCATTCTTGGCCACAGCCAAGGCGGTGTCTGACCATGATAGTGGGAAGGTATACTTTCGTATTGAGGATGAGAGTATACGAAAAAAGACGATCTATGAGACCAGAGCACGAGACTCAGCTTGCTCAGAGCAGTTTAGCGATGCAGAGTAGAAGATAGAGGCAGAGCAAGACGTCCACCAGGAGTGCAACTTTGTGATCAGCGAGAGTTCTCTCATTCAGATATGGTAGCATTCACTCAGGCTTTTTAGAGGCCATATTTGCGAGCTCCCAATTGTCCTGAATTGAAGCCTTTGCCGCAATCGCTGAAGTATAGATTTCTTGCGAGTGAGCATGAGATGCACCCAGTCATTATCTCAATAGATTTGACTGGAGAACAAGAATCTCGTTTGATGGAGGTTCTTGAAAGGAACCACAAGGCGATAGGATGGAGTGTAGCTGATCTTCAGGGGATAAGTCCAGCCCTGTGCTCCCACCATATCTATCTCGAGGAGGACGCGAAGCCGTCGTGTGAGTTCCAGCGACAGATGAACCCGAATCTTTGAGAGGTAGTCATGAAGGAAAAATTGAAATAGTGGAGTGCCAATTTTATCTACCCCATCTCCGAATCCAAGTGGGTTAGTCCATTACATATGGTGCCCAAGAAGACGGGCATCACTACAGTTGTGAGTGAGTCTGGAGAGGAGATAGCTACCAGGGTACCCACTTCTTGGAGGGTCTATGTGGACTACAAACGACTGAATCAGGCCACCAAGAAAGATCATTTGCCGATGCCTTTTATTGATCAGATTATAGTGTGACTAGCAGGGAAAAGTCACTACTGCTTTCTCGACAGGTACTCCGGCTACAATTAGGTGTCATAGCGCTCGAAGACCAGGATAAAACGACACTCACCTGTTTGTTTGGGACTTATGCTTTCTGGCGGATGCCCTTTGGTCTCTATAACGCCCCGACGACATTCCAAAGGTGCATGTTGTCCATATTCTCGGATGTGGTGGGTGACTGTTCAGAGGTCTTCAAGGATGACTTTTTAATCTACGACGATGGGTTTGATGCTTGTCTTGATTGCCTAGATCGTGTTCTTCATAGCTGTGTAGAGGTTCATCTTGTCTTGTCTTGGGAGAAGAGTCACTTCATGGTGACTCAAGGGATGGTGCTTGGTCACATCATCTCCAACAGTGGCATGGAGGTTGATCCATCCAAGGTGAATATCATCAGGAAACTCAATTCACCGTGCAACCTACGACAGTTGCGGTCTATTCTGGGGCATGTCGGTTTCTACCGACGTTTCATTCATGACTTCAGCAAGATTGCCTGACCGTGGACTGATCTGCTGATGAAAGACACCGAGTTCATTGTAGATGATTGTTGGCACGAGGTCTTCGAGGATTGATATTTATTAATGATATGAAAGCCATTGTTATCCCCAAACATCTCGCAACAAACAAACAAAAATTTTTCTCTCGCTGCAAAATAATTACAGAAAATAAAGTGGAGCAAGAGAATTTTTTTGCTACTTATTTACCTGTATAGTGGACAGTATCGAACTCGGGGAGGCTACAATTCCCGAGGGTTATTCAATTAATCGACAAAAAAACAATTAAAAGAAAAAGGAAATCTCAAAGGCAAACTATCCTTGGTTTTGTGGAATTTTTCTCTTTTTATTTTTTTTATTTTTTTCCTGATTTTTAAATTTTTAGTGATTTTAGTTTTGCATTTTTTATTTTTAAATCAAGGATATGCATAAAATAAGAACTATGCACGCCAAACTCTTTTTGTATTTTTTATTATATAAAAATGCTCAGAAAAATTCAGAGAAAATATTTTGTATTTTAAAGATTTTGAAATGTTGCTGGGAATTTTTGTAGAATTTTCTGATGTTTTTGTGATTTTATAAAAATGAAACAGTGTAAAATAAAGGAAATAGTGCACAGCCGAGAGTATTTTGCAACTTAAAAACACTTTAATGCCTAATACTCTTGGAAGTTATTTTTAGGCTAAACTAAAATTAAATATCTACAAACAGAGACTTAAATCACAATTTTTGGATTTTTCTAGAATTTTCCACAAAATTTTTAAAGATTTTTAGTTTTCATATTTTTTGTGTTTATAAAGGATTTATGTATGAAAATTGCAGAGAAATTAAAAGACACCAAAGTACAGCTACAAAATTTTTTTTGGGAATTTTAAGCAAATTTTTTATTTTTTATGGTTTTCTAATTTCAAGCAAGCAAAACGACACTATTTTCGAATTTTTAAAAATATTAAACGTCAACAAAATGCTATGAAAATTTTACATAATGTTCACTGGCATAGCGGGAGCATAAATAATTTTTTTCAGAATTTATTGAGCAAGAAAAACCATATGTTCCATAAAAAATAGCAAGCGAGTTTATTGTCTGAACACATAGACTAGATTGCAAAAAATAGAAGTTTTTGCACGAAATAAAGAACAAAAATAAAATGCAGGGAAAAGCTTGCAAATTACTCACTAAAAGCGAGTGACGCACGCGCCGGATGGGAGGGGCACTTCTGCAATTTTGAAAAACTTCAGGGGCTTTGACGTAATTTCCCATTTTTTTAACAAAATACCCTAGGGTTCCCTGGTTGGTTCCTCGTTCGTTCTCAACACAAAAGGGATGGGGGGGAGGCGTCGCCGCCCTCCCTCTTCCTCCCATGCAGGCAGGCGCGGCGTCGCTCGCGGGAGAGGTGGCTGGTGTGGGGCGAAGGCTCTTGACGGAGGATCACCGTGCGGTGGCATGCAACATGGGGACCTTGGAGCTGCGGAACACGATGATGATGCCTGCAGCCACTGCGCGGAGGAACTGACGATGGCGCACGGTCGTACACTGCACATGCGGGCGGTGAGGGACGACGCAACAGTATAGAAGGAGATCGGTGGAGGGGATCTACGCTACAGTGCCGCAAAGGAGCCGCCCGCTGAAGGTTCTTCTGTGGTGGTGGAGGATCTGGACGGCGCCGCTATGCGTGATGCAAAATGGACGGTTGGAATGGGGCTGGCCTCCGTGCAGAGGTAATCGGTGAGGCGTTGGAAGGGCACCGGTGGTGCCGCACCCTGGAGGACGATGCGGGCGACACCGCTAGGGGATGGCAAAGTGGCTCGTGGACGGCGATGGACCTGTTGATTTATTTTTTTTGTTTTGTTTTTTTATGAACTGTAGACAGAACATATAAAAGTTTATTTATTTATTTTGTTAAGCAGGGAAAACAAACAGAAGTAAAAATGTTTTTCCTTTTTTTTCTTTTTTTATTTTTTTATTTTCCTACAATAAAAAATGTTAGAAAAAGAGATGCAAGTTTTTTTAAATTTATTTATAAACAAAATAGAGCGCATGAATCGGGATGGATCTTAGCGGGATGAAAGAAAGATCCGTGTCTCCGATCACCGTGCGTGACGGGAGGTGGGAGATTGCGTGAGGTAGAATGCGATAATGGGAAGATCGCGATATGAGTTGATAATTTCAGTGTCGAAGGCGGATCAAATCGGTATGGAAAATTATTGTGATTTTGGATATCTAAAGAGCAATAAAATAGGAGCAAAAATTAAACTTATGATTTATCTAAGGAAAAAATACAAGAAATAAAATGGATCTCACCTCGGGGTCGGAAATGACCTTGATCACCTCGACGAAGGCCGACGCACAGTCACCGGACGACTTGGAGGCTAGGTACCCTTCTACGACAAGAAGACTCTCGGAAATCGGGCTCTTCTCACGAAAGGTTGATCAAGTTGGAATGAGGGAGAAGGAGCTATATAAATAGAAAAGATAATGGAGTTTGAATTTTTGGATGAAGATAAGAGATAAGAGAGAGAACAAAATTGAAATGAGATAAAATAACAAGATAAGTGCTAAAAAATATTTACAAAAACTAACTTTTTTTTGAATTTTTGTCACTTTATTGATTAATAAAAATGTTTTTTTTATTTTTATGGTGGTTAATTAAGAATAGCAACTATATACATATACTATATACATATGGTACATTATATACATAGTTAAATAAGGAAAATAGCTTTTTTTGTTTTAGATTTTTTATTATTTTTATTTTTATTTTTATTTAAATAATTAGTAAAAATATTTACAAATATTTACAAAATACAATATGTGCAAAATACATGGGAAAATTGCACAAATCACCCCAAAAAACCAACTTTTCACCCGTAACTCCAAAAATTATGAAATCACAACCAATTTAAAGATAATTTAATTTAGAATACAATGGAAGTGAGATTGGTTCAATTTGAGTTCATATGGAGCCGGAATTGGTCTTTCAATTAGTGCTTAGTGGCTTTTTCTAAGTGTGGTTGCTTTTATTCTATATATTATTTAATTGTGCAATTATTTTTATTAATTAGAAGACATTTTTATTTACAACTTTTATTTTGAAAATTATTTTGTTTTACGTTCAGTAATGTACAAATAAAATAGTGAAGTATACAAATATACACATCACACATTTTTTTGGATTTTCTAATTGAGGACCCTATCTCCCCCTACTTTATTCCTGGTCGATTAGGTCAAGTCTTGACCTTCTCTCGGGGTTCAGGTCAGCATGTATCTATTACATATAAACAATCTTCCTTTTTTTTATTTATTTTTCCTTTCTTTCTTTCTTTATTTATTTTAGGTTAAAATAATATACAAGTATACAATATTTACACATAGATGCAAGTTAGTAAGAATATGGAGTTAGTGTTATATACATGTGTTTTATAGGGGATTTTAAGCTAAAATAAATGAATAAAGATGATGAATCGCAGATTCATCATCCCCCCATGCTTTACCTTTGCTAGTCCCTTAGCAAACACTTATTTGAAAGAATAAGTGAATATAAAGAAAAGGAAAGGGAAAATAAAGAAATTAGGACAATATTGAGTATTAAATTTTTCTTCATAAAATTGTAGTTTGGAGCTCTGTCGGACCTTTGGATTATTAGTGTGTCGGAACCTTAATGGTAGATGGACTTAAAACCTAACAGCCTCTAAGTTCCATAAGACTCCTATTCAGGTCTCCTCAACAGTCAGGTCAGAACAAGTCTACATACACCAATTCTTATGACTATAAATCTTTACTTGTACGGTGTAAGTGAGGTATAGCTCCCCATCTCAGAAGTAGCAAAGAAATAGCCTCCCTCAACAAGGTAACTCTAGTTCTCCGGTCTAGCAACTCTTTCCTCGAGGAGCAGAGATATTCCCTTCTAAGTTCAAGTACAACCAGCTCAAGAAGATAGGATGGAGAAAAGAATGGGCGGTAACCAGTGTAGCTACCTATCTTTGGATGCATGACCAGTGTAGCCAAGTCATCCGTTGCAAGCTTACAAAATTTTATCTTTGAAGCTCTTATTGTTTTTTTATTTTTTATCCTTGTATATACATTCCGACAGGCATTTTACTTTTCAATCGGGCATGTCCACTTTTGGAGATTCTGTATTTTTTCCTTACTTTTTTTTGAAAGCATATACAAGGTGCAACATGTACATAAAGAGTTTTTCCTCTTGAGCCAGTAGACTATCCCTCTATTGAAGCATTATTGCAACCCCACAACATCCTGTCTTTAGACCTCAACATCGCTAGACCAGGTTGAGACGCACTTCCTTCCCGCAGGGAAAGACGAGAGGTTCTGCCTAGATGTACTACCCTCGTATGCTACCCCAAGCCAAAAGATTCTGCCTCCTCACTACCTCATCCATGAAGAGCTACGTGTTGAGTGCTTGTCCAAGATAAGCCACGGTCTGAAAGAATCATGCATGTGTTGTTAAATATTCTAATTAGACTAATCAAGATGACATGTGAACATAGTCTTATGGACTCAAAGAATTAAGTCACTAGGACTTGAAAAGTCTTAACTCCATTTCTTATAAGGTTCCTTTGAAATTAAGTGGATTAAAGCCCAACTAAGCTCCATTCTTCAACTTTATTCCAAACGTAGTTTAAATGTCAGTACTATCATAAAAAATGCTCATGAAAATGCAAGAAAATATGAACAATGCAAAGAAAGCAAATTTTTTTAAAAAATGATGCATACATTTTTTAAACAATTTTCTAATTTTGAACTTTTTATGGATTTTTTGGAGAAAAATGCAGATGTAAAAGAATTTTTTTGGAAAATGATGCACATGTGAAAAGAATATTTTTTAAAATAATTTTCTAATTTTGACCTTTTTATGGATTTTTTGGAGAAAAATACATATGTAAAAGAAAGGTTTTTTTATTTATGCAAGTTTTTATAGATTTTTGGTTTTGTAGTTTTTTTATAGGAAAAAGGGTTAGTAAAATATATACAAGTATATACATTTTTTGTTTTTTTTTCTTCTCCATTTTTTTTTGTGTTTTTGTTTTTTTAATTTTTTTACACACATGGATTTTACAAAATTATACACATACCCCCCCAAATAAGCATATTTAAAAGTACGAGTTATGTCTAAAGTATATATACAATATATACGACACCCACCTATACTTAGCTCGAACTATGTCCTCATAGTGATCAGAGAGCGACAAAGGAAGACATAAACTCGTGCTAAGTATAGAAAAGTGAAAAGACTCCTATGCTACATCGACTCAAAGAAAAGATAAAAAGAAGAGAAGTAGGTGATCCCCATATACTTAGGATCAAGTAATCCTAAGTATAGTGGACTGTACAAAAGGGGAAAACCGATGGAGAGAATGTATAGGCTCAAAAATAAAAAAAAAGCACGATATGGACAACATCACCCCCCTATACTTAGGGTGGAGTATCCCTAAGTATAGGCAACAACAAGAGTGATGAACGGGACGAATATGAACAACACAAATCATTCACTCCCCTATACATAGGATAAAGCACATCCTAAGTATAGCATATATACACATACGGAAAAGGAGTGAATGATTAAACAGTAGAAGAAAGAGTGAAATGAAAGGATATACAAGAGCAGTGGATGATTGTGTATCAGACGCAGAAGATGGAATCAAATCATCTGATACCACATATATCGAATCAACGACGGACAGGAATGTATCATGATCTAGATATGGCTTCAACAACTATCCGTTCACAACAAATGGTTGTGCGTCAGATGACAACCCAGATATGACAATACTCCCATTGTCACGCACAACTCTCACGATGAATGGTCCTGACCACTTGCTTTTCAATTTTCCTAGAAACAACTTCAACTTAGCATCAAATAATCAAACGTTATGATCGGGGGAGAAAGTCTTTCTTCGAATGTGTTTATCATGCCAGCGCTTGACTTTCTCCTTATACATAAGTGAGTTATCATATGCAAAGTCTCGGAATTCCAGTAATTTGTTCAAACACAACTTCAATTCATCATCTTTGTTCATTTATTTTAGCTTAAAATCTATTATAAAACACATGTATATAACACTAACTCTGTATTCTTACTAACTTGCATCTGTGTGTAAATATTGTTTATTTGTATATTATTTTAACCTAAAATAAATAAAGAAAGAAAGAAAGGAAAAATAAAGAAAAAGGAAGACTGCATATATGTAATAGATACAGGCTGACCCGAACCCCGAGAGAAGGTCAAGACTTGACCTGATCGACCATGAATAAAGTAGGGGGAGATAGGGTCCTCAATTTGAAAATCCAAACAAATTGTGTGTTGTGTATATTTGTATACTTCACTATTTTATTTGTACATTAATTGACCGCAAATCAAAATAATTTTCAAAATAAAAGTTGTAAATAAAAATATCTTCTAATTAATAAAAATAATTGCACAATTAAATCATGTACAAAATTAAAGGAACCACACTTGGGAAAAGCCACTAAGAACTAATTGAAAGACCAATTCCAGCTCCATATGAACTCAAATTGAACCGATCTCACTTCCATTGTATTCTAAATTAAATTATCTTTAAAATGGCTGTGATTTCATAATTTTTGGAGTTATGGGTGAAAAGTTGGTTTTCCGGGGTGGTTTGTGCATTTTTCCCATGTATTTTGTATATATTGTATTTTATAAATATGTGTAAATAATTTTTCTAATTATTTTAAATAAAAACTAAAATTAAAATTAAAATAATAAAAATTTTAAAATAAAAAAAGCTAATTTCCTTATTTAACTATGTATAAATGTACAATATGTATATAGTATATATATAGTTGCTATTCTTGATTAACCACCACAAAATATAATATTTTTATTCAAATAAATAAAGTGACGAAAATTCAAAAAAATAGTTAATTTTTGTAAATATTTTTTAACACTTAACTTGTTATTTTATCTCATTTCAATTTTGTTCTCTCTCTTATCTCTTATCTTCATCCAACAATTCAAACTCCATAATCTTTTCTATTTATATGGCTCCTTCTCCCTCATTCCAACTTGATCAATCTTTGGTGAGAGGAGCCCGATCTCTGAGAGTCTTCTTATCGCAGAAGGGTGCCTAGCCTCCGAGCTGTCCGGTGACAGCGCGTCGGCCTTCATCGAGATGACCAAGGTCTTTCTGCTCCTAAGGTGAGATCCATCATCATTTTCTCTTATTCTTAATCTAGGATTAATCGTAGTTTCATTTTGTCGCATTTTAATTTCATCGTCATTATTTATTTATTTATTTAGATCTTAAACTCCATCACGATTTGATTCACACCGAACTTGATTTTTCATCTCATTTTTGTGATATCTTCGCATTCTTTTCTATCTCCCATGATCTATCAACTCCGACCACGTATAGTGGTCGGAGAACCAGATTCGATTCCTCATTTTCGTCGGATCCAGTTCGCATATTCCGTTTGATTTTTTGATCGAACCATCGTGTTCGCATTCTAATTGTTTATAAATAAAAAAATATAATAAAAAAAGACAAACAAAAAAATAATTATTATTTTTCTGCCTAACATTTGTTCTAAAGGGATTAAAAAATAAAAAATAAAAAAAGAAATCATTTTTCAGTCTTTAATTTCTTTATTTCGAATTTACAATATATATATATATATATAAAGTTTTCTTCTTCATTCTGTTTACAAAAAAAATAAAAAAAATAAAAAGCTCGGGCGGCAGGCACTGCCCTCTTCTGCCATCAGCAGTGCCCCCCGCCATCCTCAACCAGCGATGGCACATATTGCCCCGCCACGACCTGCCATCCGTCTCAACCGCACCAGCGGCGCCTGCCACTCCCCTCTGTCGTGGCGGCACCTCAGCCCCTCGAACTTAGTCGCGGCGGCGACCCCGCAGTTCCTTACCAGAATCGTCGCGCATCCAACCATGAAGGCCGCGCCCAACTAGAGTGACGAGGTGTCAGCCCATCATCATGTGTGTGTCGTCTGTTTGCACGTGCACCGCCCGTGAATGGTGCCATTTTATTGGCACGGGGTCTTCGAGGATTGATATTTTTAATAGTATGAAAGTCGTTGTTATCCCCAAAATTCCTGCGATAAACAAACAATTTTTTCTCTCACCACAAAATAATTACAGAAAATAATGTGGAGTAAAAGAATTTTTTTGCTACTTATTTACCTATATAGCGGACATGATTGAACTCATGGAGGCTACAATTCCCGAGTGTTATTCAATTAATCGATGAAAAATCAATTAAAAGAAAAAAGAAATCTCAAAGGTAAATTATCCTTGGTTTTTGTGGAATTTTTCTCTTTTTTTTTATTTAATTATTTTTATTTTTATTTTTTATTTTCCGATTTTCAAATTTTTAATGATTTTAATTTTGCAATTTTTATTTTTAAATCAAGAATAATATGCACAAAATAAGAACAACGCACACCAAATTCTTTTTGTATTTTTTATTATATAAAAATATTAAAAAATTAGAGAAAATATTTTTGTGTTTTAAATATTTTGAAATATTTTTGGAGTTTTTGTAGAATTTTCTGATTTTTTTTGTGTTTTTATAAAAATGAAACAGTAGAAAATAAAGGAAACAGACCTAGAGTATTTTGCAACTTAAAAATACTTTCAATTCCCAATACTCCTAGAAATTATTTTTAAGCTAAACTAAAATTTAATATCTACAAACGGAGATTGGAATTACAATTTTTTGGATTTTTTAGAATTTTATACATTTTTTAAAGATTTTTATTTTTTCGCAATTTTTTTTGTATTTATAAAGGATTTATGCACAGAAATTGGAGAGAAATTAAAAGACACCAAAATACAACTGTAGTAATTTTTTAGAATTTTTAAACAATTTTTTTAATTTTTTATGATTTTTCTAATTTTGGGCAAGCAAATTGACAGTATTTTTGAATTTTTAAAAATATTAAACGTCAATGAAATGTTATGAAAATTTTAAACAATGTTCACAGGCATAGTAGGAGTATAAACAATTTTTTTTCAGAATTTATTGAGCAAGAAAAAACATTTATTCCATCAAAAATAGCAAGCAAGTTTATTGCTTGAACACAGGGACTAGATTGCAAATAATAGAAGTTTTTGCACGAAATAAAGCATAAATAAAATGCGGTGGAACAACTTGCAATTTACCCACTAAAAGCGTGCGACACATGTGTTGGCTGTCGGTAGGGGCACTTTTGTAATTTTGAAAAACTCCAGGGGCTTTAACGCAATTTTCCCATTTTTTTAAATAAAATACCATAGGGTTCCATGTTTGGTTCCTCGTTCATTCTCAACAAAAAAAGGGATGGGGGGAGGGGTGGCGGGTGTGAGGCGAAGGCTCTCGGCGAAGGATCACTGCACAGTGGCATGTGGCGTGGGGACCTTGGAGCTGCGGGGCGCGGTGACGACGTCCGCAGCCGCAGTGCGGAAGAGTTGACAGCAGCGTACGGCCATGCGGCGCACGCGCGGGTGGTGAGGGACGACGCAATAGTATAGCAGGAGATCGGTAGAGGGGATCTGCACCGCGACGCACTGCGGAGGAGCCGCCCGCTGGAGGTTCTTCTACGGTGGTGGGGGTCTGGACGGCGTTGCTATGCGTAGTGCAAGGAGGGCAGCTGGAATGGGGCGGGCCTCCGTGCGGAGGTAATCGGTGAGGCGTTGGAAGGGCACTGTTGGTGCCGTACCCTGGAGGACGACGCGGGCGGCACCGCCGGGAATGGCGGAGCGGCTCATGGACGGTGGTGGACCTGCTCATTTTTTTTGTTTTTTTTGTTTTTTTTTGTTTTTTATGAACTGTAAACAGAACTGATAAAAGTTTATTTATTTATTTTTTTGAAACAGGGAAAATAAATAGAAGTAAAAATGTTTTTCTTTTTTTCTTTTTTTATTTTCCTACAAAAAATGTTAGAAAAAGATATGCATGCTTTTTTAAATTTATTTATAAACAAAATAGATCACATGAATGGGGATGGATCTTGGCGAGATGAAAGAAAGATCCCTGTCTCCGGTCACCGTGCATGACCGAAGGTGGAGGATTGCGTGAGGTAGAATGTGAAAATGGGAAGATCGCGATATGAGATTATAGTTTCGGTGTCGGAGGCGGATCAAATCGGTTTGGAATTTTTTTGTGATTTTGGATATCTAAAGAGCAATAAAATAGGAGTAAAAATTAATCCTATGATTTATCTAAGGAAAAAAATGAGAAATAAAATGGATCTCACCTCAGGGTCGGAAATGACCTTGATCACCTCAACGAAGGCCGACGCACTGTCACCGGACGGCTCGGAGGCTAGGTACCCTTCTACGACAAGAAGGCTCTCGGAGATCGGGCTCCTCTCACCAAAGATTGATCAAGTTGGAATGAGGAAGAAGGATCCATATAAATAGAATGGTAAATTACAATTTGGGTCCCCATCTATGGGTCCAATCCCAGAATGGGTCCTGAACTTTAAATTATAACGATTCGGGTCCCAGAACCATTTAGGAAATGGAAATTTTGAGGTTGATGACAAATATGCCCTTATTGGGAAGGGAATGGGGGTTGGGTTCCAACTTTTAAACAAGGGCATACTCGTCATTAGCCCCCAAAAGTTCCTTACATTAATGGTCATGGGACCCGAATCGTTACAATTTAAAGATCAGGACCCATTATGGGATCGAATCCATAGATGGGGACCCAAATTGTAATTTATCCTAAATAGAAAAGATAATGGAGTTTGAATTTTTGGATGAAGATGAGGGATAAGAGAGAGAGAACAAAATTGAAATGAGATAAAATAACAAGATAAGTGTTAAAAAAATTACAAAAATTAACTTTTTTTAATTTTCGTCACTTTATTTATTTGAATAAAAATGTTATTTTTTTAATTTTTTATGGTGTTAATTAAGAATAGCAACTATATACATATACTATATACATATGGTACATTATATACATAGTTAAATAAGGAAATTAGCTTTTTTATTTTTTATTTTTTTATTTTTATTTTTTATTTGAATTAAGTAGCAAAAATATTTACACATATTTATAAAATACAATATGTACAAAATACACGGGAAATTGCATAAACCACCACAGAAAATCAGCTTTTCACCTGTAACTCCAAAAATTATGAAATCACATCCATTTTAAAGATAATTTAATTTAAAATACAATGGAAGTGAGATTGGTTCAATTTAAGTTCATACGGAGCCGGCATTGGCCTTTCAATTAGTGCTCAATGGCTTTTTCCAAGTGTGGTTGCTTTTATTCTGTACATGATTTAATTGTGTAAATATTTTTATTAATTAGAAGACATTTTTATTTACAACTTTTGTTTTGAAAATTATTTTGTTTTGTAGTCAATTAATGTACAAATAAAATAGTGGAATATACAAATATACACATCGCACAATTTTTTTGGATTTTCTAATTGAGGACACTATCTCACCCGACTTTATTCCTGGTCGATCAAGTCAAGTCTTGGCATTCTCTCGAGGTTCGGGTCAGCCTGTATCTGTTACATATATACAGTCTTCTTTTTTTTCTTTTCTTTATTTTTCCTTCCTTTCTTCCTTTCTTTATTTTAGGTTAAAATAATATGCAAATATACAATATTTACACACAGATGCAAGTTAGTAAGAATATGGAGTTAGTATTATATATGGGTGTTTTATAAGGGATTTTAAGCTAAAATAAATGAATAAAGATGATGAAACATAGATTCATCAATGATAAGTGTCTTGCGTTATTTGAGACTCTCAAGAGCTTAGTTGTTGAGGCTCATGTCCTTCAGCCGCCTAATTGGTCTCTTCCATTCGAGATCATGACAGATGCCTCCAATTTTACCGTAGGGGTTGTGCTAGGACAAAGGAGGGATGGAGTACCATTTGCTATTCACTACGCTAGCCGTACATTGTATGCCGTGCAGCGGAACTATAATGTCACAGAGAAAGAGATGCTAGACATAGTTGTTGCTTTGGACAAATTTCAATCATATATTTTGGAATCCAAAGTGACTATCTTTACTGATCATTACCGCCATCAGGTACCTCATGGCAAAGAAGGATGTCAAATCTAGACTGACTAGATGGATCCTTCTACTCCAGGAATTTGATATTGAGATTAAGGATAAACCTGGAGTTAGAATGTGGTGGCGGATCATCTCTCTCGGTTAGAAAATCTTGAGGAATCTTAGCAGACTGATCCTATTAGAGAGACCTTCCCAGATGAGGCGATCCTTGCTATCGCCTCTCTCCCATAGTACGACGATATTGCAAACTATCTTGTTGTCAATAAGGTTCCACAAGGTTGGCCCAGGCAGCGATGTGAGACGTTCCTTGCGAAGGCCACGTCCTACCATTGGGAGGACCCCATCCTGTATCATGAAGGAGGAGATAACGTCTGGCATCGGTGTATAAAATAAGTAGAGAGATAGGGCCTGCTCTATGTTGTACATATTACCTATGTATATAAATAATTATTTTTGATAAAACAAAAATAAAATAAAAATTAGAAAAATAAAAATAAAATCCTCTCTCACTTGTACAAAATACATGTATATAAGTCAAATTCCCTATTTATTATATTTTGTAAATAAAGCATAAAAATAAAATAAAAATTATTTTTGTACTCCTAAAATTATGTTGTAAATAAATAAAATACAAAATTGGGGTATTTCTGTAAAAATAACAAAATAAAAATACTTGTATAAAATACACAAGTATATTATACGTGTTTATAATATTTTATATTGTATATAGATTAAATTATTTTTCATAAAAATAATTAAAATTCACAGGAAAAATAATTTGAAAAGTAACAAAAATTTTTATTTTATATACTTTTTATTTTGAAGGCATTTACTATTTTTTATTGATTTTAGAAATATTTTGTAAATTCCTTTTTTTGATTAGCCGGGACCGGTGTTGACCTCCGGTCAACGCCCTCTTCCAGGCTTGACCCGACCCGACCCCTCTCACCGGGGCCAGTTCTCCCCTTTCTCCCGGTCGGGTCGAGCCTCCTTCTGATCCGAATCTTCGTCCGCACCTCCTCCCGAGATCCATCACTTTCACAGATCCCTAGGAAGGCACAGATCTTCCTAGGGTTGCGCGCCTTCGCACGATTCCCTCACACCCCTGGGAAGCCTTCATCCTTCTGACACCACAGCTCATTCCTCGCCCCTTCTTTTACCCTTAGACATCCCTAGCCAAGTGACAACAGCTGGGAGACACCTCTGGAGAGGAGTTTGGTGGCCTGGATCAGTAGCTCACCCTTCGTAGCCGAAGATTCACCGCGAGCAGCCTCCCCGTCTTCCGCAGCTAAGTTGAGGCCATTATCCCGTCGACCATCTTCGCCTGGAGCTCAGGAACTCGTTCCAATCTCCATGTATCCCTCATATATCCTTTATTTCTTTGTTCGATTCACTCCTTCCATTTTGCACCGCCACACGTTCATTTGCTCCGCCCGGTCATCGGAGCTTCATCTTACCTCCACACCCGTATCGATCGAATCCCCTAAGTACGAACACTCATCTTCGCACCACACCCTGATCATCTGTAAGCTTGACCTCTTGGTCAGGATTAGGGTCGCAACCCCTTCTTTCACCTTTGTCAGGATTCAAATGCCATCCACCCTCGTTTCTTTGAGTTCACTAGGCAATAACCATCGCCGGAGCTACACCTCCGAGCGGAGCACCCATTGCAAGTTCGGGATCATGCAGAAGACCCACATTCGGCCCTCGACTGCTCAGGTGAAGCAACTCTAGACTCACTTCACCCCGACGGCCATCTGACTGTTCTCCTTCGCATCAGAGCTCACCACCAGATGCGTAATACCTTCACGACACCCTAGACCTCTTGGGTGAGCTCATCGACATGTATGGATCTCCTCCAGTCATCGATCGAAGTTCACCGGGAGGGTGTTCTTCCTCCATCCTCGTCTACCGTCGGATATCCAAGCCCCTGCAGACTGCATCATCGTCATCCGACAGAAAGCTACCCCGACCGTTAGATCAGAGCTGCGACGCCAGATCCAGCCGCACGTCTCCGACAGAGTCTGCATCGTCAGATCAGCAGGTGGTAGACATCAGAGTCGTATGTCCACGACCTCTTCTGCATGCACCACGTGCCCTGGCATGGGAATATTTCACTTTTACCCTTGCACTTTCATGTATAGTTATTTAGTCCATTAAATAAATTTGTAGTTTAATTAGTTTATAGTTTGGACCTCAGACTTTTCAAAATTTGCATTTTAGTCCCGCTCCACTGAACTCACGTGCTGTCTCACGTGCTTGGATTGTGTATTTGCATGTTATACCCCCATGCTTTTAACTGTTATGCTTTGAATAGAAACTTTTGGGTATTTGTAGTTATACCCTGTACGCGTTAATATTCTTCATGTGCATGAATTTATTGGACAAATTGCAAGTAGTGCCCTGAGTCTTTAATGCCTATTATGATTTAGCCCTATAACTTTGCTATATTTGCAAGTAGGTCCCTGTGTGTTGTGTGTGTTGTTTTTAAATCAAATAATTACTAAATTTACTCCAAAAACTACATAAAAAGTATAATTAGCTCTTGCTAATATGTAATATTTATGGTAATTTATGTGACTCAATTTAGTTTTATTTGATATTTTCTAAAAATAAAAAACACCAAAAAACTGTTCCATCTATTTTATAAAATACATAAAAATTCGAAAAAAATGCGTGAAAAATTCTATAAAAATTTGTATGTGTGTGCTTATATTCAATAACGTTTTTGTCTAAAAATCCTTTATAAAAACCCTAAAAATTACAAAAGACTAAAAATATTATAAAAATTATTAAAAATTCTAAAAAATCAAATAATTAGGATTTAAGTTATTGTGTGTAGATATTTTTATTTGCTTTTTCATAAAAATTAACCCATGACTTTAAGGAATTTTTACTTTTTTAAACTTGCCTTTTAGTCCAGGATGTAAATTGTTTCCCTGTTTTGATTTGTTTTATTTTTATAAAATTATATAAAAATCAGAAAAATACCATAAAATCACCAAAAATGTCTGCATATTTGAAAAATATAAAACATTTTATTTCTAATTTTTGAACATTTTTAGTCTTAAATAAAAATGGTTAAAGCTTGTTTTTGCCTTGATCTTTTTATTTGTTTTCTCATTTTGAAAATATAAAAAAATGCAAATTAAAAACCACAAAAATGTGCCTTTTATTTTCTGATTAGGACTACTTCATAGGTTTCATTCGTACACCTTGTGTTCGTCCCTGGTCGCTATACCAGGTTAAATAAAAAGCGGAGACCGCTAACATTCTCGTATTTTGGTTGATTTAATCTGAGTGGTTTCTTTATTTTCTTGTTGATTGCACTTCGCGGTTTGGGTCGCAATGACTACTCGAGATTTATCTAATACCTTAACCCAAGTCACGAGGCGTGTCATCAGTAGACCCTACCATGATGGTACATAATCCTTCTCCAGTTGAGCCGATCCGCATGCCCAATCCTCAAAGCATACTCGCAGGACATGATTACATGATTCAAATATTACATGTATATGCCCAAGGTTTTGTGTTTTTCCATAGGGGGAAAGAGTGCATGTGATGTTAGTAAACATATGTGCATTTGTAGTGCCAACCAGGGACATGTCGTTTAATATATTTTATGGTTTTTCATTCAAAAATAGAAAACATATTTTCAAAAATTTGTGTGATGTTTTCAATGTAGTTTACTCATGTCTCGATTCCTTCATGAAAAAGTTTAGCCAGAAAGGATGATGAATGCTTATTGAAAAGAATTACATCGGCTCCTAAAGTTCTCTATGTGGGATGTGTGAAAAAACTTAAATTACACTAGATGATATACACACATATCTAGCATCATATGGCATGGATTCTAATAGGAGAGAATGCTCTTGTTTGAATTATGCAGGTTCCACAACTCACTATCTTGAAATTATTTAGTTTTAGAAATCAATTATGCATACATATTCATTTTTTATCACACATTATAGATATTCAAAATTTATTAGTAAATAAATATTTAAAATAAAGAAAAAATAAACCGTTGAAAAACCGTGAAAAGCAATGCTCGAGCCCATGGCTGGAAACAAGTTCGCGAAGAGTGTCCAGTCTTGAATAGGTAGAAGTACTCTAAATTATCACAAAAATGAAAAATTCTAAGTAAATATACACTGCTTTATTTCTATTATAGTCTTCACCTCTACGTGCCTCCACAACCAGTTTGCAGTCGAACTCCTGTCACTAAGTTACTCGACTACATGGCTCTTAAAAGCTGGTAACACCACTCATGCCCTCTTGAAAGTGTTAGAAAGCTCTACAAATAGATATGTAGCAATGCATACAATGCAATATTAAAAAATGATAAAATAATAAAATAAGCAAGAAATGAAATATTAATCTCGGTGAACTACACAAGGGGTGGAACCCAGCCATGCCTAACACAATCTCGTAGCCATTCATTCTTCATTACACTCTTTCCCTCAGTGTTATGTTTAGCCATGCCTAGCACAATCTCGTAGCCGCTCATTCTTCATTACACTATTTTCCTTAGTGCTATATAGATCACATGTTGGTCAATCTGTGGGTGATGATTTGGTCGGGGTAGAGATTATAGTAATATTTTCTTTTGATAAAGTTATGCACCCCTAACCACTTTGACCGATGATCTCAACTGGGATCATCATATATAGTAAGTTCTGTGTGGGTCAAAAAACCTTACTCAAATTTACTTAATTTCTTCTTCTCCTAGAACCCTAACATCTCCCACTATTCGTAATAGATGTTTCTTGAGCGATTCCCATGCCGTCATGGCTATAATGTATGACATCCTTTCTCTTTTCTTACTTCCTACACAACCCCACCTACAAAGATATGTTCCTTTCCTCCACCATCGCTCAACTTCTCCTTTTGACAGAGGAGTTCTGCACAAAATCATGGATTAGAACTTCTAAGACAAGGTTCTCCAGTTGCTTAGATAGCTTGTTCTCCATTTCCATTCTGACTCGACCGTTGGCCCAAGAGAGATCTCTAATCTGGTATAGGAGTGGATAAAAAGGAGAGGAGGAAGAATGTCAATGATCTCATTTGTAATTTAAATATTGCTTTGGAGCAGGGGCGGGACCCGAAATTTTATCAGGGGGGAAGTATACATCTATCTTGTATAAGTAAAAAATGATTTCTTTTCAAATGATATTTTTTTAAGTAGAGTCAACAATTTCAAATGTGATTTTTAAAATTTGGCAAACTTACCATTTCAATGTTATTTGATTTTTTTTCAATAAGTTATAGACTATTTTTTTCAATGGTATTTTTTTAACAATTAGTTAAAAATTATATTTAAAAGGAAAAAATAAAATTTATTTCATTTACAAAGAGAATTAGAAATAATGAGAGATATAGATGAGCCCAATCTCTTTTTATATAAAATTATATTTATAATATTAATATACTAAAAGTGAGTAAAACGATTTGTTTAACAATGAAAGGATGGAATTAATTTTTTGAACAAAAGGACGGAGAGAGGTAAAGTGAGTACTCTTTTTATTAACAAAAAGTTCACCACTTGGATTTAAACCTGGTTCAATTCTTGGAGGATGCAACACTTTGCCAACAAGGCATTAAGGATTCAATGTTAGTTTTTGATATTTATCTTTCTATATTTTTATTTTGAGGAGGGGCCATATCAAAAATTAATGTCATTATATAAGTGAAATGCAATAATTAAGGAGGGTCATGACCTCTTAAAGTATATGCTAGTTCGGCCCCCGAGGAAAAGAATGAGAGTTTTTATGTTGATGTGACGTGAGTTATCAAACTTCCACTGTTCGCAATGGATTTATAAAGACTACAGGAGTTATAATGTAAGCTTGAATGATTGAAGAGGCATCAGTGTAAAAACCCCAACAAGAAAAGAGAGAGAAAAAAAGAAATATAATCACAAAAGGACACGCAAGTTAGAAGTCAGAAGTGACCTTTACTGCCCATCGTCTCCCTTCCTCCCTTCTCCCTCCCGTCCTCCTCTCCCCTCTGCAGATCGGCGCTCCTCGACTCCCCCACTGCCACCACATCCTCCCACCACCCCAACAAAGCCTAATCCTATACATATACACACGTATATCTAGGTCCGTGTTGGGGGGACTCCGAGAAGGGCGCGGCATGCAGTGGAGTGTAGGTCACAGTTTTTGATAATGGTCAAAATCGTCACCCAGTACTCATGGATCGGCTCTCACCGCCGCCACCGCTACTATAATGCTTCTGCCGAAGTGGTAGCGGCCGTGGGGATCACCGGTCGGTGAGCGGATCCCACCGCAGCGTTGGACTCTGATGGCATCGTCCCCTGTGAACTTCCTTTTCCTCCTCCTCCTCGTCTGCATCGCCGGATGGGTCGTCTTCATGTAAGCACTATCTCACTCCGTGCCGTTGGATTCCACTGCTTGGTCGGATCTTGTGCGCTTGTGATTTTAGCCTCCTTAGTAACCTGCTCACTAGTGATATCGAGAGCTCGATCCCACTTGTCCTGCCTGTTTAGATTGGTATCAGTTCGTTTCAATCCTTGCGAGATCGGGGATTGCCTTCTTGATTGGTTTGCGGCTGGACTTATAATTCGCACAGAATGATAAGCAAACATGCGTGGTGATGTGCTGAATGAATTTAATGAGTGGATGATGAACACAGTCATTTTCAAGCCAGCGGTTTATCCGCGTGATATTGTGAAACTTTTTTACTTTGCTGATGAGTAACCACCTTGGGAAACATAGTCTCGGTCTTTGTCATGACCTCTTCACGAAGTCTTGGGAAACATAGTCTCGGTCTTTGTGACAATCATGCTACTTTTTTTATTGCAAACAATCCCACTTTCGTAAGAAGACCAAGCACATTGAGGTAGATTGCCATTGCATGCGAGATTTGATACATAAGGGTTCATCTCTACTTCTCATGTCAGCTCAGAACATACAACAGATGTGTTCACCAAGGCTCTAGGCAGGGGGCCATTCTAGAGGTGTCGTTCCAAACTGAGAATGATTGACATCTATGATCCATCTTGAGGGGGAGTATTGAGAGTTATTTTGTATTTGCTTATTTATTTTATTTCTTTTATGTAATTTGCCCTCTAGGGTTTCTCATCTCTATGGTCCTCATAACAATCAAGTTATTATTTTCTCTCCACAAGTTATATAAGTTAGTGCATGGTAGCAACATAAAGTGTGACGACAGTCTCCGATGCTTGTAATTTGGTTTCCATGCGACTTGCAGAGGTTTTTATTCTACAGTCATGTAGTCTGAGTTTTTTTAAAGTAAAAAGAGTGGGATTCCGAGCTGGAACCCACCACATGCATGTAGTCTACGTGTGGTCTTTGGATCCTTATTGATGGGTTTAATGTGCATCATATAACTGATTCAGAAAAGGAACCAATTTATATCTGTTTTAACCTCTCCGTCCTGCTGGTCTCCACAGGTTCGCTGCCAGTCTGCTTGCATGGCTCTTGAGCAGGACCTTGGGAGCTACTGTTGGATTTAGAGTTGCTGGGTGGAATTGTGTACGAGATGCAACCATAAAGTTTAAAAAGGTTTCTGCAATTTTCTTGAAATAACTTGTGCTACCATTATCACAAATTGACGTTTTTAAATTTTGTTTTAATCAAATGTTTGGAGTTTGAAAATAGAAGCATTTGAAAGACTATGAATCAGGGCAACGGAGAGAATAAACAGGTTGGAGACTGCAGGGCAAAAGAATATATTGTTCAAGCAATATAGCACAAGATGGTTGCAAGTTTTTCAGCCCTATAAGCATATGAAAACAATGCTGTGTGTTTATTTTAAAATATTTACTTTATTGGCCTCTTTATTGGTCTAACGCTGCTACAAGTAAAAAAAATTTCAACTGCATCAAATCAATACAGTTTTATTTAAGTTATTGCTTTGATTTTAGATCAGGTCACGGTCCGGTGGTAGTGCAGTGTGCATATCACCCAAAAGATCATGGTTCAAATCCCTCTTTGCGGGGGTTGCATGAGGTAGCCGACAACCAGCATAAAAAAACTCAGATCTTTCAACATAGAGGTTTACTTCCCTTTGCTGGTTGAAGGTCACATCCTAAGTAGGTGCCGAATGATAGCATGGAGAAAAAATTCATGTATAAGTTCCGACTAATTGAATAGTTTCAACTTCTCGAATATCCTTTTGCTCCCTTTGTTTCTTGTCACAGTTTTTTTTTGGTTTGTGAAAAAAAATCACCATTTTGTTTCCTTGCCATTCGTCTTCACAGATGTTTTGTTCAATTTTAATTTATATTTGTTAAATGCCAAACAGGGTGCTGTTGAATCTATATCTGTTGGAGAATTCAAACTCAGCTTGCGCAAGTCGCTGGTTAAGCTTAGTTTTGGTTTTATATCAAGGGATCCTAAGCTGCAGTTATTAATATCTGACCTGGAAGTTATCTTAAGGCGTTCTTTGGAGAAGTCAAAGACACCAATAATCCAGAAATCACGTTCTTATGGCAAGGGGAAGTGGATGGTTGTTGCTAACATGGCAAGATTCTTGTCTGTGTCTGTCACAGATTTGGTTGTTAAGGTTATGCTCTGAAATCAATCTATTCTTTCCAGATTTAAACTGTAGTTTTTTTGCTGGTAAGTGTAAGAATAGAATCATGGTCTTCTGTGGGGGCGTTCATTGTTCAATATTCAGATGGCTACTCCAGCGGCATTTATGGCATAGTTTACATAAATTGCTATGGGTTTATAGTTTTCTTAAATATCAAAGTTCCCTCACGTTCTGTGAGTTTTTGGCTACTATATCCTTTGTCTCTCAATTGATGATGCTTCAATTTTTTCAGATGCCAAAAGCAATCCTTGAAGGAAAAGATTTGAGCCTGGATTTGTTTAAAAATGGTGGTTCAAACCCTGTTTTGAATGTTAAGTTGCACCTTTTTCCATTTCTTCTTCGCTTGGGGGACTTACGGCCTGATCCTGACCAGCCTGGTTGTTCGTTAGAAACACAGACATTTCCTATAAATGCAGAAAAGGATGGTGCTCCTTTTCTATGCGAAGAATTATTAGTGAGTTGTGAGTTTTGCCATGAAAGGTAAGCTACAGTTTTTACAGTTAATTTTTAATTTCTCCATTGACAACCGTTTAACAGATCTGTTAATTTTCTTCTGCTGTATGTCTCTTTTATCCGGTATCCTCTCAATCTTCTCCCAATATGCTTACTTTCTCTTACAATGTCTTTTTTAATGGTTTCTAAGAATTGCCTTGAGGTGGATTCCTGTAATTTTTTCATTTTTTCTTTCTTCTGGATTGTTTTTGTTTTACTATATTGAGGATATAGTTAGATCAGTATTTGATGTTGGGGTGCACATCTCCCAGGTTGCTCACCCATGATTTCTCAAAAAAATAGTTACATCAATAGTGTACGACTTTGATACTTGTTTATTTAAGAAACTTATGGATATCTTTAAGAGAACATATTTCATTAGCACAATTATTGAGAATTTGTACTTGTGTTTCATGTCATTGTAATTGTAATCAATCCTCCACATGCTTTTTTCTTTCGTGGACAGCATTGCTGATGATGATCATAGTAGCCTGGTTGTCGCGTTCATTTGTATCTGGAAAGGTGCCTCCACAATATGGTCTGCCACAACAGATCTAACTACATCATCCTGTAGTAGCTTGAGGCATGATTTCCAAATTTATACAACTGGACTATTTTGAGAACTCTTCTGTCCAGACAAAAAAATGTAGCTCAGTATCTGTTTTTTTAAGGAGCTTTCTTTCTTCGTGGAGGTGCCAATGAAAATTTATGCTAGCTTAGTCTGGGGTCAAGAATCGAGCAAATATCATAGACTTGAGAGAAGAAAAGTGGCTGCTATGCTGTGGAAGTCGATTTCTCACAGGCCTAAGATCATCTTGTTTGGAAGTTTTTATGGATCTCATGATTAAAGGGGGTTTCCAGATGTTTGGATCACATGAATGAAAATGTGTATAGTACAATTGGAGGTGGTTCCCGAATCCTGGGATTCCACCCGCTTTACTTCTCAAAAAAAAGAATGAAAATGTGTGTAACTGCATCTTCTTCCTTGGTGCCAGTTAACAATCGACATGCGGGGTTTCTTCCCTGTTGCAACAATCGATTACATTAAGTATCACATATAGATTATGTATCTTAAAAGTCTCGTATGGATTTGAATCTAGAAGCTGTTCAATATCTATTGTACGGGATAATTTATTTCAAGACTCAGTCTATTATATTTTTTTATAAGAAAAAGAGGGTAACAGCTAATAGGGGATAGAAAACTCTAATTACATAGATGGCATTTAAGAGGGGAAAAACCAAATTTTACAATTGGATCTTAGACTACATGCATGGCAGCAATATGATAAAGATACGAATGTACCTTGGATCTCCAAGTTTGGAGATCCAATTGCATGTAACAGAGTTCTAGATGGCTATAGCAGGGGTTCCGACACCTTCAATCTGTTGAAACTTCATGTCCAGCAACTGATCATCAATCTATTGCTGGGGAAAATAAGGGGAAATTTGAAGGGAAAGGGGACTGGAATTACATGCATAGCAACAAGGAGGTAGAGGATTTGACTTGTACCTTTAATCTCTTTGATTTGGAAATGAAATGCATGAAAGAACAACCTCCAAAGGCAGTTTTTAAGCAGTAAAACTGTTGCTGGAAGGGGAGGATTCCCAGCCGTAGTTTGAAGAATTAGAGGGGATTTGAGAGAAAGAAAATAGGAGGAAAAGTAGAATAGGAAGGAGGCTTCTTCTCGTTGGAATTAGAGTAGAGAAGAGGGAGAAAAGGAAGTTGATGGAAATAAGGAGGGAGAGAAGGCTCCCACATTGGAAATAAGGCCCTGTATGTCACTTCAAATGACATCAACCATGTCAAAGCTTGCTGATGCCAGCGGCTGATGTCAAAAATTATTTATTATATTTTTCCCATTTATTTAAATAACCAAAGTATTTCGTACACACGCATCGAATCTCTGATTTAGGCGCACAATGGCTCGTTTTGATCGTCTCTGAATGGCGATCAAAATGAGTATAATATCTATATTCTTTAGATCAAGTTTGAATTCTCGAAATTTTTGAGATACAGTTTTGGTTTGCGGTCAAAATTTTCGAGATACAATTTTGATTTAAAAATATCAGACGTCTCCGATCGACGAACGATCGATTCCTTTGGTCTTATTTCGTCGAATCAGATTTTTGGGTGGTCCCGGTTTGTTTTGCAATTTCCAATTTGCGTTGCGGCTTTTCCGTGACACGCATTACGATGCGATCGACTTTTGGTCGATTTCACCCGAACAACTTTTGATTTGCGACCAATTGATCATTTAGATTATTTAATGCTGATTGATAACTTTATTGAATTATACATACCTCAATCGGGTCGGATTCGGGTTTATTCAGATTCTGATGTTACAGCCTTGCAGTATAACATTGACATACACGATCAAAAAAAGAATCAAACATAAAAAGAGAGCATCAAGTAAGAGAAAATTGGGTTTTAGGGTTACCTTGCGGAGGTTATGACGATCACGAAGGAGCTGCGAAGTGGAGGAACTTTGCACAGAATGGATGAGGTGCTTCGCGACACCATTAGAGGCAGAGGATCGTGACACTGTTGAAGGGGAGGAGCTTCATACGGTTGGAGGTGGAGGAGCTTCACATGGTTGGAGGCGGAGGCGGATGTGCTTCTAGGAGGCGGTAGAGGTGGAGATTGGGGAAGGCGAGGTTGGAGGAGGCGGTGGAGAAGAGAATTGGGTCTCAATAGATTTCGCTAAACCCTTGATAGGGTTCTGGAAGCGAGATTGGAAGTCGCCTAACCCCTATCGGGCTTCCCTAGCCATATCGGATCCTGATCTTAAGATCCGAATATGATTACCTAGTTTTGAGGGGTCACACGTTAAGCGGACGCACAATCTGCATATGCGGCCGCACATCCCGTATATGTGCAAAGGGCACACAAAGGGGGGCTTCGTGTATGCGGTCCGCTGAGGAGAACACACACGCATATGCAACCACATGGGCTGCTTTCATGAACCCTGATCTGTTTTGATTTTAGCTATTGAGGTGCTTCTTCCCATGCACCTCCAATGCAACAACCATGTTGCACTTTTTATTGCCAACAACCCATCCTTCCACGGGAGGACCAAGTATATCAAGGTAGACTGTCACTATACTTTTTTTTTTGACGCTCACTGTCACTATACTTGAGACATGATCCAGAAGGGTCTCATTTCTACATCTCATGTTAGCTCATGTAGACAGACATCTGATGTGCTCACCAAGATTCTAGCTAGAGGGCCTTTCCAGAGATACCGTTTCGAGCTGAGCTTAATTGGTGTCTACGATCCAGCTTGAGGGGGAGTGTTGAGATATTTGTTATATTTATCCTTTAACGTATTCTCTTTTCTTTTTGTCCACTCTATATAGTTTGCACAATAGGTTTCTCCTCTATATAAGAGAACCCTAGGGCTTCATGAATTAACAACTCTATTTCCTTCAACATTTAGAAGGTAGGGATCACTGTTATGGTATGATGGAGAGCTTACAAAGCCCTGCATGAAAGGGTCACTTTTGACCTTTTTTTGAGAAGAGGGTCACATTTGACCCTAACGGGTGTGTTGGGGACTGTAAGCGCATATGCACATGGAAGTTGCCAGATCAAGTGAAAGTTTTTCTTGATAAAGACATGCCAGCATATGAATTCCGGACCAGACGATAAAGACACCACTACACCGAGGGTCGAGAGGTTGGGAGGAGGAGAGGGAGGCGGGGAAGGAGCGCTAGCGAAACGTTGCTGGGAGAACGAGGAGGAGTAAGGATGAGGAGGGAGCAGCGCTCGTGGCGTCCGAAGGCTCAAGGGGCTCAACACCACCAAGGAGTCCAAGATGGCGCAGACAGGGCCACTCGCGGTGACGCTCACGGGGGAGGCGCAGCTAACGGTGCGCTAGAAGGAGGGGGTGACGCGTGGGAGAAGGTCACACATGCTAAAGCAGGGAAGCGGTGCTTTCGCTGTGAGGGGTGAGGTCATGTCGCCTCTACATGTCGAGTTCCTCCTCGCTGCTTTCTCTGCGGCAAGGTAGGTCATCGCATGTTTTCGTGCAGGGCTTCTCGAGCCGGTGATGGTTACAAGAATCGCTTGCACTCTGGCCACCTGGAGGCGCGTCATCGAGTTCGTGGTTCGCCTGCTATCATGGATTCTCGTTCGTTTGCTCAAGTTGTGCACGAACGCGGTGGCGGTAACTCTTCCAAAGGGCAGGTAGGGGGGAGCGCTTCCCACCCACCCCCACGTTCTTTTGACGTGGGATGTGGGTCAGGGGTTTTCCAGGCGGCAGTGGTGCAACAGCAAGGCGGCGAGGTGGCGATCGAGGAACGCATGCATGCCATGTGTGGTCCTGAGGTTGTTCAGCGAAATGGGTGCTCCCTTCAGATGCCGGCGGCTGAGAGGTCAAAGGAGGAAGCGCGTGTGCCGGGCGCTTCGTCGCGGGTGGACCCGCAGGCGGTCCATGCGAAGAGCTTGGCTGTCGTTGGTGTTCTGCAGCGACCTGGAGTGGGTCGGGAGGAGATTCGCACAGGTACCTTAAAGCTCTTGGGTGGCGACTTTTACGTGGATTTCTTCTTTCTAGACGACTATCGATGCTGTGTTCGTGGGTTATCCCCGGAGCAACGGGAGAACCTTCTTCGTCTGGCCGATGATTCGTTCGTGAAGTGGCGGCGACTGCGTGTTGCGGATGGCGCGACCATTGGCTCCGAAGTTTGTGTGGTCGAAGTGCGAGGAGTTCCATTCTTGTCGCGCACGGTGCATTGCCTATCCAAAGTTATTGGCGGCTGGGGTCAGGTATTGGCTGTTCTCGACGACGGGCTTGCTCCGGGCTTAGATTGGATGTGTACGCGGTTACTCGTTGAGTGCTCGTCGACGTTAAGCAGTTCTTTGGCTGGCAAGGTTTTGTTCGAGAAGCTCTGTCTGGGGCGATGGACGTTCAAGCTCGAATTCTCTTTCCCGGAGCCGGCGGTGGCTCCGCCCCCTGGCCCGCCCTCGTCGGTCATCCATGGTGACGGTTCGTTCTCCGGAGCGGGCCTTGACGGTTCGCCTTCCACACGCCACGTGTCCATTTGCAGGGATATTGTCGAAGCGTCGCAAGTGCATGGCGCCTGTTCGGGGACGTCGCTTGGAATTCCTCGGGCCGCGCGTGCGGGACAGGGTGCTCGTCGTCTCGTGACTTGGGATCTTCTCGAGGTCGATTCGCATTCTTCTGCAACTTCCATTGTGTCGGCCAATCCGGTACACGTGGACTACTCGGGGCATGGCTCGGCGCTTCCCCTAACCTCGTCCGGATCTGATCAATTAGACGTTTGGGCACTGGTGCGGGCTGGACCTGATCTGGTTATTATTTCCGAGCCCCTTATGTGGACATCCGATTATCAGTGCCCACAACCCATTACCTCGGTGCCTTTCTCCCCGGTGGTCCATTTGGAAGATTTACATCTCTCCGCCTTTCTTGCTGACGGCTAACTCGGTTACCTCCGAGGGCAACACTATGAATTACTCTCCGCCGGAGGATGCTGGTATGCTTCTTCCCCTTGACTTCCAGGGCTCTTATTCTACTCCGGCTTCTCGGACAGGTGGCGGCTCTCTGGATTCTTCATCAGGCGATATGCTTGCTTATTCAAATCACACTTGTCTTGCTTGGAATGCTTGGAATGCTGTGATTGCTTCCCCTTACAGGTTTGGAAATATGTACACTCGTCGTCAACCCCCAACCCTTGGGGAATCATCTCTTTCCTCCAGTCAGCTGCTGCGCGAGGCGGTGGCGGAGGCAGCAGGATTTCACCACATTGGGCGACGCTCTACTCGGGATTAATGTGGAGCTTGCCTGGTTTTTGTACGCGCTTTTGGGGGCTAGCTTGGTGTTTAATGAAATTGTTATCCTGGAATGTTCGCGGTCTTGGCAACCCTGATCGTCGGCGTGCTTTGGGCTCTCGTTTGGTGGAATGGGAATGTGACATTGCCCTTCTTCAAGAAACGAAACTATCGGGGGTGGATGAAATTTTATGGAAGTCCTTTGGTGCTGGAGGTTTAGATGCCTTTCGTTCGTTGGACGCTGCCGGCGCTTCGGGCGGGATTATTTTGGCTTGGCGGTCGTCGAGATTCTCCTTTTCCTCTACTCGTGTTGGGCGACATTCTATTTCCGTGGTGCTCACGAGGTCGGATTCTAATGCTTCACTGGCTTTTACATGCGTATACGCGCCTATATGCCATATTGCTCGACGGGAACTTTGGGAGGATTTGCGCAACGATGCCGTGGCTTTTGGGGAAACTCCTTGGATTTTGGGGGGCGATTTCAATGTAACTTTGCTTTCGCATGACCGTCCCCGTGGTCGTGGGGGTCATGATCCGGGATCTCGTGAATTTTTGGAGTTCATTCAGGAGTTGGCTCTTGAGGGGCTGGTGGCAAATGACATTAACTACACTTGGAGGAATAATTCCTCACGGTCTCGGCTCGACAGGTTCTTGACGAATGGTCGCATGATGGAGATCTTCCCCCTGTGCTCGGTTTGCTCTCGGTCGCGATCTTTCTCTGATCACAGTCCCATTATTTGGGATTCCGGTGAATCATCTCGCCCTCGTGGCCACTTTCGTTATGAACGGAGCTGGTTGTTGGAACCGAACTTCAGGGACATTGTGCGAAATCATTGGTCCCAGTCAATATATGCCGGCAGTGCTGCTCGTCGGTTCGATCAAAAACTTTCGTCCCTAAGAAAATTATTGACGTCCTTTAAAATTAATACTCGTCAGGCACGCTTAATCGCTCGTAACGAGGCTGATGACATCGTTTTACGCCTGGATCATTTAGAGAACGAGAGGGAGTTATCTCCCGAGGAGTTGGCCGAACGTGCTTCGACTGTGCAGGTGGTCTCGGCGGAGGACAGGAAGGGCAATCGAGTGGCGCCAACGACCGCGCCTGAGATGGATCAAACATGGGGATGCAAACACCGCTTTCTTTCATCGGGTTGCCAGTGCTCGAAAACGTGCAAATACAATCTCATCCCTCTCGGTCGATGGTTCTCTCATTCAGGGGGAGAAGGATTTGGGCGTGGCTTTAGGAACTTATTTCAAGCGCGTTTTTGACCGTCAACCTTCACGTTCGTGGCGGTGGACTGGCCGTGGGCTTCCGTCCTTGCGCCTTCGGATGCGACGGCGATTACCCGACCCTTTTCTCTGGATGAGCTCAAGGGGGCGGCTTGGGAGCTCAACGTCGATGCTGCCCCAGGTCCTGACGGCTTCCCTATCTCTTTCTATCGGGATTTTTGGGACGTGCTCGCAAATGACGTCTTGGACGTTGCTCTTGAATTTTGTGAGGGGAACAGGGGCTTCAACAAAATCAATAGGGCTAATATTGTATTAATCCCTAAGTCCCCTTCGGCCAACTGTATCGAGGATTTCCGGCCTATTTCTATATCTAATGGCATCTATTTAATCATTGCTAAGGCGCTTGCAAGAAGGCTTGCGCCACTCTTCGACTCGCTCATTTCACCTTCACAGGCCGCCTTTGTCCAAGGGAGGCAAATATCTGAATGCTATGCGGTGGCCTCCGAGATCGTCGATGTTTGGCACAGAAATGCTACGAAGGGGCTGCTGTGGAAAATTGACTTTGCAAAGGCTTATGATTCACTGGATTGGCGCTTTCTATGGTCGGTGTTAAAGCGGCGGGGCTTCCTGGCGATTTGGATCTCCTGGGTTCGGCGATGTGTGACCACCGCCTCCTTATCCGTTTCTCTCAATGGGCGGCCGACTGGGGGATGTTCCAGCCTCGCAGGGGGGTTCGCCAAGGGTGCCCCCTTGCTCCCCTCCTCTTTGTTTTGGCGGTGGATGTCTTGCCGCGTATGATTGATGGTGTGGCCGAGGCCGGTCTTACGCGCGGATGTTCTTTGGGCCCTTATCATATTCCTCTTATACAGTTTGCTGACGACACATTATGTTTTATCGAGGGCGGCCTCGCCAATGCCTCGGGTATGGCTACTACGTTACAACTATTCTGTGAAATGTCGGGCCTCCTCATCAACGGGAACAAATCGAAAGTCGTTCCGTTTGCTATGTCGCCGGTGGAGGCTGTGGATTGTGCCCGTTTGTTGGGCTCTTCCCCGAGCAGCCTCCCCCTGGAGTATCTTGGTTTGCCTCTGTCGGTGGGCCGTGCCCGGCTGCGTGATTGCCGGAAGGTGGTTGAGAAGATGGAGGCTCGGCTGGCTGGCTGGCGCGCGGCGCTTCTCTCCAGGGGGGGTCGGTTAGTTCTTCTTAAATCCGTGCTCTCCTCGATCCCAATTTATTTCCTCTCCGTGCGTGGCATGCCAAAGGGGGTTCGGGTGAGATTGGAAAAATGCATGCGGGGTTTTCTTTGGGGAAAGAAGGGCGATGGGAGAAGGGGGGTCCATTTGGTGGGTTGGGAGGACGTCTCGCGCCCCAAGCGGGATGGGGGTTTGGACGTGAGACGGTTGGAGGTGGTGCACGAGGCTATGCTTCTCAAGTGGGCGACGAAGGTGTGGGGTCGGGAAGAGAATTTCATGTTGAAGTGCCTTAGGGAGGCGGCGGGGACTGATTTAATATCCGCTTCGCGGGGGCGAGTCGAGGGCCACATTTCCTCTTTCTGGCGCGGTGTCTTGTCTGCATTTAACCGCAACAGATCATTATTCAAATCTATTCTTGGCGATGGGAATTCTTTCCGCTTTTGGTCGGATGATTGGTCCGGGAGGGGAGTTTTGCAGTCTTTGTTTCCTTGGCTGTTCGCGCTGGTGGGCGACAAACTCGCCACCGTGGCATCCTGCTGGGCCGATGGCTGTTGGTGCCCATTGTTCGTTGCTAATTTATCGGATCAGCGTCTGCTCGACTTCACGTCCATGATGGCTTTTCTCTCAGATGCTCCCACGCCCACTGGGGGGCGTGATCACTTGGCTTGGAAGGATGGTCCTTTCTCTACGCGGAAGGCGTACCTCGCTCTTCTTCCCCCCGCCGTGGGGGTCGAAGCGACCTTGCTGAATCATTGCAAGCTCATATGGGGTCTCAAATTGCCGGAACGGGTTGGTATATTTCTATGGCTTCTTAGGCGTGGTCGGCTGCTAACTGGAGACCGATGTGCTATGATGTTTCCTAATGTCTCACAAATGTGCGGTCTCTGTGGTACGGAGGCGGAAACCAGCGGGCACCTTTTCTTCCATTGCGACCGTGTTCGTGCTATCTGGGACGATTTGGGGTGGCTGAATATCTCGAGCTTTGATGCGTTTTGCGACAGTTTGATTAATGCCAGGAGACGGTCGAGGGTGGACTTGGTGGACCCGATTGCGCGTTTGTGGAGCATCTGGTTAGGAAGAAACGAGGCACTATTTGCTCGGCAGAGGTTTTACAAGGAAAATATATGCATCTTGGCGTCACGCTTTTGTCATGATTGGACTTCCGGGTAGCGTTGTACGGGTGCGTGGGTGGTATCTCTGATCTGATACCATTTACCCCTTGTTTTTGTTTTCTTCCTCCATCTTGTAAGTACTCTTTTCTTTACTTTTTAATGGATTGGGGCGAACACCGATGAGTGCTTCCCCCTTTTTTGAGCGTAAAAAAAAAGTGAAAGTTTTTCTGTGATCGATGAGAAAAGGAGGATTTTGACCGTAACCAGGTACACACACATGTTCCAAGAAGCCCGTAGTGTCATGTAGGGATCGTGTGGTTGACAAAAATAGCATGACCGCATAGGAGTACCTATTCTTATGTTATGACAACTCAGACGAGGTATGTGGCGAGCCTGCCGTACCTGGGGTTGATAATGGAAACTTGATGAATTTTGGAATTCGATTGGTGTGTAGCTTGGCTATGTCTTCACCCGAACCATTGCTTTCGCAGCGATATGGTCCGTCTGGTTGGCTAGAAACATGCTACTTTTCAAGGGGGTGGGATTCTATGTAGAGAATGTAATTGAGTCGGCAATATTTTTTTAAAGATCTTGTCGAGAGTTATATTTGTCTTTCCTTATTCATAATATATTTTGTGTTTCTTTCGTCATATTGCCCTCTTCGAACCCTATCCCTACTCTTTGCCCCTACCTTCATCGACGACCCCTCTCTTCACCGCCACGGATCGCGGTTGCCTCTGCCTGCTGCTACTACCATTGCCACCATCTCATGTGGTGTCGTCCAGCCACAACGACACTGTAAGCAGCGCCTCCAAGTCCTCTTATCACCGCTAGGGCCACCCAACCCTAGCCTTGTGGCCTTTTGTGCACTGCAAGTGGTGCCCCTCTTCGCCTAGGGCATTCTTCAGCCCCTTACCTCACTGTCGCATCCCATGTCCCCTCCCAGCACTGCCTTGGGCCCACTAGATGTCCGAGCTTCTTCCATTGACGCTTCTTTTGTGTCTGAGGCCCGCGAGAGATTTGATTTTGGCAGTCAAGGGTGATTTCAGACCTATAAATCACCCATCAGCCCTAGCATGCTCCAAAAGTTGATGGGAATGTTTGTTGCATGACTCTGCACACACAACCGATTCCTTGCATGATCGTGTAGATACATTCATATCAATCTACAACACAATCACGTCCTTTCTCGACTTCTTGTCTGAAAGGAATGGTGGCTTATCTTCTTTGGGGTGCCTTTAAGGGCCCGTCACCCATGGTCAAGATGGTTGGGACCAACTTTGATTTGTGGCCTGTTGGAGAAAAATAAGAGAGTCGTTATTCCTGTAACCCTAGATCCTCTTATATAGAGGAGAGACCTATGGATAAATTACATAAGATAGACAAAGAAATAAAATAACTGGAAAGGTACATAAGAATGTAGAAATATCTCAACACTCCCCCTCAAGATGGAGCATAGATGTCAATCATGCTTAGCTTGGACGAACACTTCTGAAATGGCCCCTTGAGTAATGCCTTGGTAAAGATATCTGCTGTTTGCTCTCCTGAACTAATATGAGAGGTAGAAATCAGACCCTTCTGGATCATATCTCTAGTATAATGGCAATCTACCTCAATATGTTTCGTTCTTTCATGGAATACGGGGTTGTTTGCAATAAATAAGGCAACCTGATTATCCTATTGTAATTGCATGGTTTGAGGAACATCTATATGCAAATCTGCTAACATTGCTTGAACCCACATCATTTCTGTACTTGCCTGCGCCATAGCCCTATACTCAGATTCGGCACTTGATCCAGCAAAACAGTTTGTTTCTTGCTTTTCCAGGAAACAAGAGAACTGCCAACAAATACTGCAAAGCCCGAAGTAGATTTCCTATCCTTAGGACACCCTGCATAGTCAACATCAACACACATAGATACAAAGAAAGTCGCCCTTTCTTGAAAAATAGTCATGCACATGGAGAAGATTTTAGATACCTCAATATCATGTATATAACGTCCATATGTACTTGCCGAGGTTGCTCCATGAACTGACTCACTCAACTCACTGGAAAACAAATATCCGGTCTAGTAATACACAAAGCATCTTTCCCACCATCTCTCTATATCTCCTCTTATCAACCTCATCTGTATCATCATCGTATAACTTCATGCTAGGATCCATAGGAGTAGTAAATGGTCGACACCCGATCATACCCGTTTCAACAAGCATGTCTGTAACATATTTTCTTTGGGTCATCACAAGACCCTGTGCGTTCCTAGCAAATTCCAACCCTAAGAAATACCTTAGAGTGCCCAGACCCTCGGTAACAAACTGACTGCTTAGAAACTCTTTTGCCATTTTTATCCCCTACATATCATCTCCTGTAACAAGAATGTCAACAACATAGACCATTATGATAACAGTTCATCTATGTGTTCTCTGCACAAAGAGTGAATGGTCTACATTAGACCTCTTGAACCCTTGCTTCTCAATCAAATCCGAGAGCTTCTGAAACCATGCCCTTGGGCTTTGCTTAAGACCATATATCGCCTAATGGAGTCTACAAACCTGCTGACACTCCCCCTCAGCGGCAAACCTTGGAGGCTGCTGCATGTAAACTTCCTCCTGTAGATCTCCATACAAAAATGCATTTTTAACATCCAACCGGAACAAAGGCCAATCACGTACCACTGCAACTGAAAGTAGGATATGTAATGTAGAATGACGGGCCACTGGAGAAAATGTGTCCAAGTAATCCACGCTTTAGGTCTAAGTAAAACCACGCGCCATTAATCTTGCCTTGTAGCGATCAAGGCTGCCATCTGCATGATGTTTAACCGTAAACACCCATTTGCAACTGACCACAGACGCCCATGGAGGAGTAGAAACCAAACTCAATGTACCACGTGACTGCAACGCAACCATCTCTTCCTCCATAGCCAAGCGCCAACAACTATCCTTCAATGCCTCCTCATAATTCAGTGGAATTTTCACGATAGATAGAACTATTGCAAATCTCTGAAAGTCCCCTGTTAGACGATGAAAGTAGACCTGAGAAGCAAGGGGGTAGGGAGCACAAGACCGCTTCTGCTTTTGAACTGCAATAGGAATATTCAGATCAGAGGGAACACCCTTCATCTGTGGGCTATTTTCCTGCAATGATTCCTGCACAGATATATCTCCAGACCCATCGTTAGAAGATATGTTATCAAAACAATCTGGGGCATACTAGATGATTGGCGATGACCATGAGCATAAGTAGTCCGACGTGTATAGAATTTAGGTAACGATGGAATAAGTGGTGCATGCGACTGAGTAGTAGGAGGGGGTGGAGGAGGTGGTGGTACTGGTGGAGGTGGTGGTGGAGATGGGACCACAAGCACAAGAGGAGGTGGTGAATAACTCGTAGGAGGAGGTGGCACGTAGACCTCATCATCTGAGTCTGATGAAGCCAACCTGTCTCCTGTAGGAGAGAAGTACATCACAGACTCAAAAAATGTGACATCAACACTGATATGTATTTTCTGCGCAAAGGGTCCTAACATCGGTGTCCCTTCCGAGTCTTGGAGTACCCAACAAACACACATTTGACAGCTCTAGGAGAGAGCTTGTCAAGACATGGAATCAACTGGTGAACAAAAGCAACAGATCTGAACACACGAGTGAGTGAGAATAACTCCTTCTCAGGGAAAGCTACGGAGAAAGGAATTTTCTCACTCAAAACAGACGTGGCATGTGATTCACCAAATAGCATGCAGTGAGGACCGCATCACCCCAAAACGAATGTGGTGCACGACTCTGAATAAGAAGATTTCGAGTAACATCAAGAAGATGACGATGCTTTCTCTTCGCAACACCATTTTGCTGAGAAGTGTAAGCACAAGATGTTTGATGAATAATCCCTCGAGATGAAAGAAAATGAGATAGGGCACGAGTACATAATTCCAAAGCATTATCAGTTCGCACAAACTTCACAGAGGTAGAGAAAACATTCTGCACTTCATTAATAAAAGTCTTGATCACATCTCCTACGTCAGACTTATTTTTCAAAAGAAACACCCATGACAACCGAGAAAAATCTTCCACAGCCACAAGATAAAACCTGTCCCTGGTGATCAGGAACACGACTCGGACCCCAGATCTCAACATGAAATAACTCAAAAAGGGAGCTACTGCTCCGATTCTAACGATTGGGAAAAGCAGACCGATGATGCTTTCCCAACTGACAAGCATCTCACTGAAAGGAAGAACCATGTGAAATCTGCGGCAGCATATGACACATCTTCTGAAGAGGGAGATGACCAAATCGAAGGTGCCGAGTGAACGGAGAGACTGATCCAGACGAATGAGAAGATATGCCTGCATAGGGAGTCCGGAGCAGGCGATAAAGGCCACCCTGCTCACGGCCACACCGAATCACTATGCCCGTAAGAATGTCCTGAAAAACCAGAGACGATGGGTCAAAAATAGCTCGGCAGTGCATATCCTTTGTAATCTGACTAATAGAAAGCAAATTCATGGAGAAATCCAGAGCATGTAGCACATTCTGTAAATGCATCGAAGGCGTCAAAGTGATCTCCCCCTGTCCTGTGATTGGGGAATGAGTCCCATCCGCTATCACAACTGTTCTCCCTGGTGGAATCTGTTTATATGACGTAAGCTGTTGCTTGTCTCCACATAAATGATGTGTCGCATCGGAGTCCATAATCCACTCTGTAATCTCAGATCCATGACAGGATGTAAAAGCATAAGTACATGAGGTGTTAGCTGTAGTAGAGGTACTAGCAGAAGCTGAGGCTGCCACATCTGAATGATCTCTTGAAGATGGTGAAGCGAAATGAGGTATAATATCCCTCAGTCTGGTTACGAGGTTATCAAACCTCTGATCTAAAGTAGAAGCAGGACCTGAGCAATTACAAAAAGTGCATGGCTGACGAATGCAACCTCCTCTACAATGAGGTCCGCATCCACAGAAGGTAGAAGAGCCTCCTCTTCCTCGAGAAGCTGCCATGGCTGAGGAAGTCTGGCTAGAGGTTGTGGATGGAATAGTAATCCTGTTGAGCATGCGGAACGCTTCCTCCATGGGAGGAATAGTAGCATCCGCTAGAATCTGGGAGCGAGCAGCATCATATTCAGGGTCAAGGGCTGCTATGAGTACCCCAACCATGGTAGCATTCGTATATGTCTTCTGCTACTCTGGAGTTGTCGTTAGAGGCATAAAACTGTGGAGCTTCTCAAACATCCCACGCAAGGATGTATATAGTGAATGCAGAGGACGATCGTTCTGCTTGATAGTAAATATGTCATGATGGAGTTGGAGGATCTTCGTCTCGTTCATCGCTTGAGAATATGCTGCTGCGAGGATATCCTACATCGCCTTAGCAGTAGGCTGATGTAACACATCATCGGCGATCTCAATCGTCAATGTACCAGAGAGCCAAACTTTGGCATAAGCGTCGTCCGCCTCCCACGAGGCATTTACCCCAATCTTCTCCACCAGCTCCTCCTCGGTAAGAATATGTTTCTTACCATTTGACTTCTTCAGGGTCATGAACTGCATAGCCTAGAGCTCATAATTTGTCCCGTCCATTTTGACAATAGGCTATGGGCCTCTGAATGCGTCTGTGAGGGGTTCATCGACTTTGTTCTCAGACATATTGCATGATGTAGAAGACTAGGGTTTCGTAGAGCAAAGAATCAATGTCTACACAAATATACACGGATTTGAATGCATATGTAGACTTATGCACCAAAATCCATTAATCAAACGGAGAGCCCGACGCCGGTGCCTGTAGGCGCTGTACGCGGAAAGGGGCCGCACGCGAAGGGACGGTATGCGGGGAGTAGCCCACGATCAGACGGTGCTGCGGGGAGGCGGGGGAGGTGGGGGGCAGCGCTCGGAGTCGGGAGGGCGTGTGGCGATGGCAGGGGGTGGAAGGTAGGGTTAGGGTTTTGGATACGAGAGCTTCGGTCTAGGACAACCGCTCTGATACCATGTTGGAAAATAAGAGAGTTATTTATTCCTGTAACCCTAGGCTCTCTTATATAGAGGAGAGACCTATGGGTAAATTACATAAGGTAGACATAAAGAAATAAAATAACTAGAAAGGTATATAGGAATGTAGAAATATCTCAACCATGGAGTTTATTATCAAGATTTTGGCATTAACTATGCTATATCCTCGCAACTACTTACTAACTGTGAGATATTCTCGCAGCTACTTACTCTCAGGCGAGGAATGAGGCAAAGATCCTGCAGCTTTAGTATAATATCTTCTCTATCAAGCAGGATGATCCCCCTCTTCATGTCTTCTACTCATGATTCATGGGCATGTTTGAGACGCTTCATAGGTTCATGCCTCTAGATGCTACTGTAGAGTAGCGACATGGATTACATATAGGAATGCTACTATAGTTTGCATGTTTCTGGTAGCACTTGACTTACAGTATTATGTCACGCACATCTTGCTTCTTACGTGTGTGCCTCTACCTCTTATGAAGGAGGCCTATAGTAGATTGAGTAGGATCACGATGCCACCTGCTGCCACTACTTAGACCTCCTCTGCAACGGCCACATCTCTCGGTAGAGGAGGTCCATCTTAATTTAGAGGACGTTGTGTTCGTGGCAGAGAAGATGGACACCCGCGTCAGCCTTACACTTACTATCATCGTTCTGGTCCCTATGAGGATACCTGCTATCAGAATCATGATTATCTAGTGTCTTCTCGTGTCGCAGAACATGTTGAGAGTCCTGTTACTTTTGTCACTTTTGCAGAGCATGCGTTCGATGATCTTGTCTCTTGTGTGATGGAGATCACGATTCCTACTGCTGGACCCTCTAGTGCTCCTTGAGGCTCGTCTGATATTGTTGCTTCAACTTCTGCTAGTACTTCATGTATAATATATGGTTTTACTAGTTGTCAAAAGGCATACGTCTCTGAGTGGATCATGGATTAGGGCGACTCTCGTCATCTCTGTGGAGACAACTCAATTCACTTCCTATAGATCAATCCATCCTGTCAGATCCATTGATATTGCAGCTGGAACACTCTCTCCTATTTCTGGACATGGGAAGATTCGGTTGACACTAGCTATGAACTTACATAATGTACTTCATGCATCTGATTTTTTTTGAATCTAAAAAAGGAGAAACACGCTATAGTGTCCGCCCCATTGCATCTGATTTTTCCGTGAACTTATTATCTATTAGTCAAATCACCAAGGATTTACATTTCCGTGCCATATTTTGGTCACTCTTCTCTTGTATTTCAGGATATACCCACAAGCAGGGTGATTGGATGTGGCAGTGAGCAGTGGGTCTCTACAGACTGGTCTCCATATACCGATGCTTCTTCCATTTCCACCGAGTCAATCTCTCCGTACACATTGCATCTTCGGTTTGACTGCCTTTCTCTACAAAGGCTGTGTAGAGTCCTTCCTCAGATTCCATATTAGTCCTCTTTTCAATGCGATGCTTGCCAACTTGGGAAGCATCACCGATCTAGTTTTCCTGATCGTCGGAGTCAGTGGTACTTTATTTGAGCTGGTCCTTTTTTATATTTGAGGTCCCAATCGTGTTCCTGACCATCAGGGCACATACTCTATCTTGTAGCGGTTGATGGTTTTTCTAGATTTTCATGGATTTTTCTTTTGAAAAACAAGTCTAAAGCTTGGTTTGTTATCCAATCTTTTATTCTTGAAATATTTTTTTGCTATTGTTCAGTATGTTCGATCTGATTGCCTTGGAGTTCTGTACTATATAACTTTATCAATTCTTCAGGTCCCTTGGAGTTATACACCAGACCTCTTGTGTGTATACTTCTCAACAGAACAATGTTACTGAACACAAATACCGTCATCTTCTTGATGTGACCAGGACCCTAATTCAAAGTCGTGCTCCCCACTCTTTCTGGGGTGATGTGGTTCAACTGCTTGTTATCTGGTCAACCAGATGCTGTCCTCTGTGTCAGGAGAAAATGTTCCTTTTTTGATTGCATTTCCTGATAAGGATCTTTTCTCTCTAATACCTTGTGTTTTTGGCTCAATAGCATTTGTTCACCCCTTGACTCCTGATCATGACAAGCTCTCTCCTAGTGCTGTCTCTTGGACTCATATGGGATACCGGTGCTTTGATAGTTTGATTCGGTTAGACAGAAGTACTACGTTGGGTGACCTCGAGGGCAGGGATAGTTGTCCAGGTCTGATTGTGAATAGAAGCCGCACCGCCAAATATCTAGTTTAGGTGATGCCAGAAGGTTCCTCCTCACTGGGGAGTGGGGAGCTCGTCGGCGAGCGTCAGAAAGTGGACCCTAGGAGGAGAGGATTGACCCGTTCATTATTGATGTGACATGTCACTTTTTTTGAGTTGATCATGTATTTTTCTCCTACAAGTGACAGAATGACCCCGTCTGAGTCTGGTGAAGAGGTTTACATCCCTCCTATGTCACCACTACCTCCTACTTTGGTTCCTCCTCTGCCACCACCACCGCCACCTCCTCCTGTAGTGCCTACTCATATGGTCAGCATTCGCCTTACTTTCACTTGGAGGCAACCAACTGTAACCCTGCTCATGTGCCTTCCCCATCATCCATTACGTCCCATGTAAATTATGTGTACTTGGTTACTACTAATAGCACATATGATTTGTCTGTACCGCATGCCACTTTATCGGTTGAGCAGATTACACCTTAGGTTATAGATCATTCGGAGGATCTGGATCGGCCCATTGCTTTTCAGAAGCAGAGGCTATGTAACCTCTCGCTGCTCATATTTCTCTGGAGTGTCTTTCAGCAGATTTCAGGAGGTTTATTGTGGGTCTCTCAGTTACGGAGATCGCACGAACATATTAGGATGCTATACAAGATGCTCAATGGTGTCTTGCTATGGAGGAGATGGCAACGCTTTAATCTTATGGCACATGGAGCTTCGTTATTGCCCCTACATGGGTATCCATGGTTGGATGTAAATGGATGTTTATAATGAAGCACCATGCATATGACAGTGTTGATCGCTACAATGCTAGGCTCGTGGCTTCACTCAGACATATGGAGTGGACTGCCATGACACATTCTCTCTAGTAGCACACCATTTTAACCTTTAGATCCTCGTCTCTATTACAGTGGTATGTGACTGTTCTCTATATCAGTTGGATGTGAAGAATGCTTTTTTATATGGCGATCTGCAGGATAAGGTCTATATGCGCAACAACCACCTGGATTCGCTGCTGAGAAGGAGTGTCAGAAGATATGCATGCTTCATAAGTCTATCTATGGCCTTAAGCAGAGTCTGAGAGCATTGTTCCAGACGCTCTCGGACTTTAAAGCTTCATATGATCAACTGCAGATCATTCACTATTTGTTCAGAGGACTCAAAGACGTATTGTTGTCATTATGGTTTATGTTGGCGATACCACTAAAATCGAAGATGACATATAGGGTATTAGTGCACTAAGAAGTTTGTCGGACATCAGTTTGTCACTGAGGACCTTGGAGTATTACGATAGTTACCGGGGCTTGAGTTCGCCAGGAACCGGCGAGATCTTGTGGTGACCCAGGGGAAGTATGTTACAGATTTCCTTTTAGAGATAGACATGGCATATTGCATACCTGCCACTACTCCTGTGGATTCTAGCATGAAGCTATATGATGATGATATAGAGGAAGTGGACTAGAGGAGATAAATAGAGCTGGTTGGGAAGATCCTCTACGTGACTATTAGCAATACATATATTTCCTTTGCTATAAGTAGAGTTAACCAATTTATGGAGCAACCAAGACGGGTTCACATTGACGCAGTTCTCATGAACTTGAGGTATCTAAAGTCTTTCTAGGTACGTGATTATTTTTTAGAAGAGGGACATCCCTTGCCATCACAACGTCTTCAGATGCAGACTATGCAGAATGTCCCAAGGTCAAGAAATCTATTTCTGGATTTGGAGTATTTATAGGGAGCTCTTTGGTGATATGGAAGAGCAAGAAGCATATTGTGGTTGCTAGATTTAATGCTGAGAGCCTGAGACAGAGTACAAAGCCATGACACATGTAGTACTGAGATGATGTGTGTCAGATCTGTTCTGATAGACCTCGTTGTTGACGTGCCTCTTCTCATGCAATTGCAACGCGATATCCAGGCCGCTCTTTTTATTGCCAACAACCCTACCTTCAATAAGAGGACCAAACACATAGATGTAGATTGCAATTATACACGTGGCATGATTCAGAAGGGTTTTATGGCTACTTCCCATGTCGGCTTAGGGGAACAAACAATTTGTTGTTGTTGGGAAAAATAAGAGTTATATTTATTCCTTGAGCCCTAGAATCGATTCTTATATAGGGAGAGGCCTATGGGCAAATTACATATGGTAGAAAAACAAAAGAAAAAATATTTAAAAGATACAAGGACATAAAATAAACTTCTATACTCCCCCTCAAGATGGAGCATAGATCTCTATCATGCCCATCTTGGATAAGCAATTCTGGAAGGGACCCCGAAGTAAAGCTTTGGTAAGAATGTCTGCCGTTTGGCCTCCTGAGCTAACATGGGTTGTAGAAATGATGTCTTTCTGAATCATATCACGGATATAATGGCAATCAACCTCAATGTGCTTTGTCCTCTCTTGCAATGCAGGGTTATTTGCAATGAATAATGCAGCCTGATTGTCACACTTTAGTGACATGGGAAGAGAAACATATATATGTAGATCTGTCGGAACTGCGCGGACCCACATCACTTCTGCACTTGCTTGGGCCATAGCTCTATACTCCGATTCAGCACTGGATCTCACAACTACTGTTTGCTTCTTACTTTTCCATGAGACAAGTGACTCCCCAACAAATATAGTAAAGCCTGATGTAAACTTTCTATCCTGTGGGCACCCTACATAGTCTGTATCTGCGTTTGCTGAGATAGTAATAGTGCCCTTCTTCCTAAACATCAATCCTGCACCTGGAGATGACTTAAGATATCTTAGTATCACATGTATAGCATCCATGTGTACCTGACGAGGTTGCTCCATGAACTGGCTCACTTTATTTACTGCAAATGATATATCTGGTCTGGTAATAGTAATATCAAGGAACCTCCCTAGCAATTCCTTGTATCTCCTCCTGTCAACCTCCTCAATATCTCATCATGCATCTTCATGCTTGGATCATGGGTGTAGAAGCAGGTCGACATCCAAGCATACCTGTGTCACTTAGCAAGTCAGTGACATATTTCCTTTGAGTCATCACAAGTCCTTGTTCATTTCTAGCAAACTCCAACCCCAGGAAATACCTAAGTACTCCTAAATCCTTGGTAACGAATTCATGGCCCAAGAATTGTTTTGCTCTTTTTATTCCCTGCACATCATCTCCTGTAATAAGTATATCATAAACATACACCATAATAATAGTCGTACCTCTGGATGTCCTCTGTACAAAGAGAGAATGGTCTGCATTCGACCTTTTGAACCCTTGCTTCTCAAACAAATATGATAGCTTCTGGAACCAAGCTCTCGGGCTCTGCTTTAGGCCATAGATTGCCTTATGAAGCCTGCATACCTGTACACACTCTCCCTCAACAGTATACCCAGGTGGCTGCTGCATGCACACTTCCTCCTGAAGATCACCGTATAAAAAAGCATTTTTGACATCCAGTTGAAACAAGGGCCAATCTCGAATCACAACAACAGATAAAAGAATCCGTAAAGTAGAATGACGAGCAATAAGAGAAAACGTGTCAAGATAATCTACCCCGTACGTCTGAGTAAAGCCCCGAGCAACCAGTCGAGCCTTGTACTTATCAATACTGCCATCTGCATTTTGCTTCATCGTAAAAACCCACTTGCAACTCACAATAGATGCCCCAGTAGGAGCTGGAACAAGGCTCCAAGTACCTCTCGACTGAAGGGCGGCCATCTCTTCCTCCATAAGCAGACACCATCTACTATCAGCTAATGCCTCCCGGTGAGTCCGTGGAATGTTAACAACGGATACAGCAACTACAAACCTCTTGAAATCTCCCGTCAGACGATCAAAGGTAACATGAGAGGCAAGCATATATGATACACGTGACCTCTTCTGTTTTCTCAGCATAATAGGCAAATCAAGTTCTGCGTCGGCTGTACTACCATCTGTGTCATCCCCTACCCGCTCCTTCTGAGAAATACCATCAGTCCCATCATTACAATTAATGTTCTCAGAACAAACCTGGGGCATGCTTGATGATTGACTGTGATCATGAGCAGGGGCTTGCTGTCGACTGTAATGGAGAGAGGAGGAACCAAAGACATGGAAGGTGGTGGAGGTGGTGGCGATGGTGGGGATGGTAGTGGAGGTGTAGGAGCTTGTTGTGGTACATACAAGGGTGGAGGAGGAACATAGATCTCTTCATTAATGTTTGATGGCGCCAACCTGTCACCTGTAGGAGAGAAAAACACGAATGACTCAAAAAACGTGACATCTGCACTGACATAATATCTTCGACGTAACGGATCATAGCAACGATACCCCTTTTGAGTCCTGGAACACCCGACAAAAACACATTTGACAACCCTAGGAGAGAGCTTGTCAATCCCTGGAGACAGTTGGTGAAGGAATGCAACATACCCAAAGACATGAGGAGTAAGGGAGAACAACTCCTTGTCAGGAAAGACAAGGGAGAAAGGTATCTTCTCCCCCAACACAGACGAGGGCATGCGGTTAATGAGGTAACAAGCGTGAGAACTGCATCGTCCCAGAACGAGTGCGGAGCACAACTCTTGATAAGAAGCGTACTAGCGACATCAAGAAGGTGGCGGTGTTTTCTTTCCGCAACACCATTCTGTTGGGACATGTAGGCACAAGATGTTTGATGAAGAATGCTATGAGATGAAAGAGATTGAGATAATGTTTGAGTATATAATTCAAGGGCATTATCAGTTCGCACAATTTTGACAGAAACAGAAAAAACATTCTACACTTCTTTAATAAAATTCATAATAGTGCTGCCCGCTTCAGATTTATTCTTTAACAGGAAAACCCAAGACAAACGACTAAAATCATCCACAGCAACTAAATAGAACCTGTGTCCCTGATGATCGGGAACACGACTTGGACCCCAAATATCAATATGAAAAAACTCAAATGTAGAGCTACTGCTCCGACTCTGACAACTAGGGAAAGACGGACCGATGATGCTTCCCTAACTGACAAGCTTCACAATTGAACGACGAGCGGGGTAAAATTTGAGGAAGGACTTGACGCAGTTTCTGAAACGGAAGATGACCGAAGCACAGATGCCATTGATAAGGAGAGATATGTCCAGTGGAGTGAGATGATGCTCCAGCATAAGGTGTATGAACCAGTCGATACAACCCGCCTTGCTCACGGCCATGTCCAATCACGTCACCCGTGAGAATGTCCTGAAACACAAGAGATGATGGGTCAAATATCACTCACAATGTAAATCCTTAGTAAAATGATTAATAGACAGTAGATTCATTAATAAATTAGGAGCATGAAGCACATTCTGCAACTGCATAGAAGGTGTTAAGGCAATCTGTCCCTGTCCTGTGATGGGAGAATGAGTCCCATATGCTATGATCACTGTCCTTCCTGGGGAAACTTGCTTGTAGGATGTGAGCTGATATATGTCTCCACACAAATGATGTGTGGCACCTGAATCTACAATCCATTCTGAGGTACCTGAACCCTGGTAGAAAGTAGAAGTATGAGCACTACTTGAGGAACTGGCTTCTGCAGTCGTAGCAACGTCTAAGCTGCTCTATGAAATAGGTGGAGTACTAGCTGGAGGCATGATATCACGCAGTCGAGACACGAGTTCTTTATATCGTGGATCCGACGCGGGTGTAGCACCATGATGCTGAATCTGTTCTGCTGCACGGGCAGATGCTGGAAAACCATGCTGGGAGTAGCATGTATCTTATGTATGACCGGTTCGATGACAGTAAGTGCATTGCAATCCACGACTACAACCAACCCTACCACGTGGTCCGCATCATTGCCTCTTCCGCGAGAGACTGCCATAGCAGAAGAATTTGGCACAGTAGTAGGGCTTGAGATGTTGATTCGGCTCAATCTCTGAAATGCCTCCTCCATAGGAGGAATGGTAGCATCTGCCAGAATCTGAGAAGAAACAGCCTCATACTGTGTGTCAAGAGAGGGTAGAAAGACTCCCACCATCGTGGCATTCCAATATGTTTTCAACTACTCTGGAGTAGCTGTGAGAGGCATAAAACTATGAAGCCTCTCAAACATTCCCCGCAAGGCAGTGTAGCGAGCATGCATGGGTCGACAATTTTGCTTTATTGTGAAGATGTCATGCTGGAGTTGTAGGATTTTTGTCTCATTCTTGGCTTGGGAATACGTGGCAACAAGGATATCCCACATGGCTTTGGCAGTAGGTTGGTGCAGAACATCATTAGCAATGTCTGGAATCAATGTACCAGACAACCAGACCTGAGCATATGCATCATCAGCCTCCCACGAGGTATACAACCCTGTCTTCTCCGTTGGCTCATCCTCGGTAAGAATATGTTTCTTACCCATCGATTTCATTAGGCTCATGAATTGCATGACCTATAACTCGTAGTTGGACCCATCCATCTTCACAATAGGCGCAGGACCTCTGAAGGCGCTTGTGGTGGGGATCTCTACTTTGCTTTCTGACATGATGACTGGAGACAACAAGGGTTGTAGACAAGTAAACTTTTGTCTACACTGACATGACGAGGTTTGGTTGCATGCGTAGACTTACACAACCAAACCCATCAACGTTGATGACAGGCGAAGGGCCCCTTAGACAGGGAACCATTGAACCCTAGGGTCGGCAGGACCTTAGGGATGGCAGCGGCACACGGGTGCCCCTAGGATCGGTGTACGGCGGGACCCTAGGGCACATGAGCACAGCAGGGGCTAAGGCTCATGGCGGGGCCGAGGCTCACGACGAGGGGGCGGGGCTGAGCCGTACGACAGGGTCGATCCTAGGCATGGCGAGGCCGAGTCGCACGACGGAAGGGCGAGGCCGAATCGCGCGGCGGAAGGGCGGGGCCGAGGCGGCGCACGGAGGGCCGAGCCCTAGGCGGCTTGAAGGTGGAGGGCTAGGTTTAGGGTTCAGTACGAGAGCTCTGGTCTAGGACCGCTGCTCTGATACCATGTTGAGAAAAATAATAGTTATATTTATTCCTTGAGCCCTAGACTCTCTTATATAGGGAGAGGCCTATGGGCAAATTACATACGGTAGACAAACAAAAGGAAAAATAGATAAAAGATACAAGAACATAAAATAAGCTTCTGCAGTTGTGAAGTTCCCGAGACCGATAGTAAGGAAGATGGAGCGTTGGTGGAGATCGCGATGAGCGGAAGTGCAAGCGGGTTTCTCGAAGTCGGAAGGTTCTTCTCTGTCGAGGCTCCCGTCGCTCCGGGAAGGGGCATGCAATGCGAGTATGGGTGCGGCTGTGCATGGGAAGGTGGGGCTTGGGGAAGTCGTCGGAGAAGGGTTCTTGGAGGGGGCTGGAGGTGGTTGTTTCGGTGTTGGGGAAGGCGAGAAGGGGAAGGGGGTGGCTTGTAGGGAAGAGGGGGGTGGCGGGTCGAAGTTGATACCGCGGTGCATGGGGGTGGTACCGAGTTGCATGGCGAAGGGGTTGGAGGGGGGTGGGTGCAGGTCTCCCACAAGAAACCAGAGAAGACGTGCTTCCGGTGTGGGACTCGGGGACATGTGGCGTCGTTTTGTGGTGTTCGGGCCTGTTTGGTTGCTGGGTTGGACTGGGTTGGCACAACCCTGGTTACTATTCACAAGGGTACTTCCTCCTCACAGATTACTATTCACCCACCCCAACCCAGCCCAACCCAACCCAGTCCAACCCAGCAACCAAACAGGCCCCTAAGGTGTTTCGCATGCGGGAGGTTGGGCCACCGTAAGGACTCCTGCTGGGTTGGTTTCGTACGTCATGCCGATGGAGGTCCTGTACGTGCTGTTGCTGACCAAGTCGGAAGAAGGGTGTCCAGTGGGGTCGATACCTGGCGGGGACAACGTTCATTCGCGGTTGTGGTCGCGGGTGGTCCGAAGGGTGCAAGTGGTGCCAACGTGAAGGTTTTTTCGAAGGTGGTGGGCGACTCCAAAGTGTCGGTTGGCGTGGTCGAAGGAAAGGCTTCAGCCATTTTAGCAGGTGGGAAGGTTGGCGTGTGTGGTGACGACACCCACACTGTGATCGGTTACGCCTTACGAGGGTGCATTTCCATGGAGGCAGTGAATGATCATCTGTATGGATTCCTAGGGTCGCAGTTCTCGGGGGACATCGTGGCCCTTGATTCACGGCGTTGCTGTGCTCGTGGTCTTTTAAGGTTACAGAGAGATCGTTTAATTCAAAATGGAGCGGTGGACAATATTTTTTGGCGACATCTTCGCTTTGCGGACGGGGCGATTACGGACGTTGAAGTTTGCGCGGCGGAGGTCTGTGGGGTTCCTTTTCTCTCTAGGAGTGTTCACTGCCTGGGGCGGGTTCTCTGGCAATGGGGGTCGGTGCTCGCGGTCATCGATGATTGGTTAGCACCCGGTTCGGCTCCGGAAGTCACTCGGGTGCTGTTGGAGTGCAATAAGGGTTTGATCGATGGCGCGAATGGCCGCGTCTTCTGTGAGTCTTTGGAGGTTGGACGCTTCCGATGTAGGGTGGGAGATGTCGATCGTCGAACCCCCTCCTCCGTCGGAGGTTCCGAGGGTGGTCAGTGTCGCCTCGCCTTCTGAGCTCCAGGTGGGCTTCCCTATGGACGTGTTGCATGGTTCGTCCTGCGAGATTGATTTGGTACGACCTTTGGGGTTCTCCACTCGGGTCCTGTGCATGGTATCTCGAAAGGTCGATTTGTCTGTTGAGGTGGCAGGGGTGGCTCCTAGTATCTCTGCGCCGCTTCACCCTTGGGCTCGGATTTCGGATCCCGACCTTCGGGACCCGCTCTCGGATCCTCTCGCGGGTCTGGCCATTAGTGACGCCAACTTTTGTGCTACTTTCTTTTCGGGCGGGAAAAGCCTTTCGGACGTTCTTCCACTGCTACTTTCCTCAACTACATCGGGCTTCTCGGAGCAGCTGTCTGGCCTGGCCCACTCGTCTGGGGGTCGCGGGACCTCCACCGTAATTGACTGTATCAACTCAGCTGCGGTTACCCCTTCCGTGGGGCCGCGCTTCTTTGGCGAATACATGGGATCGGGGTGGTCTTTTTGTGCTTCGGCTTCGCCCATTGTTGAGGGCTCTTCTTCCGTCACGTCCGGTGATGTTTCTCCCTCTCCTCCATCTGTGATCATCCTTGAGTTGGAGGGTGCTAGTGCTGCTGAAGGAATTTCTGATAAGAGATCGGGGAAGAGATACAGGAGGAGGAATAGAACTCGAACGACAATCTCCGAACCACAGTCCTGCTCGACACTTTAGGGGTCCATTGCGGAGGCCGCTGGGGTGGTCCGAATTGGGGGGTAGCACGATGGTTCCCTATGAAGATTCTATCATGGAATGTGCGGGGGCTTGGGGAGGCGGCCAAGAGGAGGACTATGGGATCGCGATTCATAGAATGGGGCTGCGATGTCATCATGTTGCAAGAAACAAAGCTTCAAGGGGTCAACGATGTTCTTTGGAGATCGTTCGGTGCGGGAGGGGTGGATGAGGTCAGGGCTCTCGATGTGGAGAGTACGGCTGGTGGCTTGCTGATTGCATGGAGATCCTCGACTATGGCTCTTGGCTCGGTTCTGCGGGGGAGGCATGTCATCTCGGTTCTGTTAGTATGTTCCAGCTCTTCTTTGCCTGTTGCATTTTCATGTGTCTACGGGCCGTGCTGTCATATTCAAAGGAGGGAATTATGGGAGGATTTGCGGGAGGCGAGTAGGGCGTTCGCGGGAATCCCATGGCTCATAGGGGGGGACTTCAATGTTACCCTTCGAACGTCCGACAGATAGCGTTTCAGGGGTGGTTAGGACCCGGGTTCTTTGGATTTTGCTGAGATCGTGGACTCGTTGGCTCTGGAGGTTTTGGATGCGGGGGATGTCGCCTACACGTGGAGGAATTCAAATTCTCGCTCCCATATTGATAGATTCCTAGCACCTATGGAGCTTCTTGATTGTTTCCCGCTTTCTTCTGTGCTTGCTCGGCCGCGTAGTATGTCTGACCACACGTCAATTTTGTGGGATTCCGGGGATCCGCTCGCGGTGAGGGGTTTCTTTCGGTATGAGAGGAGTTGGTTATTGGAGGATAACTTCAGGGAGTTGGTGGCTTCTCATTGGTCCCACGTGCAGGTTGATGGGTCCGCGGTTTCCAAGTTTGTCCACAAGCTCGGATCTTTACGCATGAGGTTGAGTTCTTTCAAGAGGGAGTCCAGGGCAGCGAGGCATGCTGCCAGGCGGGAGGCTGAGGGTGTTGTCAACAGACTTGATGCTCTGGAGAATGATAGGGAGCTGTCGGTGGATGAGTTGGCTACGCGTTCGCTCGCCTAGAAACAAATCGCGGCTGAGGATCTCAAGCGTGTCACTGAGTGGCGTCAAAGATCAAGGGCTACGTGGTTGAAGGAGGGGGACGCTAATACGGCGTTCTTTCATCGCATAGCAAGCAGAAGACGTCGCTCAAATACTTTGCGTTCGACCACGATTAATGGCCTTTGTGTGGATGGTGACAGGGAGATGGGGAGAGAAATCGCCGCTCACTTCAAGGGATTCTCGGCGAGGAACATTCCAAGGATTTGGAGGTGGACGGGGGTTGGGGCTACGTCACTTTCGCCCTCGTTGTGTGATGGGTTGACACAGGGGGGTTCCCTGGAGGAGGTTGACGGGGGTTGGGGCTACGTCACTTTCATAATCAAGTCATTATTCTCTTTTCATAGATCTTGGTCATTGTAATTTATTATCTGGTCACCATGTGGGGTAGCCCTGTATGTACTTGTATCTAAGTAATTCAACTGCAATACACTGAATGTAACTACTTAGAACAGCTTCTGCCCATCTATCGTTCTGACACATTTTTTTTGAAGCTCCTATCGTTCTGACACATGGACTGCTACTAGTTAATCATTTCATAATTGCCAGGATCTATTCGACATTGGTCTTCTTAATTCTGGTTGTAGTGCATCTATTTTGGAGGGTTTTTTTGCTGAGTTTATATACATGTTGGGAGAGTTAATAATTTTTAAAAAGCAACATATATTTCTTGATCCTCGAAATAACCGAAGAAAAAGAGCTGTTATTCTTTTTTTTGAAGCGAGAGGAGGAAATAGTCACTTGGTTTCTGCTCAGTAGGCACATATCGCTGCCAACATACCATTGAAGGGAGTTCAAGAGCAGCGATCCTTTTCACTGAGGACATGTATATCAATAACAAAATAATCGTGATTATTTGGTGGTAGTGATTATGTATGTGTAAAAAATGCTGAGGCGTGCTTTACAATACAACTTCTGCATTCCTAAAAATATGTCATGCTTAACATCACATGTTATATGTAAAAGTATCTCGATATCCTAGCTTGCAAGGATGTGTAACAAAAAGTCTTGAATTTTTGTTATTAATCAATTTTGGTTACTTTTTATCCTCAACAGCGACGTTGTTGTTTCATTTTTTTCGACGAGTTGAAATTCTTTGATAGAAAGTAAAATAAAAAAAATGTAAAATCTTATAGGGGGTTTGCTGAATTAGTTATATGGCTGAAGCATGATGTACGTAGGTTTGCTGAATCAATTATACGACTGAAGCATAATGTATCCGTTAAACCCTTGTACATTTGATGTGTGATTAATGGAAATTTCTGGGTGTGCTCCTTCCTGGGTTTTACCCTCTATCCTTTTCAAAAGATATTGTATTTGTAGAAGTTCGGATTATCTTGTCCAATGCATTTTCTGCCATCACATAAACATATGTTGGATCCTGCATGACCTTCCAGATTTGCTCACTGTTCACTGTTATTAGACTAGTGTGTATACATATGTACGTGTATTTCTTTCTTCAAAAATAGTTTTCTCAGATATATTTGGTTTGAGTTTTGCAGGGAAGTGGGAATTGGGATTAAGCATGTTGATGTCACTTGCGGAGATGTTATCATAAATGTTAATGACGATATGTATCTTAAAAACACGTCAGAATCGTCTATATCTAAGATAAGTGGAACAGATGATGGTTCTGGTACGGACTCTTTGACAAGAACTCCGAAAGACAAATTTCCAGTTCTCTCTATTAAGAAGCATCCAATTTTCTTTCCAGAGAAGGTTTGTGAAGCAGAGCTTTTCTTTGGTGCATGATTTCTTAATCTTATTGCAATTTATTTGCTTATGCTCTTCTCGTATTGTTGTGCATGTTATTAATCACATCACAAAACTGGGATGCAACTTTAGAAAACTGAATTGCATTTTCTCACATTTCCCCACTTATTTAGTCTATTATTTGCATACTAATAATTCATAAATGTCAGGTTCACTTCTGCCGAGGCTACTGCAAAAAAAGGTAATGTATAGGACTATGTGATTACGGGTGCTTGCGATTATAAGACTATCAATGATGGACCTGTTCCCACCTACATATATGGGATATTTTCATAAATGAACGTCTTTTTTCGTAGCAGGTTTGGAGAAAGAATCGGAAAGACAATTTCACTAGATTTTTGACCACAAGATTCTATTTTTAGTGGGTTTTCTTTCATCTCAGGAGAAACATGTTATTAATCACATCACAGAACTGGGATGCAACTTTAGAAAACTGACCTATGGAAACTTCTGAATAAATCGGTTGTGAAAGTAGAGTTCGGGTCGAATACAACAAGGCATTGGTCTAACTCGAAAGGTGTTTAATACAAAGCTAGTCTTCCCTACCAACAATGAATTAGATTAAATACGTGGACCCAAACAAGAACCACAGAAGTAGAGGTAATTTAAAAAAAAATGTCCAAGTTCTTCTCCCACTATAAGTAGGATCGACTATATGGATTCTTGCTCAAATCCATGTTGAAAGATTCGATTATATTTTACACTGGCTATCGACTACCTACAAAATAGCGAAGAAGGAAGCAAAGAAGGCGGTAAGCGAAGCTACGTCAAAAGCTTACGAAGTTTTGTCCAAAAATCTCGACTCTAAGGAGGGCCAGAAGGATATATTCAGGCTGGTTAAAGCAAGAGAAAGAAAGATCAAAGATCTTTCTCAAGTGAGATGCAATAAAGATGAAGGTCACGTGCTTGTTGCTCAGAAGGATATATAGACTAGATGGAAGCAATACTTCCATAAGATTTTCATTGGGGAAGGAAATATAATCACTTTGGGAAATCTAGCTAAAAGTGAAAGTTACTTGAATCGTGTAAGCTACAGAAAAATACAAAGGAAGGAAGTAGAGGATGCTTTGAAGGTTATGAGACATGGGAAAGGTGTATGACCAGATGACATTCCTATAGAAGTTTAGAGAGTTTTAGGTGAGCATGGTTTGACTTAGCTTACAAATTTATTCAATGTTATTTGGTGAAGTAAGAAAATACCTGAAGAATGGAGGAGAAGCATGGTGCCTCTTTATAAGAACAAAGTAGACATTCAAAATTGTTTAAATTATAGAGGTATCGAGATGATGAGTGACACTATCAAAATTTCGAATATGCGAATATCTGCAATGTTAAAAAGCTTGGACTTCAAAAAATGGAAAAAATGGATGTCACATGATTAATATGCGACATCCAAATTGGACAATGTGGACATCAGCTGTTCCAAATGCGACATCCATTTTTTTTTCCATTTTTTGAAGTCCAAGATAAAGAATGTTGCCTTTTCTAAATGCGATATGGACATCACATTTCAAACATGCGACATTGTTGCAGTAGTCAAGTAATAAAAATATTTTGCACTACTCAGGGATTTATGTATTCCCGGGATATTACTAAGGAATTTGCCTCCCTACCTTCCGATCCTCCAAACGAATAGTCTGGAGCTTGTTTGTACTCTCTTCAACTTCTTTTGCTGTCAGTTCACGAGCATCCTTGAGCCTGTCTAACATGGACACCTCTTGTGATGCATTCCTTTTGCTATAGTGTTGTGCTGATGAAACCCAGTTTCATGATTTTAATTTGCAGATATTAACCCCCTAGTTTAGACTAAGTGTCAATAAAAATCAGATTAATCCTTGTATTTATCAGAGTCGTGGAATAAATTAAAAATACAAAAAAATAGCAAAGCCAAAAATCTGTAGTGTTTTTACCCTTAAAAACGCTCACAAAAATATTTCTCCCTCTGTTTGACCTCGATTCCGATTTTGGTCAACATGAAACTAGTAGATCTCATCGAGATCTACAACTTTCATGTTTTGAGTTTTTCCAAATTCGGCCTCTTTCTCCCTCCTTCACATTCTTCTTCTAAATAATCTGATTGGGCCACGTGGCGCCTTTTGGTTGCGCCGCACGGCCCATCTCTTCGTGCACCATGCACCCACCTCTTCCAGCCGTCGGATGGCCTTCTAAATTCTTCCATCACAACCGTTCCTTCCCTCTTCAAACCTCATCCATCCGATCAACCTTCAGATTCCATCTCCGTCGTTTGTTGCCGCCTAAACCTCCTCTCGCCACATGTCACCAGCTGCACCGCCCGATCGTGTCATGGAATATCCATCGCCATCGCACGTTACCGTTCCCTCCTCAACCATTGGATCAAGTCCAAAGATCACATCATCTCCGTCCACTCCCGCCTCTCTCTCAGCTTGCCACGTGGTTCCATCTTCTCCTTTGATCTTGCCTCCACGGATATAATCCACGTCGTTCTTTAGCACCTACCCCTCGATCGTTGGATCATGAGATCTAACGGTCGAAGAGTCATCCCCTACCTCCGGAGCCCCCTTCGCTCACGTTCCCCACCTCGCGCGGCAACCTCCCCCTTTCCTTTTTCTCGACTTCACCTTCCACGTTCACCAACCGCCAACCATCCCACGATGGAGCCCAATCATTTACCATCCTCGCGGGACTAGTGGATCGCCACTAACCCCTCTCTCTCGCTCCATATTCTCCACGAAAGCCTCGCTTCCCATCACCGGAGCTGCAACTTCCAGCTTTTAAATACCTCGTCTCCGACCGCCTTCAAACCTGTTCACCTTTACGAGGGGCGAGGCCCAGCCCTCCTCCACCTCCCCGTGATAGGGGGAGGTTCGATTGCAGGCGCGAAGACGACCATCTGCCCCCGGTGAGACCCGCAGCTTTCAAGGCTGCGTCACGGAGCTCCACCTCCGCTCGAGCTGCTCCAACTGGCTGATGGAGTTCAGCGAAGACCCGGGGTTCGCCTCGAACCTCAAGCACAAGCCGCCGACGACCGCCATTGCCCAGGTTAAGTCCTTCGATCTCCTTTTGCTTTTCTCTTTAATTTCTTTCAATTTATTAGGCTCGACCCGTCACCTTCACCTTTCATGAACCATCCACTGAGCTTCATCTATATACCCACGTCTTCGTGCTCATCTCCAACACCCTTTTCGCTCCTCTGCAACCTTAGACCACTCCGACCCCCTTCTCCTCCGAGCTCGTCGGAGAAGATGATCGGTCGCCGCGTTCTCCGCCCCACACGGCCTTCCATCCCACTTCATCTCGCACACATAATGCGTTGGCACGCTTCGGCTATCAGAACTAACCTTTGCAGGGGATCAAATGGCTCAATGTAGGGCTGACTATTGAGTCACGGCTCGATGAGCCATGCTCGGGCTCGACTCGATAAGGGCTCATGAGCTTGGCTCATTAAGCTATTGAGCCGAGCCCGAGCCAGATTTTTAGGCTCGATAGCTTATCGACCCGAGCTCGAGCCAAGCCCTGCTCAGCTCGATAACTCAATAACGGGCTCGATAAGGAATATATATATATTCTATTTGTGAAACTACAATGATTTTATTTTTATTTGTATTAGTTTTGCAACATTGTTAATGGTGGATTATGTGTTTATGTTGTTTATGTAACAACAATGTTGAGTGGACTATGTTGTAGACTTTGATTTTCTACCTTTTATCTATGTTAATCTAGGTTATAGCTAGATATTTAGTATTTTTTCCTTTTTTATTAACAAGCAGAGTGTTACAATATATATTACAATTTAACTTTTATATACAACTCGGATGGTGGCCTACTGGTAAGGTGGATGATCTTTAAAAAGGAGGTCTCGGATTCGAGCCCAGGCAGAACACTTTTTCACCAAAAAAACACCTATATCCTTAACGAGCATGAATAGGCTCGAGCCCAGACCAGACTCGATAAGAGGCTCGGGCTTGATAAAGGGCTCGGCTCAAGACTTATCGAGCCCGAGCTGGCTCGATAAGGGCTCGAGCCCACCGAGCTCGAGCCCGAGCCAGCTCGGTTGGGCTCGATCGAGCCCGAGCCCGAGCCTGAGCCCAGTTGGGCTTATCGAGCCCGAGCCCAGCCCTGGCTCGGCTCGTTAGGCTCGATAGCCAGCCCTAGCTCAATGGCCAGAGCACTGTCTGAAGAGATCTTGCAAGCTCCACATCCGACATCAAGGCGTCCTCTACTCCCTCCAGATGTCCCAGATGCTTCGCCGTGCTTCAAGGTTGATATCCAGCTGTTCAGGAGCAGCTATGGGTCTTCGCCGCGCTTGATAAGAGGTGGCGGAGCTCGGAGCCCATCGCCGGAGGCCTGACTCCGCTGCCCGACGCAGAGGAGGAAGATACAGTTACCATTGGACTCTTGGTGCTCATTCAACGGTCTACAAGGAGCCACGTCGACTCTTCAGGAGCTACAATGACCGTTTGATCTTCATTGATCGGACGGTCGACACGCGGCCACATCATCAGCCCCTAGCTTCAACACCGGTCCTCCAGGTTCAGATCTCCCGAGCCAACACCGAGCCTGCTTCGAGCCAGAGCCATACGCTGAGCCTCCTTCGAAGCCAAGCCAACAACCGAAGCTACTCCGAGCCTCCTCCAAACCTGCTCAGGCCCTGAACCTCACCCTCACGTGCCTGGTCACGTGACTGGCCGGGATTTTTGCAGGGAAACCCTCACGACTTCTTCAAATTGCAAATGGGTCCAGACATCACGTGCCACCCACGTGCGCCTAGGGTATTTTGCACCCAAACCCTTGCGGGTTTTAATAATTGCAAAAATACCCCGCGCGTGTGGGTAAATTATAGGGAAGGCCCCGCGTTTATTTTATTTGCATTTTAATCCTTCTAGGGACCTGTTTGTTATTTATTTTCATGTTTTTCTTGCATTTATGCGCCTGGTTTCATTTGTGAATATCTTGAGCATCCTAGCTCCGTTTGAGTCGATTTTGGTCTCGTTTTGAAGCTGGTTTAATTTTCTTCTTATTGGCATGCTTAGATCTCTGTTTTGACACTATGAACTTTGATGCATTATTTTAAACCAAGTGTCTCTCATATAATTTCTCGTATACCTTGTATCACTTAGTTAATTGAACTAGCTTCGTGATTTAAACCCGAGATTGACTCCTGATTAAATGGCTGAATATTCTGATAATTAGGGTATATTCACATTGCATTTCTTTGCATCTTGTTGCATGTTAAAAATCAAACAAAAATTACATATCTTCATGTTTATTTATGCATCGTGTCGTGTCTTATGCATTTCTTGACCTATGAGCTTTTAATCTGACACTTACTTTAAATCATAAGAGTTAAATATACCTTAAGAGGCTCGTGTCTCTGAGTTCGACCTTGGGCTTGCCCAAGCAAAAATATAAATCGACTGCTTCCTTGGTGTTAATTGATGCATTATTCAAGCGGTTTATGATTAACTCGTTTTTATCCGACTGCAACGAAAATGGTTAATTCCACATTATTAAGAGGGTATAATTCGGGTTTTTCAGTGCCCAAATCCTTTTCCTATACTCTATTAACTGCCCCATGAGCTCCCTCAGCTTGGCTGCCAAACAAACAATTGCTGGCCCCATCGAGTTACTACTACTCCAGAACTCCTTCACCATATCCCATATGCCTTCTTCTAGTAACCATGAATGCCGAGTAGGAAAAAAGTTCTAGTTCTATCCCCCTCACATGGTGACTAGAGCATCGACATGTGATCTGAATGTGTGCAGGGAAGCGCCCACACACTTACCAACGAGAACGCCTGTAGCTATGCGGACATCAAAAAATGATCATGCGATCTCGATTGAGAACTCCTCCAATAACAATGACACCTGCTAATATTGATGATTTCCAACTAATGATATGTAGTTAATGAGGATAAGCTCCGAACCCCCACATCAAGACCTCCTTTTAATCTTCACTGGTCCTTTGGTCACAATGTCACCAAGCGTCGTTCGCGTACAAGACAAAGATCCTCTAGCAACTTGGAAATATTTAGCTTGTTTGTCAGCCTGTAGACATTGGTAATTATTGAGACATTTGTTATCTTTTTATTATTTTATGTATTTCCTTTTCTTTTAGTCTTTATTATGTAATTTGTCCAAACATGTTTCTCCTCTATATAAGAGAACCTTAGGGGCCCGTTTGGTTACTGGGGTACCTCGGGGTATCCCGGTGTATCCCCCTTCAATCCTGGGTTGAAAATCCATCAGAAGTCAAGGTGATATCACATCACATTCCTTATTCCAACCCTCTCCCAACTCTCATAACCATCCAAACACCTACTATTCACAAGTGGATGCCCCAACCCACTCCATCCCAGTAACCAAACATGTTAGGGTTTTCATGAATAAAAAACTCATTACTTTATCTCCACATGGTATCAGAGCCCAAACAAGTTTCTATATTATCTTGGGTTTTTCTTCTGAAAAACAAGTCTGAAGCTGGGTCCGCCATTAAATCTTTCATTATTGAAATATAGAATTCTCTGCTAATGTTAAGTTTATTTGCTCTAACAATGCCTTAGGGTTCTGTACATTACAACTTTATGAGTTCTTTACGTCTCTTGGCATCATACACTAGACCTCATGTGCTTGCAATTCTCAACAGAATTGTGTTGTCGAATGCAAACACTGTCACTTGATGTGACCATGACACTTTTGATATAGAGTTGTGCTCCATACTCTTTCTGGGGTGATGCGGTTCTCATTTCTTGCTAATTGATGAATTGTATGCAAGGATTCAAATGTCAAGATATCGCAGATATATCGACGATATATCGATATCGGATATCGATATCGGATATAGATCGATATAAATTCTATTATGTATGATGTTTTCCCAGATATCAGTAGATATATCACCAATATATCGGGGTATAGTTGTGGTATCGATCAAAACTTGAAGTTATGAATGCAACTCTCCCATATCGACCGATATCGCCGATGTCGATTTCTATCTTGTCATATCGAGTTGTTACTGCATACAACTTTTTCTTGGATTTAGATAAGGCTTTTCTAAGGTGATTTTTATCATTTTAAATGTATTTAAAGGTGGATTTCTTAGGGTTTTTTATATTTCGTGTTGTATTACTTGTTCTTGAGTTTTTCTAGCGTCATACGGTTTCTAATATTTATTAATATATCATGGAGATGGTTTTTAGAGTTTCTAATTTATTCATAATTATTCTAAAATTTTCATTTCTCTTACATATTTCATGATATTATTAGGATTTTGTTATTCGATTGTATACCGAATTCTTGTATATTGTCCTATATTTCACGAGATATGGACGGGGAGATATCAGCAATTCGTCTCATATCTATCAAAAATTGAAGATTTCAATACATAATTTCCTTGATATCTTGATCGATATCGATTGATACCATCGATATGGGGCTGATATTGCTCAATATGACCCACTTTTTAATTTTAGATATATTTGTTTGGGATTTTGCTTTTGTATATACTCCCAAAATTAAAAATATATTGTGACCCCTGATTTGAACGGAGTATCGTTGTCTCCTTTTGGCGATGAGGACGAAACAATTGTAGAGCTGATTAAGCAATATATGCATACATATATATTATCATGCTCGTTATCTTGTTCATATGACATCTGATATAGCTCTACATTTTGTTTATATATAATATGTAATGTGACGTATAGTTAATGTGCTAAATACTCCTTATTGATGCCAATAAGTTGGTATTATTTGAATTTCGTCGTTCCTTTCTAATATCTCTCAGTAGTCAACATCCAGCATTGATTTTTTTTGATATAAAAGAGGGTGTGCTCCCGAGTCGGGAGTCACCACAGTTTGTATTAGTATTTGGAAATAGGGGTTACATTACAAAGAGACCTAAAAATATGTAAGGCTCTGTTGTGGGAGACAACATTCTCCCAGTAAAACCTCTGATTTTTGAATATCAAATCATTCCGCCCCAACCAAATGGCCCACAACACCGCAAAAGGCTTAGAGCAGTCATCCGACGAATCCCTGCCCACAGAGCGGATTGATCTCTAGAACGCGTCAGCCCCAGTGGTCTCAACCCAGGCGAGCTCTGTGCCCCTCCAAACGTGCGTCGACGTAGCGCACCCAAAGAACAAATTATTCACATCTTCCAAAGAGTCTTCACATCTGTCACACCTCGCGTCTTCGATGCCAAACTGTCTTCCCCTCCTAGCTTTATCACATATTCTGTTTCTTCCGAGGCACCACAGAAAAATCTTCACCCTTAGAGGGTTCCGTGCCACCCAGATGATCTTCATTTCCTGACACAGATCCTCGTCCCGCCCCTCAGGCGCCGTCGACCCCCTCCGTGACATGTAAACCTTCTTGACCGAAAACCTCCCCCTATCCCACTCAAAAATGGTCAGCCACATGTGTCAGCTCCCTGGCGGAGGAATCTCCGCCAGCATCCCCGTGAAGTCATCGAAACGCTGGTCGGAGAGATCCGCGACGAAAAGCGACCCCCATGTCCCATGCTCCGCCACCTGAGCAAGAGTTGCATCTTTCTCTGCCGCCAAAGCCTCCAGCATAGGAAATCTTCCCCGCAGAGCACCCTCCCCTGTCCAGCCATCTCTCCAAAACCTGAACATGTAGCCGTTACCCACGCGGGGTCTCAGCTTATGCGCGATGGTCGGCAAAACGGCACGTATACCGGTCCATAGCGACGACTCGAACTTTCTCCTTTCGGCAGCCAGCTCCCCATTGACACCATAGATGGTCCTTACAATTCTGGCAGCAAACGACGTCGAGGATCCCCCAAGCAAAGCCTTGTTCATGAGCTCTACATCACGAACACCAAGGCCTCCATCTTATTTTCCCCTGATGACATCTTCCCAGCTAACGAGATGCAACCCTGATATCTGCTGTCTGCCATCCGACCAAAAAAACCTCCTCATTAAGGCCTCCACCCTTTTCCTCACACCTACCGACATCAACCGCATGGAGTAGTAGAAGACATGGATGGCAGCAAGGACATGCTTGAGGAGCGTCAGTTTCCCTCCCCTAGACAACGTAATCGCTTTCCATCCAGCCAGCCTCTCCTCCATTCTGAGCACGGCACTGTCCCAGTCTGACCTCTTAAGCTTGCCATCCGTCAGCGGCAGCCCTAAGTACGGAATAGGGAGCTCCCCTAGAGGGCATCGCACCACATCCACAAGTCTGCTGCGCTCCCCCAAGTCCATACCAAAACTTACAACAACCGATTTGTGCCGGTTAATCTCAAGTCTAGAGAGCTTGCCAAAGATATCGACAAGGTGCGCCGCATTTCGATTCTGCTCCTCTGAGCCACCAAGAAAGAGGATCGTATCATCCACGTATTGCAACACCGGATAGACAAGCTCCACAGCCTAAATCCCTCACACCACCCAACCTCCACCGCCTGCCTGCACAAAACCGCCAGACCGTCCGCCACAAGAACTAAAAGAATGGGGCGCCAGCGGACAGCCCTGACGAACCCCCCGCTGCGGCTGGATGAGACCACCCTCCGGCTTGCCGTTCACAAGGATGGAGTAAGAGGATGTCGTGACACATCTCTTCATCTACTGTATCCAAGTCTTAGGGAAGCCTCTCTGACATAACGAGATCCACAAAAAACTCTAGTCGACGCAGTCATAAGCTTTGGCGAAATCAATCTTCCATAGCACTGCCCTTCTCTTCGATCACTTCCCTTCGAGGCAAATCTTCGACGCTGCAACTAAACCGTTCGCCATTTGGCGCCCCGTGATGAAAGCAGACTGACCCTGAAGCACAACTGAATCCATAATTGTCCGCCATTTGGTAACCCTGATGTACAGTCAACATTGATAACAACAATATGTATGATATAACGTGTACTGGCATGCTAAGTACACCTTATCCTTGCATATATATGTGCAATGTATGCTATTTATGACTTTAAGAATAGGATGATCTTAATTTGCAAAAAAATACTTTTTTGTATTATTTCCAAGATTTCCACCGACATTGTCTATGTATCCCTGATATATCCCTTTTCAGCGACCGGTACGATATCGGTATCGATATTTTGAACCTTGACTGTATGACATCTTCTGTATTAGGGCAGAATGTCCCTTTTTCGATTGTATTTCTTGAGGACATGTTCTCCCTTATACCCTGAGTGTTTGGCTCTGTCGCCTTTGTTCACCACCTACTTCCTGGTTGTGACAAGCTCTCCCCTAGAGTTGTCAAGTGTGTCTTTGTAGGCTACTCTCGTACCTAGAAGGGGTACCGATGCTTCGACCTTGTTCGACGAAAGTACTATGTTAGTGCCAGCGTCACCTTTTCTGAGTATATTATGTATTTCTCTCCTAGATATGAAAGGTTGGCTCCGTCTGACTATGGAGAGGAGATATGTGTGCCTTCTCCTCCTATGGCACCACCACTTCCAGCCGGCACCTCCACGATCACCACTATCTCCACCACCTCCGCCACTACCACCACCTCCACCACCACCACATGCTCCACCGCCACCTAGTACCTTGGCCCAAGTATTGCTCAATTATATGTTCGCAGGCCTCTCGCAGTTCCCCTTATCCATCATCCAACATACCCCAGGTATGTACTGAGCACATTGTTTTTTACAGAAGGCACTAGTGATTTATCCATGCAGCATGCTCTTTACAGGATGAACATGAGCCCTCTCAGGAGGTTAGTTTAAAGGATGAGGAGGCATGTGCAAGGTATGAAAAAACTAGCCTCGAGGCGGTCCTTCGAGGCGTTTGCGATGCGTTTCTGCTTTTTTGAGATATTTTTTATGATTTTAATGGTTTACTTGATAGTTTGAGAAGCTTATAAATATCTGCTTATTTAAGATAATGATTATACAAGATAAATACCTAAATTTGATGTTTCTTTGTGTCCATAACTTCATATTTACTATTAATTGTGTCCAAACTATTTCGCAAACTCTTACTATTTCTTTCTTAATGAATGAATTCATAAAATATCAAATCCAACAATACTCGCAAACTTAATGAGCTTCGTATATATCAAGCAAAACAAAATAGGCAGGGTTCACAATTTCTCATACTGGCATATATTATATGTTTGACATATAGGATAAAATTCTTCGACGTATATTTAATCGTACTTTTTATTATAACAATACTTCAAAGATTTGCTTGAAATGGATAGGATTCACGGTTTCTCGTGCGGCCATATATTATATGTTAGACACATAACATAACTTTCTTCGACACATATTTAATCGTACTTTTAATTACCACAATATTTCAAAGATCGATATGTATTGTGAAATTCTTTCACAACATTTATAGACAATTAAGTCATTTTTGATTGGATGAAAATGTGTAGAAAGGGATATGATGCTGTTCTATCTTCTATTTTGGTATTATTATTTCTATTATTTCATCATCTATTATGGTGTTAAGTATTATGTGTTGGGAAAAGAACATATACTTACATTGACATATATAATTATAATTTTTTGCATATTTTTCTCTATAAACTGAGGCTTATGCCTCGACCGCCTCGAGGCAACGCCTCGCCTCGATTCCGAGGAAAACACCTTGTTCCACCTTCGTTTTTTCAAACCTTGGGCATGTGATCTTGATGTGCCCATTGCTCGGTGGAAGAGAAGCATACTTGTGCTACTTATCCTTTTGCAACTGATATTTCTTTGGGTCAATTCTTAGAGGATTTTAAGAGGTTTGTTCTGGGGTTGTCAACTGTGGAGATACCACAGACATACTAGGAGGCGATGCAATACAATCAGTGGCGTCTTGTCTTGGAAGAGGATATGGCCGTGTTACAGTTACGTGGCACACTGAGCATTGTCACATCTCCTATAAGAGCTTCTGTCGTGAGATGCAAGTGGGTGTTCACAGTGAAGCAACGAGCGGATGGTAGCATGGATGGCTACAAGGCGAGGTTTGTGGCTCATGGGTTCACCCAGATGTATGGGGTGGACTATCATGATATCTTCTCTCCAGTGGCTTGCCATTCTACACCGTGGATCTTTTTCTTTGTTGCAGTGACACATGACTGTCCCCTATACCAGCTTAATGTGTAGAATGTGTTTCTCTATGATGACCTGCAAGAGAAAGTCTACATGCTGCAACCACCGGAGTTCGTTGCTGAGGGGGAGTGCTATATGGTATCTAGACTTGATAATGCTATCTATGACCTTAAGCAGAGTCCAAGAGCATGGTTTTAGAATCCCTTGGACTTGGTAGAGCAACACGGGTTCATGAGATCGACTGTTAATTGTTCCCTATTTATTCAGAGGACTCAAAGAGGTACAGTTGCTATTACGGACGCAAACGGATGCAGTTATATTCGTATTCGTTCGTGTTCGCATTCGTTTTTAAGAGGATATGGTTCTTGTTTTTGTAAAACAGGCGAATACGAATACGAATACGAATATTCTAAACGACTTTTTCGCGGATACGAATACGAATATGAATCTTGGATTAACGAATACGAATGCGAATACGAATACGAAAAAAAAAACGAATCCGAATCCGAATATTCGTTTTATATATTAAATATTTTAAAATATACTTATTAGTTTAGGGTTTATTCATCCCAAATCACTCCTGCCGCCCAACCCCCACCCCAACGCCCCCTTCCCTCTCCCCAGGCTGCCGCCCACCGCCTCCTCTTGCGGCCACCCCTACCCCTGCTCTGCCAGCCACCTCCTCCTCCTACGGCCACGTTGTTGTCCACCAGCCCCCTTGCGGCCCTCCTGCAGACTGCCACCGCCACCTCCTCCTTGCGTCCCCGTTGCCAACCATCGCCCACCACCCAACCGCCTCCTCCTGCGGCCACCCCTACCCCTGCTCCGCCAGCCACCTCCTCCTCCTGCGGCTTCGCTGTTGTCCACCAGCCCCCTTGCGGCCCTCCTGCAGACAGCCACCGCCGCCTCCTCCTTGCGGCCCCGTTGCCAACCATCGCCCACCACCCAACCGCCTCCTCCTGCGACCCTCCGCCCCTGCTGCAGCCCCTATGCCGACCATCTCCTCCCCCCGACAGCTCACTGCCGCCCCCTACCCTCTTGCAGCCCCTGCCGCCATCCCCACCCAATGCCGACCATCTCCTAATTCTCCTCCCCCTGCGGCCGTGTTGCCGCCCCCTTGCAGTCCCCAGCCACCCGTTGCCCCCTTGCAGCTCCCTGCCGCCAGCCCCACCCCCGTGCCGACCATCTACTCTCCCTTCGCTGCAGCCGCTACCTCGCCTCGCCCGCCCTCTTCCCTTCGTTGCAGCTGATATGGTATAACATCTTTATCTTATAATGTTCATTCCATTCTACCATTTTCTTATGTGATTGCACAAGAGGATCTCTAATATTATGGTATATAATGTAGATTTTATACACCACATATTGCTTGTTTGAATCATGGAATGTGGTTAAAGAAAAGATGGAAGTTACACGGAAATGGTCACCAAATAATCTAGGTACATTTTTATTTATAATTTAATATTCATGTTAAAGTTAACATTCGTTTAATATTTTTATTCGTTCGTAAAAGATTCGTTTCGTATTCGTATTCGTATTTTGAGGATATGGATCTTGATTTTTTACATTCGTGTAACATTCGTATTCGTATTCGTATTCGTAAAATAATATGGATATGGTTATGGTATGACCTGAATTCGCATTCGTATTCGTTCGTTTGCATCCCTAGTTGCTATACTAGTTTACGTTGATGATATCATTATTATAAGAGATGATATGCTGGGCATTCATGCACTTATGGATCTCCTTGGTCAATATTTTGTAACCAAGGACCTTGACGATCTTCATTACTTCCTTGGACTTGAGTTCACCATGAATCGACATGGTCCTGTTATGACCAAGAGGAAGTACATTACAAATCTCTCTGAGACATGCATGGTAGCACGAAGTTATATGATGATGACACAGAGGAGGTAGATAAGTGACGACCACCTGATTGACTCGGGTTAAGTATGAAATAATAGTGCCGTTATGACCCAAATCAACCAAGCAGATTAACAAGAAAAATAACCACTATCAAAAATCAGCAAGGAATGCCAGCAGTTTGCTACTTTTATTTACCTGGTATAGCGACCATGGTCGAATAAAAGGAGCACGATTTAAAAACTTAGTAGTCGGATTTCGGGAATAAAAATCTTTTAGTGGTTTTTAATTTTTCAAGGTTTTAATTTTCAATATAGAAGCCATAAGCACAAGGCATAAAAAGACTCACACTCTTTTTGTATTTTTATAACATATCAAAAATACTCAGAAAATTGTAATAAAAATATTTTTGCTGTATATGTTTTATATTGTTTTTGATAATGTTTTTGTAATTTTCTAAAAATCAAACAACCAAAAATAATTTGCAAGTTAAAATGCCCAGAAGTCGTGGGGGTATTTTTTATGATAAAATACAAGGAAATATCTACAAACAAAGATTGAAATCAATATTTTTGGATTTTTCTACAACTTTATATAATCTTTATAATATTTTAAGTATTTTGCAATTTTTATGATTTTTATAAGGTAGTTTCAAACAAAATTAATGCTGGAGATAACATGCAACAAAAGACAACTACCCTAAATTTTATAGAATTTTTAGATGCTTTTTCGAATTTTTATGATTTTTATAAGACATGCATGTCACTTTTTATTGGTTTTTGAATTTTTAATAATATAAAATGAAAGGAAATCAAACACCTTAAAATCACCACAAAGAACACATGCTAGCAGGAGCTATAGATAATTTTTAGATAATTTTTAGGGGTGATTTAATATTTATTGCATCAAATAAAAGATATGTAATTAAAAACAATTCACAAGGACCTTTCTGCAAATAAAATAAGTTTCAGGACCTAACGAATAACAAATCAATAAAGCTTAAGGGCGATTATGCAATTAATCCACTCAATTCAAGCGCAACACGTGATCCAGGAAGGCGGGGGTATAAATGCAAATATCGGATCGTAAACTTCAATCAATAACCAACAAAAAGTTCGAGGTACAATATGCAAATAACCAAAAATAAACGTGCGAACGTACGCGACTCAGACTCGACTGGACCGAAGTGCAAATACTGAAATTAGAGGTTCCTAACTGCATTTTATTGAACTCAAGAGAAATAACATAACATGCAAGGGTAACAAGGAAATATACCCAGATGGCACGCGAGGCGCGTGTGGGGCCTCTGACGGCTCTGATGGTTTTCTGCAAAGGGATCTGACGGCTCAGAGTTTGTCGGTGACGTGCGGTCAGATCTGCTGATCTAACGGCCTGCAAAGCTGCTGGTCGGACAGCTCAGATAGGGAGCCCAGATCTGATCCAAGCGTCAGGATGAGATGCGAAAGGAGGGCTCGGATCAAATCTAGGGCGACGACTCCAAATCGAGCGGCTGTAGAAGTGGCTGGAAGAACAGGTGCCTGACGAGCTTTGCCCGAGTGTGGAGCGTGATCTACAGCTCTGATGAAGCCACTGAGGGGTCCAACACAGTCGTGGATGCGCTCCGCGTCGAGTAGCTGGCTCAGATGAAAAGATGATCGGTCGGATGAGTGGGACGACAGTACTCCGCATGCAGCTACTCCGCCTGAGCAGTTGGGGCTCTTAATGGTCCTCCCCGTACATCTTGAACCTTCAGGTATACTCCCGGCTCGAAAACCAAGCTTCGACCATGGTTTATTTTGGCTAAAAATGAAAGGACGCGGAAGGAGGATACTAAAGGGCCTCCAGCGAAAGTGGGGGAAGAGACCGTTCCTAATCTTGCA